>CM052896.1:12362873-12501533 GCA_028534135.1 Potos flavus | reverse complement strand
AGAAAGAGAGGAGAGGAGGAAGATGGGAAAGCGTTCATACCTATATACAGCTCATTGGTCCCAAGCTGGGGGTTTCGAAGTTAGGATTTTTTTTTTTTAAGGTTTTATTTATTTATTTATTTGACACACAGAGCGATTGAGAAAGAGAGAGAGTGCATAAGTAGGGGGAGCAGCAGAAGGAGAGGGAGAAGCAGGCCCCCCGCTGAGCAGGGGGCCCGATGAGGGACTCAATCCCAGGATTCCGGGATCATGACCTGAGCTGAAGGCAGACGCTTAACCAACTGAGCCACCTAAGTTCCCCTAAGATGTTTTTGAAGTGCCCTTCCCCCACTCTGCAGGGTCTGGTGGACTTAGGCACATACATGGGGTTTATACATCAAGCTGAAGTGTCAGTCATAAGATTTTATTCGTGTTGAAAGTCTGCTGCACACTCCTAGAGTCACGCAGTTCCTCTGGACAACAAAATTCAGGATCAGTGACGCCAGGACTATTTCAGGACCACAGCACAAGGCTCCCTACACACAAGATCCTTGGAGAATAACACGTGATCCTAATCAGACTAGTTTCTAGAAGGTCACTAAAAAAAGGAACCATCATCCACTTATTTCCTCATCTCTACAGGCGTAGGTGTTTCTATATCGCTGTATTTATGCTTACTCAGGAAAATACCCAGGCTACTCAAGATGGGAAGGGTCTTAGCCAGTCCTAAGGAAGTGGGAAAGCCACCCACTCATCCCCTGCCCCGTGCCCTGTGGTCTCCCACCTCCCCCGGGTATGGGGCCTAAGGCCGTGCTTCCCTCTCTCCAATCTGGGCAAGATACATCCGAGGGCCCATTAAGCATGCGGATGTCATTGTACCAGCTTGCACGGCCACCAACAGTGTGAGAGGGTTCCCCTTTCTCTACATCCTCGTGTGGTCCATACATACAACGGACTATTACTCAGTCGTCAGAAAGGATGAAGACCCACCATTTGCATCGATATGGATGGAACTGGAGGGGATTATGCTGAGTGAAATAAGTCAAACAGAGAAAGACAATTATATGGTTTCACTCATATGTGGAGCATAAGCAATTGCACAGAGGACCACAGGGAAGGGAGTGAAGACTGAAGGGGGAGAAATCAGAGAGGAAGACGAACCATGAGAGACTCTGGACTCCGGGAAACACACTGAGGGTTACAGAAAGGAGGGGGTTGGGGGGATGGGGTAACAGGGTGATGGGTAATAAGGAGGGCACGTGGGGTGATGAGCCCTGGGTATTACACCCAACTAATGAATCACTGAACACTCCATCAAAAACTAATGATGTACCATACAGCGGCTAACTGAACATAGTAAAAAATAAATAATTAATTAAAAAATTAATTAAAATAAAAGAGAATGCAAATGTAGGCTTTGCTCCAGAAAGGCTCTGCTTTCAAAAAAGCGTCCCAGGTGAGGTAAACTAAGGACAAAACATTTCAAGAACACCGCCCTCAGAGAAGGCAAGTAGGAGATTTCAGGAACTCTTTGGGGAGTCCCTTCTAAGCTGGAGACTCTGTTTGAGTCGCCATGAATGACGATGCTTGGCAGTTTATCTAGGGGTCAAAAATAATCCATGTATATAAAACTCAAAGTTCTTACTTAGATGGGCCTGGTCGTCTTCTCTTAATTGAGAGGCCAGGGATAGACTTCCATAAAATTGGATTTCATGCCTTCAGTCGGCTCTTCGGTGGGACTCCGAACACTTTCCTTAAAATGTCGTGATGGGAAAATGTGCCCTGCAATAGCCAATTATCCATAGTACGTCTGCTTGGTGGCCAAGCAGAGAAGTTCACACACTGTTGCTTATCTCTTTTCACACACCTAAATTCATTTTCTGAAGAACCGAAAAGGACTCACCAGGCCTTAAAATAAAAACAGCGATGCAGTGTTTAAGTAGGATTTGAATTTAATCCCAAATCTATGCAGATAAGTGATTAAAATGCATACTGTCCTTTACTTGCTACTTTAGATAAACAAGCACAGATAGGCCCATCAGGGGCTCAGCTATTAGCGAAAATGCAGGAGAGCACAGTGTCTGTCTCCAAGGGATTTTTATGTGCCTGATAGTCAAACACAATGTTCTGTGCAACAACTCTAGGCAAACTATCTGTTTACGATCTCAGAAACCCTTTGGCCCGCGCACTGCAAATGATCAACCTTCATTGGCTTATCAAAGAGGTTACAGAATTAAAGGTCCTAAAATCCTGCTCAAATGAGAGATTTGGCATATTTAGGGAAAGAAAAGTATTTAAGGCAACTAAGATTAGCAACTTTCCTGTATCTGGAAGGTATCATTTTTTTACCATGCTCGCCCGAATGTTTATACATTGCATGCCTGATGCAATAATTTATTAGATAACGGGCCTTTCTATTCCTCATCTGCGGTGACTGATAAAAAAAATGCCATTTTAAGGCATCAAAATTGGAGAATCAGAGAAATAAGCCTTGTCGATGCTTTCTGGTTTTTAAAAAGTCTTCATGCAGAGAGTTTCAACCTAAGGCATGTTGGAATAATCTAGAATGGTGTTTTAAAACATTAATAGTTTCAGCCTCAACCCAAACCATGAAAACAAATATCCTGGGGCTGACTAGGTCATTGAAAACTCCTAGGAGAGCCTAGGGCAGCTGTGAGCCACCAGCCAATCCTATACATCGAAAGTCATGCCAAGGGGTTGCCTCACCTGCCTCAAAGTGAAATCACCTTTGAGATGATGCCCTTTCTGTAGGCACCTCAATTGCTAAAAACCAGAATGGGACTGCTGGCAGTTCCTCATACCAAATTCTGTACCTCACTGAAATGCCCCATTGAAATTCCACAGTAAAACAGTAAGAGGTAATTCTGAGCTAGAGCAGGCAATGATATTTTTATTTAAATGATACTTATTCTAGGAGTGCCTGGGTGGCTCAGTCGGTCAAGTGGCTGCCTTTGGCTCAGGTCATGATCCCAGGGTCCTGGGATCGAGCCCTGGGTTGGGCTCCCTGCTCAGCGGGGCATCTGCTTCTCCCTCTGCCCCTCACCCCTGCTCCTGTCTCTCTCTCTCTCTCAAATAAATAAAATCTTTTAAAAAACGATATTTATTTTAGGGATCATTGTTATTTTTTTATTTTTTTAGAATAATTTATTTATATAAATATATATAATAATTTATTTTTATTTTTATCTTTTATTGTGTTATGTTAGTCATCATACAGTACTTAGTATGATGCAGTACTTAGTTTTCGATGCAGTGTTCCACGATTCATTATTTACATATAACACCCAGCGCTCATTACAACACGTGCCCTCCTTAATACCCATCACCGGGCTACCCTATCCCTTCTCCTCTCTGAAACCCTCGGATTTTGTTTTTAGGGATCATTTTGAAGTAAGGATCCACAGGTTTAGCTTGAATTGGGGGCAAGGGAGATCTGAGCAGACTCTCCGTTAAGCTCAACAGATGCGATATTTACTTTGTCTCTCCTCCACCCGTCATCGTCTTGGAAAGCAGATTGGAGTACACAGTGGCTATTGCTTATTACTGTTAATTTATAATTGAGCTGGTCATTTAGAAAGAGCCCTCCATAAGTTTTCTATATTCGTGTTTGCAGCTAGTTGTCCGTATTCATTGGTAAGCATCTGGTTGGACGGGTGGTTTTACCAGGGAATGGAGGACCACAAGAGAAATTGGAATGGAAGCAGCCAGGTACATTAGCGTGACCTTCTCCCTCCACCTTCCCACTCAGACATAGTTAAGGTTTAGAGAGGATGATGACTGAAACAAAATAAGAAACGAAAACAAAAAAAAAGTGCTACCGAAGAAGCTGCCTTGGGTATTCATGTACCTCCTGGAGAACTCCGTCTATAAAATAAAATAAATCCACCTGTTCATCTCTGACTCAGAGCCTCCACTGGTTCCTAATGTAATCCCAGTCATTACAGGGTGTCTGTCTCTTTTTTTTTTTTTAATTATTCCCCCCCTGGGTAAAATGACAACAAATTTTGCTCAGAAATTCTCAAGATCTTTCATTTTGTTTAGTGCCACATTCAGAACACAATAAATTATAAACTACCCTGGAGAATCTCCAGATGTTTGCAAACTAAAAGTCAGGGCAATGGTTGGGTCTTTTGCGCCTCTCTGGAACCCAAGCTCACGCTTCCCAGCTCCTGGATTCTGATTTCCTCAGAGACTCTGTGTAAGCGAAGAACTCTGGCAACTCCTGTCAAGGGCTGATCTGGTCAAGTGTGGGACCCCTGGAGGGAGGCAGTTTTCCAGCAAGAGCGAACGTCCACGATGAAGGGATGCACCAGGCTCTTTCAGGAGGTGACCCAAGTCGATGGCATATAATGCCCTTCTCATGGTGGATCTGCATGCAGGGTTCAGGTAGAAGCCCAGACATCATCGCTCAGACCACGTTCTTCTGGGCTTTCTAGCACATTGCCCGGTTATCCCCCATGGCATTCCCCTCCACCTACCATGTTTTGGTCCATTTATGTGATTACTCACTTATCTTGTGTCTCCCCTCCAAAGAACGGCAGAGTAATTAAAGAGAGAACTTGTGTGTTCTGTTTACTGCCTTATCCTCAGCCCCCGTCACCATGTCAGGTGTCCTAGCCACTCAGTCAGCACCCATTGAAGGAACAAAGTAATAAGCAAAGGTGGAGGTGAGTGAGGGAACCAGACCAAGAAGCCCATCAGTGGAGAGTTTCCCAGGCCCTCTGATGGGTACCGGTATAGGGAGAGCCTGGGGAATTTGGGGCCCACATGAGTCTAGACTGGAGCCCAGAGGAAAGGAGGGAGCTAGAGAGGAGACACTCCAGACCCTTCTGAACCAGTCAACAGCATGTATGCAACACTGATTTTACACACCCGAGTGACAACAACATGAACAAGGGCCAAAAATGTCATGGATTTCATTTGTGTATTGAAAAGTAACTAGTCTAGTGGAGATGGGGACAGGGGGTGGCAGGGGTCAGGGACAGTGCCGACTGAAACCATGCAGAGGCAAGCTTGTACATGACCTTGTATTCCATACTATGGAATTAATGGCAGTGGATAACCATGACATTTTTTAAGCACAAGCCAAGGTTGGGGCTATGATTGTATCTCTTGTTAGATTGTCTGAGTTTGGGGTTATCTCCTGGAGGAAGAAGCTGTAAACTTTCTCTGACCAACCCCTGTAGAGAGAATCTTACCCACCCTGGAAATCCTAAGTCAGTCTCAGCTGGGAGCCTCCTGGACCAGCTTCTCTCCCACCCAGGAGATCTGTATTTTTGTTTTTCTGCAGGAAAAGTTGGAAAGTCTCTCATCCTAGATGGGAATTCTCTGCTCCCAGAGCATGAAAACACACGCCACAAAAATCGTAAAACAAATTTTGTTATAGGTGGGAAAGCCCCCCATCCATTTAGACACCAATTTTCCTGATTGTTCTAGTTTGGGCAGATAGTGATGCATGTTGGCATTCCCTAGGCCAATGGCTGTAGGCAGTGGGCGGATTGAACCGGGAGCATGACAGCACAAGAGAAAAGTATCAGCCCAAGATGGGACTCAGCTGAGGTTCAGTCACTAAATCAACAAGGAGCTAGGACGGAAAAGGGGCACCACACACATACATAGGAGGAGCACATCATTGGAAGAAACATACACTCTCCCCAAATGCTTCAGGTCATCTCACAAACCATCCGAATCCTGAGATCCACACATGAGTGGGTTTTGCACTGTGGTTCACTTTTCCAAAACAAATTCTTGAGCAATTTTATTAAAGCGATATTTTAAAATTTATCACAACGATATTTTAAAATTGTGTGATATTTAAAATTTAAAATTGGGTGATAATTTAAAATGATATTTTAAAATTCAATTCTGAACTAAAAAATAGCTACTACTGTTTCTGAGAAATGCTTCTCTAGAATTTTTTTATTTTTAAATTATTTTTATCCATTATTTATTATTTTCGTCATTATCCATAATTCACTCTTAAAGGTACGGTTAAGGCCTGTTCTTGGAAAAGCCTTTTAAAATAGGGGGTCTTCATATTCTGTACATCACGGATGTTTCTGAAAGCAGAAGGACAGCTGGAAGGTATACACATGATTTTGTTGGACTCCTTGGAAATAGGATCCAAGTCATTAATGAAGAACCTCACTCTTGACGATCAAACCCATGTCCGACCACAAAGGGAGGACTGGCCCTTACTTGGGGTGTGTTAGAGCTCCAAACAGTGGTCTAGGTCCCGGGTTCATCGTTTCCAAGAACTTCCGAGATCCCGGAGCTGAAAGAAGAGTGTTCGGGGTGTCAGGGTTTGGCTTTCCCGGGAATAACTACAAAGAGAGTTCCCTGGACATCACGGAAAACGATATTTCTTAGAAAATAAATTTGGCAGGAAGAGAGAAACTTCTCTGCATCTCCAATCCCTAGTGGTAATTCAGATCAAATTGCTGGCTATTTCTTTTCTATCTCTTAAAAATATTATGTAGGGGCACCTGGGTGGCTCAGCCCGTTAAGCCTCTGACTCTTGATTTTCACTCCGGGCATGATCTCAGGGTCATGAGATCGAGCCCCACATTGGGCTCCGCACTGAGGGTGGATTCTCTCTCTCCCTCTCCCATCATCCCTCCCCCTACTTGCACATGCCCTTTCTCGCTCCAAGAAAAATAAATAAATAAAAAACCAATGTATTTGTACTAATTTTATATCACTGATGAATGTGACATTTACTTTTCAAGTCACAAGTTCTAATGGTCCCCACTGGTTTTGTTATGCAAATCAGCATACCAGTTTGCAGATAGGTAATAATTACATGGCTGTCTAAAGAACTCCACAGTTTGAACAAGTTCATTGCTGTTCGTATCTCTCCTCGGATATACATTTTTAGGAGATTACTACTCAAGTCAGAATTTAAAAGTGCGTCTAGCTTCATGGGACAGTTGTCCTGTTTTGAAAGCAATAGAATGTTTGCTGGATTTCTAGTAAATAGATTCTATTCTGATGGCTTAATCCTTCTGATTTTACAGGCCAGTCTTTTCTGGTTAGAGTCCCAGATCTGATTCCGGAAGTTCCTTAACTTCACATACAAGGAAAGGAGTTCAAAACTGATCTGTTTCTGATACATCCAAGGATCATTTGATATGGGGAAACCAGACACGTAAGGCAGCCTTGTTCCGAATTATATGTTTATCTCCATGAAAGCAGCAGTGAGAAACTCGTGCCAAACCTGACCCAGCCATACTGAATTTCACGGTGGGAGCTCCAGTTAAGAAAAGTCAAAGATTCCCTGGCTTCTCACCAATCTCTCCACTAACAAATCCACGGACTGTTTTAATATGCATGTGAAACAGACGCTACAGTTTGCACTCACGGTTTTCCTCCGGAAAAGAATTCAGTAAATGTTTTCTTCAATTCTAAAGCTTTTTCTTTTTTCTTTTTATTTATTTATTATTATTATTTTTTGCAATAGGGATCCGGAGCTCCTCCTAAAAGTGAACGATATTTTAAACTAATTAGATACATAATTTCCTCCCAGAGTGAAGAAGGCAGCAGTCGCTGTCTTTTGCAAACTTCCTAGTCACGTATAGACCTCATCTATATCTCCAGTGTTGTTAGGTCATTTTGCTGTTTTAGCGAACGAGGTTCTTTTCCAGCCTCTGGAGCAGGAGAGAATGCTTCTCATCTTGGAATGGTTTCTATCACTCACCACGTGTTTATTAAGCACCCACGCAGCAAGCGTGGGTGTGCGGCAGACAAGAGGCAGAGAAGGAGCCTCAGGGAACTCACAGCCTACCTGCAAAGCCAGATGACAGATGAGTTGTAACAGTAAGGGGGTGCAATGAGTGTCAGGCTTGGAAAGGTACTTCTCACAGTAGGACATCTCCCTTCCATTGGGCAGAGCGGCTATGGCCTTTCTCCAACACAGAGAAAGATTCTGAGCCAGCTCTTTTTATTGTTTGGATTTTGGATGTCTAGACCTAACCTCTGAGCAATCTGGATGTAGGAGATAATATGGCATTAGACTACGGGGCTCAGATCCTGGCCTGCAGCTTTCCGACTATGTGACCATGGCCAAGTTATTGAACTTCTCTGTGATTCAGTTTTCACATCTGTAAAATGGGCCTAATAAAAGTACCTATTTCATAAGACTGGTCGTCAAGGTTAATATATGTAAGGAGTTTCAAGGAATGCCTAGCTCACAGTAAGTGCTATAAGTTTTAGAGGTTTTTCTACTACATAAATATTTGTTTAATGAATGAACGGATTTAGAATCTTTTCTTGTGATCCAACTGGGATTCACGGTAATGAATCATATTTTATAAAGAGAAAAAGTGAGGGGCACCTGGCTGGCTCAGTCGGTTACATCTACCTTAGGCTCAGGTCCTGATCTTAGGGTCCTAGGCTAGAGCTCTGGGTTGGGCTCCTGGCTCAGGGGAGTCTGCTTCTCCCTCTTCTGCTGCCCCTCCCCCTGATCCTACTCTCTCTGTCTCTTCCAAATAAATAAATAAAACAATTTTTAAAAAGAGCAATAAGGAAATACATTATTTCACTTCTAAGAACAATCCCATAAGGATTTTATGGGTCTTACGGATCGGTAAACTGAGTCTCCATAGGGCTTGGGAACTCTGCACGGGGTTACAAAGCCTGTGAGTGGTGGAGTCGAGATTCAAACCCAAGTCTGTCTGGTCCGCCCAGAAAATGACCTTGCTGCTCCTGGATGACAACACCTTGCCCAAGGTCAGAGAGAGAAATTAGAGGCACAGTCAGGATTCAAAAGGTCTGCGGTGACTGTGGAGTTCATGGCTCTGTGGCTCCACTCAGACTAAGCATTCTGTTTTCCTACCTTAAATTCCCTGCTCCCCTCATAATTAACCCCATTTGCTGATCAAGCAACAGTATCTGGAGATGATTCAACCAGGAAGCTTTGGAATTTTCATGTATTTGACTCATTTCTGGAAACATACGGTCATGAATAAGTCACAGTCTCATTAACTCCCCTGCTTGCCTTCCAAGCTTGGCTTTTCAAAATCAGAGAGCATTAGAGCTTAAAATAATGCCTCATGATTGACTCAGAATAGATCGTTTTATGCCTGCGCCGTAACTTCAGGAAACGATGATTAAAATAATCCACCATGGGAACACGATAACCGGATCTACTTCTTCTTGTTTTTTGTTTTAGTGAGAAACTCCTGATACATGAAAACATAAAATTATAGTTGTTGCTTTTGTTAAAAAAATCATATTAATATAATTTAGAGGCCAAATGGAAAACTTTTGAAATCCACGGGTGATTTGTTGATCGTTCTGTAGTTTGTTGTTTGTTTAGGGTTGGAGTGTATATCTTTTTATTTGGGAGAGAGATGTAAGATAATTATGTCATTGGCTTCAATTCTGAACTAAAAAATAAACTCCGATCGCGCCTCTATTTCTGGGCTGCCCGGAGCAGGAATAAATTTTAGGAAATTGGGAAAGTTAAGAATTAGCCCATGGGTGCCTTCTCTTTCCAATCTGCACATCAAGAGAATACTGGAATATGTTAGGAATCCCAGAAACGTTTGTTCATTGAGTGCATGAATGAATGCAGGCTTCCGAGCAACTACTAAACCCAGAATTTGCACGGTAACATTTTTAGTATATGTTGTAGCTTGGTCTTATTTTAGAACATGTTTTAAGATATATTTTGCTATTTCGCAAGTATAAAGGAAACGTGCCTGCAAGCCTTCTCTAGGGCTCTGTTTCATGCTTCAGCTGTTAACAGAGCTGATGAGGTAGATTAATTACAGTTTTTTCAAGCACAAAAATAAATTTATTAAACATAGCTTTAGAATTGGTAACATTTTGGCACCTTCACATTTTGGATCTCTCTGGTTATTTCTCTGTGTAGGCAAATGAATGGAGAAATCCACATCCGTAGGGCCAGCATTTTGAAAGAGAACATTTCTAACGGCATGTGAGATTTTGCACCTGTAATTATTTTGGGGTACAAAATTGGCTACACCAATAATTGCTCCTATAAACAGCTAATTGTAGCTGCTGTTAGCCACTTGTGGGTGTAATTAGCTGCTTGCCCTTAATCTTCGTGGAATGCCCAATTCTCCCAGTAATTAGTCAATTGTAGATGCTGTTACTTTCACAAGAGAGGAGAGACTGGATTATCTCCCTTAAAAATTGTTAGATCAAATCTTTACATTTAAATCTCAGTTTATGGAAAGTGTGGAGAGAAATGATTCCACTCGTCAAATGGATTAGAGATAGTTTGAGCCTCCCTGCCTGTATCTTAGAAACGTGTCCAACAGATGCTACGGGGACATCTTTAAGACAAAATCTCTTTTTTCCATCTATGTATTGTTAGCTGGCATTGTTATTTTTATTTTTTAATAATTGCACTCCTCCTGGAAATGTGCATAAAATATTTACGGTATCTCGGGTTGCTTGCATAACAAAATCCTGCCATGAAGGACCCCAACTTCCAGGAAGTCCGTTTCTACCATGGGCTTACGAAGCTTAATCAATTTAGAGGCGGAACATCTGAAAGTCTGAATTAAAACTTCAGCTCTCATTTGCTAAGGGTGTGGCTGTGGGTGTGCTGTTTAACTTTGATAGCCTCAATATCCATCTCCATAAAGTGGAGACAATGACCCATCTCCCTGTCCAGGTGGCCGTGAGCCTTGCACAGTGCACAAACCTATGCGTAACCATCCTGAGCATCTGAGAAACATTTCCTACCGCAGCAAGTGCAATTCAGTTCTTCACGCTGATTGCAAAGCATAGCATCTTTTCTTACTATAATGCTAAAATGCAGTTTTGCTCCAAAAATGGGGCAGCTACCATAAAAAATTAAAAAAATTCTCCCTGGCCAAAAATGGCAAATTTTAGTGGGGTCGAATTCATTTTAAGCCATTAAAATGACAGTTGTACATATATATATATACATATATACATATATATATTCTATATTGTGATACATTGTGTATATAAATGCGAACTTGTATTGTGTGAGTAACATCACTCTTTGAAGTTACAAAGGTTTCTCAGAATTCTAACCCTTCCAGCATCTTTGTGAGCCAGGCTCTTCCCAAGTGAGGGACAGGGTAAGATGTGGACGACTGTCCAGGACATTAGCCGTGGGGGTTGACAGAGCTCCCCAGGCTCCATCCAAGTGTAGTGTAGTCTGTCCAAGTGTAGCTTTTCCCATTATTTAGCTCTGGGAAGAAAACTCTACAGTGTTCTACCACTCTTGAGATAATTTGAATCTTAGCTTTAAACTATAACATTTCTGGATTTCTGGTTTGGGCACAAATCACACCCTGCCCAAAAGATTTTATATATATAAATATATATATATATATATATAATATCCTGATTATCATATGAGTGTTTGCATGTCTGTACATTAAGTGTGTGTGTGTATGTATGTGTGTATCTGTGTGTATGTGTGAGTGAGTAATGTTGTCATAAAATACACTGGAAGCCTTGGGAGCTTGAAGCAATATCTTTCTCCACTAAACTGCTTTATTATTGCCATTCCCTCCCTCCTGGGCATGCAGTCAGCTGAGACTAGGCCAAATTGGCAGTTATTTTCAGAGAGCCTGGCAGGCCTGTGATCTCTGGGAGTTCCCGGCCAGCGTGTGTGTCTCTCTCTTTCTCTCTCTCTCTCCAACCAGGCCTTCCAAGGGGCAGTAGCGGCTCTGCCCCCTCCCCCCCACCCCGGGCTGTAGTCTGCCAGGGCGGGGTCAGGAGTCAGAACCAATATCAATTTCTGTCTTCAAGTCACACGGCGAAGGCCTTCCCCACCTCCCGTGGTATTTTTGTAGTGACAGCTCCTTCTGATTTCCCTCCTGATGCTCTGGCTTCATCGCATCCCACGCCAGGATCCTTCCGAGCGGCTGGAAGGAAGGGTCCCTTCAGTGACCAAGGGGTTAAATTGATAACAGAGTTTTTTCCAAAAATAATAATAATAATAATAATTTGGGGAGATGTGTTGACTGTTGATAAGCAGACCTAAAATAATAACAGCAGAGGCTGCTTATCACGAACAAGCAATAGTCCTATGACAATGTTCCAGCTGATGAAAAAAATGGGAACGAAAATTAATAGTGACAGTACTGGTAGAAACAAGCCGTAAATTCGATACTAAGTCATAAAATACAGACTAACCCAATAAACGCATGCTACTGTTATTATATTAATATTGTTAAAAATATCATAACATTTTAAAAATGGAATGGAGGTAGAAAAGCGATTTTTTTAGGGGTGATTTTCACTGGCTGTGGTTTAGAGGTGGAGAATCTATTGTTTTTTGGGGGAGCTTGGGGGGCTTTTTAAGCTAAAACCACTAAAACTCTAACTTAGCTCAGCAAAGAACCTCACTTGGAAAGGGAGGGAGCGCAAGCTGATCACATCTCTATATTCTATAAAGAGGGGATGGGACAGGGAAATAGTATTTATCGAAGGCTCTTGTAGGAGCTAAGCATTTTGCAATTGTAATGTCAATGAATCATCCGAAGAGCATTTCCATGTTTGGAGCAAGGAAACCAAGAACAATGAAGGGAGTTGACCAAAGCCGCCCAGTTGGTAGGGGACAGAGCTGACCTCCAAAACCAAAGCGGCCACACTCCGCACTGGGGTTTGTAAATCAGATGCAGCGGGGGCCGGAGCCTAACTATAGAGGGGACACAAAAAGAGGTGGTCTTCTCTGCCTCCCCCCAACCCCCCCGAGAATGCAGAGCCCATCTAAGGAAGGCTGGTGTCACTCAGAGTCAGCTGATGGTTGTCATGGCCAGACTGGTCGATTTTTTCCAAAGCAGCCGAAAACCCACATGGACATGCGAATTTTCACTATTAGCACAATGGGACTGGACCATGGCCCTCAGCTAGCAGGAGGGCCGAAATCTGGGAGTCTGTGCTCAGAATCCTGTCTTCTCTCCCCTACCCTTGTCTGACCCTACAAAGAAAATCAATCCTTTATGGACATTGGGGAGGGTATGTGCTATGGTGAGTGCTGTGAATTATGTAAGACTGATGATTCACAGACCTGTACCCCTGAACCAAATAATACATTATATGTTAATTAAAAAAATAAAATTAAAATTAAAAATTAAAAAAAAAGAATGGGGCGCCTGGGTGGCTCAGTGGGTTAAAGCCTCTGCCTTCGGCTCAGGTCATGATCTCAGGGTCCTGCGATGGAGCCCCGCGTCGGGCTCTCTGCTCGGCGGGGAGCCTGCTTCCCCCTCTCTCTCTGCCTGCCTCTCTGCCTACTTGTGATCTCTCTCCTCTCTGTCAAATAAATAAATAAAATCTTTAAAAAATAATAAAATTAAATTAAAATTAAAATTAAAAAAAAAGAAAATCAATCCAAACAAAAAGACATTTTTTTGAGAATGTCTGATTAATGCCTGTTTCACTTTGGATATTTACCCTTCCAGAAATTGTTTCATTCTAGACAATGTGGCATGATACTATAATCTTTTTCCTTCAAGTGTTTTTTTTTTTTTTTCCTTAAAAGTCCCGAATCATATTACAAATATTAATTGCAGATCAGCGAGGGGTACATTCTCATGTAAAAAAGCAGGATACTAGTCACCGAGAATTTTTTTAATCTGTTTCTTATCATTGGAGCCTTATCACTTTCTTAGAAGCTTGTGCCAATCGCCTGACTTTTTTTTTTTTTTGACAGAGAGAAAGAGATCACAAGTAGGCAGAGAGGCAGGCAGAGAGAGAGGGGGGGAAGCAGGCGCCCTGCCGAGCAGAGAGCCCGACGCGGGGCTCGATCCCAGAACCCCGAGATCATGACCTGAGCCGAAGGCAGAGGCCTTAACCCACTGAGCCACCCAGGCGCCCCCCAATCGCCTGACTTTTAAAGCCCAAAGCCCAATAATGAAAAGACACCCTTCTTCCCAGGAACAGAAGACATTAGCATTCCTATTTTAAACTGGAGAAACAGACACGAGGAGATCATTTGACTAAATCAAGTTGGCACAACTCGCCAGACACATTCACAAAACTATCCTACGGTCTTCCTCTGGTTTCTGGAAATGAATTTGATGGTGGCCTCAGAATACACCTGCCGAGGCTGGTTCTACCAAGTGCCTTTGGTATCGAGTCCCTACTTTGCCTCACTTGAATCCGACCGCCGTGATACAAAACGAGATGTTTATATAAGTTGCAGGAAATCATATAGGATTCCCCGAGAATCATTTTTCCAATATTTTTAATCTCCATGCGGCCCGCCTAGTAAATCACAGAAACGAGTGCCCTACCAGCAACACATTTTATTTCCATTCCTGGTCGTTGCCCACCCCCCTCACCCCCGCCTTTATTCCAGCCCTCTGTGTGATAAGCTTTCATTCTCGACAGGACATCAGAACTTGACTTAATAGGGCAGCAGGGGTAAAATCGCCAGCTCTTTACATGTAGGGAATCCTGAGGTACATACAAGCCTCGTTCTAAGATGTGATAACGTAATCTAAAGCCAGGCCTAGCCTGTCAGTTCGGGTCTAAAGGGATTTGATTCAGTGTCGCAACCTTTGCCTCCCGAGGTCACTTTCTGTTCTTGCTTTTCTTATAACAAAAGGCGGGGGCCGGGGGTGGGGGGGGAAGAGGGAGAGACTATGGTGTGTGTGTTTGTGTGTGTGTGTGTGTGTGTGTGTGCACGTACACACGTGTTTTTTCAAGCCTTGTGAATTCCTGAGCTGCTGCTCATTGAGCACAAGGCCTTTATTTTGGCCTCCTGAAACATTTTCATTAGACAGAGGCCTCTGAAGTATGCGCGAGACGTGGATTGTGCAACTAAAAATCTTAGGCCTCTCCAGAAGCAGCCTGATTGAAATCAGCGCTGTGTCAGGCCCTGTCATATCTCAGAAAAGACATAAAACACACGGAAACATCAATAAGCAACAAGCTTCTGACAGCTATGAGACATTCCAGCTGACAAGAAGAGAAAGGGGGTGAGGTTAGGGCTCAGGGGGGATATTTAAAATGCCTAACAGCCAGCCGAAGTGTTGGCAGGCTTCAGGGAGGCCGGGAGAAGACAAGATAAAGTCTATCAGGTTATATCACCTAGTTCGAAGTGGATTCCTCCTTGCAAGGCCACCGGGATGAGACAATGACAGAACCTCTCGCTCTCTCCCCCACCCCCCCTTTTATTTTTCAATGTTTCCAAGAATCAGGCTGCATTTGTAGTGTTGCCCAGACAACGTTTGTGCAAGAAAAGATTAAAAAAAAAAAATGTTAAAAAGAAAAAAAAAAGAAATCTGTGAGTTAAAGAATTCTGCTTCTAGCTACAATGTACAGAAATCAAAAAGGATTAACAAGGTTTTTTTTTTCATTTAATTTCCTGTACACCAGAAGCTTTTGTTAAGAGATCAGAGATATTGCTATTTATTGAATTTTTAATATGATCTTTATTAAAAGGCAGCACACATGTTTGGTTTTCTCTCCTTCTCTCTCTCTCTTTTTAACATGCATGTTTAAAAAAAAAATCAAAGGCCAGGAATGAACCACGGTTGCTTGATTTCGGTGCTTTTTTATGATATGTGTGAGGATTCAGATATAGGGCAGATTTAATATTTTATTTTTTTATTTTTTATTTTTTTCTAGATTTAATATTTTAAAAAGAAAACTGATAAATAGCCCTCTACTCTTTTTTCACGGTTCTCGGTCTTATGAGGCAAGAATTGGTCATTATGTAGTAATCCTTCAAGTATTTTGGCCAGCCGGGAGACTTCTGATAAAGGTCTTCTAGGCCAGTATGCTCAATTACAACAAGGTAAATGCAAGCAAGAGCAGTAATTTGGGGTTTGTCTTATCGCTCTCTGTGGGCTCTGTAGGGCACACATTTTCCTATGTGAGGACTCCTGGTTGCTTTTCCAAGAGAGCTCTCTGTATTAAAAAAGGATTAAATGCATCTGTGGGGGATGAGAATTGGTAAACTTGGATTCTAGAGTCACAGGTTACAGATTCAAAGGAGGGGCTGGGACATCTCCATTAAGTTTGAAGGCCGAGTTAGTCTTTTAAGTGCTAGAGCGGATTTCCATAGATCTCCACTGTGTGTGCACGCTCAGCTTTTTCCACACTCAAATCTTATTCACTTTGTGCCAGTCGTATCATGCTCGTTCGTGCCTTCGTGTCAAACCAGCCAACCTCAAAAACGATAAAAGATAGGGATGCAGGAAACAATGTCCGGATGGAAGATCAGATAGTCCAACACCGTCATTCGAATCACGTGGGCAATATTCTTGTTATTAATCACCATCAGTTTTTCGTCTATGAAATGAGGGTAAGGATACCAGGGGCGGTTGTGGAGGCAAAAGGAGATATCGTATGTTAAACTGCCTTGCATAGTATATGCTGCTATTCATTTTTTTTTTAATTTTTATTGTGTTGTGTTAGTCACCTTACATCATTAGTTTTTGATGTAGTGTTCCAAGATTTATTATTTACGTATAACACCCAGTGCTCAATGCAATATGTGCCCTCCTTAATACCCACCACCAGGCGCATCCATCCCTCCACCCCCTCCCCTCTAAAACCCTCAGTTTGTTTCTCGGAGTCCATAGTCTCTCATGGTTCGTCTCTCCCTCCAATTTCCCCCAATTTACTTTTGCTTTCCTTCTCCCAATGTCCTCCATGTTATTCCTTATGTTCCACATGTAAGTGAAACCATATGATAACTGACTCTCTCTGCTTGACTTATTTCACTCAGCATAATCTCCTCCAGTTCCATCCATGTTGATACAAAAGTTGGATATTCATCCTTTCTGACGGAGGCGTAATATTCCATTGTATATATGGACCATATCTTCTTTATCCATTCATCTGTTGAAGAGCATCTCGGCTCTTTCCACAGTTTGGCAATTGTGGCCATTGCTGCTATGAACACTGGGGTACAAATGGCCCTTCTTTTCACTACATCTATATCTTTGGAGTAAATACCCAGTAGTGCAATTGCCAGATCATAGGGTAGGTCTATTTTTAATTTTTTGAGGAATCTCCACATTGTTTTCCAAAGTGGCTGCACCAACTTGCATTCCCGCCAACCGTGTAAGGGGGTTCCCCTTTCTTCACATCCTTGCCAGCATTTATTGCTTCCTGCCTTGCTAATTTTTGCCATTCATTTTTGTCATCAATTCAGTAAAAGCCAAAGGAAAAGAAAGGAGTCCAATACTGAAGGAGAGGAAATGAATGGTAAACACTTAGGCTACAGTTAGCGACTGCTGTTGGACAAAAATGGAAAGAGGAGCTTAGTCTCTGGATGGCTAGGCTGGGTGAGTCCCCAGGTGCCCTTCCAGCCTTGAAGCTGGGTCAACAACTGAAACGGGAAGCAGAATCCACATTATTTTGAATGACCCATTATAATAAGAGGGCAGAGTGGTATCTGATTACCAGTGCCTGCCCACTCCCTTTATAGGTATCATGTTCTCTGTCTCTTACAGTAGTCTTATGAGAAAGCAAATATTTCAGCCCCATTTTACAGATAAAAAATCCAGATGCTGTAAATTTGAGCTCCTCCCCACTATCTTAAAGCTCAAGTGTTTTATTTGAAGTGTGTCTTTGCACTTTCTCTTCCTCTTGTCGCACAATGAATCCTGGAGATATTAGAAACCTAGGAGGAAGCCAAACCTAGCCCCAACGTCAGAGGAAAAAAGGAAACTAGACAGAACAAATCTGAGCGGAGAATTCCCATGGCTGATAGTGGGTGGAGCCTTCCGTACCCACTTGGCCCCGCCCCTGCAGGGGCTGCGAGTCCCTGCTTTCTTGGTTCCTCCAACCTGGAGGACCAAATCACAGCCAAACTTTAGCTTGCATCATGAGAAAGGAGAAAGACACAGACAGTCGTGTCATTCTTCAGCGTCTGCTTTGCATGCTCTCTTTGTTGGCTCCGTAGGAAACCCAAATGAAAGCCAGCTTGAGGCTGCAGAAGTTGACACATTGGCCAGTTCCCAAGCTCGATGGACCCTTTGTGAACTGGTTTGGCACAATTCTCTGCCGATTAACAGCTACTTACACATTTTTGCCACACAAATCTACACTAGAGGGGCACCTGGGTGGCTCAGTGGGTTAAAGCCTCTGCCTTCGACTCAGGGGCTCAGGTCATGATCTCAGGGTCCTGGGATTGAGCCCCGCATCAGGTTCTCTGCTCAGCAGGGAGCCTGCTTCCCCCTTTCTCTCTCTCTGCCTGCCTCTCTGCCTACTTGTGTTCTCTCTCTCTCTCTCTCTGTCAAATAAATAAATAAAATCTTAAAAAAAAAAAAAAATCTACACTAGAAATCCTGCTATCTAATCATTTAATGGGTTACCAGCAGAAAACCCAACTCAAGCTCAATTTATGTTGGAATAAACACAGCATGACGTTTGAGTTCATTGAGTCAGGCCCTGTGGTCATTCATGTATGAACGTCCAGCATCTGAAACAACATCCAGCATAAAATGAAAGTTGAGTGATTAAAAGATTTTGTTTTAAATAAATAAATAAATAAATATTTTGTTTTTACAGGCCCTCTTGCCTTAAGCACTTAAGCACCCCCAAATAAGAAAACATGTAAAATAATATGGGTGACTCATAAGTGAGATGACACATACTTCAGGATTTTTTAAATGCCTATCATTTATTCTCTCATTAAAAACAAAAGAATCAATTTGGTGAGCATCTGCTATGTCTTGGGGACCATGCTGGATGCCGGAATTTACTGATCACCTCCCTATAGCCAATGCCTGGTGCTTAAATTGGCACAAAATTTCTAGTAAGGTGAATTATGCGGCTAGTAAGAAACCGGTTTGAAGCAGGTGATTTTCTCATAATGATACGTACTTGATAATCCCCAGTGTTCCTATTTTAGGCTCATGGGTAAATAATCACTCCCTTTCTTAAGTTCCATAAAGAGGTTTTTTCCCAATATCGGAGGAAATGAAGAATCTTCATAGAAATAGAAGTTTAGGGAACTTGATTTTTAATGTGCACAGAACATCATTCTGGAGAAAATTACAGTTGCCAATGCTTTCCAAGGGAAAGGGAACTAGTAAGATAGAGAATCCAGATAGAAGTTGCCTTTCTGTACTATCCAAGCGATAATTTCAGATGCTAAACCTATTAAGTGCTTCCCATGACTTTTCATTATACTATAAAGTTTAATGATCATTTTTGGTGTCTTAAATGTTGATTAACAAAAGTTAACACCCTTTTCTCGGGATTTTTGATAAATGTACATTTGCATATCATCATGCTGGAACAGTAAATGTCTATTTCAATGTATGACAAAACATGTTCCATTTAACAGCTGAGTAGGAAAACAAAATCTAGGAAACTTGGTGATAAACAAATATTACAGATCAAATAATTTAGTTACAATGGGCACTCCAGAAAGAGTGTTATGATGTGAACATTAGGCACATTCTTTTCTTTATTTAGCTCTGTTGATTTTGCCCTGGGTAGGTCAGGGATACATTTTGCCCATGAGAAGTATTTATTACTTTCATATTTGGAAGACTGGTGACTTTTGTACCTTCCATGAAAGGAAGCTCAAATCAGAAATTCATCCTTCGAATAGATACAGATAGTTACCTGGTCTTAATAATTGTCTTACCCTCTCCTTACTTGTCTGGAAGCTTCTACGGGATGCCATACCAGATTTATGGTCTCTAAACCCCATTTTTTTTTCTTTTTCTTTTTTTTTTCCTATACCCTATTTCTATAACAATGGGTGATCCTTGGTAGAATCTCGATGATTACTTTCAACAATTCAACAATTTCAGCATCAAATATTTGGTATTAAACAGAGCTGGACTCAAAAAAAAGTGTGGGAGAATTATAACATAGAGGTCAAGGCTCAGACTTCAGAACACATCCGCTTCAAAATGCAGGAAAAATCCAGTCCCCATTGTGATACCTGAGTGAGGTCCTGACTTTCTCTCTGAGCCTCAGTTTTCCCATCTGCAAACAGGGAATGATTTTAATTATTGTAAAGATTAAAATAACTCAGTTAAAGTGCTTACCATAAAATAAGTGCCCAAATAAAAACAACTCAGTTAAAGTGCTTACCATAAAATAAGTGCCCAATTACCATAAAATAAGTGTCATTATTAAATAACATTTTCAATATTGCTTTAGATAACTGAGTTTGAATAGATGTTCTTGATTTGGGGTACCTTTTAAAAACATTCTCAAATCCCTGCTCTGGAAATAACATCACCCTTTTTTCCAACCAAACTACACTTAGTATCCATTCTGGGAGTGTAACTAATCAGTTATCTGAAAAGTGACACAGTGTGGCCATTAGTATAGCTCAAGAATGTTCATTCTAGAAATTAAGTAGAATGTTTATTTTCTGAACTCTGCTTTTTTTTCAACATTCATATATTTTAGTTACTAATTTCATTAAACCATAAAATACTTGAAGGGTCACAATAATGGCTAAAACTATGCAATTAAGACTCATTCTTCTACTCAGGTTATTCATTTCTGGATACCTGATGATTAAACTCTCCATAAGATATTTATGTAGAAACAAATTAGTACTTTTTATTCCAAAAGAAAATAGACCATCAAGCTAAGAGTCTTTTACAGATGTTATTTGCCTGCCCTTTTTCCGCTCTGTTTTCAAAACAAATACTCCTGTGATAGGAATCAGCCCTTGAGTGTTAGTGGAAGAATTGTAAAGTAAATGCAAATACCCAATAGAATGAGTACAAGCAAAGTTTGTTTGGAGGATGGGGGGGGGGCGGTCCTTTGGACGGATACCTATTAAGAAGACTGCCAATCTAACTGCCTCATCTACAATATCCTCAGTAGCAGGTTAGAGTAATACCCGAGGCTAAATTCCCAGTACTTACATGATATTGATTTCCCAGCTCCTCCTATTTGGGTAATAAATGCTAGTGCCTTCAGTAGGTATTTTCCATGCAGGCATATGGCAGACAATTATTGCAGACCTCTTCTCAGAGGACTACTCTAAAATAGACACCTCTGAAAAATATAAGCCACTAAGTAGATTTTTACTTTTGTTTAACAAATGAACATTTTTAAATGCCCTCCCAGATATAAACACTCTTCAACTTTTCTATTTTTTGTATCCGATGTAAAATGGACATAATAATAACAACATTGATATCTCAAGGGCTTTTGCGAGGTTAAATTAAGATGATTCTTACAAAGTACTTATTCCAGCCCCTCACCCATAGGAAGGACTCTGTAAATGTTTCGTTTTTTAAATGTTACCATTTTATTGTGATAAACCCAAGTATCTAATTCTAGAGAGTAATAATATATTTGTTTGGTAAATACATCCTAGACAATAACACTGATGTAGACTTCTTGTTAGTTTTTAAGAGTACATAAATTTTAAGTCCACTTAAAGCTCTTTTCTGATTATAATTGCATAGTATACAGTTAATATTGGCAAAAAGGCTTATAAAATTCTGCCCCAGAAAAAAAAAATCTCTCTGATGTTCATATGGCTTAGGTAAAAATCAGAGAGACTGAGAAAATGATTGACACCTGGATTACTAACCCATTTTCATCATTATTTTGGAACGATTGTCAGAGGTATAAGTTAAAAAAGCAACTGATAACTTTCTACAGGAATGAAGACAGTGAAAATGACCTCAAATTATTACAACATATGAGCATATATTCATGCTGGTCACTTATTAAAAACACTACTTGGAAACACACAAACCACGAAGAACTGAATTTTTCATCTCGATTTTTTATTAAAGGACGTTATGACCTAAAATTTGTGTACATCCATACAGTAGTGAAAGCAAGAGAATGAAAAAGGAAATGTTGAATTATGTCTGCTTTTTAATCCACGTGTCCAAATGGACACCGTTCATGATTCTACAAGAAGGGATGCCGAGTGAATGATACAATGGGGCTGTGCCAGCTACCTCGGCTTTCTGGCCATTTTATTTGCTATTGTAGTTGCTATTTAAATTTATACTTTAGTCTCTAAAGAACTAATTTCTAGCCAAAAAAAAAAGAAAAAAAAGAAAAAATAGACTATCCAAGCAAAAAGAGAATCTTGTTATAATGGATCAAAAAGAGTAAAATTGGAAACAAGCAGACAAATCCAAAAGTGGGGGGGAGGGCATTCTGCAGACGAACTGGCCCATCTCTCTAAAAAGTTACAGTCATGAAAAAGAGAATGTGCTGGTTGGAAAAGACTCAGCATAACAGCCAGCTTCAATCTGCGGTCCATGGACATTTACTGACATGGAAAGGTGTAATCATTGGCTGGAAAAAGCAGATTATAAAACAGTGCGTAGAATATGAACTTAATTTGCCTCAAAAGATACACCCACACAGAAAATCCAGAAGGATATGCGTAAACTTCCACAGTAGTAAAGTCTCTAACAATAAAAGAGTTTTTAAAGAAAGGACTAGACTGATTTTCTATTTATCCTGCTGAGGGTACTGAGATTTGCCTTTTTTTTTATGTTATAAACTAAATGGACTCAAATATCAAGGGGGGAAAATGTTCCATTAAAGTAGACACATCCAAGGGAACATGTAATCATTCTCACGCATGCTGCTTAAGAACCTTTTGTATTTGTCAAAGTCAAGTTCACTGATGACTTCGTTTTACGTTTATCTGACAATCGGGGCTATTTTTATAAGTTAGAGGAAAGCAAACTGATTTCTCCTTTGCCTGTAGTTATTAGAAGAGGCACTTAAAACCCCTGATTTAAAACCATCTGTGTCACGAGATATTGAGTTGGTCCTGAGTGGACTAATGAAAGCCTCTTGGAAGACACTTGATTTTGAGAATTTCCACTAGTGCTGTGCTGGAATGCCGCACTGCAGCCCATAACTTTTTCAGGCAGGCAGTGAATGCAAAGCCTTAGCAAGTCTTCCCTCCACATGACTTTACTTATAAAGACAATTACTGAAAAAGCATCCACATTTACAAACAATACTCAAAGCTTCCTGTGCCCCTTCTGCTACTGATTAAGGACTATTTTTATAAAAGGTCATCAAATTCTAAGTAAAGTTCATTCTCGTGCTGTTTTTATTCTATCACATGTACCCATTTTTAATTAAAGTGCCCTGCATTATAATGACTTTACAATTTATTTGCATTCAATTAATGAGCTTGGAAAAGAACCATATCCATACACCCTCCTCTACACCTTCCCTTTAAAGTGTTACAAAGATAATTGTTTGGGAAATTGCAACTCCAAAATCAGGAGTTTCAAAACCATTTAAATTACAAGCAAAAAACTAAGAGGTTATTTTTGTGATGAGTATGGACCCAACCACAAGCAATGATCTCTGATGAGATGCCCTGAGACAAAGCTGATGACGTAACTTCTTTTTAGCAAACCCCCAAAGGTGCAAAACCTAGTTTAGTGGGCATCTAACAAATTCCTCATGAAGAAGAGGCGATGTACAACCTGTCAAAAACGAAGGTACTGTTGTCATTTGGAGGTCGTTCAGCTCCAAAGGCTGAGATTTTTTGGCCAATGTAAACTTCTGCAATCTTTCCCCTACGATAATTTGGTATTAATTCTACCTCTTGTGTCTGATTTTTTTCTTAGAGGAAGGACTACCTCACTCAATATTTCTTAATTTTTTCATTGAATCAGGTCAACTGAAGTTTCTCTCATTTTAACAAAAGTACCTAGGATTTTTTCATGGATCCTGGCTTTAGCTTTCTCTTTTATGAATTTAGGATATTTCACATTATAGATTTCCTTTCTCTCTCTCCCTCTCCCTCTCTCTCTCTCTCTCTCTCTCTCTCTCTCAAGAGAGGTAAAATCATCTCAATATTCTCTTCCCCATTTCGATTCTTTGATGTAGCATTATCTTTTCTTCCCCCCAAGACGAATACCCTCTAAGGCAATAATCCCTTTCCTCTGCAACAAAAGAATCTGGACTTTTTCATTAAAGTCCAGTTCAGCAAAATACAGCCATCTGTTTGACTCCGTGTCTTAAATGTCACATTGCTTTGATGAGAGAACAGATGCCCAGCTGACGACTCTACAGGCATAATTGGACGGGTACCGAATGTCTAACTCAGGGGCCACGTCATAGGTAGGTATTTGGACTTCCCCCAGTTTTACCCTTACTTGAGGAACACAAAGGGAGTGTTTCAGCCATTTTAATATCTTTATGAAGTTGTATCTTAGTTTGTTCTTTTTGAAGATTAATTCTGATCTTCGTCTCCCTTCTTTTGTGGCAAACATTCAATCCTGGTTTGAAAAATGTCTCCACTCCTCCCTCTCCACTCCGTTCTTCTGAAGACCCTCGCCCTCAAGGCTCCCTCTTTTCTCTCCAAAGTAAACTTCTTGCTGTTTGATTTTCCCACTCCTGATTTTATACTTCCTCCACACTGGTTCTGAAACCTGGAATAATGCCCTCCCTTTCAAGTCTGCCCCTCCCCTTGCTTCGAATCCCACCCCTTTCACAAAGCTCTCTTTATGTGGTTGGTGGTATTGGGGAGTGGTCTGGGGAAGTGGGTAATGAATGCATTCACATAGGTAGTGGAGGATGAGAAAGAGAATGGGTAATTGGATTTTGCACAAACAGGCTCATTAGCCAAACTCGAGACACCAAAACATGAAATTAAAGTAAATGGTTCATGTATCGCTTCATTCTGTAATATATTACAAATTCTACAAAGGTAGGGACTAGATATTCTATTTCATTTGTGCCCAACCTCCTTCAGCAAGGACTAAACAGATAACTCAGAATGCAGGAGGGATCTAGGGCCTCTCCTGGAGAGAGGGGCAAAATGGCAATATTTTTTAGTTTGATGAAACCTAAGAGAACATCGGAAGAGCCTCCAGTGGGTTCGCATGTGGATAACTGAGCAACGCTTGGAAACTTTTCTATACCCACTCAAGATCAAAGGTCACCGTGTCCCAGAACTGGGATCAGCTTTCTGTCCCTTTGGCTCCTGACTACTGTCAGGATCATTGTCTGCACTATAACAGAAATTAGTAGGTAAGCTTAAATTGATCTTACGACCCATTGTGGCATCCATACCATACTGGCAATCCCAGGTTCGCCACTGACTTTCTGGGCAATATCTAAGCTTTCATTAAGTTCTATGGGAGTCTAAAATATATGTCCGGCAGAAAATATTGTATGCAGGATTTCATGTACTCTAACATGGTGTAAATGAACTAGAAAGACAGTAGACGACCTATCAATAATTTATAGTATTTATTTCCACCATGTTTCTGTGTGATAAGCAATGGGCCATGAGGGTAAGAAGAATATTTGTCCATCCATTTAAATACATATGTTTTCAAAGTATATTTTGTTAGATTTAATACAAACAGGTGGTAGATGCAAGGACACTTTTAAAAGTAGTAAGTGGCCAGATTCTACAAGCACATTGGGGAGCCTAGATCTTGCTTTGAGCGCATTGGGAAACCATTAAGGGCTTAAGGGCAAAAAAAGATATAGTGAGATCTGCATATTAAGGAGACCCTGTGGTTGCGGAGGGGGACTGCGTTGGGGAGGGAGATCAGGAGCAGGGAGGTTGTTAGGACCCAGTGGCAGCCTCTGGTGGAGAGCGTCTTTGCAGAGCACCCTGAGGGCAGTAGCCAAATTACTCCTTGCATTTAAATGGCTATTGCTAAATCTCACTGGGATTTTCCTCTCTCTCTCCCACCCGGAAGTTTCCAAGAGACCCCGCTTGCCAGACCAAATCCATTTCTTCTAACTTTGCCTCGGTCACAAAGCTGGAAGACAAGGAAGGAGTCAGGGGTGCCTAAACCAGATGCCCTATATTGGATCTCAAATCAGGTGCTCCTTAGAAATTGACACCAATAGTTAAAGTTTATTCGATACTTCCTACATGGCCAGTATAAATCCACGCAACAATCCCATGAGGGAGGGATGGTCATCACCACTTTATAGGCAAACAAAGGAGCACAGAAAGAGAGGGTAATGTGCTCAATGTCACTCAGCCAAGAGGAGGTCTCCAGATCATCTAACTTTTGCGGCCAGACCCTGACCACTGAGTTCCATTGTTTCCTTCTGTTATGACTCACAGCCCATATGACTGTGTCTGGGGATCGACCACTACCTATTATAAAATTTCTAAGGAAAATCAGGTTCTAGTTCCCCAAAACATGCACATATTTCAAGTGGGCTTCACTAATGAAAAGTTTGTGAGACTTATTTCAAGGAAACTGTAAAAGTTGATACAAAACTACAGAACAGATTCAAATGAATAAAGAGATATCTTATGGTCCTCGGTGGCAATGCTGAAGATTACAGGTCTGGCAATACCCTACCAAACTGATTTCTAAATTTAGTAAAATCCAAACAATATAGCAACCAGACTTACTTGAAATTTAACAAATTATAATATTTATCTGGAAAAAAAATAGTGTATTAGAATAGCCAATAAAGTTTTAAAAAGAAAAGACAAAGAATAACTGGAAATGAAGGACTGCCATATAAATAGCAAACTGTATTAAAAGACCATAATAATTTAGAGTATCTGTTGGTGTTAGCCTTAAATAAATAAATCACAAGAGAGAATAGAAAACCTCAAACCAAACATATACATATATGTAGACAAATAAAGAGTGTATGTATAGAAATTTAATATGTGACAATGGATGGATTTTGAAATAGTGGAGAAATGGCAGAATATCCAGTAAATGTTATTGAGAATACTATCGGTTCAATTGAGGAAAAAGAAAACAAAACAAAACAAAAAAGCCACATCACCATGGAAAATATTCAAAATAAATTACAGATAAATTTAAAAACTAATGAACCAAATTATTAAAAGAAACTCTTGAAAGAATTTATTTTATTTAAAATTTTTTTATTTAAAATACAAAATACAGATGCCAAGAAAAAAATCAATAAATTTGGCTTCATCCCATGGGAAATGTATGGGAAATATAATAAATGGAATTCAAAGTCAAGTGATAGACTTGAAGAAAATATTTACTCTGGTAAACAAAAAAAACTATATTTAGAATATAAACGAACTCTTATAGGCCAATGAGATCAAGAACATCTACCCAGTAAAAAAATGGCATCACATTACCCAAAACCGGAAAACAAAAAATATAGTGGAGGACTGACATCATCATAGCTTCAAAACTTACTACCAAGTTACAATGATTGAGAGTGTGGAACTTGCATAGGGGTAGACATGTAGAATAGAACGGAGGGCGCCTGGGTGTCTCAGTGGGTTAAAGCCTCTGCCTTCGGCTCAGGTCACGCATGATCTCAGGGTCCTGGGATCGAGTCCCTCATTGGGCTCTCTGCTCAGCAGGGAGCCTGCTTCCCCCTCTCTCTCTGCCTGCGTCTCTGCCTACTTGTGATCTCTCTCTCTGTGTCAGATAAATAAATAAAATCTTTAAAAAAAAAAGAATAGAACAGAGACTTCAGGTAAAACATGAACAAACCTTACATTTATGGTCACGTGACTTTCGACAAGGAGGCCAAGACTATATGATGGGGAAAGAAGAGTCTTTCAGCAAATGGCTCTGGAACAACTTATATCCAACTCAAAAGAGTGAAATTGGATCTCCACCTCGGTAATGTAAGAGTTAAAATTACAAACTTGGGGAAGAAGACAAACGAGCAAATCTTTGTGACCTGGGATTTTGCTGGCACAATGACAGCAAAGCAAAAGTAACATGAAAAATAAAAAAGTTAAATTGCCCCTCATCAAAATTTAAAACTTTTAGGTTTCAAGGGACACCGTCGAGAAAACAAAAAGACAATCCACAGAGTGGGAGAAAGTATTTGTAAATCGTATATCTGATAAAGGGCTTACAAGGAAAAAAAAAATCTTACAAGTCAAAAATAAAGACAAATAACTCTATTTTTAAATGGGCAAAAGATTTGGATAAACATTTCTCCAAGGAAGATATATAAATGGACAATAAACACATGAAAGGATGCTCAACGTCACTACTCATTAGGCAAATGCAAATCAAAACCACAATGTGATGCCATTTTATACCCATCGTGCAGACTATTATCAAAAAGACAGGCTTTTTGAGTGGCTCAGTTGGTTAAACATCTGCCTTCCGCTTGGGTCATGATCCCAGGGTCCTCGGATCAAGTTCTGCTTTGGGCTTCTTGCTCAGTAGGAAACCTGCTTCTCTCTCTGCCTGCTGCTTCCCCTGCTTGTGTCCTTTCTCTCTCTCTCAAGTAGATAAATAAAATCTTAAAAAAAAAAAAAAGATAATTAGAAGTATTAGAAATGATATGGAGAGGGGGACCTGAGTGGCCCAGTCGGTAGAACATGCGATGCTTGATCTCAGGGTCATGAGTTCAAGACCCATGTTGGGCATGGACTCTGCTTAAAAAAAAAAAAATGATGTGGAAAATTTGGAAACCTCATACTTTGCTGGTGGGAATGTAAAATGGTACAGACACTTTGGAAAACAATGTGGAAGTTCCTCAGAAGGTTAAACATCATTTAATGACCCAGCAATCCCACTGCTCAGTATATATCCAAGACAATTAAGAGCATGTTCACACAAAACTTTGTTCATGAATATTTATAGCGGTATTCCTCATCACAGCCCAAAGTACAAACAACACAAAAGTCTATCAACTGATGATTGCATTTGCAAAATGTGGTATATCCATACAAAGGACTATTATCCAGTGAGAAAAAAGAATGAGATATTTTGAGAAGTGAAAGAAGCTAGGCATAAAATGCCACATAGTGAATGATTCCATTTATATGAAATGTTCAGAATGGGAAATTCATGGAGACATACCATGGAGAATAACTGCTAATGGATGTCTACGAGATTTCTTTGGGGAATTATCAATGTACGACTTTGCAAATATACAAAAACCACTGAATTTGCACATTTTAAAGGGGTGAACTTTAAGGTATGGGAGTTATCTCTCAAATAAGCTGCTATTTTTTTTAAAGGGCAAAGACTGAACAGAAAATCCACAAAAGGTCAATCCCCAAAGGGAGATAGACTCAACTTTCTTGGTAATCAGGGAAATATAGTCAACATCACAACGAGGTATCATTTCATATCCATTGGATTTGCAAAAGTCAACACATCTGACAAACCCAAGAACAGGAGAGGATATAATAATAAGAAATCAGATAGACACTGATAAGACAAATGAGTAGAGCTCCTCTGAAGGGCATCATGGTGACACTCAGTAAGACTGCAAACACATACATTCATTGCTTCGGCAACCCTACCTCTGGTTTAAACCCTAGAGAAAGCCTTACATGTACACAAGTACCACTCGCATATATTCTTTATACCACTATCAATAGTAAATGGATAGTAATAGTATTTCAAAAGTAAATATGGAAAGCGATTTCTATTTTTATCAAGGAAGGAAGAGTTAAACTATGCTCTATCTAGAAATCGCTATGTAGGGGTATGTAAAGTTCTTCAAGTCATATCAAGTGCTTAAAAGCCTCAAACAATAGGAACAGTTTGACCCCATTTGTGATTTAAAACACACCAATTATATTTTTGTACCTGTACATGCATATGAATGTACTCGCACGGAAACAGACCCACCACAAAGACGCACAGCACGCTGTTCGCGAGAGTTCCCTTGGAGAAAGGACAGGGCGCCAAGGAGGACTTTGTTTTCTGTGCTTGTTTGTGTGTTTATTTTTAAGGAGAATTGTTTCTTGTGTAAAAGTAAGAAGGAAGTTTGAAAGGGAGTTAGGAAGGGGCGGAGGAGGGAGGCGGGCACAGCAGACAGGCAAAGATGGCTTAGAGGGTGGGGAGGGAGGCTGCCTCTCTGTCACGGGGTCTGCCGCACGGAATCCCACTGAGTCGATAGTTCGTAACTATTAAATCATAGTTATGGCTTCTATTGACTAAATTCTAATTTGTGATGTCTGCCCAGCAAAAACTTCCAAACGGGGCATCCACCGAAATGACCACTAAAAGACTCTGTTCTTGAAAATTATGAATAACACTCCCCCATCATCAACTGAGCAAACCTGTTGGATTAACGCCATCAGAGGCTGTTCACCAAGCAGAAGGCTGCATAATACATAGGCTCGGCTCCCAGCCCTCTGCTCCCTCCACTACTTTGATTTAAGAGCATTAGGAAACTGTGTAATTTTTTTGGTCCTCTTTTTATTTCCATGGTAATTTATGTCTGTGGGTAAGCATTTTATTTTATCAGAGACATGGGGCTAGAGTTATTTTTCAAGGCGCTTGAATTTTCCTTTGATGCCCACTGAAATTAAAGGCAAGCGGCAGAGAGTGCCCATGCTGTTTGTCACAGAGTCAGAGGTTAGAATTACATTTGCTGCCATTTATTGTGACTATTCCATGCCAGTAGTTGGGGTAGCACTTCTTATGGGCAATGCAGTATTATTAATATTGCAGACATCAAAACATTTGTGAATGGGATGTAATTGACTTGTCAGTCACATTAACAATATTCCCTGTGGAATACCATTCCAACAATGGGGGAGCAGAATATTCTTTGGTTATTTACATCTGACTCTTTAAGTCTTAAACCTTTGAAAAAATTCTGAAGGTTTCTTTTAGTTTTAACACAACATTGAGATACGATTTGTTGGCGCGTGTTGTATAAGAAAGTTGAGAGCAAAGCTGACTGTCACAGCGACTAGTAAATATTTCCCAAAACAAAGGACTCTTGTAATCAATGAGAAACTCACCGTCATGTGCAAATATGGTCCAAAATTTTAAATGCTTTAAAAAGAAGAATTAGGGTCTACTTGTACGGGATTGTGATGAAAATCCACAAATGTTATTATGTTGTGATTAGACAAATAGAGTAAATCCTTAAAACTTTAACTAACCTCAGGCTTAGAAGATCTGGAAAGTGAGAAAACAGAAAAACCCCATGTTAAATATATACTTGGAAGAAAATAGAGAGAACATTAGCTGAAAATGTAAAATTTGTGACTTAAAATTCTACCTTTCTATCAGTAGGTTGAAATAATTTTATCTTGAAATGGATCCTGAAGCAGGAGCAATTCTCTAGCTAAAAATAAAATTTAAGGCCTCCACTGATTGCAAAGTAAAATTAATAGGGGTTAGTAATGTGTATGTAAATACTTAGATATCTCAAACACAGAAAAACTCAGAGGTATTATTAAACAGTCAAGTTTTTAAATGATATATAACATTTGTTTTACAAGCAAATTGGTTATTTTAAATTAGAATCGCATTGATGTTTGAGGAAAGGAGAACATTCAATAGAGTCAAGTGTTTTTCAAATTACTGTACCTGTGAATTTTTTCACAGTGAGACATGCTGTTTTGTTATTCAAATTTTTTCAGGAATATTTAATAATGAATTAATAACAAGCCATTTTATTTACATAAGAGCCTTCTGCTTTTTATTTCCCCCATATCATCTGCTCAGCTCAGAAACGGTTTTCAGATCGAATGTACTGAGTCCTTTTATGCACATAAATAAATATACAAAGAGATGCTTGATAGAAACATTTCACTGACATTAATGAACTAACCCCACTCTGTGGCATCTGGCGTTTCCTAAAGCCTCCTTCCTCTTCTAAGGCAGTGTCATAGGTAAAATAAGTTTTTTTAAAAATCTGTTTGAAAATGCGTTCCACCAAATCGAGGTACCACATGAGTCTAAGATTAACTCCCTCCCCTCTCTGGGGTCTTTGATCTTGGGCAACCCACTAGTCTCGTACCTGTACACAAGAAAACATTTGAATGGTTCAGTGGACCCTTTCACTCACACAACAAACATTTATTGAGCACGTACTATGTCTCAGGCGCTGTGACCGGTGTTGGGGATGCCGAAGCGAGCAATTTATAATATTATCAGGTGAATGTGTGATCACAAACCCATAGGAAGACCACGAAGAAGGAGGTTGGGAGACTGTGTGAAGACTTTCTCTCCTCTGGGCGTCAGGGAAAGATGTCTGAACCTGGAAAGTCAGATCGGGAAAGATTAACCAACTCTGCTAACTCCCCCATGCAGTCAGGGGAGGGGTCTTGTCTTTCGAGTTCCTAACTTGCACTACTGTTTATAACTACTCTTACAAATGGGTTACCCGAGCTGAGTCAAGGGGCGTGGGGGGTTGTTCAGCTAAGATTTCTCCCTACTGGCTTCACGAGCAGCTCTGTGGGTCACATGTCCCTGGGGAGTGCCACTCTCTGAACTGGGGATGGCCGAGCCCAGCAGTAAGATGACAATTCCTAAATGTGTATCAGTTTTTTTTAAAGCTGCCCAAGCTAATAATTTAATAGCAAATAACATACTTAAGACTTAAAAACATTGCCATACATTTCTCTGGCTTCAGATTTTTTTTTTCCCTCTGTAGAAAATCTAATTTGTTTGTTTGTTTGTTTGTTCATTTTCCTTACCAAACTGTAATATTCAGTCAGATTGTCAAAATAGAAACGCTAACAGTGCCCTGCTGACCTTCCTGGATCATCACTTAAAGATTATGACAAAACAATCTTTCTTCCTTAGCCTAGATTACATTCAAGTTGGAAGAACGTACATTGAGAAAATCTCGGTGCAAAAAGAAATAGCAACCTAGGAAATTTTATGTCCAAAATTTGCTAATAGTGAGGCAAAAGTCCCTCAGAACCAAATACATATACAAATTACCAGGGAGCTGGTGTTAAAACAAAGCTTTTAAAATAGACTGTAGTTATCTGTTGATGATTTTTCCTGAGCTCCAGACTGATTTTTGTTAAATCTGAATTAACGTTCTGAATCTTCCAGGATAATGATCCTCATATAATCTTCATATAATGATCCCTGAAAAAATAATTCCCAGTAAAAGTAAATGTGTGAAAAGCGCTCCAAGGTGGAAAATGTTAATTTTGTGAAAGAACAGTGCTCCAAAGTTTTAGCCTGTGATATTTCTAAGTGGGCTGAGATTGATAACTCCAATAATATCTACATCCTAAAGCTAGACCTTTTCATGTTCCTTAATAAGGGAAAGGCCTAAAAATTAGAAGGCACATTTTGGGCAGACTTGACCAACAACCTATGTCGTAATGAATAATACAATCACATCAAACTAATACAATTTTGTCTAGGCAGACTTGCCTCCACCAAATATTCACCTTTTGTAAGGTTATTATAATGGCTTAATTTAATCTTACCATACACACAGCATGGGTATGGTTACTGGCTGATAAGGAAACTAGTTGCATTCATTAAATCCTCCTATAAATCTCTTTTCTGAAATAGCTATAATATAGCCTTCCAGCAACGACAATAATGTAATTCCTCATCTTTCTCTGCAATATTATATAACTGTAGCCTGCAGCTAACTTCCACTGTAGGTGTTGGGATAGAGTGAGGTCTTTGCAGCCCTGTGAGGGGTGGTCGGGAGGTTAGAGACCCAGGGGTCTTTCAGTGAAACTTTGGAGATTGGAAAAACTCAAAACGGAGCGAATTGCTCCTCCACGGAGGAGGAAGACATAAAACACCCCCAAACTCTTCAAATCCATTCGTAAAACCCCTGTCAAAAGGTGTCCCTGTATATGCTTCTATCGATCTATTATTTTTAATTTATATATTATTATTATTTAATATAAATAATATAAATTATTAATATAAATTAATATAATCATATAATTACTAATATAAATAATAATATTATTGTTTATCTTCTCAGAGCACCTGCCCATGTTTTCCCTTCACGTGGAGTCAGTGGGTGACCACTGAAATGCACAGCTCTGTGACTCTTAAAACACTGGTTTCAGAGTCTAAATCAATATTGAAGCAAAAGTCCATTTTGGAGGCATTTGCAATCTCATTTCGAGCTTCATTCTGCTGAAACCTGTATAATTTTTAAAAGCATTATACATCAAAATAGATGTTAACAAAACTAGCATTCTTCTTTTAAGAAACTTTTCAGTATCCTAATCTCTGTAAGCACATAAAAGTTTCAGATAATAAAGTCATTTTTTTCTTTCTTTCAGGAGCGCCTGCCCTACTTATTTTAAAGCTCTCTTTTGCTCCAAACAATCTCTATATTGAGAATTAAAAGAAAAAGAAACGGAAGGGGGAAAAAAAAAAGTTTCAAAGATCTGAAGCGTGGACAGAAGGGTGCTTTTTTTTTTTTTCCCCTGTACTGGCAGTTTTAAGATTAAATACCTCTGTGGGCTTCTCGGAGTTATCAACCTTGTCCAGCGGCTGAATATTCTCTGCAGAATTTGTTCTACGGAAATGCTCTCAGGATAGATCTGTCTCCACTCTGATGGAGGCTGTGAGCATTTTTGAAGCCTCCTGGAATGACTGGTATCCTGATTTTTTTCTCCTCTTGGATGAAGACAATGAAAGCGGGAAGCTTAGGGAAGCACGACACCCGGCCGAGATCGCTAACCCAGTCCCATTGAAGTGGGCTCGTTGACTTGAACATGGACAGCAGTGTGAGTGAGTCTGTGGAGTTCAGGAAGGGACAACTTTTATTTTATTTTTTTTTATTACTATTATAAAATATTATTTATTTTATTATATTTTATTTCATTTCATTTGTGGGAGATAGCAGAGGAACTGGGCGCAACTAGTTTTTTCTGTCCCTCCGATTGAAAGGAGACCCCACGGAATAGAGTCAAACTGAATCTTCTGGAAAAGAAAACTAGTTTGCGATGCTGAAGACTGACCTGGAGGGCTTAGGCTCACTAGTGATGGCCAGAGAGCAATCAATGTCAGGGAAAAGGGCCATGTTTAAATGGGACGTCATCAATGAAGACTGAGGGGAGGGGAAGGGGCGGGGGGGGGGAGGGGTTCTGGAGGGAGAGGAGGGGGAGGGGTTCTGGAGGGGCTCTCACCCTTCCTGCATTTTTCAGAAAGAAGTGAAACGTTGCCTGTTAAGATCCTTCGAAAGGGACTTGTTTTTGGAAAAGCTGATATGCAAACATAGGAAGTTACAAAATCATAAATTAGATTGATGATTTGCCCAGATCTTCATGGCACAGCTACCCAGACAGGAGTCACCCTTCTAAAGGCCAAGGTTCTGCAGGATCATGATGGCATCCTCCCACAAATACACCAAATGTGTAATGAAGCATGAAGAACATTTGTTTTCCAAAATGAGAAAAACCTTGTATGTTTGCTGAACTACATTCCAAGGTTCTCATTACTAAATCTGGATAGTGCTGTCAAGTTTCAACTTTCCTATGGCTTGTGTGGATGTGTTAGAGAAGGTGGAAGGGATGAGTGGATCTTAAGCTCAACCTGCTTAGTGGGTCTTCAGGGTCTGGTAGCGGCTCTGGTTCATGACGAATGTGGACTCTCAGAGTCTGAATGTGGTTATGCCCTGGTCTCAGCCAGCCCCAGAGCTGGGTCTCCAACTTTGTCTTGGGAGCACAAAGTCAGCAGCCATGAGTGATGCTGAAGCAGATCAGGCAACTTTAGAGGTTGAGGCCATGAGAAATTGAAGGTCTCCAATTTCATCCTGGCCTAAATGTGCTTTTCTGCACCCCTGCCTTCCTCTCCTTTTCCATGAGACGCGCCCTGTCTCTTCGAAGCCTTCGTCCTTTGCATGTTTTCTGGACCTCCTCCCCTCTTCCTTCTTCAAGAACGAGCTCCAACCCACCAGCTTTTAAATAAGTAGTTCTTTCTTCTCATAGTTCTTTCTTCTAATAATAATAGTAAAATAAAAACCTTTGACTCTATCATGATCTCTTTCTTCCCTATGCAGTGGAACAAACATCTTTGAAAAGGTGCTATCTTTTCTTCTTCCCTTCTTCTCACCCCACAGCTTTCTCCCATCAGGCTTCTCTCCCAACAGCACCACAAAAGTAGTCTCACACCACCACTCAAATCCTCCTCCAAATACATGGACAGTTTCCAATCACTGCCTTTAAGCATGCTTGTAATTTTGGAATAATAGCACACACACCTTTGTATCTACCACCAAAAATTAACAGAGGTCTGTCATCCTTTCTTCACTAAAATAAAAGCATTATAGGTATGGCGAAGCCCCCTTATGCCTCACTCCACCCCTTCCCCCAGTCTTTTCTCCTCCCTTTCTTCTTCGCTCCCAGATCCAGCCACTACCGTGAATTTGCTCTGTCTTTTCAATGCACTTCTCCCTGACTCCGTGTGGATATCTCATCATCAACAGATCATCTTCACTCACATCTTTTAGAATTTTAACCAACTTGTGTTACTCTGGCATATAACATTATATTTGATTTTTTTCAACCCAACGTTATTTGAATAGAGTCCACATGATTCACTCCTTTTAATTGCTATGCACTATGCCATCAAGTCAGTGTCTCTTATGGAACTATTCATTCCGTACCAAGAGACGCCGATGTTACCTACCATTTCTTATTCTTCAAATGGTACAAACACAAATACAAATGCTAGTATGAGCATATTTCCACACATTTTTTACAAGAGTATGATTTCCTTCAGGATACACACCAAGAAGGGGGCTTTCTGGACAGAGTGCATTACATTTTCACCTTTGCTAGATTTTGTCAAATGGGTCTCCAAAGATATCAAAGACTGCTTGGAATAATGCTAGTATTCTCTCTCACTTTTGCTGCCTTTATCAAATCTTTCAATGTTTGCCAATATAATGGGTGCAAAATGGCGCCTCACTTTGATGTAAATTCATTTTCCCTGGTTGGAGGTGGGGTCGAGTGTGTTTTCATGTGCTTCTTGGCCCCTTGTGTTTCCACTCATGTAAGTTCCTTAATTCATCTCTCCTTCCCATTTTTTTTTCTTTTGGGTTGTCTTTCTATTGTGGGTGTGTAGGAGTTAGGTTTATCATTTAGTCTCTCCCCCATGAGTTAGTTAATCATCAAATCTTAAATAACCATCAAACTTCTCCACTTTTCACCATCACCAAGACCAGCACCACTCCAGTGGAAATTTGCCATGTCTTTATCCGAATTGCTGCTGAATCATTTCCCCGTTCATTGGTCTTGTGGCCTCTAAGTTATACGGTGATCGGGGAACATTTCCATTACACCACTCTCCTGTTCAAAGAACCTTGATGTCCTCAAATTATCCTCTTCCCCATGGCTTGGAGGACATTTATAATATGGCGTCTGCCTTTCTCTTCTGCTCCACTCCAGTTTCTTTTCTTAATCCCCACACCTAAAGCTCAGTATACTTACTGACTTCAGTTCTCATAGTAGACCCTGTTCTCCACTGACCTCTCGGCCCTTGCATACACCGTCTCTCTCTGCTTGGAAACCTTGCACTGAGCCCGTCCCATCCCCACAACCTCCCTCACCTGAGTAATTCCTTCTTAGCTGAGGAAATGCCACCTGTTCTGATTTCCCCGTTCCAGGTGAGTTATCTCTTCTAGATGCTCCCATGACACCTTTCGTTTATTTCCATTATCACATGTCTCAAAATAGCTGTCTCTTTGTCTGCATCCACCATTGGAAAGAAGCACATAAAAACACTGGTCATGTCTTTAGAGGTAACCCCAGCGTTTCCAGGGCATGCTTTGTTTACAAGAGGGGTGGTTGATAATATAGAAAAAGATTTGATCCTCAGGATTCCAGAACTAAGAAGATAGATCTCACAATGCACTCACTGATACACTCCAAGTTCAACCCACTCAGGGGGAAAAAAAAAATCAGAAAACTTTTCAGAAAGACACTTACTGTGCAAAGATACCGCCCCCCAACCCCGTATTTGAATGGTTAGGATCCCGAGTGTACAGGACTCTGGAGTGTGTGCTTATCAAATCTTAAGGTAGCTTAAGATGCATGAATCTGACCTTGCTCAGAAAGGAAACTAGAGGAGCTATATCAGAATATGAATATGAAGCATTTTCCCTTGAATACTTTTCTTTCTTCAGAACTTGACTGAAGCTTGTATATTGTTTATCCACACAAGTATATGTTAATAAAACCATGAACATACATAGTCTTAAAAAGCCATACAGTTTTCAAAAGAGAACTTGGAAAAATAAGATAAGAGTCACTCTCTGCTCTCCATTATTCAGAACTCCTATTTATTTGATGAACATGTTTAGAATAGCTTGACGCTAGCCCAGTGCCTGGCACCTATCAGTTTACATCATTATTCAGTGTAAAGAAAATATGACTTGGACATAGATGCTGGTTAGAATCCTGGTTACTTAACCTCTGAGAGTTTAACATAACCATCTGTAAAAAGGGCATTTTAAGAATAGTACGTGTGTCTCAGTGTTATTGGGAAGATTAAATCGGACATTAAATCAATGTGAAATGCCCTTAAAGAATGCACAAAATAGGCCCTGAATAAAAATTGTCATCTTTTTCTTTTTACGTAAGTATCCCTCCAAAAGCATGCCTATTACCCCTCATCTGCCTGGATCCTTGTTTTAAGCTGGAATCTGCATTTCTAAAATGATAACCACAAACCGTTTCCTGAGAGCTTGCTAGGGATCAGACACTGTACGTGACATTAAGCAACCCCAATGGGACATTAAAACCCCACCAGGTCACATGTAGTAGAAGCTCTACTTGCGAGAGGTGGAAACAGGTCTAAGATGAGCACGATGTCATGGAATGGATGACAAATCAAATTTTCAGATGACTGGTGATCACTAACAGTATCCAAATCTCACCACCAGGAGAGGTTTGTGAAGTCCTTCATCTTTCTTATAGGGCTACTATTTTTGATTAGGGCTTCACGGGAAACATGCAGAATATAGTAAATGTCTAGATATCCACAAAGTCTTTTACAAAATTAAGGACATGATCAGAAAGGGAATATGACAACGACAGTGATTACAAAGAATAGGTCCCAGTACATAGCAGGTTCTTAAGAAAACTGTTTGGGTCCAGAGCTGGTAGCCAGTCCCCGCACAAGGCCACAGCACATCAGTTATGGACCGCGTGTATCCCTCCTTAGTGATCAGTTCCCAAGTCACCAAGTGCTGACTATTCTAAATATCACACTGGTTGAATAAAAGAATAGCTATAAGCATATTTCCTTCTGTGCACAAAACTTGATGTAAACTTGAACATTTTAAGATTTTTAATTTCTAATTTCAGGAACTAAAAGAGAATCAGATCCATGTCACGTGATCAGAAGCTAGAAGTTTAAATTCCCACCTCCAAGATAGAGAACCAGTTGACATCCATGATATACCTTCATAAATTTCTCTAGATGTTTTTTTTTCTTAGATTTTATGTGTGTATTTGACAAAGAGCTGGACAGAGCCAGAGAGTACAAGTGGAGGGAATGGCAGAGGAAGAGGGAGAAGCAGGCTCTACACTGAGCAGGCAGCCCGACACTGGGATTCGATCCCAGAACCCTGGGATCATGACCTGAGCCAAAGGCAGACGCTTAAACATCTGAGCCACCCAGGCACCCCTAGATGGTTTTTTTCTTAATCATCCGTAAAATGGGAACAATAACACCTACTCTGATCTAGTTTACACTGGTTCTGAAACTCAATCACATAATTCGGGTAAAAGGATATTTAGTGTATCAGTGCTGGATAATGCAATTCATCGATCTGGAGCAAATGCTTTTCCAGAGTGGAGTTTATAACAGATGAAAGTGTTATTTAAAAAGCATTTCTGGGGCGCCTGGATGGCTCAGTCGGTGGAACGAAGGACTCCTGATTTCAACTCAGGTCATGATCTCGGGGTTGCGAGATCGAACCCACTGCAGTCTCCCTGCTCAGCAGGGAGTCTGCTTGAGATTCTCTCTCCCTCTGTCCCTCCTCCTCCTTCTAAAATAAATAAATTAACCTTTATTAGAAAAAAAACATTTCTTAGAAAGTTGAGTACAGGGATAAAGACAAAGGCTCAGGGCGCAAATGTCTTACATATAGATTGAGTCCATTTTTACTTTCTTCCTCTTCCCGTGGGGCTGCTCACCTTGGGCACACTTGTCTCCCAAACACCTCCAACAGAGAGCGAAGCCGAGAAAATGAAAGCAGGGTGAATTGTGGGTGTGCAATAGGACTTCTGGTTCAAGGTTAAGTGGGCGAATGAAAACCAGACATTACCTACCATTTGGAAGTGAGGTGTGGCATCCTGGTGCCTCGTCGCCATTTGATTTTTACAAAGGAAAAAAAAAAAAAAAAAGAATTATCTTCCTAAGGCTTTTTTCTAACCAAATTTCTACACAAACGACAAACTTTCGAACCTTGACTATGTCTTCTAGTACGGATAAGGACAACTACTCAGACTGCATTGAAAAAGTGCTGAGTAGTTAGTTGATCCCAGTACCTAATGACGTTACTCATCTCATCGGAGTCTGACTGACGCTAAAAATAATAAATTAGAACAGAAAATGATTTTATGGGATCTGTGGGCTGACAGGCAGGCTAAGTGTAATATCCTCCATTACACTTGTCATCGAATTCTATATGGTTCAGCTCTGAATGAGGGAGACAGGGTTGGACTATGATCGCATGATTTTTATCTTCATCTGTGTCTTAAACATATAAAATTAATTTGCCAACTTATAAATTCAGTGGAAAGTGGGGACCAAAACCACTTTCTCTGTGGTAAAACAAGCATTATTGTGGGCAGCCCATTACACAGGCAGGAGTGAAATAATAAATTAAAAACTGTCATTCTTGGATTATCTAGGATATAGCCTTTGAGATGTCTATTTCCTTCATCCGATCTCGTAAATTTATAAATTCAAAATCAATAGCCGTACCTGCTGAATCACTGGGATTCATTTGGGAAATTATTTTAAAAGAGCTGTACTTGAAAGCATGCTACACAATGGAGCCCTAGGTTTGCTTTCAGCAGTTAGCAAACCAAAATTAATTCTTAGAATTATTTACAAGATGGTTGGATGGTTAAATTTATAGCACGGTTGGTTGTTATTATTTTTTTTTTTAATTTCGGTAAATCATGACAGATTTGTTCTTTGCGTTTTGGGGAAGAGAAAGGAAAAAAAACAAAGTTCAGAAAAAGAAATTTAAAATACTCCTACTTTTCATTTTAAGTAATGCCTATGAATCACTGAGGATGATTTTTAATTTTGATTCATTCAATGAGCTCTCCTAATGCAATGATTTTCTCCATGGAAGTCCTTAACCACAGTGGCCATTTGCAGCTGATGATTTTTTTTATAAATAATTTATAAAGCCACTCTACACTTATACTTTTACACTGAAAGAGAGAGAGAGAGAGAGAACAGAATTGTATCTTAAACTCTATTTACAAATTTACCTTGGCAGGCCCTCTTACTGCCAATAGGAAACGATGTTGCATATTTAATTTGCTCTTTTGTTACAACGGGGCTTAGGTTAGTTAATTTCAATTTTCGATTTCAAAAGCTATCAAATATGGCTCAGATGAGAAATCAATTTTTCTCAGCTGCCTCTGTTTTTGTGATGGGAGGCTTCTCATTGGCTGAGGGGGAGCCACGTGACGTGGCAAGAGATTAGTTCACCAGACCCCGTGTTGCAGCCACCTCAATTACTGCCTGCCTCTTGTAATTTAGCCTTATAACACCTAATTTCAAGACAGAACTCATATTTAATTCATGAAAGCTTCCACAAGAGTAATTGTGAAATAAATTGCCATAGAAGATATCCATTTGTGACTCATTTTAATTTTGTATGCTAGTAGCATGCTATTTATTCTACTTGTTTAACACTTTAGCACAAACATTTTTTTTTTTTTTAATATTGAACTTTATGCACGGACAGCTGCACACTTTGCACCATTTTCCCACATTACATCATCTCCTTTACTGGGATTTCCTTTCAGGGAACTTCCACCCAGTGGTGTTTCTGAAGGTTGTTAAAATCAAGAACTTATAATCTGCTAATTATTGAATGTGTTGTTATGATCTGCACCGAACTTTAAAAGTAGCAACTCAAATCACAAACGAGAGCCGATAAATGGTAGTTAGATGACAAGGATCATTCCAAGGGCCGAGAAATAAATAGAGTTTAATTTAATATTTTAGACAAAGGCATTCATTACCCATATGGACAATTTACGTTTCAACATTGGCGTATATCTTAAAATTCTTGAACCAAAACATATATATTTCCTGTGTATACACACCATTTTGTCCTTTTCCTCCCTGTTGCTATGCCAACAAGGTGGGTGAGGCCTTCTCAACTGCCAAACTCAGCTGTCATCCCTTCACCCTAAAAGCCTTATAATTGCTTTTATTTGCATACGACAATTAGGCAGGATGGCTCACAGCGAGAAAAACCAACCTTTCTCTCCCCAAGTGCACACAACGCCAGCCTGTAATTTATAAAAGATACGCGCCATGTGGCGGAGCACTAAAATAGAGTGATGAGTCCTTTCATCGGATTGTAAGCCATTAACAAAAGAAAACATCCCCTTTCAGGCTATAAAAAATGCCTATCTGGTGTGAACCTGCAAAATCACAAAGTCCCCCCCTCCCCTCCCCCCCCAACCCGCCTGGACCCTTCACATTCATTATCACATTGAACTCAAAAGGAGTTCTAGAGAAAGAGTTACATTTGGGTGTTTATGAGTAATGGGGTGCAAATAAAATCCATACTGTGCTAAAATCGCATCCAGAGTAGTTGGTGGTTGGGGCTCATTTTCTTTCTCTTCTTTTCTTTTTTTTTTCTTCTTCTTCTTCTTCTACTACTTTTTTTTTTTTTACCTTGTGTTGCATCATGTTGCATGTTGAAATGTCATATTAATATAGTCATTATTACCCTTTTGCTTTGGGGAAACCATGACGGGATTTTCCAATCAGCATTCAGGTCTGTGAAAGCTCAAGTCAAGAGGAATGTGGATGGTTTAAATCATCCTCTGTTTCGGTTTTCAAAAGGTCTTCAAAAATTAGTGTCTAGTGTAAAAGGTCAAAACATGGTTGGAAATCATTTCAGTGATTTATTGTCATCATTTTTTCTGGTGACTTTAATTCTAATTATGAAGACATTTTAATTTTATTCTTACATGCTGCATAGAATCTAAGATAAAATTTTAAACAGATTCCTTTTTGAGCAATATTTTAAGTAACCAATTATGCCGTAGGGTTTGTTCAGCCTTTTCTTGGAGTTTGTGCCATTAGAGACCTTTACTTTACAGAAATGAGCATCAAATTTGAACTTCACTTCCTCTAAATTGTTCAGCTTTAAAACTGTTATTCAGAACACTAAAATTGTGACCTATTTCTTCCTCCGAGAATCTTTTAAGAGGCAGTCGGCACTCGATTTTTATTCACAATTGACTGAATAAATATTGATCATATAGGCAATTTGGGTCCAGGATCTTCAAATGGACACAACTAATCACAAATCCCTCAGCCACGTGTCTGTCTTTATGCTGCAAAGGGGACGGTAATTACAGTAACATCTCCAAATAGTTTATCTAGATTACAGCGAAGAATCTGCTCAGGGAACAAAATAAAAAAAGTAAAGGGAAAAGGGAAGGCGCCGCTTCGAAAAGACGTGATGAAATTCAAACCAAAGCACTGATTATCTGGTCAAAAGAGCCAAATTCCTTCAGAAAACTATGAAAACCAGAGCCTGAATAAAGTCACGAGATACAAAACGAACTCACACAAAGGGGATGACAAACACGGACGATCATTCACAGAAAAGGAAATTAAAATGTCGATAAATACATGAAAAATCCTAAGCCTCGTCAGCAGGGAAAGAAATGTAAGTTGTAGAAAAACACGCAATCAAAGTTTTCATATGTTCAAATGTAAACATTGTAACTGTGATAAGCTCATTTTAGCAAGGACATGGAGTCCCAGGCTGAGATACAGAGCCCATCAACATGTAGATTGGTACCCCTTATCCAGAGGACCACTTGGCAACATGCAATGAACTTTTATATGACCACGATGTCTGACCGGAGAAAGTCACTTCTAAAAGCTGAATCAGGGAAGAATGAACGACCATATCCAAGGGTGCTTTTATATGCTCTTTGCTGTTTTATGAATGCCCGGATTTTGAAACAAGCTAAATGTACGTTGTTATAGGATATCCCTATGGTGAAATATCATGCAACCATTAAAAAGCTGCTGTAGATCTGTTTTCCATTAATATTTATCTATCCACCTACCTATATATGCACACATAAATGCAATATATTATTCCACTCATGTACATACATATGGAGTGTGAACATACATGGGCTATATTATCCCATGCCTATATACGTTCATACACACACACACAATGAATGTGGAAGGATGCACCATCACCCATTGCTGTAAGGTAGGTAGAAATTAAAAGGAAACTGTCAGTTTCTGTGTTTTGTTTTAGTTCCCAACAAGCATAATTTTTAGGGAAAAGAATGTAGCTATGAGTAGACGTTCCACGAGCAGCGTTCTATATTTTTAGGATAACAGGTCTTGAAGTTCTCATAACATCTGATGTTTCCTTTTTCTTTTTTTTTCCCTTCTAGATCCTTCTATTTACTTTGTTGTCCTCTCCCCGAACCCTCTCTCTGACCTGCTGCTCCTCCCACCTTCTCTATTATACCGACACTCCCTAAATTCTCGTTTTAATAGGACTTATCTATCTATTAGGGGTTCATCCAGAAGGGACGAAATGATTCTATAATGATCTAGATTCTAACTTGGCACTTTCCTGCCAGTGTTCTTGATATGAATTGAGGAATAAGGAAAAAGAGACGTGTTTGTTTCCTAGAAGAGGCGTTCCTAACGTGGAGAGAAAGCAGACCAGTCCACGGAAGGAACAGTGACCTTGCAGGAAGCTGGGGCTCTCCCCCTGTCCCACTGAGTGACAAAGCCTCTCTCTTCACCCTTAGGTTTCCAGCTTGGTCATAGTAAGTGCTGAATAAATAGTTCACAGCAAACTATAAGCGGTACAGTTAAGCAGGAAACTTCACAGCATACATTATTCTCTTTACACTGACATCTAGCAGAGATACGGGCAACCTTTAAGAATTAAACCAGTGCTTAAAAAAAAAAAAAAAAAAAAAAGAATTAAACCGGTGCTTACCTTTCCCTGGCAAAGTAAATGGCAAAACTCAGTGATCTTGCTGGATAAGTCAGCATACAGCTAATCAAGTTTTTACACAGAAATAATGAGATGTTTGAAGTAAGTCTATCTTACAAATGATTTGGTTTGGTTTTACCAAATGTCCGTAAATAATTTTTTTCTTTCTTCACTGCTTTACGTGCCTAGTGGCTAGTTCGTACTCGTCTGAGGCCACAATATTTCAGGACCCCAAAATAAAAGAATCTAAAGGAAACCGATAGTTGGGAACTTACTTTTATTGAAACCATGAACTAAAAAGTCCAACACTGTTAATGCTTGAAAAAACATATTCTACCTTTTGTTAGCACACATATTAGACACAAATAAAATTCCTTTTTTTAAAAGATTTTATTTATTTATTTGACAGAGAGAGATCACAAGTAGGCAGAGAGGCAGGCAGAGAGAGAGGGGGAAGCAGGCTCCCTGCTGAGCAGAGAGCCCGATGTGGGGCTCGATCCCAGGACCCTGAGATCATCACCTGAGCCGAAGGCAGAGGCTTTAACCCACTGAGCCACCCAGGCACCTGCAAATAAAATTCCTTGAAATCAGAGCCTAATATTCTGGTTGATCGAAAGTGTACGTGGCTTTTAAGATCTCATAGAAACAATGAAATTCTCTGTCCTCTTCCTTTTATGGGACACACAGAATATGGTAAATTCTTGGAAAGACGGGATTAGATGGAAAGTTTTTTTGAAGACAGCTCTGACACGTGGCATATACATCTAATGAAGGAAAACATAAAACATAAGAAATTGGATAAAAGGAAAATAGGTAGGATAAAGTTTTCTAAGACTACGCCTAGCTACCACTCCTATGCCATCCTAGGCTCCATCATTCCATTATAAAATAATAATATACGCATCTCTTTTTTTATATACACATCTTAAGAACAGCGCCGGGCAGTGTTTTTATTATGCAACACAGGGGCAAGGGAAATACTTTTCCTGGGATATAATGGATGAATTTTGGATGTATCTGGAGAAAACGGGAGTTCTTTACCTGCCTTTCCTATCAATTATTTTTTAAATAAATTACTTTTTTTAAAGAGTTTTCAAAATTAAGAGTGTTATTTTTAAGAAAGTGTGCATACATTTTGTCATTTTCCCTTCTCCACGAGAATATTGTTCCGGAGACGAAACATCCAAATGGGATAGCGCCATGAAAAAAATGCTGGATGGGGGCAGGTGAATTTTGTCCATTGTCTGCTTCCTCTAAGCTGCCTTTCATTAGCAGCTAGGGCACCGGAAGGTGGGAGCAGTGACTCTGAATATTTACTGCCTTAGAAATAGGAAAATCTGACCACTTTCCATTCACAGCGTTGTGGATAGCCACTTCACATTAGTAGGTGTCTTATTTCCAGAAAAGATGTACAAAATTTATTCCAGGATACCGAATGCACAATTATGAGAAACCATTATGCATTGTTATTTTTTCATTATTACTGTGGTTCAGATCAGATCATATCAAAGGAGAAAGAGCTTGTACTTTTTTCTGTTTTCAAGGATAAACTTCAGGGCATTGTCTGATGAGATTTCGCCTGCAATATTTGTGGAGAGAATCATGCAGCTTTTGGAAAAACTGTCCGGGCAGAGTGTGGTACCTTTCGGCTGAAGCCTCTTCACAGAGCTTTCTTACCTCTTTTTTTTTTTTTTTTAATTTTCTCCCCACAACAGTAATAAAAAGCAATCCATGGGTAGGGACTCCAAGTCTTCAGTGCAACCTTGTGCAGAGTGAATATTCGTGGGCCATGAATAATAAATCTGGAGATGGGCAAGCAGAGGCTCGTTTCGGCTTCCTTTTTGTACCTTGGCCCCTGGTCCGCCGAACCACAGAGTTGACTCTGCCACTTTTAGGGAACAAAGTGTCCCCAGCACTACCTCTCCTGCCTCTATTCAAACCTCATCGGAGAACTCCTGAAATGAAGCTGTCACTCAGGGCTGCTTGGGGACCTGTCACCACAACATTGAGCCTTTTCATTTTGATGGGTCAGCCTGCAATCCCCTTGAAAGAGAAGTCCGTGCCACCGTGGTTTCTCTTTCCACAGGAATTCTGAATTCTAATGAAACTCCAAATCGCTCAATAAAGGCAGGGGCACGAGGAAGTAATCCAACGCAGATCTGAGTGAAATTTGTATTTTATCTTTTTTTTTTCCCCCCAGCCCATTATTCTAATCGCTTAGGTGGTTCACAAAGGGTTGGCTCGCAGTTCAGGCGCAAGAGGAATGAGGTGTCCTTTGTCCGGATGCTACACTGAGATTAGGTAGCAGCTCTCTGAAAATGAAAGGCCATGGCTCAAATTTCCTTGGGTAAATATCCATCCACCTATTGTAGTTTGCACCTATCCAGCTGCAGATACATTTCTCACGGGCGCTGGGCTGGGAGAGAAATTCACATGAACGTGATTTGGGGGGTATTTTTTTTTTTAGCATGCCCATGAAACTGTCCTTCCAAAAACCTCCCGTGAACCTTTTCTGCAAAATGAAGAGAATAGGATGGCCACTCTCTACTTTGTGATCAGCAAGTGTCTCGGGTATTTCATCTGGATGACGACATGCAAATTATTATGTGCACTATGCTCTTTCGATCGTGTTCACGTTTTTGAGATACTTAGGTTGAGTGCCACACACCATTCAACCACTGCCTTTTCTTTCTTTGGAAAATAATTGATCAGACTTCCACAAGGAAGGCATTGAGGTGACTGACCACTAAATTCTATTTCTTGGTATATTTTTATAGTATGCACTAGAATTATATGTGTTCCTTCAGGTGCAAAGGCAATTTTCTCAAAAGTTCACCAGTGAATATTCTTCCCCTTCCCACTGTATTATGTACAGCATATACTGTGCTCTTAGGTCATTTAAAAAGAGATGGTAGATGAGAGAGAGAGAGAGGAGGGAGGGAGGGAGGGAGAGAGGTGTACATTACATATGTACTGGAAATCGATATACTAAATTTGACTTTATTGTGTTATTAACAAGCCAAACCCCAGCTAAACTTTGTTTTATTTTGTAGCCTTCATGAGCTAACAGGCACTGTTTAAAATGTTACCATGTCCTTCCCACCCTTACAACTCCACAATCATACTTGTGTTGCTCGAAACCTAAGAGCTACCAATCCATAAATCCGTATTGTTTGCCTTCACTATATCACATCACTCTAAATAGGTCACCTGCCGGTATGCTAACTGTCCAAAAACATCTGTTACAACTCCAGGTGCTTCAGGGTCCAGATGTTAGCGGTAATTTTTTTTTTTTTCCCCGCAGTTGATACAGAGAATGCAGCAGACCGTTGCACAGAAAACAATTTCTCCCACACCCAACGTTATTGCTTTGGGCGTGTGTTAAGGAGAATACTTGGGGAAAAAAAAACAAAAAAACACCACCAGTATTAAATTACAATTTCTCTAATAGTTGTTCCATGATGCATTTTATTCTTTATGCATGTACTACTAGGAAGCAGTGAAATATCTTTTAAAAATAATCATCATTAAAAAAATAATAATAAAATAAAAAAATAAAAATAATCATCATTTACCCTACATAGGAGGGAGGCAGAGAAGGAAGAGAGTGGTAGGATGAACTCTAAACCTGGGGTGATCTCAACTATAAATCTCCATTTGGGATCAGATTGATTTAGACCATCAACTTAAGCTTCACTTGTATTTATAGTTCATTATTTTTCCTTTCTGCTTTTTTTTCCTATTAAGTGCTAAATGGTTATATATATGGTGTGTGTGTGTGTGTATATATATATATATATATAACACACATATGTATATATACACTTATATATATGCATATGTATATATTTTTATATATACATATATTTATATATACATTTATATATATACATATACACATACCGGATACACAAAATGTATCCCCTTTGTCTTGATTCAGGTTAAATCACATATCAGCTGTCTACAAACACACACACACACACACACAGTCGCACACACACTAAGGCCTGGGGAGAACTTTAAATATTGTAGAATTTTCCAAACTGGAACAATAGACAAGTTTCTTTATAAAACTGCAGAAGCCACTTTATTTTTGTTCTTTTGTGGTATTTTCTAAATACGAACTACAAGGAGGCAGTGGGGAAGTTTGTGTTAGAAGTTCATTATTTTATTTGTTGTGGCTCAAGGACAGAGCTAGAATGTCCACACTCCTGAATCTCCTCATAAGAGAGAGAAACTAGGAGCTATGTTTTGTTCGGTTAGGGATAAATGACCAAGTTTGAAAGCTAAGTCGTCGGATGTGACTAGCAATGACCAGTTGACTGGAACTCAGCCTGATTCTGCTCTTGGATCATTCCCCCTCTCCAGTCTGGAGGCAAAATAGAGTGCAGTAATTCTTACTTCTTGCAGCACAAAAGATGGAAAAATTGTACTCTGACACAAGCCAAAGGGAAAAAGAAAAAAAAGCAGTTTACTGGAAACATTGACCAATTACATCTGTGTTTATGTGTGCAGAAAAGTGTGTCAGCAACTCAACATTCACTGTTTGTTGAGAAAAGTCTTTGTCTTCCACCTGGGAATTCACTTCTGAAGCTTTAAAAACATTTCAAATGCAGAGAAACATTGCCATTTACTGGCGCAAAGTTGCAGCAGTTCACAAAACAAAATTAGCATATATTAACCACGCAAATGTACAACGATATTTATGCTCGGCTTGGATAATTCTTCAAATCAATATTTTAGTGGACAGTCGCTTAATGCAAACGGGCCTAAAGCAGACTTTCAGAGAACAGGCTTGAATCTGACAAACCCACTTGCTTCTGGATGTTTCCATTTGAGCACAGGATTGAAATGACTTGTCCTCTCTTCCTAACCACCATTTTTGTTACTCCAATGCAGTTGGCCTTCGGGATCAGCTTTGGGGCCAGTGAAACCTGGATCTGTGTTTGAATTTCATTCACAAAACTAGTCTAAGTCATTTTCTTCTATAGGAACAAGGTCAGGGGTTTGGGAAATGTCTCCTGCAATGAATGCATTGAGGCAATAATACATCGGTTTCCCCTTGGGGTATGGAGAAGCCCACGCTGCCTGTCAATACCTGATCAGTTTCGCCCTCTCTGCTCTGTCTCCCTTTGGTAAGTCCATCAAAATTCCTGTGAATTTTGATGGTGTTGCAACCAAAGGTCAGAATTCCAGGCAACCACACAATGAACTCCAACCCCCCATTATACACACCACACCTTCAAGGAAAGTTCTCCTGGGAATGCTCCTCCCCACATGCCCTAAGCATCCAGCAACTGTAACTCCATTTCTTCACTCACGAAAGAAAATAAAACACTCCAATCTCCTGCCCGACGTACCCCCTAGTCAGAAGAAACGAGAAGGTCCTTGGAAAGTGTTTTGAAGCTGGAGGCTGAAGACGCCGTGGAAGTAAACAGTAATTTTATTAATTGCCTCGAAATAGAAAATGTTGAGATTAAATCCATGCTACTTTCTTCGGAGTAAACACTAAATATAACAGCCAAAGCGATATGGTTAAAATTAACTTGCAGTTGCTTTTCAAGCTGGTGAGATACAATTAAAAATGGGGGATATTGCCAAATCTCATTTACTGCTTTCTTTCTTCTGAATAATATCTGTACATTCAGGTCTTCATTATACTTCTCAATGGCATAGGAATCCCACTGCATCTGCTTATTCTTGTTTTTATCAATGGAAAAAAGAATTATGAAGTTCCCATTGCAACGTTAAGTACCACAATCACACTTCCCTGGCTTTGCTGCAGCAACCAGGAGCTCCAACGCCGTCCTCCTCCCCTGCCCTCCCTCCCCTGACGTGTGTGCGCGCGCGCACACCCTGTCTTACTCTCCGGCTATAGTGTGCAAATGGCTGTTACTGACTGCTCACAGTATGCCAAACAGCACTGAATGGGTTAATTGGGATTTTGAAAAGGTAATTGTAAAGTGTAACCTGCAGGGTTATCGCCAGAATTGGGAGGTGAAATGTAGGTCTCCCACCCACTGGAGACTCTTACATCTTGAAGAGCAGGATGAAGACAAAAGCAACGTTACTGCTGTTTCTTGATTTCCTCTTTCAGCCCCAACTGCTAACCCCCAACGCTCTCTTTTGAATCTACCGTAGCAAGCCAGTAGTTACAGAAGAGTAGTATGTGCTCTGTCCTTACTATAGAATTACCTTGGGATTTGATTGTAGCATAAATATGCAGTAAATCATTATATGTGTGTAGTCTCTTTTTTTTAATCATGCATAATGTATACATACAGAGGATTTGTTTGGGAAAGAACTACAAAATGACTGGAGTCACAAAGAGACCGGTGTATTTTAAGACATTTCCATGACTTTGAGCGTGGAATCTACAATTTTTAGCTGGGGTTTTTAAACAGGTAATTGTGAAGCATGCCTAAATGCCCATTACCTCCGAGCATGATTACGGCGGGGTGGTGGGGCAGCCACAGCAGGTGGTGACCGGAGCGCCCAACCTAGCTACTTGGTTTAACTTGACGAGAAAGCGTTTCATTTTGGTAGTTAGAACACCTTCCATTACGCTTGAGCAAAAGAAAAGCAAGGAAAGGAGATTTCCGACCAGGATGGCAATCCAAGGGGGCAAATCATAGTCTGCGTTCTATTGGGATTAAATGTGCCCTTGCCCAAATTCGCACACTCCTGCACAAATACCCACATACACACTCAACTCTGAGTGTCACGAGGTCAGGGACTGTGTCTTACTCATCTCCCTATCCCTCACGGTGCTCTGCACGCGCTATGAACAAAATAGCTGTCTCACGAATATTATCAAATTCGATAGCTATGGGGGGATGAGGGAAATGGGTAGAGAGAATTAAGAGTATGCTTATTTTGCCTGGTGGTGGGTATTGAGGGCACATATTGCATGGAGCACTGGGTGTGGTGCATGAACAATGAATCTTAATACACTGAAAAAATAAAAAAAAAATTTAAAAAAAGACTAAGCAAGAGGTCTTTCCCCAGAATAAAGCCAGTTGGCACTGAGTAATGTGCAGAATTGTCAAATCACTATATTGTTCACTCGAACTAATGTTAACACTGTGTGTTAACTATACTGGAATTAAAATTAAAAAATACTAATTAAAAAAAAAGAGTATGTTCATTTTGATGAGCACCGAGCAATATATAGAATTGTTGGGCCATCATATTGTACACCTGAAGCCAATGTAACGATGTATGTTAATGATATTAGAGTTAAAATTTTAAAAATAAATACGATGAAACAAAAACTGAAATGGGGTCATTTATTTAAAATACCATACAGGATTGTGAACATTGGCCACACCAGAATAGGCTAGAATTCAGGCAGCCTGACTTGAAAAACCAAAACCCCAAACACTACAGTAATTCCAACTCTAGAGAAGGAAAGAAAGTACAGAGTAAGAATGTCTTTTCTTTTGATGATCGTTTTCTCTCAGGAGCCTATTCTTCCTTGATGAAGAAGAAAGGGTTTATTTTTTTTATATATTTTTTATATATTATATTATATATATATTTATATATTATATTATAAAGATATTATAAAGATATTATATTATAAAGATATATATATTATAAAGATATTATAAAGATATATAAATCTCTCAGATACATGATGGATCTTTGCTATGAAAGAGGAGACAGGGGGTGCCTGAGTGGCTCAGTGGGTTAAAGCCTCTGCCTTCGGCTCAGGTGGGGATCTCAGGGTCCTGGGATCGAGCCCCGCATCCGGCTCTCTGCTCAGCAGGGAGCCTGCTTCCCCCTCTCTCTCTCTCTGCCTGCCTCTCTGCCTACTTGTGATCTCTCTCTCTCTTTCTCTCTCTCTGTCAAATAAATAAATAAAATTTTTAAAATAAAATCAGACTGGAGTTTTTTTTTTAAAAAAAAAGAGGAGACAGTATCATTCTACCCCCACACCTTGGGCCTCACTCACACACATCCCGTTCAATTATTCTATCTGCTCTTTGCCCACCAGCCCGACCCTAAGATTCTTGGCTTGAGAAAAACTCAGCATCCTAAGTATTGCTTGAGTGGGAGAGCCAGAGTCTTGACATCACAGAAGAATGGCCAAGTGGTCTGGTTGTCAGAACCTAAAAGTTTGGGCAATACGCACGCAGGCACACATGCCATCCCACTGGGAGCCTCTGACTTGGTTTCCCCCCTCTGCAGCAGCCTGCAACAGTATAGAAATCCATACCAGCTCCAGAATTCTCTCCTGCTTCCGTCTTCAGAGAAACAAAGTAGCGAGCATTGCAAAGTATTGACACCTCTTCTGGGGCAAACAGAAAGGTGAGCAGAACTGTATTCATCTTGGACTATGAACACTGTTCCTTTTTACCTCACCTTCTTGCTATTTATAAAGGAAATCTCAATGAATACTCGATTGGTATAATTAGCATCAGTTTACTGTGACTTTACTAACTTGGGATAATTTTATTTCATCTATTTCATATCCGTAGCCAATATTACGAGAAGAAACAGTTACATTCTTTTGGGGGTGAGGGGCTGGTGTAGACTTATCTGCCCACTTCTCTCCATGGAAATTCATCCGCGAGCACCGCCTTATGTCTCCCTAACAGGTATGCATTTAAATGGTTTCCAGTGGAATTCTACTGTCAGCCTTCAGGAACACGTGGACTGCTGCTCCCCCTTTTGCCTTCTGCATCTTTACTTACTTGTGCCCAGGCCCTAATGCAGTATAATTGAAACAATTTTATTGTCTGGAGCTACTCATTCTAATGTTTCAATGACAGAAAATACTGGTCAATTTGACAAGTTAATATGACTTTGGTGGTCATTTGAACTCCTTTAAGCCATTGGGTGCTAAAATTGCTTGTCACCTCCCTTCACCTGCAAACGGAATTCAACCAGTATGTAAGGTTGGGGGTAGCAGGGGGCTGGGAGGAGGTGGAGAAAGTTTTTCGCTGCAAAGCTGCTCTTTCAGGAGCAATTGCAAGTTTCGATAATTGGTAGGACACTGCCCCTTTTTTCAATGGCAGGGTCCCTCTCCGAAGCAACACTTGACTCTTCCGTTTACCATCTTGATATAAAGCCCCTAAATTTTGTGCCTCGTCTCATATGCTAAAGCCTTGACCAGGCTCCCGTCTCCTCTTTCCAAATAAATGCAATACTGTCCTTAAAACTACTGACTTAGTCACTAGGAGATCACGTAAGGTGAATCATTATTCAGGATGACATTTAAAGATCCTTCTCAAAATTCAACGCCCAGGGTTGTTCTGAACTTCTTACCATCCCAAACCAACTCAGACAACAAGATTTCTGCAGTAACAGCTATGCAGGTAAGCTGTGAAAAATTAAAATTGTCTCCCCCGCCCCCATTTCCAAGCCATTCTCAAGTGACCTTAGAAGGATTACTTTAAATAGAATGTGTTAAGTTTACATATAACAACAACAACCACCTAAAGAGCTTTAAACTAAGTAGCTTACGGGGTTATTTTATCTATATAGAGTTCAGATTACATTGTGGGACTCCGTGTCACTATTTTTCCAAGAAAACTCTTGATTCTAATGACATCCGGGAGGACTTGACCAGCGTATGTCAATTTCTCCTTACAGCAGCAAAAGCGATCTCTACCATTTGGGGTATGATTCCTTCTGGGAAGGAATATCTCATTCTCTCCTGTGGGAGTTGAGTTGAACTTTGCTTCTTTACCGGGCTGGGACCTGGTCATCTAAGCACACACTGTCTACATCTCGGGTGGTATGACCAACCCATCTACCCTGACTCCTTCCATCTTCCATCGCCCACGAGCAGGACCCTCTGTGTTGGCCCTGCCTTGGCACTTTGGTTTAATCTCATCCTTTTGTTTTCGAAAGAGGCACACTCCTTTGCATTGGAAAAGTACTTTGCTTGGTAGTCTAAACACATGGGCTTCTGCCCCCTTGGGACAAAACTAGGGGACTAATTCATGAAAAGCATGGTTTTTAAATCAAAAAGTCAAAACAGTGCTTAGCACTCTTTATATATATATATACATATTTTTTTTTTAAGATTTTTTTATTTATTTATCTGACAGAGAGGAGAGAGATCACAAGTAGACAGAGAGGCAGGGAGAGAGAGAGGGGGAAGCAGGCTCCCTGCTGAGCAGAGAGCCGGATGCGGGGCTCGATCCCAGGACCCTGAGATCATAACCTGAGCCGAAGGCAGAGGCTTTAACCCACTGAGCCACCCAGGCACCCTTGTTTTTTTTTTCTTTTTCCCCTGGACCTCCAATGTTGTCCTGAAAAGACAAAATCCAGTTTATACGCATGCGAAGAAGTAAGCGAAATAGATTTATCACTCCTACCCTTACCCCAGGATAGTTGCAATAGAGTCTGGCTGGACGGATGTTACAGAAGATATATTTTCAGATTTCCAATTAAAAGCAATTTCAGGAGACTCGTGATGCTCAGAGAATGATAGTATCTAGGGCTGGACCTCTTTCACTTTTTTTTTTTTTTTTTGCTTTTTCTTAGTGCTCAGACCTTCAACATGGGAGCAGAGATGCCAAAGCTCGTTCCTCAGAACAGAAGGTGGCCTAATTATTAAAAGGAATGGCCTTCCTGCCTGTGATGATCTGTCTATTTGTGTATAAAATCCTACAACTGTGAAGGGCCTCGTGCACCGCAAAAGGGAAAGGGGGGGGGAGAAAAAAAGGAAAAAAAAAAATCAAAGTGCTCAGTCAAGATACATCAGAGAGATTACACAAGAAGAGAAGCATAGTTTTCGAGCCCCCAGAATTCTTGACCAAAGAAGTAGTTAGTCCCAGGTCTACATCAAAAGAAAGCGGCGTTCTGTGTCATTGCTAAGACATTTCTGTGATGTTTTGCCCTTAGTCTCGGAGTAATCAAAAGTCACAGTAAAAAAAAAGGGGGGGTGCATAGACTATCCCTTTAAAATTAGATCATTGCTCTGTATTAATATGCAGAATGAGTTGTCAATTGACCAAGCAACAAATGTACTTCCTCATATCCTCATTTTCACTTCTATCTATGAATATTTTAAAACCCTAATGTGTGCCTGGCCATTTGGGTTTTAAGCGAAGACTTATCACAGTGTAAAACCCTTCATTTTTATCCCTTAGCTGAGGGCTTCTTTTTCCTTTTTCCAGGGTGTCATTAAAAATCTGATGCCAAGAGCCGGGACTTGGCAAGGTTTGCAATATAATTTGCAATCTGCAGTGTTTGCTGGCTAGCCCCCACCTGCCCCCCCCTCTTTTTTTTCCCCCTTACCAGCCTGCCCGCTAGAGTCAATAGGGGGCATCGCTCATCTGTCTAAAAGAAAAATAGCAGCATACTAATTAGAATTCTATTTGCCAGAAGCCTCGGAGTTGCTGTGCTTATAGATTTCAAGCTTCTTTTGTTTGAATTAAATTGCCAACTTTTTTTTTTTCTTCCTTCTTTGCAGTAGCATGAGAGAGCGGGTGCCTTATTTGATTGAAGGGGGGTGGGGAGGGTGGGGAGGTTGTGTGCGGGAAGAGTTTCGGCTATGGAAATGCTGGGGAAATGTCAGGGTTGTGTTTAAAAATGCCTGGTATGCTTTTCAGGGGCTGACTCCTGTCTTTTGCAGAGTTGTTTTGGGGGAACTGGTGGGAAGGTGGAGAAGTTCAAAGGGCAGAGGCTAGCTCTCCAGTAAAGGCCCCCGGCCCGCGCCCCTTGCCCAACACTGAAATTCTGTGAGAGCTGACACACTTTCACCCCATGCAAAGACAGATGGTTCGTGCTCGGGTAAGAACCCTGGGCTGAGATCACAAAACTGGTTCATAATGGAACCTCCACCCCAAAAGTGGGGGGATGGAGGCCGCAAGACCAAGATGCAAAGGAAGAACCATATTTAATAGTGGCCTTTTTTACGACCCTTTAATGAAGTTCTTATGGCCCTTTATTAAAACGTCAACATTTCCCATGAAGAATTCGAGAATAATGTCCATGTTCTATTTCCAAAACAACACAGCGGTAGAAAACTTGGGGTTCCAGAGAAGTACCCAAATGTTTTGCTGGGGAGTCCTCCAGGGACGTAACGTGACCCTATTGTCAGGAGTGAACCCCCGAATCCTACAAGGACCTGGAGCTAACCAAAGGGAAGTCCAGATGGATGAATCCCACCTCACAGACACAATCTGCCTCTGAACTAAGCTAATATGAAGGCTTACGGCGGCCATTAAGTTACTTGTCCTGTTGAACACAAGAAATAAGAAACATAGACCCCAGTGAAGACTTACATACACGACAATGAAACGGACCCTCCAAATGCAATTTGTCTACAAGATAATGAAAGTGTGAAGACAAAGTGGTTTGCAATATAATAAAAATGGACTGGCTGATACAAGGTAGAGATGGGGGCTTCTGCTCCTTAAGTCATTTTGTAATGAAGCAAACACAGTCATAAAGCAAAATAGTTCATTTTTTGCACATTGCCCCAGGATCCTGGGACCAGCCCTGGAGTGCTTTACCTACCACCACCCAATAAAATCTGTCTCTTCTTGCCTGTTTCTAGGCTGTGATGGCCTATACATGTGCTAAAAACCCAAAAGGGACCTTCATGAATGAATAAAATGAACCATAACCTCTATTGTTAATGCTAACCTCTCAGCTACTTAGTGGGTTTTTTTTTCTTTATTATGAGGCAGTCCAATTCAACAGAAAAGAATGAGATCTTATTTTTGTGGACCTGTATGTTACATGGGAGCAAGTTCAAAGGGAATTACCTCAAAGAGATTTGCTGAACAGAGGATCTGCATGGGCCGAATGTGGTTACAGAGGTTCGCAGTACACGCCTTAAAACTGACACATTTTAACTGAAGCCGCTTTGGGGTCCCCACCCAGCCCCAGCAAGAACTTACTTTGCACAGGTTGCTAAAGAAGCAAACATTTCAGGATGTTTAGAAACTAGCGGGGCTTGTACTTGAAAGAGAAAATTATAGTCGTACAAGTATTCCTTTCTCCTTCCGTCTGTAAATGTCTTACTAATACTCCAAGCTGGGGAGCGAAACATTGATACTTGAGATAGCCTGTAGAGCCCAGAGCCAACACCACTCACATTTCTTTGAATTGCTTTTCCAATTCGAAGCCTCTAAGAATCTGGTCCTCCTTTATCTCTTCTTGTTATAAAAAGTGGCAGGAGACAGAGTGGCAGAATGACCCACAAGATGGCATCTGTCACCAGGGGATTTCTTCTGCATTCTGCAGGCCAAATTTTGTTTGAACTCGCTGTGGCCTCTGTCACAACTTCAATTTCCCTCCACTCTTTCCTCTTGTCTTTATCCCCCTCTTGCAGGCCCAGGCTGTTTACCTGGCTTCTGAAACTTTTTCCTTCAAGAAGCCCAAGTTAAAAAAAACAAAAACAAAAAAAAACCTTTAATTTGAAATCTGGGCTCCGAATTATAGCGGCAGTGAGGGTAGAGGACAGTGGACGGCTGCAGCAGCCTCCTTGAACTTGGAGTCAGGGATGGGAATGGTTGTCTTAAGACTTTGATTTTCCCCACAGACTCACACAGACCCTAGGCCTGCAGGGGGGGAGCTGACGGTCATGCTGATGAAGCTGTAGGGTTTGGGGTGCTTTTGAGGCAGATGCATGACAAATGCCTGAAATAGAAGTGCCCTTAGATGAGTCTGCTGAATTTTAACCCTGGCCAGAGTTAAACCGTATTAAATCCAAGTTCTTAGTTTACAGACAAGTCTAAAGTGTAATCGAGGGAAAGGATGATGTTTTTGAAGAGCCAACAGGTTTACAAGGAAAAAGGGTTCATCCCTCAAGAGAACGAGGGCACGGAGAATTTGATGTGTTTGGCAAGTTAGGGACAGTGAGGTTTGGAAAAATCTGCATATCTCCAAGAACTGGTTAAGGAAATGATTAGATTTCCATGTATAAAATCCGTGAACGTGTGCAAAAAGACTCTGCAACTGTGCCGGCCAAAGGTTAGTTTTATTATCAGAACCATGAAACATCTTTAAATGTTAAAGTTATTAATTTATTAATATGAGGATGAGGATGAATATGACTTTATCAATATTCTTGGAAATGAATTCAATTCAAATAACAAAGTTTTTTTTTTTTTGCCCTCATATTAATTAACTATATACCATTTGAAATAATTAAAAGCCAGTCTGGAAAAGGGGGCACGGGGCAGGCAGGAGCTGGTGGAGGGGGGTTGATGGGGAGGAAGCCAAGGATCCTTGCTGGAGCCGCTTCTGCATCTTATTGTGGTGATGACCAGGGAAAGTGACAACTTCCATAGACAGCAGCCTTGCCCTCCCTCCACCTCTCTCTGCACCCTTGCTTTGCCGAGTCAGAGGAGGTGATGGGGGAAGCCTGCCACAGGCGAGGCACGGTGACCTATTGTGTGATCAGATGTGGTGACAGCCCCCCTCTTCCCTTCGGGCGGGGTCTGCGGCTGCCGGTCCCCATGCACGTTTCCACTGGACATCCCAGCATCTCAGTAATGGCGCTAGAAAGGGTCTTGAAACATTGTAACTGAAGCCCTCTACAGCTGGTGTCCTGAAACAAATAAAAGAAATACATCGCGTGTCAAGGACGGCTAACATTTGTGCTTTTTCATAATCTTTTTTTTTTTAATCGTTTCCTGTGTTTCCTGTGTGAGCACCGTGACTTCTGCTTTTTTTTTTTTTTTTTAACACCCATCCTGCTCATTTGGGAGTCATTTTTAAGGTCAGCCAGTATACATTAATCCTGCCTCGAGTAAAAATTTACTCCTCATGATAGAAATGACAGGCCTGTCCAATAACACATGGAAAAAAAGTCATTCATTATTTATTTTTAAAAAGCAAAAGTAATGGGCTGTCTTTTTGTACATTGTACAAGTGCTAGATGAAAGCGCGTGTGTGTGAGTGCATGTGTGTGTGTGTGTGTGTGTGCGCGCGCGTATTGTTACAGAGGTACTATCCCCGTAACGTCTCCCTGCTCTTCTGATTACTCCAGGCTTTCTGCTCTGGAAGAATAAAAAAAAAAAATCACATTTTTCAAAGCACTCCGATGGAACATGGTTGAGACCTTTCCTTCGAATTTGCCTCCTGCTTACTTCTTGTTTTTGATGCTGTTCATCTCCCAATGGATGAGTCTTTTCTTTTCTTCCCCGAGAGATTGAACCAGGCAAGGAAGGGGAGGGGCAGCAGCAGGCAGAGGGGCAGGAAGGAGAAGCGGAGATCTTTACTGTGTGTGCATTTATCTGTCTCTAAGTAGGACTTGAATATAATTCAGGGAGACACTCCTCTCTCCCTTTAGAGCTGGGCACAAAAACAAGCTCATGAAATCAAACAAGAGGGCAAGAGCTTATCTTCTCCCAACAAATTTATCAAGAGAGAGTTGGTGGTGGGCTTAGGGAACTGTCATGGAGGGGACAAGGTGGAGATCAAATGTACTGTGGAGTAAGGAAACGAAGCACAAACTTTGCCCAGAGCTTGGGGACAATGATGCTCAAAGATTAACCCACCCTCTCAATTAACACCTCACATGAAAATCCCCACAAGGTCATGGGATCCGTGCTTCGGTGCGGTCAATCAGCGCCGCCCGCCTCCATACAAACCGAGACCGAATGCAGAATTAACACCGGTCCCCAAGCCCTCGCTCACAGACTCACGTCAGATTAAGCCCTTGCACAGAGAAGATATGAAAAGCATTTCTAATTAGGGTCTGAGGTTACTGGTTAAAATGCAGTCGAGCAGTCTACCAACCATTCTTCTCCTTTTTTATAATTTTAATTAAACTCAGATACTATTTAATTCCTACCTGCATAGATTTAGTGCTACTTGAATGCAAGCCCGATAAAGAATACTCCTGATCCCCACTTAGCTGCCACAAGGACTTATTAAAGAGGGGTGACTGCAAGATCTTCCAGGAGTCCCTCTGCAATAATTACTTTTCTATCAAATGAAAAGCATAATATTTTTCCGTAAATAGGTTTTTTTCCTTGTGAAACTTTGACTTCCCTACTCTCTTGACAAAATTGTAATTATAACTTCACTGTAGGGGTTACTTTACCATCAGGCTAGCCATTAGAATGCTTTTTCTTGCACACCAAAGCTCTGCTTTCTCATGGCTTACAGAAACTTGAGACGCACGCTGGAGAATTTTTCGCACAAATGTATCACTAATTAGATGTGGATGTGTTGCTTCTGTATTTAAAAATGCTATCGACCAGATCCTTTTTGAATTATTAGGAATTCCGCGGCGTGTCTGAGTCCTTCTGCCGTTGTCTGATTAGTAGTCTAGTGTCTTGGTACCAATTTTTAATATCTGCGGTGACCCCGGAAGCCTTCGACAACATCTTCAGCATACTAAAGCTTTGCTTCTCCAAAGCACAGGTCTGAATAATTCAGGATCTGTAACGGCAGTTTTGCCCTTATGAAACCATTTGGGCAACTTTGGGATTCTAGAATCTATAATGCTAGCTTCCTTCGATTACTTTCTCAACGGTGGTTTCAAATAGCCATGATGTCAAAAATGTTGTTCTAATGGCTTGCTGAAATAATAACAGTATCAAAAATTATCCAGATAAGGTCCCCTTTTAAGTACTTGTAACAGAAGTCCTGCTTCACCCCGCAGCATCATGCAGGTCCCAAATCTCCTATCTACCGGATACAGTAAAATACAATCTCATGTTCCATTTTTTTAAGTGTGGCCGCCATTTTTAATGGCGACATTAACACGAAAGCACACCGCGCTATCGTTTGACTATCTCATCAACGTTTAAGGAAAAACATTTTGAATAAGTGATGCTATAAAAGAAATGTGCTGATGATCCTTAACTCATTTGATGCCATTCTCAACACAAGACTTAGAGTCTCAAAACTAAAAGGAGGGATCATGAAATCTAGACTATCAAGTGACCAGACTAACTTTTCATACCTCTCTTTTCTTTTTCCTCATAAGCCACAGGTTTCAAAAGTATCCAAAAAGGGCTTGATTCTCAGGTAGTCAGCTTGGACCCCAGGACTGTGACACCAACGGGGTAAGTTCAGTTCACGGTTCCAATTCCTACCAAATATCTGCACCCTGGTTCCCTACCCACTTTTCACATTGTGCCTCTTGTAAACCTCCTCAAAGCTACCTTCCCATCCTGCAACATATGCACAGAAGCTTGACTACATCCTGATTCTTCCTACCTCAAAGTTTTGAAAGGTAGCACAGCAATATGGTAAAGAAGAGACTAGCATCGCATTCCCTACTTCCTCGCTGGGTGACCATGGGCATGTTACTTCACGTCTCTGTGCTTCACTTCCCTCATCCATAAAATGGGGATCCTATCCATACCTGCTCAAAGAGTGGATATAAGAAATAAGTGGGTTAGTACACTCAAAGGGCTTAGAACAATGCTGGCACGGAGGAAGGACTTCTTCATTGGTATTTAGTATTATCTGCCACTCTTCCTTGCCTGGAAAGTCTCCCCCTCTAGAATGTGCCTGTTGAAGAACCAGGAGTCATTTCAGACCCCTGTCTTCCAAGAAAGCCCCCTTGGTTCTCCGGATCAGAATTATGCACTTCTTTCTTTCCCATGTGTTCCTTCTAGCACCTATGACATTCGGCATTTATTCATTTATTACAGCGGGAATGGCTCTCTAGCTGTGTGCCACGAAACCTGAACAATTTGCCCCAGTTTTTGGTCAGAGGGTAGAATGTTCTCAAGCTACAACCGAAGATGCGTGCCCTTCCCAGAGGTGTGTGGGATGGAGGCAGAGCGCGAGCTCCTGGAGGGCAGCCTGCCTGGTCTGCTCCGTCTCTGCACCCCATCTAAGCTCTAAGCCCAGTGCTACGAGCAGAGCAGATGCTTGGTAAATGTTTGTTAAATTAAATCTCAGGCAATTTGCTTCAATTTACTTAGAACTCCCTGGGTAAGTAATCAGTTCCTATACCATTCAATGAGCTTTTAATAGCATTTACATTGGACTCTCCATATAGGTTAATCAGAACCAGCTCTCCTAACTTCCCAGCTTCGTACTCAGGGATTTCAGACAAACAGACTCAGGTCAGTGCCTTTGCCCATCTTACCCACGGCTGAAACTGAATGGGGAAACCCTGACTTTACGTGGATTTCTCTTCCATTCGCAAAACAGACGTTGTAGAAGGAGACATGTGAGACACACCAGTTGAGTCAAAGTTTTGATTTCCAGGGGACTGTGTTTCCAATGAATGATCAGCTGCCTTAATCATTGAGAGAGACTGATTGTAGAGTGCTCCCCACCTGCAGAGTGAAGATGTCAATATTTTAGGATGTGTTGAAAATGTTCAAGTACCTGAAATTAAAAAAAAAAAGAACCCAAAATGTAAACCCAAAGATAATCATGAAGACTTTGAACTACTGCTCCACGAACACTATATCCTCCCTAAAAAAGAAGTGAACTTTACTTTGAATTTCAACCCCTTTTGTTATTCTTTTCTTTGGCAATTTTTCTGACGCTTCAGAGTAGCCAAATATAAGGACGAAGAAGACGGGGGCTGTAGGCTCAGAGGTAAACAGAAAAACACGTAACAATATAAATGATGGCTCAACAGAGAGAAAATATGTTTTAGGGATCAAATGCTGACAATGGGATCCTGAAAATCTTTAAATGTGTGAATTTTCCCCTACTAGTTATCTTATTTGAAAAGATAGTTCTGAGCTTCTTTGCTTGAAGTTAATATTTATTTGATTAGCATTTATGGATTAAAGGTGATTTGGCAAACATAACAAAATATAAGCAAAATCAATCCCTTCAAATCTGACACCTGGGAATTAAAATTAATGTTTGAGAAATACCTTGTGCCAACATCGTGCTCGTCTTATCTCACTTTGCTCTCACGCTGACTTCCAAAATTAACCAGTCATGTCACACATGGTGAGATGATTAAATGGGTTGAGTTTCCATATGAGATAATTCCTCTACAAAGAGATTTTGAAAGCACTCTTGCTATGATGCAGGATAGTTAAGAGTCCCATTTTATAGATAGGAAAACTGAGGTTTAAAGAGATATAATATGCCCATTGCTGCATATTTAGAACACCAGACAGGATTAAAAGTTGAACATCTCCCATCTCAAGTCCACGTCCTTTCCTCCTCCCATGTGATTCTTTTCCCAAGGATTGTTTTGTTTCTTCATGTTTTCCTTCATTCCAAAGACATTTATTGGCAGCCATCTATACTGGCAGGCATTATTTTAGGTTCTGGAAATACAGTAGCAAACAAAGCAAAGTCCCACCATCCCCAAGTTTCTATTCTAGTGAGAGATAAAAATGGTATATTAATTCTCAAGAGGCAACAGCAACTATGAAGAAAAAATGAACAGGGCACAGAGCTGAAGCCAATGAACGTAGAGGGCTATTTCTTTCTTTCTTTTTTTTTAAGATTTTATTTATTTATTTTTCAGAGAGAGAGAGGACAAGCAGGGGGCACAGCAGGCAGAGGGAGAAGCGGGCTCCCTGCTGAGCAAGGAGCCCAATGCGGGACTCGATCCCAGGACCCTGGGATCACGATCTGAGCCAAAGGCAGACGCTTAACCAACTGAGCCACCCAGGCATCCCTAGAGGGTTATTTCTGGTGGGTGGTCAGATAGTCTTTGCTTAAGCAGAGACCTGAAGGAAATAAGTCACAAATGCCCATTCCCTGCCAATGGGCACTAAAGAAATTGAAACAGCCCCCACTTCACACAAGCGAAGTCAGGAAATGGCAGATTGAGGACAAGATCTTGCTCCCGCCTGGACAGGAGATGTTTGGGATGGTGGCTGGGCTTCTCCTTCTCTTTCTCACTCTGCTTTGCTCACATCTGAACTTGAAGTCATTAGCGGCAAGCCTGCTTTGCTTTTTTACTAGATTAGAAGTGGCGACCTAAGCCTTGGGGTACCATCTTTATGGAACCAGACCATATTTCCCATAATATGGTCTACCACAAGTTTCGTTTCGGTGACAACAGCTTCAGAACAGAGGACTTTGTAGTGGCAGAAGCAAGTGAGGCCTTAGACCTGAGTATTGGGGGCCCATGAAACCCCAGGGTGCAGTCCTTTCGACTTTCATGTAAATGCTTACCCATGACGAACTTCACCACGTGCATGCCTAAAATGGATGCTCCCCATTTGTTTCCTTCCAGGCATCCGTTTGACTCAAGGACACATGCTACATGCTCAATGTTTCAGCTTAACGAGTGTAGGCCCACAGCAAAGCTACATTAATGTATTTCCTGCTTGCTCCCTCTGATAGGCTACATCTCATACACCGTGTCCCAGGAAGTTCAAGTTGCGTAAGAGAGCAAATATGAAAATCACAAAAGATTTTATTTCTCATAAAGGCTCTATAAAGCAAAATCTGCATAAAGCAATATTCGGCAACGTAACAACAATAATGACAATATAATAGCGATAGGCAACGCTCCGTCCAATGTGTAATTAATATTTTAATTATTTTTCTCAGTAATATCTGCATCCCACTGTGCAAAGTAACTGGGTCTCGTATTTTTCAAAGATGACAAGATTAGCGTTATTAATGTTCTAGGATGTGTGCTTTAGTTTTTAATGTTATTAATGCTACTAATAGTGAGGAATAAGAGAGTCATTATGAGGTAAGGGGGGGGTTTGTTCTGATGAACCCACTTGGGTCCCTGGAATTTAACTTTCCACACTGGTTAATAATTTATCTGTGGCTGAAGCTGACTTTTTGTGTATCCCAGTCATATATCCACATGTATATTTATGTCTGCTAAATTATTTTAAAGAGCTCTAAAAATAATTGGCCTATTATCTCACACAGATAGTTTTGATTGAGATGAATAGAACTTTAGAACTATAAACATCAGAGTACTTGTTTTTAAAAAAATTTTTTAAGGGAATGTTGTTATTACTGGCAGAGGAAATTATAAGCCTTCACCTTCTCAGCCTTAGATCTCAGGGAGATTATCTATTAAATTTATGGAACGTTTTCAAATAGTTTAGTTTCCAAAAATTCTAGGCTGTCCATAAACAGTATTGTGTTTCTCATGGTGTAAAGCTGGGCTGTTGGGTAGCAGTAGCCCCTAGCCAAACATCGCTAACTGAGCACTTGGAAATGTGATTCGATTGAATTCACGTGTGCCATAAATGTAAAACACTCAGTGGGTTTTGAAGGCTTGGTCCAAAAAAAGGGGAAAAAAATCAAAAACAAAAACAAAAAACAAAGCAAACAAACAAAATCCAAAAGACAAAAGAAACACCAGATCTCATTAGTAACATCTTAGTATTGCTTGTGTGATAATATTTTGGACAGCTTTGAGCTCAAAAAAAAAAGTATTTACATATCACATTTTTTTCTTTACTTTTTCAGTGCAGGTACAAGAAAATTACACATGTGGCCCCCATCACATTTCTACCCGGTACCGCTGCTCTAGAGCACAGTCTTTGTAACTAGTGATGAACCCACTTTACAGATGAAAAAACTGAGTTCAGGGAGATAGTTTTGGGCATCCAAATTCAAACAGTTTGGCTCTAGAAGACGTGCTTTTATAAGACCTGTGCCATGTTCCCTTAGAAACGAAGGTCTAGGTCCCCAATGGTTTCAATCCTTCCCGGCGGATATCCTGTGCTCAGTGGTGGATCGGAGAAGGCTAGAACCATCCATGCTTCAGCACCCGAAGAAATGTCCCAAACACGGCCATAGTCATCTTTGTCATCTAAAAATGTCCTCCGCTGCAGCGCGGCATTGTCCCTCCATCAGGACAACGGCCAACTTTCACTGAGATCCTTCCGCGGGAAAGGCAGGAGCTATCATTTTGCTCCTCTGCCCCATATTTGCATCAGTGACTGGCACTCTATTAGGATTGGTATCAAGGGGGTGGGATCCTGGTTTCCCTGGATTTGGGCCTTTCACGCCTTCTGATTGATAGCTCCTACTTGTAAAGCGGTCACCCGCGCAGCTGTCTGCTGCTCCTGTCCGCCTCTCCACTGCGGTTGATGCAATTCTGGTTTCATTCATCAGCCCCCTTGAATAGCAACATCCTCCAGTTGGAGGCAGACCTGCTGTCGTGGTGCGGGGGGGCCCCATTTGCATGCACGTGCTGTCCTGCCAAGCGCTCCGTGGCACTGCGTCTGCCAACTGATAGGCAGCCCGTGGATCCCATCCCTGATAAGTTTTCTAGTTCCTCAAATTATCCGTATTTTACTTCGCTTTTATGCTCAAAGCATAACAAATTTCTTTGATATGTTTCTGTGTGCTGGGGAATGCCAATGGCATCAATTGAACTGTATCGCACCATGGAAAAAGCTGTTTTTTTTGCAGAGCCTATAAATATCTGCTGCTTCATGATGTCTTTGATTGCTACATAAACTCTGATCATTAAACATTGATCAAAGATGGCTTGGAATCAAACGGCTTTATGCGGTGATGATATGAGTGCAACAGGCAAGGGTCAGGAATAAGTGTTTTGTGTGGACCCACGCCCTCTTCATGGAGAAGCTTCCCGTGGACTCGGATATGTCAGCTTCTGCCCACTGGTCTGAATTTAATGACGTGCTTCGTGCTAGAATTTCTCTGGCTTACGATATATTTCTTTGGAAACTAACATTGTTAGGTGACCGCTTCTGCCTTTTAGGAATATTGTAAACATGGAAAAATTAAAAATTGAAAAATAAATAGATAGTTAAGCAAAGATAGACGGACAGATAGAGATAGATAGCCTTCTGTGTTTTTGTTTTTGTTTTCGTTTTCATTTTTGAGAAGGAGAGAGACAGCCAGGAGAGGGAAAGGCACATGGAGAATCTTAACCAAGCTCCACGCCCAGTGCAGAGCCCAACTTGGGGCTCGATCCCACCACCCTGACATCATGACCCCAGCCAAAATCAAGAGTCAGATGCTCCACCGACTGAGCCGCCCAGGCACCCCCCTTCCGTGGTTTTAAATAATTTTTATTTCCTTTTTATGTTGACGAACATGTAGTATTTATTGATTGTAGAAATTTGAAAAATATAGGAGAAAATTACCTCAGGAACCTAGGAAAATTGCATAGGAGACAGAAATAATCTATTAACATTTGTCATTCTTTGCTATGCCCAAAGATTGTTTTTCAAAACATCGAACTATACTGTGTGTTTGTTCATGTCTTACGGCCCTCAGCACCTTTCATACTCACTTAGCTATCCTGAGCATCTCTCTCTGCATTAAATGTTTTTCTATATGTGTTTATTCCCTTGATTATGGTGATGGTTTCACAGGTATGTGCATATATCCATATGTCAAATTGTGTACATTAAATAAGCACAGTTTTCTATATATCAATTATGCTTCAGTAAAGCTGTTAAAAATATTCTCTTATAAAAAAAATATTCTCTTATAACTTCTGTTCCAATTGCTATATGGTAAATCCTGGGGATGTATCATAATTAATTTAATTCCTTATGGTGAGACAGAAACATCTTTTTTCTTCATGTCTGTAAACTGTCTAGCACATTGGGGGTCACTGAACGGAAGACAGGTTGAAATGGGCTGATATAAATTAAATAAGTAATGTAAAGATCAACTTACTTATAGACAATGTGATATTCACACCCAACATCGTCAATGCAAATAGACTATCTGAGGGAAATAAAATCTATTAGGGTTTTTAAAATGCATATTTTTCCTGTTTAGTTTGGCAATGTCCTATCTCAGGGGGAGTTATCTCTCCCACCTACACCAAGATCTCTTCAACATGCTGACTTCTGTTCTCCCCAGAAACTTCCCCTAAGTGTCAGGTGGATCCTGATTACTTGCCACTAGACTCAGAGTTTTCATCTGTAGTAATTCCAATTTAGATGCTAGACCACCAGCAGCAGCCCAAAGTCATGATCAGAGTGTGAACGTGCTCCTTGATTGGGACATGACAAATTGCTTACTTCCAACTACTTTGATGTCAGAACAACGGAATCAGTGCAAAATGGATGCTTAAAACATTAAAACAGGGCAAATGACATGTAGTCTAGTGGAGATAGTGCCGAGTAATAAGTTAGTTCTCTCATCTGAAAAGAAGAAAGTTTACTAGATGATTTCTAAGTTCTTTTCTTTCTCTGAAATGCTGATATCTGTGGATACTTGAATTCTTCATCCTCAGATCACGTTCTGTATCAAATCCTGAGTGCAGTGAACGGGCTCGTCTTACAAAATAAAGACCCCATTTGAGCATGTGTTTGGAGAGATAGACAAATAGGAAGATGATAGATGCAGACACAGATGTCTGTATATATTTGCTTCAGCAGCTCCCCAGGGGACCCCACCTCACAATATACATACCTTCCTTTAAGGATTATTATTGACCTTAACCAAGACAATAACCTGGTTATTGACCTTAACCCCTTACAATATGGCAGAAAGGGATGCTGCCTGAAGTGATGTTTTATACTGAAGACTTGATAAGTCCTAGAAGCTTCTGTGTTTGCGCTCTTAGAAGCCAACTGCCATGTAAGAAGTTGACCATCCTTAGACTACCATACCACGAGGAAGCCCAAGCAGCCCATTTATATGCTTGGAAAAGAAAGGAGGTGCTAGTCGACAGCCTGCCGGTGAGATCCCAGCCAGCACTAATCCCTACTCACGTGGCCCTTCCCGCCATCTTACCACCCGGTGATACCAGGTACAGAAGCAGAAACGCCTGGTCAACTCGCAAAATCATGAGACATCCTAATAGTCCTCATTTTAAGCCCCCAAGTTTTGGGGACAGGTTGCTATGCAGCAGCAAGGAATGATATATATTAACTACTGTGGAGACAACAGAATAAAATAAGGTGCAATTTTTCATATTTGCATCATGACTGGCACGTGTATGCCCATATGTACGCGTGTGTGCATATACTACATTGTCACCAAAATAATAATTAAAATGACACGATTCAGCTTAAAAACAAAATCACACAGGTTGACTTGAAACAAATTTCTTGCTCTCTTTACCATTAGGATGGCGATGGGAATCATTACGTTCTTGAATTAGCGTGGAGGAGTATTTGGTTTATGATGTTCCCATGATAGATTCAAATCCACAGATTCATGAATACACTTTTTCCTCTAGGTCAGGAGAAATTGTACTCCAGAGCAACACAGTTAAATTGAGTGGAATTCGTGCTCACCAAGTTCCAGGATACATAATATGTGTGATAACCATGTCTGATGTGACAGGACCTGATGGGCTGCTGGCTGGAAATAAAGCTTCTGCCATAGAGAAGGACAATAGGCATTTGTATTCCTCCAACCAGCCCTCAGCCTGTCTTATAAGCAGATGTATCTCACTTTGAATATGGGCAGGGACTTCCTCTGAGAGACGGTAGGAGGGTAATCGTGAAATCTCTCTCTCTCTCTCTCCCCCCCCCCGACCCTCCCTCTCTCTCTTTTTTCTCTCCCTCCCCCACCACACCTAACCAAATGAGCTGCATAAACAAAATAATAACCATCACATAATTTTTACCAGCAGCAACAAAACAAGAAGAACTACTACCTTATCCCACATGCTTCCTAACATGCCGGCCGAAGAGACTTCTAGGCTTAGCGTGATGTAGGGCTAACCTTGTCCTCAGTCTCTATCTTAAAAACAAAACCAATTGCGTAGAATTAGAAACACCTCCTTTCCTCATCAATGCAAAGATAAATCTCACCCACTGTGCCTGTAGCAGCTCTTCTTTCTCCACATGACCTATGGTTTACTAGAAACTTCCATCAATAAAACCTCACCTACTGACAGGTTATAATTCCCAAGGTCATAACTCACCCGATATTCATTCTACTTTTGGCAGCTTTTTACAGATTCGATAGAAGCAGCATCCATATTCTAATAAGTAGGCTACTTCAAAAAGCACAATGTAGGCTGGGTTAAAGCCCGTACACATGAATAGAAAATTCTAGCACCAGACACAGACTTGACCATGTGCGCGCAGCTGGGAGCAGGGGGCGGGGGCTCATTGCACTTTTAAGGCTTGTTGCTCCCTTTCCACCTACTGCACATAATGAGCTTCACTCAGGGAATCTTGCTCTGTCACCTTTGACTCAAGTGTCTATTTTCTAAAGTTTCTGGGCTTCTGACTCTCTCTTCTTCATTTCTCTGGATAAGTGGACTTGACCCCAAAGATGCCAAAGCAGGTTTGGGTTGCTTGCTCTTTTCAGCCCCCCTGTACCTGACTCCCAAGCCCCACACCTCTGGCCAGACCAGAATGACCCTCACAGTCAGCTTACATGCGATGAGAGCCCCTTATCCTCCAAGCTCAGGTGAATGTCCAATGTTCCAATATAGTACCAAACCAAGACGCTTAGCCATGAAGAGCACAGAACTGAAATCTAGTCCCCCTATCTCGTTGGTCATCTCGTTGTTGGTCATCTCGTTGTTGGTACTAACTTCTGTTTTGTTTCAGATTACTACCTCAATGGAGAGAGAGCATACAACAAGAGAATGGTGAAACAAAGAGAAATGACCAGCATTGACTGATGAAAAAAAGACAAATGTGGGGTGTTCAGTGATTAGGATGGGAAAGCATACACACCAAGCTATCTTGAAACTCTTATTTTTTGTGCACCGAAGCTGATATACTTCCAGCTGATTTCTTTTTGTTATGATTGTTATTTGTGGAGCCCTACAGGTGACTTACAAAAAAATAAAGTCCAAACGATCTAGGACTGAGATAAGTCTGGTTCATATCTGAAGGCCCACCGAAGAGAATAATAAAGCATTTAGCAACACCTGGTTAAATATTTGTTGGTTGATTGCTGGTTTATGTATTTTAAGTGCATTTTCCTTAAAGTAAGTTTAAAATTAATATGCACAAACCTCTAAGAAGTAAATGAATTCTCATCCCACTCACTCTCTAAAGAGTGCCACAATGTCTGTCTACGGCTTCTGATTTGCTACTGTTTACACCAGCTTGGTAGGAAAAGCTTCTATTTCCCTGAAGAATTTTGTGTGAACACACTACATATCTACAAAATTGTGTGTGGGTGTGTGTGCCTGTAAGGTGTTAAGCAGTTATTTATAGAAGGAAGATTTTGCACCCTCCGTTCTAGGGGACAGTCTGTTATCTTTGTATGTTCCCGGAAGTCATCAAAAACTTTTACCAATTAACTTTTATAAGTCAAGTGATACTGAAACACAACATAAGCTGCCTATCAAAGAAATGCGACACTGAATGCTTTTGCAATGGTAGCAACCATCTCTCTTCCTAAGACAGAATATTTTTAATATCAGGAATTCTTAAACGTTTAAAACATTGACGTAACTAGGTTGAAAAACAATTCTTTTTATTATAAATAAGTGTTATTTATACATCCTGTCGTGTAAGGCCACTTTAATATCAGGAAACAGATTTTTTGGAAGGTAGACATCATATAACTTATATTATTATATTTTTCAACTTGGCCAGGCCTGAGGAAGCTGAAGAAAGAATTCACTTATATTTTTATTGGCTTTAATAATTCCTTTTTAAAAATGAGCCAAGATGCCCTTCAACAGATGAATGGGTAAAGAAGATGTGGTCCATATATACAATGGACTATACTCAGCCATCAGAAAAGATGAAGACCCACCATTTGCATCGACAGGGATGGGACTGGAGGGGGTTATGCCAAGTGAAATAAGCCAAGCAGAGAAAGACAATTATCATATGGTTTCACTCATATGTGGAACATAAGGAATAGCACAGAGGACCCCAGGGGAAGGGAGGAAAAACTGAGGAGGGAGAAATCAGAGAGGAAGACAAACCATGAGAGACTCTAGGAAACAAACTGAGGGTTACAGAAGGGAGAGAGGTGGAGAGATGGGGTAACCGGGTGATGGGTGTTAAAGAGGGCAGGTGCTGTGATGAGCGCCGGGTGTTACATGCAACTACTGAATCATTGAACACTCCATCAAAAATTAATGGTGTACTATATGGTGGCTACTTGAATATAATAAAAAAAATTATTTCTAAGTCAAATCTAAGCTGTTTAATAAAAAGCAAGATTTTGCTTACAATTAATCAATAAAGATGAAGACTGACAAAATCTGAAGATTTCCTCAAAACCCGTATATCTCTTTTGATACACCAGAGGGTTAAAACAATTGGTCAAACAATTCTACTCTTGAAGATAACGAGAGCTTTGGGCCTAGCATTTTGAGATACACCATAAGGGGCCCACTTGTCCTGCCATGCTTTCCTGAAGCCCCCACAATAAGACTTGTTATTTAGGGTGAAGACACTGTCTCGAAGGCCAATGTTAGGATCCACCACTTTTCCCAGAAGGGGAAGACACTCATTAGCAGAAGATTATCAAAACTGACTTGGAAGGTTAGGGCTGAGTAACCCTAAGAGAACGGCTCATGGAAAACATGCGCATGGAGGAGTGGTTCGCATGACTATTTCCAGAGCAGAAAATGGTGTTTGACATGTTAACACAAGTTTAATCATTTTGAAATTAATAACTTAGCAAAAGTGTATGGATCTAAGTAAAAGCACTGCAATGAGAATTGAGCAATAGAAAAATCTGGGTACAGAGGGAGGGGAGGTGGGTGAGTCATCTCTAAGCTGTGAAAACGAGGAGATGCTGTAACACTGTGACATAACATGCAAGTTGATTCTTTGCTCACGTAACTCTGGAAGGTTAGACGGTGGGGCCTCCTCGGAATTCACTCATGGCTTCAAGTCCTTTCCAACTTATACCACTGTTCCCTCTGGTGTCATCTTCACCTAGGTGGAGGCAGCTAGGTCACTACTATGTACATTGTCCATGTCTTACCCTAAGAGAAGAGCCCATTTCCGTGTCTCAAGGTCATGACCCAGAAGTGGCACACATCATGTTCATTTACGTCCTACTGACCACATCCAACCATCAGAAAGGCTGAGAAATCCCATCTCAAGTGGGAGGTCATGTGTCAGCAGAAACTGTTTCTGGAAAAGAAGAGAAGAGTGGTTGGGGGTGGATTTCTAGTAGTCCACCAAGACCAAGAATGGTCTATTGAAGACCATGCAGTGTTTGCTGTAAAGTCAAGACTAACTCTTTTCTGTCCCTTTTCCCTGAGGCCCCTCTCCAGCACGATTGTCAGGTATCAACTTAGCTGCCACCTCGGCCGTGGGCTGTGTAGTCCAAGGACTGGCAATTTCTGCTGTTTCTGAGAAAATCTCCTGCATGACAGCGTCCATTTCCTTGAAGTTGACTACTCTCAAGAAAGAAAGGCATTGTTTAAAACTTCAGCACCATTTCTACTTTTTTTTTCTTTTTTTTCAGCCCTTGAGGAAACAATCTTGACATTAGAATTCTGAAAATGAAGTAAATGCTTTGGTCAGTTCCTTTCCATTTACTTACATTTGAGAGAGTTGGCTGCCAAGCTAAAAGGCACTAATGTATTCTCCTCACTCCAAATACATCAAAGAAAGAATGAAAAGATATTGCAACTAAAGTTTTCAAAGCTTTTTCTTTCCTTCTCTTTCTTTTTTTTTTTTTTTAAAGTTGGCTATTAAATGGAAATGGCTACGATGCAGTCACAGATTATTCTTATTAAAAAAAATAAGGGGAATCCATTTGATGCTTTGTAAAGAGTAACTTCGCAACTTCTAAGTACTTTTAATCCAGGTGCTTCATAAAGGTGATACTCTAGGTTACTGCTTTTAAGGCAGGAAGTCCATACTTGAATGTGGGAGCTCCTTTAATGCCCAGTAATGTAACTGCTGCTGAGGCTCCCTTGAAAAAAAGTGTCTTAACCTTCTTAGCAGCCAACATTGGTCACTATTGCTAGTCATACTTTCATCTTTTTTAATGTGTCCCACCTTTAAACTCATCTATCTAAATTTTGGAGGGAACTCCTCATCACATAGGGAATGCTGTCTACACAGACAGATTTCCATCCTTGAGGATGCTTTCCTACCACTCTTTTCAAAGGACTGGCATTCACTCTCTACCTGAGTGATACCTTTGGCCAACAGCTAACGCATGTCTGTGGTCTTCCTGATACAATACTGAAAACCATCCAGCTGATGGTGATGGGGAAAATTAGGAGGTTCCAGTTGGCTTAGGGTCCACCTCAGGCTCACTGCTTTCTTCACACCACACGCCCTACCCAAAGTGTCTGAGAAGCCATGTCAACCAGGTTCAAACAGAGGAAGAAGTGCTCAGAACATTTCCCATCTCCAAAGGCCTTGTGGGCTTTTAAAACCCTATCAGAAGGAGGGTCCAAAGGACCCTGGTATTAGTTTTCTATTGCTGCCATAACAAAATACCACAAATTAAATGGCTGAAAACAACATCACTTATTATTTCACAGTCCACATTAAAATTGGCTGGTTTCTCTGCTCTGGGTCTCTCAGGCCAACATCAAGGTATCCACTGTCAAAACCCTTATCAGTGGGCTCTGAAAATTGTCTTCTAACCCCATCCAGGTTGTTGGAAAACCCCGGCTTCCTACAGTTGTAAGACTGAGGACTCGACCTCCCAGCTGGCTATGGGCGGGGGGCTGAAATTTCTTTCTGGTCCCTGGCCCTGGGCCCCTTCTTCTCAGAATCAGCAATGACCTCCCTGGGAATCTCTCTGACTTCTCATTCTGCAACATCTCTCTGTCTCCAGCTGGAGAATGTTCTCTGCTTTAAAGGGCTCATTTGATCGGGGGGCGTATCCAGATAATCCGAGGTCATCTTGTTTTAAATTCAAAATCTTTATTGCCTCATAAGAGTCTATTTTGTTATGAATGTGGTAGCATATTCAGAAGCTTCGGTGATTAAACCATTCTGCCCACCACAGGACCTGACCATAGATACCAGAACACAGAAAGTATTCTCCTCTAAGATGGGAAGTCATACCTAGTCATGGCCAGACTTGGGGGAGAGACGAGTTGATGTAATCAGACTATCTACCTGAATCCCAGAGCGTGAGGAGACAAGAATAACAGATCATTTACAGCTGGTCAATTATTGTTGGAAACAGACAAGACCCTAGGTGGGTATGCTCAGACCTGCTTCGTGATAGGCCAAAACTTAAATTGTTATGTGTATTTTGTTTTGCTCCTTTATTTAGTTAATTAGTTAGTTGGCTAATTAGTCTGCTGATAAGTCACTAGTTGGTTATTGCCCTATTCATTTATTATCCCACATATTTACAAAGGATCGTGGTAGCCTACAATAAATATACCCAATAAAGTAGGCATGATAGCAGCAACAATAAATCAAAAGGCAGCTTCCTTAGGGATATGCAACTACCAATGAAACATTATATATCACATGGCTCATAAATACACTTTCTGATATTTAGCCTTTGGGGACGAAGCTGAACATCACATTATGGCCTCCCAGTGCTTCATGCTACTCACAGGAACAACTTCCAGTAGCTCCACTAACAGAGAAGGGCAAAGGAGCATAGGGAGATTTTGTTGGACAAAGCACAGCAATTTTCTAAAAAGTTCCTGGAATGATTCACCCTAGAATCCTACTAAGCCTTCATAGCTGGACAAACTTAACACTTAACTGTGATCTAGTCTCATCTCAGACTCTGGGACATCTCTGATCCTCCTAGGCCATTTGAAGACAAATCCCGATTGATGTGAGACACAGAGAGACCAAAATCAATGTGCAGAAGAAGCAAATCTGTCTACCTGAAGTCTTCTTCTGGTGCTCCTTTCCTATTCAGGGACAGTCCCCATTATGTGTGGCTCATTGGCAGGAAACATATCCAGCTACCTTCTCAGGAGGCAAACAGACGTCACATGTACCCTCCCCCTATCTGCTGGCAACTAAAGAGTGAGTACTCAATAAGACTTGTCCAAATGGATGTTCTTACCTGGATTTCAGAAGTGTAGGGGGCAGTATTCACTCAGGAGCAGCAGGAATGTGCTTGAAGTTGACCCTTGGTGCCAGTAGTGCTCAGGGTTCAGGCGGGACTCTCCGGACTTCACAATGGTTTCTGAGCTTCCTGATATTCTAATGCACTCCCTTCTTGTTTAAGTTGGCCAGAGGTGGCTTATTTTATTTGCAGTCAAGAATTCCACCTGATGCACCATTTGTTGTCTCCGAATTCTTACTTTGTCTGGAGTTACCCTGTTGGGGATATATAAGAAATGGAGAGTACAAAACTGTTGATGAATTTACATGGAGAATCATGGTAATAAATGGACAGCCCAAATGCAACAAGGTCAAATACCCAGCGAACATCACTGGCAGGACAGGGACTCCATAAAGAAGGAGGTAAAAAGTCACAAGTTGGGAATTCAAGGAAAAAGTGATCTTTTCAGGGCACCTGGGTGTCTCAGTGGGTTAAGCCTCTGCCTTTGGCTCAGGTCTTGATCTCAGGGTCCTGGGATCAAGCACCACATTGGGCTCTCTGCTGAGCAGAGAGTTGCTGAGCTTCCCCCCCTCTCTCTCTGCCTGCCTGCTTGTGATCTCTCTCTCTGTGTCAAATAAATAAATAAAACCTTAAAAAAAAAAAAAGTGGTCTTTTGCCCTTTACAAGTGTATTGAGTAAAGGAAAATATCTCGCCAAATAAGGGATAGACCTAGATCCTTTGAATCTTATAAGTTTGATGTCCTGCATTCAGAGCCCTTTTGCTCCTCAAAGTAGAGTTTCCTGAATTACCAAGTACAGATACTCTTTAGATGTCAACAATTTACATCTGACATTGTTTATCATTGATGTGAATTCTAGATAGATAGATAGAAAGGTAGATAGATAGATAGATAGATAGATAGATAGATGATAGATAGATTCTTAGTTTGATTGTAAATAATCAGATACATTTAGCCTCAAAGGAATACAAATGCGACATGGAATCAAATATCAGTATTCTAGCATAAACACCACCACTTTCCCCCTCACTTCCCCTGCAATCAGAACACTAGATCAATCTCTTTAAAAAAAAACAAAAAACAAAAACTCCCAGTTTTTTCATTTTCAGATACTTTAAGATGGGGGAAATGCTCCCAGGTTCCTCACTTTGAAGGACGCATGCCTAGAAAGGCAGCCTAAATTGATATCTTTTTGGCAAGAATATCCCAATGATGCCCAAAGGTGAGGTTTCTATAAAGTGTGGGGCTGCACAGCTCCCCCATGACCGTTGTGTTTTCATGCATTTGACTCTTCAGTTTGGAGGCCCCTATACCATCCGTCAGATTTGCAGTCCTTTTATACAAATTCAGCTTACCTTCAGTTCCTGATTTTACCATCTACTGTTTCCCTAGGTTTATGATTTTCCACTGGTTACTAAGCATCAATAACTTCATCTGAGTTATTGTCAAATATGCTGCTAAATGAGATTGAGTTTCTTGTTCAGGTTCTAGCACCTCTGGGTAGAGAAGTGTTGGAACAGAAGTATACTCAGTTATGAATCTGTCTTATTGTCCTGGAAAATCACTGAAATAAGAAGGTAAGCAGTGCTACTCCCCCTTAGAATAGGTGAGGGACATTTCTGTGGTGGATACACCAGCTAATGCCTAAAGGGACAGAGTTAAGTCCTGAGGAAATGGAGTTGCTGCTTAGTCCTACAGACTGCCCCAGGCAAGATGAATTAGATTAGAACTGGGAAAATACTTGACTTCATTTAATATTAGTTTCCAAAATACCCAACAAGCAAGCCATCAAAGAAGGAAACTCCCAAAAGGAATCTGCCAGCACAAGAAAAGTCCCTTACTAATTGAAGACTCTGTCCTTTCAGCAAGTTATCCCCTTGACCCTCCCCACTCTCCTCTGAGCCAATTTGCCTGTGTTTGGGCCCAGCATTTATCTTCCAGCCCCATTTCTATCTTAGAAACAAACTGTGCTTTCCCTCACTTGAACTTCAGCTCAGACTAGTATCTAAGTGATTCTGTGCTAGACCTCCCAGGTGGAACACCTTGCGCCTTTCAAGCCCTCCATCTAAGTTCCATCCAGTGTAGCCATTTTTATTAGCTGTTACTTCCAATCACAGATAGGAGCCTGTGAAATGCCTCCCAACATTATCATAACCCCTCAACAGAAATTGCCCTTACTTCCTTGCCCAGAGAAAGAAAAGGAGCAACAGAAAAATGTTCCAGTTGCCCATTAAAAAAAAAAATCTATAATAAGCTTGTAGCACATAGGCTGATAACATTGAGAGAGATGGTGTTGGTGACCCAAGGAGCAATGGGTCATTTTGGGTTATGAATTATTATTTTAAAACTACATTATTCTGCCTTCCTCTGAACCTATATGTTGCAGTATGGAGAGAGAGAGAGAATGGTAGGAGCCAGGATCATGCAGGATCTTGCAGGCCACGTGGAAAGTGTTTATCTCCATCCCAAGAATACAAGGACACCAGCGAAAGCTTTTAAACTAGAGAGTGACATGATGACACTTATATTTTCATCACTTTAACTGTAATATGAAAAACAGATTGGAGGAGGCAAGAATGGATGCCTGGTCCCTTGGACTTAGGTAGTGTCAGCAGAGATCAAGACATGTGGGTGGATTCCAGAGATATTTAGAAGATGAAATCAACAAAACTTGGTTATAGTTTGAATATGAGAAAGTGAGAGAGAAAGAGTTGTCAAAGAGGACTTCCACCTATTTGTATTGAGTAACTAATGGAAGGGTTATGGTGTCATATACCGTAGGAGGACAAGTTTTTTTAGTTTTACTATGTGTGGGAGATAAATTATAAGTTATGTTTTGAATATGTTGAATTTTAGACATCTTAAGACACACCCAGGTGAAGATGGAATGCAAGAAGTTAGTCATAACCAGTCTGGAACAATAGACATTGGTGGGGGTAGAGTAGTATTTCTCATGATAAAACGAGAGACCCATGGTTGTCCATTCTCCTCTTTTTCTGTTGTGCAGTAGATCACAATAAATAGCCATAAATTCTTCCCTTGCCATCCAGAAGTAACTTCTCCATCCTCTGAATCAAGGTTAGTCACTTTGGGCAATGGAACTTTAGCCACTCTGACTCAAGTAGAGGCTTGAAAATGCTTTCACGTTGGAGCTTGCCCCCCTTTTGCTGTACATGCAACCTTGATACCACCATAGAATGAGTCCTAAGTAGTCTGCTGGAGAAAAGAACCCACGTGAAGGTCAACAAAGCTGACGTCCCACCACATATGTGTGTGAAGCTGTCCTGCCAACTAAAGTTTAATCACACTTGGCCAGAGCAAAGGAATCACATGGTTGACCCAGAGATTGAGTGCTAAATAAAATGGTTGTTATTGAACATGCTGAATTTTGGGATGATTTGTTTTGCAGGAAAAGCCAGCTAACACAGAGTCAAAACAAATCTCTTGTTTTAAGCTGGGCAATTTTTCCAGGCCCCCTTGTAGCAAGATGTGGCCTTAGGACCACATTCTGGCCAAGGAAATTTAAAGTGCCATGGCGTGTTCTCTGAAATTTTCTTAAAAGTTGCGTGACATGACCATCTGCTTTATCTTCTCTCCTTCTTCACCTCCTTTATCTGCTACCTAAACTGCAGGGTATTTTTTTTTTAAGATTTTATTTCTTTGTTTGTTTCTTTGTTTATTGAGAGAGAGAGAGAGAGAGCAGGGGGAAGGGCAGAGAGAGAGGGATAGAGAGAATCTCAAGCAGACTCTGTGCTGAGCTTGGAGCACGGAGCTCCAACTCACGACCCCAAGATCATGACCTGAGCCAAAATCAAGCGTCACATACTTAGCTGACTGAGCCACCCAAGCACCCTTGAACTGAAGTTTTGATGCCTGAAGCTCCAGCCATAATCCTGGATCACAAGAACAAGGGTTCATTCTAGGCATGTAGACTGCTAAGTCCCTGAAGGCCTTATGGGGAAGAACCCCACACTAGCTCTGGAATGTCTGCCTCCATACATTTGGGTAAGGGAGAAATAATTAAGTTCTATCTTGTTTACACCACTGTTATTTTGGACTCGTTTTACTTACTGGCAAACTTTATGCCTAAGAGTTATAGTCATTATCCAAGTGCTGGGCATACCAAGACCACACTATGGTCTTTGGTCTCCGCTTGAGCCCAAATTTTCTAAACCACTTGCTTTTGTTCTCATGTTGTAAGTCACTACGGTACGCCATTTAGCTGCCCTAGTTTGGATTTTCCTGCCTTGTCCAAATCATAGCAATCGTCTGATTATCCGGGAAGATCTACAGCTGCTCCAGTTTGCTCTTGCTTGTGGTTGACGTCCCCCTCGCTCAGTATGCCGCCATTACTTTGGTCAGTCCACATATCCTGCCCTTGGACGCTCACTGGTGCACCAGCAAGTTTTGCTATCAAATCGGTAGTGTTCGCTTCTTCTTATACTCTGCTTACCAAATTAAGGGAACGTTGACCCCATCTTAATATTAATATATCATACTATGTTAAGGTTTAAATAGTGCTTTACAAGGGTGCCTGGGTGGCTCAGTCAGTTAAGTGACAGACTTTAGCGTTCAGCTTATGTCATGATCTCAGGGTCGTGAGATTGGCCCCACATGGAGCTCTGCACTGAGCGTGGAGCCTGCTTAAGATTCTCTCTCTCTCCCCCTCGCCCTGTGCCGGTCCCCTGCTCACTTGCGCTCTAAATAAATAAATAAATAAATAGTGCTTTACAATTTATGGTGCACTTCTACACGCATTTCCTATGCAGAAGTATTTTTTTAAACTGGGGTTTAAATTTGTGAATTATAAAATAACATTTACTGGAGTAAGCTACATTTTTTTAATGAAATAGGAGAAGATTAAACAAAACTGATCAGAATGAACTAGAAAAATATCTGAGTCCGTTGTACAACCAACAGTGAGGTTGTTTATCCAGCATGAGACTGTTGTTTCACTTATATATAAATACACATGTGTGCAGAATTGTTGAATCATCATATTATACACTTGAAACTAATATAATGCTGTGTGTTAATTATACTTGAATTGAAAGAACTCACAATGATTTTGCTAAATATAAAAAACTTGGGATGTATTAAGGGAAGAGAGCAAAGTCTATCGTCATCTTACTATAAAAAAAATACTTAGGTGTATACCAGATCTTCATCCAAAATGTGATTTCTAATCCAGGTGATAATTTAAAAGGCTGAAGAACAGTGCTATAGAGAACATGTACTCTATATGACCCTCGTCTAGGCAGGATGTGTACAGGCATCTCTGATAGATGAAATAATTGAGCATTTATGACTGAAGCACAGAAGAGCATTCCCACAGGCAAAGGTTTAGTGTCATCTGGCCTTGGGAAACAGCACAAGCACCCAAAAACCAGCTATCAGGCCATTTCCTAGGAGTTTGAAATGTCTTAATGAGCTAAGATTTATAAATTTTATGGGGGGGACTCAAGTGGGGCAGGAAACAAATATGTAACTCCTCACTTTATTCTTTCATGCTTCCCAAACCTCTAACATGGTCCCCTTGTATTTTTCCCTGCTGCAAAGTTGTACTTTCAAGTGATCAATTACAATGGTCACCACTTTTTAAAATCGATGTATGATTTCCATACCATAAAACTCACGATCTCAAAGAGTAACATCGAATGGTGTTAGTGTATTCACAAGGTTGTGCAACCATCACCACGATCTAATACCAGAACATTTTCATCAGCCTTAAAGTAATTCTCGTACCCATGAGCAGTCGCTTCACACCCATCCTTCCTCCAGCCTCTGACAACCATTCCACACCTAAGGACATTTCATAAAATGGGATCATACGGTATGTGGCATTTTGTGTCTGGATTCTTTCACATTGTAAAATATTGTCAAGATTTAGCCACCTTGTGGCATATTTCAGTTCTTCCTTTCTTTTTATTGCTGAATAATATTCCATTATGTGGATAGTGCATATTTTGTGTCTCCATTCATCAGTTAATGGATGCTTGAACTGGTCCCACTTTCAGCTACTATACATAATTCTGCAATGACCATTCATGTACAAGTTTTTGTACATGTACTTGTACAATTATGTATGAACATAAATTTTTGATTTTCTTGGGTGAACATTTTGAGAGACTCTCACTCTATTTTTCAAAGTATCTGCACCATTTTACATTCCAACCAGCGTGTATTACTATTATTACTATTATTTTATTATAGCCATTCTAGTGAATATAAAGTGATATCTTGTTGAAGTTTTTGTTTGCACTTCCCTAATGATTAATGGTATTGAGCATATTTCCGTATGCTTTTTGGGCATTTGTATATCTTCCCTGGAGGAATGTCTATTCAAAAACATTGCCAATTTTCCAATTGAGATATTTGTCTTTTTATTATTTTTATCATTATGAGTTCTTTATATAGTCTGGATACTAGACCCTTATCACATATATGACTTGCAAATATTTCTCCCATTCTCTGGGGTGTCATTTCATTTTCTCGATGGTGTCTTTGAAGCACAAAAGATTTTAATTTTGTTGAAGTCCTATTTATGTCTACTTTTAATTTGGTTGCCTAGGCTTTGGGTATCATGTATAGGAAATTATCACCTTACCCAACATTACCAAAATCACAGGGATTTTTTTCCTAAAAGTTGTATCATTTTAGTTTTTACATTAAGAACTTTGATCATTTTCAGTTCATTTTTACACGTAGTGTGAAACAGGTGTCCACATTCATTCTTCTGCATGTGGAGATCCAGCGGTCCCAGGATCATTTGTTGAAAAGACTATTGTTTCCTCATACCAGCAACTTTTATTGAGCACCTGTTCCATGCTGAGCGATGTTGTAGGTTCTGGCGCTACTGTATCAAACAACGTAGACAACATTTTCTCTCTCCTGGGCCTTATGTTTCAGGTGTGGGGAATCTGAGGTCAGACAACAGCCCAACGATGCTCTTCTGTAAAATGAAGCAGAAATAAAAGAGAAGCCATTCTGGGGTGAAGTTACTTTTTTTGTAGTGAGTGGTCCGAAGAGGCCTCACTGATAAAATGATATTATTATTGTATAGATGAGGAAACCTAAACACACTTGAGCCACAGAAGCTAAGTAACTCACCCCCTTACTATGCCTCAGAGAGGGATTGATATGCAGGTGCAATTTAAATCAGGTGACTGAGAGGTTAAGAGTTTGCCTTTGGCTCAGATAGTGATCCCGGGGTCCTGGGATCGAGCCCCATGGAGGACTCCCTGCTCAGCGGGGAGTCAGCTTCTCCCTCTCCCTCTACCCCTACCTCTGCTTACTTTCTCTCTCTCTCTCTCTCAAATAAATAAATAAAACCTTTAAAAAAAAGTCAGCTGACTGAATGTGTATCTCTTTTATTTGGGTAAAAACGAGCGTGACTCTTTACCAATGAGGTCCAGAAGCAGATGGTGTGGTGAATTTTGCAAAGCTTAACAAGACAAAGGCGTGTTGCCATTGACAGTGGTGGTGGTGGTTTGCTGGTGGGAGCTGTTCCCACAGCTCCTCTTCACAGCACGGTGGGCCAGGTTTCCCTTCCATACTCTCAGTCTCTTCCTGTTGCCCGTCTTCAGGTCACTGCTCTTCTGACCTGACGCCTCACTAGGAAATTCTGCCATATCCAGAAACCTTCACGTTAATGACAGCTCTGAATTGCATTCCCAGACTCAGAATGCAAAAAAACTCTGCATTTCTTTATTCTCTAAATTAAGTGAAATATAGTTCACACCCCCACATCCAACATTAACAGGAAACCCTCCTTTTGGTCTCCTGGGACCTTATGAGTGTCCTAAGGAGCTTATGTAAAGTCCCAGGTGAGCACACATGTTTACGTATCGCTATCTTGATACCCTTCTTGAGGGCTGTGTTCATTTATTCATTGAGTTCAAGTCAATCATTCATTAATTCAACAGATACTTGTCAAGTACTTACCCTATGGGTCAGGCGCTGTAACAGACTCTGAGATAAATGAGAGTAAGATGACTGGGTCCTGGCCAGCCACCATTTGTCCACTGCTGTGGCTTTAGTAGGAAAGCTATCAGCGTCAGGCCGAGATAGGTATTTAATGCTTTGCCCTTTGACAGGTCCCATGCCTGCCAAATGTCCTTCTGCCTCTGGGGTACTACAGTCTTGACCACTCGCAGAACCCACAAACCTTCCTTTTGTCTTTAGGGAACCAAAATATTATCCCAGCCTACTCCCTGCCCCCCACCTGCTTACCTCAGAAATCATCAAGCATCCACAACTCTACCTCTTGAATATACATCCCCTCAGAGTGTCTAGACCAGAGGACACAGGGTAACAATTTACACATCAAATAGGACCCACAGGTGCTTTCTTTGGGTTTGCACACTTAAAAAACTAATAGACTTCAATTAACATTTTTAAATTAGCCATTTTCACATAAAAATCCAGATTCCCGTTTGCTTTAAACTGAGATCCTATCAGAGGCTCATTTCTGAACTAGTTTCTAAATGTTCTAATTTCACATATGTGATCTGACTCCAAGATTATGTCCCCATTTCTAAAATGGAGATCCAACACTGCAATGAGGCATAAATAGAATGTCTTAGTGAGTTAGTTATCAGTTGCTGTGTAACAAATTATCCCAAAACTTGGTGGTCTAAAACCAGAACATTATTTTCTCACATTTCTATGGGTCCGAAATCCAGACACATGTATGGTTTCACTGAGCTCTCTGGGTCCCTCACGAGGCTACAGTCAAAGTGTTGACTGGAGCTGCTGTGGTCTCAAGGCTCCATTGGGAGCGACTGACTTCCTAGCTCATTCGCATGGTCGTTGGCAGGATTCAGTTCCTTGTAGTTTGTTGAACCAAGCCTTTAGCTCCTCGAGAGCTATTTGCTGGAGCTCTCCATCAGATTCTTGTCACATATGCCTCTGTACAGTGTGTCTCACAACATGGCACTTGCCTTCAGGAGAATAATAAATCCAATGAAGATTCAAAGGAACGTAGAGAGAGTACAAGCAAGATAGAAGTCACAGCCTTCTCACCATGAGAATCATGGTGAATTACATGAGAGTATGAAGACCAGTAGGTCAGGATTGTTGTGAGCTGCCTACCACACTGTATGGGAAATCTAGTCCAGCTCATGATTCATTGTATGTGCTCACTAAATAGTAATAGCAGTTATTACTATTGTTTTGTTATTGCTATTATCATTATTGTTATTATTATTATTGATGGTGATAATGATGATGAAAGAGAGGTGACCACAATCCAAGACCCACAGATCTTTTTGAACCCAACCAGATTGCTTACATTCAAATGTGTGCTTGGCCTCTCCTTAATTGCGTGATTTTGTATCACCATTATTTTTCCTCTACGACTTGCCTAGGGCTACTCAGGCGACTCTTGCCACAATAATGCTGCATAACAAACATCCACAAAATTTCAGTGGCGAAAAACAATAATCACTTATTTCTTAGTCGTGAGTTCGGAGGTCAGCAGGGCGGCTCTGTTCCTTGAGCTTCTCATCCCCCAAATGGAGGCAATAGTCAGCCAGGACATGTTCTCTTGACAGCTGTAGAAGTCCAAGAGGGCAAGTGCACTGTGCAGGTTCACTTCAAGTGCTTCCTTGGGTTACATCTGCTTATGTCCCAGAACAAGTCCCATGGCCAAACCCAAAGCCAAAGGACAAAAAAGTACACTTTGTTTGTGTTGGAGAAACTGAAAATTTACGTGGCTTTAGTGAATGGAATGCACATGAAAGGGGGCCATGTAAAAATGATGGCCAGGAACTCAAAAAAGTGGGGGCCAGGAACTCAAAATCATCTGTAGCTACCCATCTTATCTTACTTTTCTGGAAGATGATAGTAGAAGTTATAACACAGTGGTGGAGGGTAGAGAGATGGGCAGAGGGAAACTGACATTTTCAAGTATCTTCTATGCTGAACACCGTCTGGATTCATTTCATCATCACAACTCCTTAATGAGATAGGCATTATTATCCTCATTTTATAGTTCAAGAAACTGAGGCACAAACCTTTGCCTGTGGCTTCTTTGAATCTTGATCTCTCATCACCATACCACCCAGTGCTGGATGATGCTTGACCATTATAGCTAACATCACTGGGGAGGAAGCACAGGGCTAGGACTAGCCTTGAAGAGACAACCGGCCTTGATTTCTGATACATGCAGAAGGTCTTAATTTCTAGGTGGCTACATTAGTAGTTAGAAGGATGATTAGAGTTCCTTACAGGTCACTGCTCTCATTTGGGAAAGAAACCGAAGTTCAGAGAAATGACAGCACCAAATGAATGGGTGGTAAAACCAGGATTGGAAATTTATCTCTAGAGCCCCAGGGTCTTTTCCACCTTCCCTAGCTACCTCCTTAGTTTAGGGCTTTGATCCCTGTCTAAATGCAAATTTCCCTGGGAAGAGACTTTTATATTTAATGTGATTGATGGTGGGAAGCAGAGTCTGGAAGCATTTTAAGTGCCTGAGGAATGAAGATTGGCCACAGGAAAGAAAAGACTCCGCCTACTTCGCGCTGAACCTGGTTCCCCTAAATGTCTACCCGGGTGCCTTCCTCAGAGTTCAGGTACGGGTGACCACAGCTCTGGTCTACATGTGTCGTCCCAGCGACACTTTGTAAATCCTCTAGCCAGAGACTCAGATTTAAAAGGCTAGCCTTGAGGTCACACCACTAATTAGGGACAAGGGAGAGATTAGACCCAGTTTCTCTGATCCTGGGAAGAATGTCAGGTCTCTTTATCCATTCAGGCTGTATTTGGACCACACCTTCCCAACTGTCTGAGACAGTCACCGTCTTGCTTATTGAACACGTAGACCGTGTTTACTTCCAAATGAGCCTTGAAAAGCAGCCACACATGTTCTTAACAAGGAGAGAGACAAAAAGAACCTACTCAGATGCACAGCCCTGTGATCCATTGATTTTTGTCTTCCAATTTAATTACATTGCAGGAAATATTTGGCTAAGACATGACTGCTTATGATATCTACATTAATACCAGGATCAGGGCAGCTTCAGGTCATTCTTCCTTTTGATTTTACTCTTACTTCCAGAATAATATCACTTTTCCTGTCTCATTTGTAATGTGATAGCAAAATAAGTGATAAGGTTTAATTGTCTCTGGAATAAAAGCTTTTAAAAATGTATTCTGTAATATGCAACATATTTAGAGCTTACGATAAGCAATTTCTCTCAGGAGGAAGTTTTTCAAGGAAAAAAAAAGTGACTCTAAAAGTAATTTCAGCAGCAAAGTAGATTAAATATCCACCATATTAGTCACAGAGCATTAGATGGAATTGAATTGACTGAGCAGAGGTCAAAAAGTGGCTGAAGTTTTTAGCCCACCAGAGGAGCAATAAAATCCAACCATACTTAAAATCATTAACTTTAAACCCTTTGATATGAGATCCAAAACCTCACTGCTCATAGCAGGAACTTCCAAACACCAAGGCTGGTAAAAGAATAAATCCCTTCAAGAGCTCTACATTTCATGAAATACTTTAAATGAAACGGAAGTCAATGGAAAGAAACTGACGTTTTCAGGTTCCTCCGAAGAGAAGAAAATAGAATTCTACAAGGCTTATTATAACAAACAAATAGACTTCTGGTCTACCCTCCAAAACATTTGTAGGCACATTTGTTTCCACAACTGAATGAGATGTGTCAAAAGACTTCAAGTTAATTTCTGGAGAGAAAGACCCACCTCGGGGCTATGAACTTTCTTCTTTCTATTCACTCAGCCTCAAGGACACCATGAACTTTTTGTGCCAGCCCCAGAGGGGGGCCTGAACTCATATTCATACCTGAGGGTGTTAGCGGCAAGTCTGTTTTGTTTCGTTGTATTGTTTGTTTTGTTTTTAATGACAAAGTAAGCTACAGGTCAGCAAAGGTGAGAAGTCAGAGCCAAAATGCTCTTGCACGTTCAGGAGGAAAGCAGCATGAAGGAAAATCTTGGAACTTCGAAGTTGACTGGCAGAGACGACCAAACCTGAAGCAACGGGTGGCAAGCAATTAAATATCCTGGAGACACAGTCTCAAGTTACATCAGTTCCTAAATAAGAGACAACAAAGGACAAGAAAGAAATGCACCTTTCTAATGGTTAAATAATTTCTTCCTTCCTCCACTTTGACTAATTTGTTCACCATTGTTAAATACACTGAGTTCTGTCCCCACCAGCTCACAAAATTAATTTTTTAAATTTCAAGTAACGCTGTGAACCATGTATCTGTAAATAATAGGAAATTCTCTTTAACGGTGATAATGAGAAAGAATGAAATACTGATCTGGGTGAGGGGGTGGCGGGAATTGGCTTTTAATTAGAATTGTATTTATGACTAAACAAGAGTGTGCTTGTTTCTGAGAAAGCGGGTCATCTAATGGATTTTGTCCATGTTCAGACTAATATATATGCGGGGTAATATTTTAGAAAAAGTTGGGTTCAATTAAATAAAAAAGCATGCAAATTTGTGACATGAGAACAGTATTTGGAAGGGACAATGTGGATTATAATGATGCACAGGCAGTAAAAAATTGAATTTTTGAATACATGAGGGGACACTGAGTCTCCAAGTACAGCAGAGTTTGACCAGAGACAGAGGCATCCCTGTGTGGGTTTAGCTGTTCTTGGATAAGGGCCACCACTAATCCTTGCAGTTAGATAGAACCACATATAATATTATTTGAATGCATAGTGGGAAGGAATGGTCCTACGAAAGTCAGGAGACTTCAACAACCCTGTATACATAAGATATATACATAGCACCCGGGAAGGTGTTCTAAAACCTTAGACAGAGCTTTACACAGGGGACCCAGGGCTTACAAGCCCCACTTTGTCTACGTGAGCTTGGACAACTTGCTTAACTTTCTCTTACATCATTTTTCTTATCTGCGAAATGGGGTAAGAATAGTTCTGATCTCATATGGTTTCGTAAAGATTCACGGAACTTAATTATGTGGGCATGAGAGCGATATCTGGTAAGTACCGAACACTGAATGTTTGCTTTTAGTAGTTCTTTTTAAAAAAAAATAACTAGTGGATGCACATGGTACACATTTTTCAAGATCTAAAACAGTACACGGTAAAAAGTCAGCCACCTGTCACCATCCTTGGACTCCCAGTTCTATTCCCTGGGGCAATCAGATTACCATCATTTTAGGTAACTTCTTAGAGATATTATAAACATGTAACACACGTGTGTGCCTATAGTTTCTAAAAAAAAATCAGTGGTCAGAATACCCTGCATGTTATTTTCTGCACTTTGCTTTTTTCACTTAATAATCCATCTTGAATGTAGTTCCCTAGCGATCCCTGTAGAAGCCCCATTCATGTCAGTATCAATACAGCAGTTTCATTAAGTATAAGGGTCATGGTTTATTAAGCAGCTTCTTATTGGTGCATGTGCAGATTGTTTACAACCTTTTGCTGTCACAAACAATGCTTCCATAGCTACAGTTAAACAGGCATCTTCGCACCATATGTTTATATCTGTAGAAAAAATTGACTACAAGTGGATTTACTGGGTCAAAGACTATGTACATGCTTAATCTTGACGCGATTTGTCTACCTGTCCAAAAGGAGATCTTCAGGTGCACATATACTTTGTCCACTTAAAACGATATTACAAACAAAAGGTATTATTTTATGTCAATTTTTAAAAGGAGGGGGAGGGATCTGTTCACCATCCAGCATCATCTAATGCAAAATGTCCTATAATTGTTTTTCTTTAATTGTGTGCACTTATTTTTCCTAAGTCATCCTCTCCCCCAAAGTTATAGAGCTCAATAAATAAGTCTGCTCAACCAGGTATCTATGGTAGTCATGTGTGTGCACACTTGATACCAATCACATTATAAAAATAGAATCTGGGGCTAGAAGTCAACGTAGAAATTATTTTTCTGGGGCACCTGGGTGGCTCAGTCAGTTGAACATTCGACTCTTGATTTCTGCCTAGGTCATGACCTCAGGGTTGTGAGATGGAGCCCTGCCCACACTGAGCTCCATGCTCGGTGGGGAATCCGCTTGAGATTCTCTCTCTCCCTCTGCCCCTCCTCCCCACTCTCTAAATAAATAAGAAATTATTTTTCCAACCCTCTTATTTAGCAGATGAGGACACTGAGGACACATCATGATATATCTGTAGTTGTATGTGACAGATGAAACCTAAAACCATCCAGGGTCCTCATTCAGTTTCAAGTGTCTCTTTTAGCACAACATTGCCTCCTCCTTAGTCTTGGAACGTCATGAACCCAAATCAGAAGACAAGAAGCAAAGTTTAAACTTACATAAGAGTAATTTTAAATGGCCTCTAATTGGGGGCTTGGTGGAAAAGACTGCAATTTACATAGCTCGCTGGCATATTGATGAAATAAATAACGTTCTATATAAATTATGCTTAACAATAAGCATTTACGATATCAAAAGCTATATCAATAATATCAACACTAATGATTCTTCTCTGTTGACGTGTACAAAAATATCTTTCTAATCTCTTTTATAGTTTTAGACATAGAAAATGTTTCATTTCCAAAGAGACAGTACATGTAGTTTTCTGAGGAATAATTCACTGAAATGAATATAGTAACACTATTACGGAAGCCGATGAGTATTTCACAAATAACAATGTAAAACTGAATTATCTCCCCATATTTAGAAATTCTCCCTCAAGCTATAATTCCCTTCAAGGTAGAGTTTCCCAGAAGGTAATCAACAGTCATCAATGGCTTGTATATTGCTCATTTCAATGTCCTACATAGAAGATGACATATCTGGAATAGTAAATGTACATCAAGAAATTGAATCTTAGCATTTCCTCACACAATATAAAGACTATCACTCTGTGTATTACAAATACTTTTTATTAGACTACTTTACAGAACATAAATTCATAAGTGATGAAAGCAAAAACATAAATAATCGAAACACACCACAGTGTCCCTTCAGAGATGCTTAGGAACAATGTTTAATAAATACTATGTGTGACTACCAAAATGAGATTGTGGCATTGTTTAATATCCTGGGACAGAACTCTTCCCAGAACATCATTTCCTTTACCGACCGCATACACAAAACACCGAAGTTAGAAGCCGACTTGGCCTCCCATAAAATTAGCTCGGCTACACATCCCAACCCATGTACATGAAGTGACTAATTACTTCCCTGCTTGTTTGGCTGGTATCATTAGAGCACATCTCATTTTACTGTTTTTGTATGTGCTTTTACATGTTTCTCCAATTTGATATTATCTGTTACAAACACTCAGCTACTTAGGGGCCGCTTCCAAAGTATTTTATAACAAGCCCAGACGGGTGCTTAATGAGCCTATTACAAGGGCTTTGGGAAGAAGAGGCTTTTGTGAGTCTCTTCCTGCCCCCTTTCGAGTTTAGAAGGTGGGAGAAAGCAGTCGAGAGAAGGGTTTCAATGAGCCTTTGCTGGTTGTTCCACCTGTGAATAGCGCCGGCGCGGGGCAATTAGAAAGAGGGCGTGGCTCAGAGCGAACTGAAGGCGCTCCAGGGAGCATGTTTGGGGAGCGGACAAAGCGGCCTCCTAAGGGCTCCCAAATAGGGCTGGCTGTCTCAGAGTCTGAGCCGATACAGTCTTGTTGTCACATCAGCATAAATTTGGACTAATAACTCTTTTCCAGACTCTGAAGCTAGTGTACCATTCTGCATCGCGAACAACAGACTCTAGCCCTGTAAATGTAGTTTGATATGGATAATTAGATTAGAGGCTGAGTGCTAGTGAAAATTCCCCCTGAACTGAAGTCAGACCCGCCAACAATCTACTCCTACCTCTGCCCTTTACCAGCTCTGCGGCCTTCAGCGAGTAACTTATGAAACACATGTGTGCCTCTGTTTCTTCATCTATAAAATGGGCATAATAATCATGCCTCTCTCAGTCGTTCTGAGAATTAAGTGTTGCATGTGGATTACTTGTTTTGCACAGATTTTTTTATTCTTTATTAGCTGTGGCTGTTCCCAGTTCTTAATAAGGGCTCCCTGGGGATTGGATATATTTGTGTCCTCCTCACTGCCCACCAGAGACCAAGGTAAATGGTAGGCACCCAAATGCATATTGAATAAAATTGCCAAGTACGTTAACACACCACTGTTGGTTCCCAAAAAAATTTTTTTAAAAAGTAACACAAAAGTCTAGCTATTATTATTTAATTTATTGAAATACGATTTTGTATATTTCCCCTTGAATTTCTCCAATACTTGGACCCTAGTCAGAGCAGGTAGCCCAGGCCTTTGGGTACTTTTAGATTTCCTTGCCTTAGGGAATTTTGTACAATTAAAAGGAGATGTTCAAGAGTTCATCCTATATTTTGTAAAAGATTAAACAAAAGGTTCTAAACTGAGATATTTGTGTATGTGTGTGTGTTAAGTTGAACTTAAGAGGCTGTAAAGACTCAGTTATTCTCCAGTTCCCTAAAGTCCTCACACCTTCTTGTTGTTTCACAGGACACACTTCATTTATTCTTCTCACTGGCTTGCTTCTGAGGGTATCCGAGTCAGAAACCCTGGAAGCTCATGAAGACATTGCGCCGTGTGTCCTAGAGAGAAGGAGGAGAGGCGTGTGCTCTTAGGGAAGAACGAAGCAAAGATTTCCCTGAGGCTAAAGAGACCAAATGTTAGGGGAGGTATCTCTGACGGGGGAGACTATACCGGCCCTGATGGCAGCGGGAGCTCAGAGGGGACAGGACGGCCCAGAGGAGAGACCCTACCAAATGACTCCCAGCCTCATCCATGATCCACCCCTGTCTCAAACCTAATATGAAAGCCACAGAGCCCCGGGGCCAAAGTAAACATGAGGAGGCCCACAGGTGTGTCAGAACTCAAGTGTGACCCAATGACCAATGATGGGCGGCTGACAGAGTATTCCCAAGGCCTCGGTGTTGGGTCATACCGCAGGACCTCAGGCAGCCCCCGGGGAATCGCAAGGACGTTGGAGAGAGAACCCATAAAGCCTGAGATTGCCTGACCACCCACCCAGGCGAATGGCTGCTGGGGTCAAACTAAATGAGCAAAAACAAATACAAGGAATGAGAACTGTCTAATTCTGTCCATCGACTCTAAGTTTTAGCCTGCTCCGCCACTGTCTTTTTGATGCGATGCATTTTATGCTGAATGAATCTCCTTTAATTAATGCTACATTTTAACGGGAGAATGTTGTAATTAAGCTACTGTTTTATGTGTGTGTTAAAGACCACTTTCTACATGAAAATCTTCAATATCAGACATTTTAAGGGTTTTCCCTGCTTGTAAGTGCTGTCCCCTGGACCAGTTGGCCAGGGGCCTTATTTTACTTGAGTGGAAAAACAATAGCAAAAATATACATAGACTTTAGGCAACACATGCATCCCCCACTTTACCGTGGGCCCCACTGGAAAGTCCATCTTCTTTTCCAACTGACCGGCCATGAACTCTTTGGGTTTCAGATTGTAGCGTAGAGGCTAATATGTCAATACTTTCAGATATCCTAAATGCCTGTGCATGACTCCATCCTTCCTGCATCTCACTGGGTAAATGGAACAGGCGAGGTGTATTTGAATAAGAAATCACCTTTTAAAACAAGATAGCTAGCCTGGGTGGCTCAGTGGGTTAAGCCTCTGCCTTCGGCTCAGGTCATGATCTCAGGGTCCTGGGATCGAGCCCCGCATTGGGGTCTCTGCTCAGCGGGGAGCCTGCTTCCCCCTCTCTCTCTGCCTGCCTCTCTGCCTCCTTGTGATCTCTCTCTCTCTGTCAAATAAATAAATTAATTAAATATTTAAAAAAAATAAAAAAATTAAAACAAGATAGCTCAAAACCACATTTTTGTCTTCTGGTCCTCTCCAGTAGATGTTGGTGACTACATGCTTTCGTCCCTCTCTTTCCTTCCCTGAGGAAAACAATGCTTCATTCAGATCTTTGGCCCAACTAATGAAAATCTCAAAAAATATATTCTTGCGGATGACCCAAGCGATGATGGCTCCAGGTCAGATTCGGATGTGATCTGCATTTGAATTTGCTCATGTCTGACCACCCACCATTAGGCTGCATATCGTAGTTTGTTACATGATGCTGAAAGAGTGTCGTTTCCTAGGCTTTGCTTTTAAGTTACATCAACACCATTTTTAAGAGAATCACCCTCGCAGAGGAGATCTGGCCCCATTCATCGGTATGCAAATTCCCCTCCAGCAGTGAGACAAGAAGAGAAAGCCATTACCAGGCTCATCCAGGTCTTTGGCCTGTCTTCCAAGAAGGCCTGCAAGGATGAAAACCTTGCTAACCACATAAGCGACTTAATTTTGATCGTGTAATAGTTGACCATTAGCAGACAGAATCAAGCTGGATTTGTCCAGCTCTATGACGTCCAGATTGTTCGCCATTTGGCTGTTTCACGCAGAATTTTTTTTTTTTTTACTAGCTGGAAGTATGCGAAAATAATTTCAAAGATACAAATCATCAGGAGATCTTAAAAGTGGAAAGTAGAGCATGGTTCTTAGGCTTAGATAAATATACAATCTCGGAAGTCAGAGGATTTGTATCGGGCCTTGAAATGGGACTGATTTAGGCTCTGAAAGTCCGCTGACTCGATTACTTTCTTCTTACAAACTCATCAAAGAAAATGTCTTCTTCCAACCACGTGGGGTTTACTTTTGGAGAGCATCGTCAACAGTTGATTTCAGCTACTGTGACATAGTTAAAGAGAGATGCCATTTCAAATGTTTGGCACAGTTCATTAGAAAAAGTATCCAATACTGCCATAGGTTAATCTCGCCATGTGTAGCAATGTTCTCCTGCTGCAAAGATTGGTGTCTTTAAGATACATTGTCCTGCATCAAACTTTATCTTGTTTTTTATTGCAGAAGCTTATGGAACACAGAGCAGTCTTTCCTCCCAAATACATAAACCTCCACTAACTCAATTCAAAACATATGAACTTGAAATCCATCCGCCAGAGTTTCTTTTCCTAGGTTTTGCAGAATGGTAAAAACACTCAAAAGTAGCCAACACGAACTTCCTCGGCTTGACATCATGAATGGGAATCAATAGAAACGACATCCTTTTCTCTAATTGGGATGCAGAATTCTGTGTGGTTTGATTTTTGGTGGCACTGCTTGCCAAAACACAAGTCTGAAAATGACTCCTACCCATTGTCAGATTGGCTTCCTCGTCCCACCTCTGTAATTCACTCGTGGGGCAAAATCATGGTCATTTCTAATTGCATCCACAGTTACTTAATTACCACAGTAATTGGTCACTCGTGTCCTCACAATCAGTGGCAAATGCCTGATTTCCACTGCCAACAGCAGGCGTAATTATTTATTAGCAGAATTCCCACCTGATATTAGAAATGCCCACCAAAATAACAGGTGTGAAAAATAAAGCGCCTAAAATTTGGGCGGAATCAATATCTCATTTCGATAAAAGGGACCTGGCAACAGAGAAAATAAATAATGAGAACTGTCTATATGACCTTAAGAAATCTCTGCAGGAAATAATGAAAGGTAATTGGGAGGAGGGTGGGGAGGGAGGTAAGGAAGAGAGAAAAGAGGGTACAGGGAGAGGGAGGGAGAAAGAACCTACAGCCTTAGAGAAAAATAATACCACCTTATCAAAATGTGCAAGCCGCCTAATCCAAGCTAGCCTGACTTCCCATCATCTAAATCAGAACTGCCGGAACGAGGCTCCAGCGATCAATTTCTTTTCACAGATAGCAGAGGAGGAGAAGGCCTAACGCCCAAGTCCATTTTTCATCCTGAAAAACCAGCCCCTCCATGTCTGAAGGTTTTTCTTTCCCCCTAAAGATGTCGTGGGGCCTGGGGAACCACTTAAAAGTTCCTTGCTATGCTGGCCCAAGAAACACAAAGTGTTGGTGAAGTATAAACAGAGAGCTTTTTCTTTGACCCACTCTGCAGAGTGATGGGGTAGTGTTGTTAGTTTATGTGAGAGAAAATAGCGTAGGCTTTCTGAAAACAGGGGAATTGGATTAAGGCCTTTGTGCAAGCCTCAATGCTGAGGGGAATTAGCAAGAGTTGTAGGCACTTAAAGGGGCCCTCATGCTGAAGCTTATCCCAGATTTTGCACAATAAACATTTAAATATCAACGGTGTTTTGCAACTTGCAGCACTAATGTATAAACTTCTCTCTTTTGAAACTCCCAAATCCTTCCAAATGTCTGCAACACCCTCCACAGAAACATATAGGAGCTAGAGCAGAAAACACCTAGTCAATGATGTAAGTCTGCTTTTTAAAAAGCTCTTTTCTCCTTTTCTACCTTCAGGATCTAGAATGTTTTATAATGGCTAGCTAGTTTAAGGACTTCAGATGCCCTATGTAATTTTAATCATTCAACTTTCTTTCAGGCTTTGCCTTCGGATCTGGGGGGTCCCAGGAACGGACAAGGATGCCTAGCTGAGTTTAGAACTGTTTTGACTGAGATTTTTGTTGTTGTTTTTTCAAACATCGGAATCCAAAAGGGTATTTTGTTTTAGAAGGACTCCATAGGAAATTTTCAAAAAAAAAGAAAAGAAAAGAAAAAGAAAGAAAAGAAAAGAAAAGAAAAAAGAAACCCAACTTTGGAAGAAAAGAACTATTTTGTCTAAAAGGCTGCTGCCTGCCTCATTGAGAATCCACATAGGCAGGCCAGTTCCCACCCGAACACTAATCTGATACCCAGTCATCCTGACTGAAGACAGTAGACTGATTTTTGTAGCAAGAGTGTCCAACATCAAACAGTTATTTGATGTCCGTGACATTAAGCAAGTTCTATTTTTCTCTTTAAGAATTCCAAACTTCCCAAAGTGAAATCAAAGTGTTGTAGAGGCTAGAGGGGGGAAAAGAAAAACAAAACAAAAAACAGCTTTAATTCCTCTCGCTCCCAAAATCGATCAGAAGACAGACATAATATTTTGTTTTCTGAGAACAGGATATTTGTTTTTGGTTGCTGGTATTCGTCCTTTCCGTGCTTTCTGTCATCTGTGCCCCAGTATCTCTTTTTAACATTTGCTGCTCTTAATTTTATGCTAAAGCAAACACTTGGGTTGCAAGCACATTTTTCATCAAAATCTACATCAGCAGTTTATGAAACTTAATGAATAAACAGATCCCTTTCTTCCTTTCCAGCCTATATTGTCTTGAGATGATTCTAAGCAGCTCAGCCTGGCGGTAATGTATTATTCCCTCCAATTGAGGAGTTTGCAGGGAAATATATGTACAGTGACCCAACAAAGTAGTAAAGCACTTGTTTGAAATTATTTTTTTGTAACTGTGCTCATTTCACGCCTGAAAAGGCGGTGGTAAAAATCTCATGGCACCGGGGGCTGGCGGGGGCGGGGGTGGGGACGGGAGTGGGGGTAGGGAGGATGGGGGTGGGGGGGGGTGGGAATGAAGACATAACTGTCCTGTCCAGCTCTGAGGCATGTTGAAGCAGTTTGCCTATTGAATTTGATACAATGATGTGTAGATGAATAAAGTTATCTCCGGTTCTGAATAGGATGGTGTCAGTGGGAGGGTAAGAGGGGGGAACTTGGAATCTGAAAAGAATTCTTTTTTTTTTTTTCTTTTTTTTAAAAAAAAAAAAAAAAAAGAACTTGAAGGTCAGGGTCCAGCTGCCGGGCAAGAGTAGAACACAACAAAATGCTGGGCAGGCCCAAATAAAGACAACTATAGACATCCAGACACACATATCGCAAAAGTTGCTTGCTTCAAGTAACCAATGTATTAACATATATTTCTATAGGCAAAGAGCTGTTTCTTTCCTTTAGGCTGTCTTAGACACTGATGAAAACATAAGAACATCAAGAGCATCTGTAAAAATTACAGCTTTAATGAAACAGATGAAACAGGCCATCAAAGGTAGGAGAAAAGAAGAAATTTTAATGATTATGGCTTAATTCTAATAGATTATAATTATTATGATTGGTATGAACCAGTTACTGACTGACATTCCATTTTCCCCCATTTAAGCTTTCATTTAAAAAAGTAGGGGGGTAGGGGGGCCAAAAAAAACCAACAGCCACTAATTATTCGCCAGGATTTGCTGCTTAACTCAATACAAGGCCTTTAATCAAATAGAGCAAAGAGATAAAACCTTTAAATGTGAATCATCACAGAGGCACACACTCTTCCTCATCCTGTTCTTTTTGTATTGGTTTAAAAAGTTGTAACATTTTGGTTTTTAACAATCCGAGTTCTGCGTCAGAGAGAGATGATCTGAAGAATTTGCGGGTGGTCAAATGGATTAAAGCTAAAAGGTGGGGAAGTTTATGACACATCAACTTGATCTAATGTTTGTTATGTGTTCTCAGTCCTGCTGATTGCTTTTAGACTTTCATTCAAATGCTGCGGTCTTGGACGCTTATTTTGGTTAGACGATGCTCGCCTGTACCCTAAGAAGTTTTTAGGAGGCAGAGAGAGTGATTTCTCTGGAGATGGAAGTGGAATAAGGGTCTTGCCCAAAGGGTCTGAAAATCATGTTCCTCCCTGCCCTGTAAACGCGGTCTCCTTTATATCTGCAAAAAGTGTTCTCAAAAATAAAAATTGTAGATTATTTACATGCGTATGTGTTTATTTTTATTTCCACTTGGAGGCATTTTTTGGAAAAAGCTCCTCTCAGAGCAGGTTGATACCCAGGTTGGCAATATGTCATCCGAGAGTTCTGTTTTTCTGTACTTTAAAGCAAATAGTAAATCAACAACGATGATGCCAGATTATAAAAATTCAAAATGCATAGTGTAGCCTAGACAGTTGTTGAATCGCTATGTCGTACACTTGAAACTAATGTAAACTTTTCGTGTCACCTATATTTCAATTTAAAAAGAAAAAGAAAAAAAAAGAAAAAGAAAGAGAAAAGAAAAAACTCAAAGCAAATGAAAAAATCCTGTTTCCTGGCATTTGGGCCCCAGACTTTTTTAAGTCCAGAGTAGAAATCTGGACTTAAGTCATCAATATTAACATAGGTTTTTAAAGGCTATTTTCACGGAGATTGCATTGCATTTGACAGCTGCAATCCAGCCAAAAGTATTTTATAAATTGAAAAGTACTAAATTTCAATGAAAAACTGAAAACGCTAACCCCACTTCATAAGCTAAATTATCTCACTGGCTGACAAACAGCCCTGGATGCTTCCACATTTTATCAACGTCCCCTGTAACTAGAGCCCCTTCTCCCATTCTGCAGTGGAGAAGCCCGGGACCGATCTATACATTTCCCTGCATTGCACTCTAGGATGGCATAGCATTTTAATCCTGGCAGTGGTCTCACACTTCCACGGGGGGCAAAAAGGCGGGGGTGGGGGGGGATGAGTTTCTTCACTGCGCACGTTGCCATTAGGCTATTGACACCCTATTGTGTGGTTGAGAGAGGTAAAGTAACCCAGGAGATTATTCAGAACATGAGATTGCCAATTTCTTCAAGCTGCCTCTACAGCAAGCATAGCTTCTCCCTTGTGGTCTTCAGGCTCTGCAGCCGCAGTCGTTAAAGGCAGGATTGGTGGCATGCTGCATTTAACGCAACTCTTACCAACAACTTGCAGAGATGAGGAGACTGGCAGAATGATGTCAATGAAAGTTTAAGGGCTCTGCTTTCTGAAGTTGTTCTGAGTTAATAATTAATGGATATCTTTCTTTGATGGTTCTTTGATATTTAGATGCAGCTGCCTGAAAATCAGCCACAAAGGAAACTTGAGTTTGTTTGTCATTAATTTTGACTTTGCTTAACAAATGTTTTTGTGTGCTTTACTTACCATCATCGCTTTTCAATTTGGCCTCGGTTTAATGTGGAGATGAAATCCTCGATGAACAAAACTGTTGTTAATTTTCAGGGATGGGTGATGGCGTTTTTTATGGAGTGAGGTCGTTCTAAGTAGTTTACAATCTTTCGGATGGGCCGAATCCAAGTGACAGTTCAGTGGTGATGCTAATTTTGATGGAATATGTTCACAGAGGAGTTCCTATTCTCGTGTAATGTAATAATGCATTCTGAGTTCCTTCAGCATGGGACTACTCTGATACTCTTTCCTATGCTCTATTTTTTAAGACAAGAGGGAGAATTACATAATTGCCCGCAATAAGCAAATCCTAAATGTCTTCCCTATGCATGTGTCCTGTCAGATAATAGGCAACAATTTGACCAAATTAATATGGAAGGTATCAATTAAGAAAAAAATTAAACTTTGAAGTATATCCCGCCTTGAAGATACTCAAATAAACTGTTGCCGTAAAATACACGTAACCTACCAGGATTTTTATTTGCAACAAATCCAATCTATCTCAAAGATTTCCGGACGATCTTAGAAATTAAACGGCAAATTTAATATTTGTGTAATGTGCATTGGATATACTTTGGTAGAATCATACTTAAAGTCATTTCAAATGTCTTTTTTATGCCAAAACAATTCCTGTTGACTCATTTCCAATTTCTAATTATATGAATAATTATTTCTGAATCCCACAGTTCTCCTAAATAGCGTCTATTTTAATAACTGCAATTGATACTTGCATCAGTTAATATACTGTCTTGCTTCAGCAAATAACTAAACATCTGCTGGTTGCATTTACTGTCACTGAGTAAATGATTTTATTTAAAAGAAATCATGTAAATTAGAGAGAAGGACAGACTACATAATTTTCTCTTTCTTGTTAGCCAGAGTTTCCTTTCCCTTAAGAACTAGTTTTTTACCTGAAGAAAATTATTTGCTTTACGAGCTTTCTGTAACAAGGTTACGGAATAAAATTTGGTTTTAGAAAACCAATATAAAAATACATTCTGTTTGATTCAGGATATTCCTTAGTACTCCAACTGTTGATATTTAATTAGCTAACTGGATAGTTGAGATCTTTAATAGTTGTTGGTATTGTTGCTTCATTTGGCTGTGTTATACTATGCTCTGTTATCTGACCATAGCCTTAGATGTTAATGAAAGCTTTCAGTCCTACATCTCTATTTGCTACAGAAAGGGCAAAAAGATGCTTTCAAGACTGTTTTCCTTAGATTTTTTTTTCCTGTGAGCATTTAAAAGTCTTTTTCTCAGCCCCTTCTAACAGCTACAGATGGCATGCTTTCAAAAAAAAAAAAAAAAATGGAAGGCTTCCTCATCATTCCAACATGCCCGTGCTATCGGTGATCTCCTGTAATTGATAAGAGCATCTCTAGCTTGTTTCTATCTGACAGGTGTCAGACTCGAAAGCCACAGATGCACTGGGGTCATAATATACTTGTTCGTGCCCCTACCTGTTTTCACTGAGAAGGTTAGAAAAAGAAACTGCTACTGTCTTCCTGGATGTGTGATTACTACTTGGGTCGGACTTGACAATACTTCAGAACGATGTGTCAAAAAGTTGGGCGACAGCATTTATGAAAACTCCCAAACCAAAATGCTAAACGATGACAAGGTAGTGAGCACAAAAGTGCAGAGAAAACATATGTGAAGACTTCTTTTAATCCTTACAATCGATAAAACCGGTTTAAAAAAAAAATGCCATTGAGAAAAGAGAGAAAGAGCAAAAAGTTACAGACGTTTTTGTGCAAAATGTTTATTTCACAATTTGGCAATTAAATGCATCTTACATAGTTAATATGGATATGCTTTTTAAAGAATAGGGCCACTTGTTGCAAACTTTTTCTTTTGATAACATCGCATGATCACACATTAAAAGATACATTTTGTCCTCAAAGGGGTAATTACAAGATCAATATTGCACAAATGATCATGACCAGTTTTATGACTGGTTGTGTGTTTCCAATACTAAAGATTTTTAGTTCTCCATTTGGGAAAGGGAAAAAAGAACACCATAATATTTTAGAGTGATGTTTTTATCATCCCTGATTTAATTCTGTTGAAGTTCCTTTTTTAGATAAAAATGGAAATTGCCTTTCTCCCTGCTTTTGTCAAAATGCAGAATTCATTGCATCCTCAGTTTCCAAATTGTCATGCGTTTTCCAAGGCTAGAAAAAAAAATCATTTAAAAGAAATGTTTGGCCTTCAGGATTATTGGCAGGAAAAAAAGGTATAAATGTAACAAACGTGTACGTCTTCTGAAAGAGATTATGCAGAAATTTAAAGAACAAAAAACTAAAGCACGACCAGGTTTTTATTCTTTTAAATCTCGAGAAAGCTTACCGTGACATTGGAAATTATTCTTGTCATTGATTCTAATAACTTTACCTAAAAGGTATGAGCATTTTTAAAACATGTTACTTGTTACTTCTATTAGTAGCCAGATGAAAATTCAAATCTGCACCTCGTTATCGTTAAGCATAAATACACTTTCAGTGGCATAACACCTAAACTGAGAACATATACCTCATGAAAAATGAAAGGCTAATCCACATTCACTGTATTAGCTTTAAGCTATAACAAGATTAAATATTATTTTCCCTGAATTGATTTTATGTATTCCTGCTGTTTTTACTGAATCCTTTGCTTTGTACTTTGGTTATGTTACCTTTTGCTCAAAAGAAGCCCACCGCTGGAATATTAGAAAATGGGAGGAAAAATGCACCATTGTCCCACTGTAACAGATATTGTTTTAGAATGTTTGTCCTTGAGTTTAAAATAAAAGATATGTTAATAAGTGTCCTATTCAAGACTTTCTTCTCCTACACTAAGAAGCTTGTTTTCATTTGATGAAAACTACTAATGCTAAAACAAAAATTGTTTTGAATTCATTTATAAGGGATATGCACCTACCTCTTTAGTTAAAATCAGTGATCCATTAAGGCTTTCTAGCTTTTTTCCCAGCTGTGAGCATACTGAGTATTTAAGTATGAATAAGAGTGAAGGTGGGGGGTAGGTTTAGCTAAATAAAAGATTGCTTGATATCTTGGGGTTCTTTGAAGAGTTTTATAGGCTTAGAGTTCACAGTTTGAATGAAGGACATTTTTTTAACTTTTATATATAGAAATTTGTTAACCTGCATTTCAATTATTGAATAATTAATTAATTACACTAATTACCTTAGTGAAAAAATTTACACAATGAGCAACCTAAGCTTAAGTCATAAATTGAAGTGATAGACTTGATGCTGAAATAATTAAAATTGACTCAGAGTGTCAGCGATTTTTATTTTTTAATACAGAGTGTTCACTTTCCATGAAAAAGATTAAGGTATTTGTTCTGGAATATTAGTTCAGTATCTATCAATGTATTTAGATCTTAAACTATCAAAGTATTTTATGCAAAGAGAGCCCCAGATATTTACATGTTGCCGTATTTTTGCTCTGGGAATTTGTAAATATTGGCCCTCAAAAAAATAAAATAAAATAAAAGTGTTCACTTTAAATAATTTTTTATGAAGAAGCTGATTCTTGCATGCCAAGAATTTAAAAATGAAAGAACAGAGAGAGTAAATGGCAGGAAAAAAAATATGCAATTTTGCCTTTGGAAATTTTGCCTTTTAGAAAAGATTTTAATATAATCAACATATACCAAAAATTCTACAAATTGAAGAAAGAAAAAAATGTGTCATGTTTTACTGAATGTTACTGCCTGTTTTTTAAAACAGTTATTCTTTATTTACCTGAGAATACTTAAAGAAGTCTTGAAATGCACAAAGCAAATAAAATGAATTGAATCTTGCAGACTTCCATGAAATACTTTTACAAATGAAAATAAATGAAAGGCAAACAGAGTACACTTGTTCCAATATTGACACAAACCAATGAGAAACAGAAAATTTACTTTATTCTGCTCAGAAATGTTTCCCCTGTTAGCAAAACTCTCTGTCACATATTATTTTTTAAGGAGAACCAGGATGCCAGACTCTTCACTGGTTTATTTCTTAACCATGATACTAACTTAGAATTTTAATAGAAACTTAATAGAAAACTTTGAAATATCTTTCAATCTTCCTTTACTACAACTGGTGTGTAGCCTGTAGAAATGAACTAGAATATAGAAATAAGTCCAGTAGAATGGATCCAGATATACTTGAATTGTTTTGCTAGATTTTGTTATTTATTAAGGACTACAGAAACATAGTAATATTTCGTGATAATTTTCTCTGATAGAACACATTTTAAAATCCTACAGGACCTAGCATCATAAATTATAAAATCAGACTCAGACTCATAAGTCATTACTTTCTTTGCAATTCCTGCTTTTCAAAATGACTGACAAAATAGCAAGCATTTCTAAACTTTTATAAGTTACCTCCCCATTCTTATTGCCCTTGGAATAGCTAGTGCAATTGAATTTTATCATATGGAATTATAATTAAGAAGGAGATTTTTTCATTAATTATATTAGACTGAAAAAATATTCTTACTAAAAAAATTTGACAATCCATGTAAAAATTGTGAAATCTGCATAGGTTTAGTTTTATTTTTATTGTATTATAGTCCACAAATAGAAATATAATCAGATATATCTAAAATTAATCTAAATCTCAAAATACTGACAATATTGATGGTGAAAAATAAACTTCTACAGTAAAATAAAGAAGCAGTGCTATTGTTAAACTCCAATTATCATAATTTAATACCATCCCTTAAATGTCTAATAAATTGCTTTATGATTAAAGATTTCCAAAATAATTATTTAAATGATTCACAAGAACTTAGACTTTAAAAAATATTAAGGACAATATTCTGAATCCTCTTTCATTTAGATATGTAACTTAAGGAAAAGGCATTTCTTAAAAAACAAATAAATATTAATGTGATAATTTAACTTAGTATTTGATTTGATTAATGAAAAATCACTTGAAGCAATGATAGAGGACAAAAACAAAAGTATTTCTATTTCTTCTTGAAATTTAAATTACTAAAGTATTCAGTGTTCATATTGAAGTACTATGATACACATTTCAATTTGAAATGGAGAAACTTAAAAAAATCATAATTTTTTCATAAAATTCATTGTTTTTAAACTAAGAAAAATGCTTCCTTGTGCCATGTGTTCAAATGCCAAAATGAAATAAAGTGTTTCTTATTTTAAAAGCCTAAGGCATAGAAGGCATATTATAAAGAAAAATATCCATATACTTTTTTTGTCTTGTTATTCTTGAATTATTTGGATGTAAATTATATTTGTCATGTGAAAACCTCAGTCTTCAAAGAAACTTAACCCAATATTGAAATAACACTCTACTAAAATTTGAGACTATTTTTCTCTATTTTGGTAGTCTGTGCTGCATTGCTATTTATTTATAAACCTTTTGAAATTCTTACAAACTGTCATCAGCAGCACCAATTATAGGTGAAAGTATTGACTGGTATTTTGTTTGTGGTAACAGAGGGTGTCAAAATTTATGTTTTTTAAGCTATAATTTATGTTGGTTTTATTGTGTTTTTCCTATGTGAGCATATTTCACTGCAGATTGAAATTACTAAATGGCCCTTTATCCTACAGTCTACATTCTAAGAAATTATCAGAGATATGAAGTATGCCTCATGAACATTTTTAGATTTGTCCAATGGTAACATAATACATTTTAACCATGAACTATTGCCTCACTTAGATGTGCAGATTCTGATTAAATAAAATTTCAAAAAACAAAAAATAAATATAAACAGTTTGCTAAACTTAACTTTTTCTCCCAATAGGAAGTCTTTATTATAAACTTGCCTGAGTTACTTAATCAGAAACAGATTATATAATCATGAATAAAAAAATCCTAGAGTGAAAAATAGAGTCTTCCAGAAATAAAAAAGACAATTAAATGTAGAAGGACATTTCCGAGATGATAAAGGATACAAGCTCCTTGGGTTGTAGTATAGTCTAAAAAAAAAAAAAAGATTACTAACCTGTTATTTTAAACGCTCAGTAATTTTTTATGTGTGCTTGTGTATACATATTATAGATATGCACATATGGGTATATGTATTTACAAAGTATGTTATATATTTGATATTATATATTTTTGCAATAGAAACAGTTGAAATCTTTAGCGTTTGAAGTGTGAAAATATTTTACATTTAACAGAAGTAAGGCTGAAATAAATCTTTTCAGACATTTTGTCAGGCGGGACTCCAATGAACCCATTGTCAACGGCACCTTCCTTTGGAGCACATGATGAATAGATAGACTTACAAAGTAAAAAATTTGAATTGAAAACACGTCATTACTTGAGCTGAGGACTTTTCTTATTAATTTAGTTTACTGACTTGGAGCCTATTAAACAAGAAGAAAAGTTCGCTGTTTTCAAAGTACTGAACTGAGGATTATCATTATTTTGATGAGGCCATCCTACTATGATAGGGCAATGTAATCAGAACGTTGAATTAAGTCAAGCTCTAGTCTGAAAGGAAAAAACTGTATTCATCAGTAAATGTTCTTAATGGGAATCCTGAAAATATTTCATTATTCCTAATTTAATTAAGAGGCCTTGAACAGTTAACTACGGGCCCACATTCATATTCAAGAATATATTATTAGGAAAACCGTAAGAAATGGTACACAGGGTACTGATTTCAACCTGCATTTTTTTTTTCCAAATGAAAAATGGCCTTATTAACTTTACAAACACTCATTTTGTATACGGTTCTGAAACTTTACAATGTCATTGGCTATATATTACCAATAGAAACCTGCCTAAACCAACATGTTAATTAAACATTAATTTATAAATATTTATAGCGGGTTTATGCTAACACGAAGTTCAATTATATTGGCCTTATCTATATAAATAATGGATCTAGGGACCTATCGATAAGTGTACCTCAGGAGCAGTGGATAACATTCAGAGAATGTTTATAGACGAGCTTTGTTTTGCATTATTTTCACCTGTGTGCGGAATCATGGCACTGGAAGAGAATAGAACCCACATTCCAGGAGTTTTCAGCATTAAAGATCATGCCAGCAAACACCCAGCACAATGCCAGGCACAAAGTAAATGGTACAGAAACAGGAGACATTATCGGCAGTATTTCTAGAAGGTCCCTCTCCCTGATAGACCCGTGGGAGCATTAGAGCCCAAAGGAAGCTCACTCACACACATCGGCCAAGGAACTCCTTGTACCAACCACACGTTTTATCAGTGTAAGTATGCATTACCATCTAGGGTTATACACAGCATCAAGAAGAAACTGGGGCAGCAGGGAATATATTTCAGATGAAATACACAAAATGGGCTCGGGAGACGGGTCTCTTTGCGGAGGACACACACAGCGACAAACCAGAGCCCCGGGTCTTCACACAGTCCATGGCTGTATTTGCACATGTTGGCAACAAGAAAAAAATCGCATGAATTGAATGCACAACTATACAAAGTCACACTTTAAACTTCTCCCTATTTCGTTTCTTGTTTTGCTTGCCTTCAACTTGATTTGCTCCTTCTTGCTCTCTCTAATAAAACGGCGAGGGGGCTCGGGGAGACCCGCAGGCAAAGGGTACCGGGCCACACAATCCATTTGGTGCCCTTTCGGATACAATTGCTCTGAGTGGCAGTGCGGGGTGAGGGGATGGGGCATGTGTGTGATCTGATGAGCTTGGCTCTACTGGGGGCAGCTTCTCTAGGCAGCTAAATTAAAAACCTCCCTGCAATTTTGATCTTAATCACCCCCTCCAAGGCTGTAATTGGTGATGGTCACTTAACTCTCTCCTTCCAGATTCAAATGTGCAACGTCCCTTTACGGCACAATTTATTAGATCCCTCCAAGAGGATTCAGACAGCTCTGATCACATGGCTTCACTGACACACTATTAAGACAGAGAGGTTTGGGCTACCTCAAATCTCCCCAGCCTCGCGCCGGCTTAGGAATTCTTATTTTGGGGGACCATCTCAAAAATAAAGGTGCCGTAGGTCTGGGCTTTTTCAAACGTTGAGAATAAAAGCCCCTATTTATAAAATAACAAAAGATTCTACTGCATACGTTGGACCTATCATCCATGGAATTAATGAAGTCCTTTAAAAAGTTAAGAGCCCTCTAAAAATACTACACAGAAATGCAGATCAAGCTGGAGCAAATCTAATCTTTCAAAAAAATTCCACATGTGGGAACATCTGATGAAACTCTGAAAATCCTCCATAAAAGCAAAGCCTATCTGACCACTAAGACAGCTTATTGCCTTGTCGTTCCCTTTTTTGTGTTTCTTTCTTTTTTTTTTTTTATCAGGGAGGTATGAATTATTAGGAGTTGGAGGCGAACGAGGGTGATTATAGAAGGTATCCAAATCCCAATACAGTCTGTAAGATGATCGTGGGGGTGGGACGGAGCATTAATCCCGTTTAAGGAACACTTACCGCGCTGCGGCAGGCCTGGGAGGTGCACACACGAATGAGGTTCACTTCCTGCTCCTAAAGAGTTCACTGTCCCACGGGGAAGAGAGTGGGGACTCAAAGGGACCTAGCACTCAGACACCGACTGAAGCATACAATCCCAGAAAGTCTGCCCGGGAACCGCAGGAGCGATGCAGAAAGAGCATCTGAAACATCTCAGAAGTAAAAAGTGGCCTCTCTTACATAGCTGTGCTTTAATTGACCCAGCGGAGACTTGCAAAGTCGTCTCCAGGACCTCAAGGACGACCTAGAAAGGACCGGGGCCAGAGAGTGGAGTGCTGTGGTGTGGGCGTGGCGGTGGGAAGCCTAGTGGTTTCCTCTGGCTCGCATCCTGATACCAGTGGGAGAAAGCACTGGGGGTCAACAGGAGAAGAGAGACAAGTGTTGTCGGAAGGGAGTCCGTCTCCGTGCTTGGGAAGAAGTACTCTCTCGGCCACAGCAGGCCAACTTACTGCTCAACAAGCGGATTGCACAGGTGGAACCCCAGCTGACTGTTTCTGGGAGAGACGAATGAGAAAGTTGCTTTCCAAGTCAGTTTGAAGACAGTCGTCGGTCACACTCAAGCGACAAAGCCAACCCAGCTGAAGGGGAAGATGGAAGCCAGCATCAGCCCTGTGCTGGGAACCGGGGTGGGGGGGGGGAGGGGGGAGGGGGGAGGGGGTCCACAGGGCTTGAGCTCAAGACGGTCAGGATGTCTAGCGACCACTGACTATGGAAGGAAGTGTGGCTCCGTACCTGCCTATTGGGTCCCCGTGTGAATTTAAATCCTCAACACTCGACTTTTCTTTCTCTGGTCCTACAGACTGAGAACTGAGGGAGCCTGAGCTATTCACAAAGCCACAGCGGACCTGAGGGGAAACAAGGCTCTCGGTCGGTTCCTTAATCTGAGGAATAGTAAAGCTGATCAGAACCAGAGGGATCCCTTCTTCCCTTTCCTAGGAGAGGAAGCGCCGCCTAAGAAGGGACTTGCCCGTATTAGCAGCTCGCCACTGGTGAATGTGAGAGCAGGACCCACGTGGCTGGGAGCCTCGCGTGGTGCCCTTTCCACGACACAAAAAAGAGATCTCGTTGCTCTTCTGGTTATTGCTAATAACCCATTCATTCAGCCCACTCAGAACCTGTTGTAGTTCCAGCCCTCGAAGAACTTGCAACCTGGTGAGGTGACGCAGAAACAACTGGAAAGTGCGGCGGAGGGTCCAGCCGTGCGTGGCACTGGCTGAGCCCCGAGCGGGCAACGGGTAAGGGTTGTGTCAATGATCATTCCTCATTTTCTGCTTTCTACTCCTTCCTCCACCGGAGATCGCGAAGATCTTCAGCTGTTCCACATAGGGCGCTGGGAATCCCCTCCGTGAAGCGGCCACCAGAGTAAACGTGCACTTAGCGACCTACCAGAGACACAGAGGAGCGGGCACAGGGCACAGGCCGTCCTTCCACATGGGAAGAGACCCAAGCCCGGAAGCCATCGGGACATTGCTGCTTCAGCAAATGGCTAAATACGGATTGGGGCTTCCCGTGTGCCGCTCAATCACGGACCGAGCTGTGGAGACGTCTCAGGGCAGAGGGTGCCCGTTGGGTCCGCAGAGTGCACTGGTTTCCCACTGTCTTCTCCTCCCCCACCCCACCCCGCGGGTCTCCCGTCGCACAGAACTCTGGGAAATGCAGGACAACAGCTGCATACCACGCAGAGCACACCATGCAGAGCAAGAGCCCCGAGCAAAACGGCTCTTTGCTCTCCATCCCACCGTGTAGCACACACTTGAGATTACTGATGCCAAGTATTTCCTTCAGGAATTTCAAATGTCCTCCCACTGAGCAGCAAATCATACACCATCCAGAGTTCTGATGTGAGCAGCATGAGTTTCCTGAGGCTTCGCGGGAGACATATGGCAGTGGTGTTGCTTCCTTCACGAGTTGCCAGCCCGGATGCATGGACCATTTCTTCCTTACAAGGGTATGCGCCACTTTTCCAGAAAGTTTGCTGCAGCCCACTGATCTTGCAAGGCACGGAGGCACATGCGGAAGTTGGCTACAAGGCTTCCGGTGAGGAAGGTGCGGGGGCGGGGAGGGGAGGAGGGGGCAGGATTCATTCTGGAGAATTCTCCAGATGGGGCACTGCCCTTCCAGATTGGTAATGAGCTCTGTATAGCCAGTTCCCCACTGCTGGCCTGACCGATGGGGTAACGGGGCCCTGACTCTATGGAGGAAGACTCTGACCCACAGTGGGACGCCCTGCAAGTGAAGTGTGATGAGATGGGGAGGTTTAACCTACCGGAACACTTGAGCCTGGGGCTACCATCCACACTGCACTCCAGGGTCCTCTGTGACTTGGTAGGAGCTGCATTTGATGGCCAGGAACGGGACTCGACCAGTGCTGTTGCCATGGGATTTAGAAGAAGCGTGCAGGAATTCTTAACAGGAGTCTCCACGTGACTCCAGAAGCTCTCTCCATGTGGGCCCAGGAGGGCAGAGACTATTGCAATTTTGTTCTCTGTGGCATTCTCAGAAAGAAGAGCAGCCTGGCCCTCCATAAATGTTTGGTGAACATCAATAAACTGACCCATTCCCTCTTCTCTCCCATTCAAAAGACATTCGGTCCAAGATCAGGACAGCCTCTGACTCTCAACTCCAGCTCCTGCATTTCCCTCGTTTGAATGGGAGTCACACGGAAAAGCAACCAGTAGGTGGAAAACAAAACAATAATTGGGCACAGTTATAAGATGCTCTGTTTTAAGCATCTCCATTTACTTATTTAACCTCACTTCAACACTAAAAGATAGGTAGTTATTATTTCAAGAAGAGGAAACTAAAGCAAGAGAAGGTAATAGGTTGCCAAGAACACATAGCTAATAGCTAACAGATGCAGGATTATGGACACTCCCCCCCCCCCCCGCCCCCGTCTGCTACACTAATACTTCCTTTTCTCAAAACCAATGGGTTTCTCTGTATGCAGGAGACCTGGACCTTCTAGAGAAATCTTCTACTGTGAAATCGATGACCATGGTGTTGTCCTCAAACTGAAGGACAGTGGGCAAAGGTGGCTCACTCAAGTTCTTTCTCTATACATACCTTCAATTCCTTAGACGAAGAGCTATCAGTGGTTGAGGTTTGCTGACTCTCTCATTCTTCCCTCCCCCCTCTCTCTCTTCTAATGTCTAGGCTCACTAACCAAGGAAAGTGAATAAACACGGCAATGGACTTCAGGGTAAAGATGGTAGACTTATTGCATGCATCTATTTTTATTAATGGACAGTAAAAGGGTTTTTTTCCCTAAGGAAAAAATCTTCAAGAGACAGGAGGAACTGAAGATGTCACAGTAGCATGAAAATTCTCGAAGTTGTAAGGCGTATAGGAAAATAGCTAACACAAGAAAACAGAATCCTAACCCAGCATGGGAAAAGCAGACCATGGAGCCAATTCATAAAAGGCATTCCCAAAAGGCTCAAAAATCAGTGCTATCAGATAACTCTGAAAATGGGCTTGGAAAAGTAGGTGCTAACGCAAGGATTAAATGGAAGAGTGTTTTTTAGAAACACTCAGATTCCCAAATCTCTCCCCATTTCTACACACTGGGGTGATGTGCTCCTCCTTCACCCTAGCAAAAGATGAGCACTCCAATCTTTGAAGAGGGCAAAAAAAAAGGGGGGGGGTTGGACTAGGGAAACACCAGACATATCTGAGGGCAGGTATCCTATGCAATCCAGAGAAATCCCAGCGCTGGGTGCTGTGGGACCCATAGCCCTCCATTGGCTACAGTTCCAGAATGCTCAAAGCTTGACCTTCAAGGAAGACGTTAAAAGACCTTACAAACAGGTTACTGCCTTCTTCCCAAAGGAAAGACTGAAAGATGCTAACGTTGGAGATTCAACAACTAAATGATCCAGTGACACCACACTAAAGTTCCCAGATGGTAAGCTCCAGTCAAGTTTTTGCATTCTTTTTTTTTTTAAGTTTTTATTAAATTCCAGTTAGTTAACATACAGTGTAATATTAGTTTCAGGTGGGGGTGCCTGGATGACTGAGTCTGTTGAATATCCGACTCTTGATTTTGGATTGGGTCATGGTCTTGGGGTCATGGGATCCAGCCTTGTGTGGGGCTCTACACTCAGAATGGAGTCTGCTGGTCTCTCTCCCTCTGCTCCTGCCCCATCAAATAAATAAATAAATAAATAAAACCTTTAAAAAAATTAGTTTCGGGTATACAATATAATGAGTCAACACTTCCATACATCACCCCATGCTCATCAGGACGGGTGCACTCCTTCATCCCCATCTCCTATTTTACTCATCCCCCACCTACCTCCCTTCTGGTAGCCATCAGTTTGTTCTCTATAATTAAGAGTCTATTTCTTGGTTTTCTTCTCTCTTTTTTTTTTTTTTCCCCAGCCAGTGCAGCCACTCTGGAAAACAATATGGACATTCCTTAAAAAGTTAAAAATAGAATTCTTTTCTCTTAAACACAATAAGACAAAGGGAAATTATGGCACCAAGAAAGCTTCTAACATGAAAGAGAGGGATGAAAACACACAAAGAGAAAAAGCAATTTGAAGGGACAGAAACATTCAAATAAACCATCACTCATATCCCCTCAAAAATAAGAGAAAGTAGGGGTGCCTGGGTGGCTCAGTGGGTTAAAGCCTCTGCTTTCGGCTCAGGTCATGATCTCAGGGTCCTGGGATCGAGCCCCACATCGGGCTCTCTGCTCAGCGGGGAGCCCGCTTCCCCCTCTCCCTCTGCCTGCCTCTCTGCCTACTTGTGATCTCTCGCTCTCTGTCAAATAAATAAATAAAATCTTCAAAAAAAAAAGGTAAATGTTTAAAAAAAATAACAGAAAGCAATGCAACTGGGAGCAAATTAAAAAAAAAATCACGATTAGCAAAATACAATAAAATAATATCCAATAAGGCATTATTTTTTAGGGAATGTTTAGAAAAACTAACCAAAAACGCTATTAGAAATTAAAAGCATAACAGCAGGAATAAAAACATCAATAAAAACAAAATTAGAAGGGTTAGCAGTTAAAATTGAGGACATGTAAAAGAGCAAAGCATAGAGACAAAAAGAAAATAAAGAAAATATGTGAGGGGTGCCTGAGTGGCTCAGTCAATTAAGTGTTTGACTCTTGATTTTTGGCCAAGGTCGTGATTTCACGGTCCTGGGATCGAGCCTCAAGTCAGGCTCCATGCTCAGCATGGGGTCTGCTTGTCCATCTCATTCTGCTCTTCCCTCTTGTACTCTCTCTTTCCCTTAACTAAATGAATAAAATCTTAAAAAAAAAAAAAAAAATTGTCAATGTTTCACGTTTTCACAGTGTGTGAACAAGACCTACCTAGGACCTTCAGTATCTAACTAACAGACGTTCCAGAATGAGCAAACAGAGAAATTGGAAGGCAGAAAGTTATCAATGAAGTAATTTGAGAGAATCCCTCAGAACTAAGGGATATAGATTTCCAGATGGAAAGACTCCCATCAAATGTCAGACATAATGGGTGAAAATAGATCCAAACAGGCACTTGTCATGAAAGTTCAGAACGCTGGTGACAAAGATAGGAGCCTACCCTCTGGATTTGGAAGATAATGGGTCACATAGAAAGAATGAGGTATTAGAAGGACTTTCAACTTCTAAACAGTAGCAGTAGAAGCTAGAATAACACTTTTGACAACCAAGAAAGAAAAACAATATGTCGACTTAAAATTCTATTTCTGGTAAAACTAACAATAAATAATAAATATAAACATTGTCAGTCTCAAAAATATTTTCCCTCCTGGGGCACCTGGGTGGCTCAGTCAGCTGGGGTCATGATCTCAGGGTCTTGGGATGGAGCCCTGCATTGGGGTTCCTGCTCGATGGGGAGTCTGCTTGAGATTCTCTCTTTCTCCCCTCCCTCTGCCCCTCCCCCTTCAAATAAATAAATAAAATCTTTAAAAAAAAAAAAATTTCCCTCCTATACCCCGTCTCAGAAAGCTACTACAGGATATGCACTACTAAATCAAAGGAGTAAACCACAAAAGAGAGAGATGTAGGAGAGAGGCGAGAAAACAAGATCCAACCAGGAGAAGAACAGAGAGAATCTTCAGAATCTCAGGGTAGGTTGGTGGGTTGGGAACTGAGCCCGAGATGGAAATGGCAACCAGTCCTGATGAGGGCAGCTCCAGGAGAAAAGACACAAGTAGTAGAACAGAGAATATATCTGAATGTCTTGAAAAGCGTGTTTGCATCGTCTTAATGACATAAACACTAAATTCTGATCTAACTAAAACTTCAAAATAACTATATTGGATGAACAAAAATATAGGAAAGGTATGAGGTAGCTTAAAACTGAAAAATCAAGAAGCAAATATTAGATAGATAATAGATAATATCTATCATCAAAGATAAACAGAAAAGTCAAGAAAGTGGCTGCTCCTGGGGAGGAGAAATGTGGGGGAGGGAGGCAGGGGTCTACTGCTTTTCCTAACAAACCTTGTAGAACACCTTTGGCTATATTAAACTGTGTGCATATATACCTTGACTTTTTAAAGAAAGTGGCATTGTACTTCTGAATAAATTGCTGAAGACATGGCACTAACAAAATAACAGCAAGTCTTAAAGAAAAATACAAAAATCCTTGTATTGTCAAGACAGGAAGCTAAAGCAGAAAGGAAGCAATCAAAATTTGGTTTAAATGACCTAAATAGGGATGCCTGGGTGGCTCAGCCAGTTAAGCGTCTGCCTTCAGCTCAGGTCATGATCCCAGGGTCCTGGGATCGAGCCCCGCATTGGGCTCCCTGCTCAGTGGGGAGTCTGCTTCTCCCTCTGTCCCTCCCCCACTGCTGCTTTCTCTCAAATAAATAAATAAAATCTTTAAAAAAAAATAAATGACCTCAATATAAATTAAAGGTACCCCTAACGAAAGATTCCTTGGCCATCCAAGTAGAACATGGCTATGCAAAAGGAGTGGAAAGCTTCAGAAAAGAGGAAGGACAATCACCCACCTCTCATGGTGTCAGTATTTGACTTTATCTGTATATGGACATCACAGGAAAGGTTCTCAATCCCATTGTTAGGGCATATGTTGGGGTATGTTCTTAGTTTGCTATCCAGCCAAATTATTTTGCATGCCTTTTTTTAAAATTTAAAATCAATTAGTTAATATATAATGTATTATTAGTTTCAGAGGTAGAGCTCAGTGATTCATCAGTTGCATATAACACCCAGTGCTCATTGAATAGATTAAGAATCGCTAACTGGCACCATTATGCCTTTTATATAATGGTGCTAGTTAGTGATTCCTAAACTGTTCCTATAGAGAGTTCTTACCCTGTTAGCAGCTTTACTAACTAAAACAAACCCTTGGATCTCAAGGAAACTTAGGATACCTTAAAGGATAAAATGTTCCCGGGAGAACTGTTTTTCTATGGGGGAAAACTTAAAGTATGTTAAATTAAGTGGGGGGGAAAAAAACTCCTCTGTTCACAGAAAGTATTGTTTCTGCCATAGCACAGACTTGCAGTGTCTTCAGAGATAATCAAGGCCTTACTCCGGTTTACCTCCCCAGGAGGTAACCTGCAATCCCTCCATACTGTACTGCATACATCATGGCCCTCAATAGTCCCCCGACTTGGGGAAGGGATCCATATTCCCTAGCCAGCATTCCACATCACTGATATCTTCTTATGCCCCATCCACTGTCTTGTCACCCACCCCAAGAAAGTGGGTAATTATGACGTTGATAGGATACTAGTAAAAATCAGTTATCATTAAAAAACATAATGAAATAAACAAACAGATGAAGAAGAAGGAAGAGGAGGAGAAGGGAGGAGGAGGAGGAAGGGAGGAAAAGGAGGAAGGGAGGAGAAGAAAATCCTGCTGGTTTGGAGTAGTTCCCATCTCACTTGCTATAACCATACCTCATTCTTCTCCCCTCCAAAAAAGCAATGCCAAAAAAAAAAAAAAAAAAGGAAATGAGGGATACTTTATCATAGTAAGACCAAGGTAATTACTAACCAATTACTAGGAACATACTCCAACTTACGCCCCAACAATGGGATTGAAAACCTTTCCTGTGACATCCATGCAGATAAAGTCGAATACGGACAGCATTTCTTCTATGTGCCCACCATTTTATGTTTGAAGACAGCTTGCCAGCCCCACCCAGAGAGTCATCTTTGCAGAGGAGGTAGTTCTTAGAACTGAGCTGATCCTTAGTTTGAGCCTTTATCAAGAATTAAGAATTGTATTTTTATTTTATCTAATATTTGCAATTTTCTTTTTTTCCCCCTAACACTGTCCCCCATTAATGGCTCCACCTAAGCTTAAAATAAAGACTACATCCTTTCTAATAGTTCAGCTGCTTTTGACCTCTCCCTCCTGCTTTGCTACATCAGTTGACATTTTTATTTTATATGTAAGCTCACATTCACATATTTTCTTTATAGAATCTGGTCTTGTAAGTCTCACCCCATCATCCCAACCTATTGTGATTAGCTTTTGTCTTGACTTTCTGAGTTTTAGATCATGGTCATATTTGATAAGGTCCATGTATATCCTTAGTGATAAAATTGACATTCTGGTCAAGGGCAGAGCCAGGTGGCCAGCCACTAAAGACTTCTTTTTGGGTGGATCCAGATGTATTAATCAGCCCTTTTGGTCTAGGAACATACTCCACCCCAATTGTAGCTAAGCAAGAAAGTTGATATGGCAGAGGGGCATGTCTCTTAATTACTTTGCAGGGCAAAGTCTTATCCAACGATGGCCCTCTTTTCTTTGAACACGCCATGTCTGGGTGGTCCCTTTTCCTGTTCTGTTCTTCTAGATTGTTGCATTCCATTGTTAATCTTTTGCCTCTTTTCCCTCTTGTTCTGTTGTCACACTATGATGAAGCATTCTTTCTCCGGAAATGGAGCTGCTTTAGATTTCTATCCTAACAGTTCAGCTCTCATGGCATAACATGTAAATGCCCCATCTTTGAGATAACCTCCCCTCTCTTGTCTGTATGTCTGTCATGGGGAGGCAGCAGTGCGTAGTGGTTAAGAATACCAACTCCCAGGGGCACCTGGCTGGCTAATTCAGTAGAGCATGTGACTTTTGATCTCAGGGTTGTAAGTTCAAGCCCCACATTGGGTGTAGAGATTACTTTAAAGAAGAAGAAGGAGGAGGAGGAGGAGGAGAAGAAGAAAAGGGAAAAAAAAAAAGAGTACAGACTCCTGAACCAGACGACTTAAATTCAAACTCTGGCTACCCCCTTTACTGGCTTTGTGACCGCTTACTGGCTTTTCACCCTCTTCGTGCATCTGAAATGTTGCTCAACACTTATGACTATCTCCTAACACATTACCACCCCCTCTGGGCGAGGCCCCAGATCTTTTACAGGTAATGAACTTCAGCTTCCTTCATTCTCTGCCTTGTGATTTCAGTTATTTTCCCAATCCTATTTAAGTAAATGCTCATTCTATATGAAATTCAGACACTTACTAAGTAAAACGCATCTTTATAACAAGTTTCCATGTCCTTCTTGCCAGCTGGATTCTGCCCCTAAATTCCTCTTCTACAGAAATTGAGGAGCCACCACTGGCCAGTGGAAAGTGCTTTGAAATCAGACAGAACCTGTGTTTGAATCGTGTCTCTGCATTCAGATCCGCACAGTTTGGAGCCAACCAGCTTCCTGCAAATGAGGCAGAGAATGATTTGGGTTCACATGCAACTCCAAGTGACATAGCAAAGTACATTTTGTTTTCCAAAACAAGAAAAGAGCTGGAAAGCTTTAATGGGCCATATGAAAATCATAAGATATTTCTACATTAACAGACAGGGCAAATTAATTCTAGGAGGTTATTCGATTCGGGCCCTGTAAGAGGTTCCAACACTTACAAAGATAGAGACGATGATTCAGAGTTTTAAAAATGGAACTGGGAAGGAAATGTCCTTCTGGGAGGGCTGAGCCTACAAGGGCTGCAACAGTGGTATATATCAAATAAAACAAATTCTTATCCCTGTGATGTCCAACAGCTGTTTGCCATTTCCCCCTAAAAGCAGCGGGAAATTGGCTTAAACTGCAAGGATTTGAGTTAGACATAAGGAAAATATTCCTGACAGTAGGGTTTGTTCAACAATGGAACAAGTTAGCAATAATAATTATGGAATGGGCTTCCCAGGGCTCTTTGGACACTGTACCCCGATTGTCTGGGAGGTTTTCATATAACCTAGCCTATGGGAGACCTCCTAGGATCCTTTCCAGCTCCCTGGTTCTTAATTAGTTCAGCATGTTTTTGCATTAATAGCATTATAATCCTGGTCACAACTGATTAAAGGACAAAAATCAATTTCCCACTCAAATCCCCCAAACAAGAAGGTGTTTTGCTCCCCTGTGCACACGAAATGGGATGGTCCACACATTTGCATTCATATGTTTTTAATTTCTTTGGGGAAGTTTTAAAATGGAGATTTCCATAAACCAAAGTTTAGCCTAAGAATACATTGACTTATAAACTGGTGGAAAAGCTGAATAGAGATGTATAATGGAAACATTAACGGAGCTTTAGCAGTGATGGCAGCAGTGTGTCACTACAATGCAAGGGAATCATGCTAAAGTAACTGCTATTGTAGATAAGGGGGTGCCGCTCTTAATAATGGATTTTTCATGCATTACTTCGATGCTTTTAACATTTTTTCCATCATGAATAGTGACCTTGGAATAATGCGAAGAACCGTATTTTGTATTTAACCTAAATACCAAATTTAAAGACTTAAATAGATAATACAAAGGGCTTGATTCCATGCTGCTGAAGATTGTGGAAGGTTGTAAAATGCTTCCACGAACTCCTATGTAAGGGAAGTAAATCTTTTTTTATTGAAAATAGGCAATGCGTAACTACTTCCTTCCAACAAAGCCAGGCATAGTTCACAGAAAGGGAAAAATTGTAACCGAATTGACAGGGAGATACCATGCAGGGCCAAAGAGGAGTGGAAAGAGCTTCAGCCTCCTCCCAAAAATCCCCATACCACACCGCCCCACCCCCACCCCCGCCAGAGCCATCCTAAAAGTGGTTGAAGCAAAAATAGTGCACTTGCAATCGCAGCCTCCAATAACTTCCCCTAATCCTTCTTCCAACCAGACCGCTGTCCTAAGACTCTCCATCTAAATTCTACAACTCTGGTGTGTATCAAGGTAAACAAAAGAAATTAACTGGCGATATATTTATCCTGGCCCTAGAGAAACTGAAAAGTGTGGATTTAAAGTTTGCTGACCCATGCCACTTCCATTAAGACACAACCATTCTTCCCCCACAACGCACCCATCTCTTGTGGTCAGCATACTTGTCATCCTCCATTTCTCTGGGTCTGTCTCTGCCCTGATCCTGCTCATTTCACTGCCTGCCCTAGTCTCCTTCTCTCAGGATCAGGAAGCCAACCGGCAGACCTGACAAATTTGCCCATCCCCTTGTCTGGTGGGAAAGGGGTAGGTGAGTGAAGGGCACACGGTCTGAACCAGACTGCCTCGTGTTAAATGCTGCCAGCTGACCTCCATCTATGAGGCTTGGAAAGCACACGTGACGTCTTTGCTTCCTTATCTCCATCTATAGCATGGAGATGGCAGCACCACCTATTTCTTAGGATTATTGGAGATTAATGAGTTAATACACATGAAACAGACATTGACTGGGCAAGTAAACACATAATAGATGTGAGCGTTTATCTGACATTCAAGAGATAAGTCCTTGGTTTCTCCACAGCTTGGTACCACGTTGCCAGAATTTCATCCCAGGGCAAGCAAACAAGGGAAATCCTTGAGACGGTGGGTCCTAGAATATAAGTAACTGGTGCTCTGCCCACGAGAACTGACCGGAGAAAAGAGTGTAGTGCATAATTGTGTACCAGTAGTCTGGGTAGAAAAGAAGAATTTTTACCAACAAAATCCACCATCTAAATGATCCCTTCAGAATAACCTTGATTCCAGCTTTGGCTCCCTTCAACCTGTGTGGCTTTGGAGAAGTCTGTTGACCTCTATGAGCTCCCTTTTTCTTATCTGTAAAGTAGAAACGATACTGATCTCACTGGAGTTTTAGGAAGTACAAAGGAGACAATGCGAATGGAAGGAGTTATATCAAAGGAAAGTATAGAGAATGAGATAATTTGGCATATTGCTACTTTTTTAATGAAATGCAAGCAGGTGAATAAAGTATCAGATAAAAGGGACCCACAACCATCTTGGAAAGATCCAGTCTCCAGGAAGGCTCTACAAATCCCCATTCCCTCAAGGTTCACCTGACTACAGACCACAAACAGGAACAGACAAGCTACCCCATATATCTTGTAAACTGGGGTGAAATCATCACTATTCCAAGTACCCAGATATTCTAGGGAAAGATAGGATGGAAATACAAGGTGGAAAGTAACTGAGTGAGAAGGCAAGGGAAAGAGCATAAAGGATACAGTAGCTATGTTTATTGAGCACTTACTATGGGTTAGGCATTTTCTCTTTTAATCCTTATGACAATCCAGTGAGCCAAGGATTTTTTTTTTAAGTAGGCTCCATGTCCAACATGGGGCTCAAACTCATGACCCTGAAATCAAGATTCAGACCCTCTACCAACTGAGCCAGCCAGGCACCCCTGAGCTAAGGATTTTTATTCTCATTTCTGGTGAGAGACAGAGGCCCGCAGAGCTCTTATTTGGAAGCTGGTACTCTTGACCTTCTTATAACCTCTTACCCAGTTGACATGCATGCTCAACCTTTCATATTTCTTAAAAATAATCAAGTTAAGCTTGCACACTATTAACAATCCAACTTGTCAACTGCTCAAGGAAAGAAAGCAGCTAACAAAAGTAAGCTTTTGACTAAGTTGGGTTAAGAACTTGTTCCTTTGATTCTCCTCCCTGTAGAGTGACCACTCAACAACGCACCCTCTGGAATCCCACCCACTCTCTTTCTGACCCACCTTACCCTGGGTCTCATAACTGGCTTATCTATGTAATATTTTTTCAAACTTTCTTCAGGAAAGCATCAGGCTAAGTGTTCAATGATACCACTTTGTGTAGAGAGCACTCTTCCTTCCATAAGGCACTTCCTTCTGCAAAATCTCTGTGTTTGCACTCCACCCAAGAGCCTGGAAACCCAGGAAGACATAAATCAAATTCAGCTCCACCACCAGATGTACAGCCTTGAGCAAGTTCCTTGGTAAAAGTGGTTCCTCAGTTTTTAAAATGGGTATAACTCATGAGATCTCATGAAGATTAAATGAAACAGGTATATAATGTGCTCTCTTGGTCCTGATGAGGACTGATGACTTGTTGTACAAAGATGACAACTCTTCTGGGGTCAGAATGTTCATACTATCTTTCTTCCCTGAACAGTACTGAAGAAACCCCCCTAACTTCTGCCTTTTTGTGTTTCTTTTTTATCAGGCCCTATGTTGGTGGTAGATAGTGTCCTTTTTGAATATGAAGACTCATTTTTAACTCACCGATGTCTCCTAGCATGATAGCTATTGATTGAGAAAATGCCTGTCATCAGACCCCTTTCCTATACATTGGGAATCTTGATCTCTGTTTATCAAGCCCCTTCTGTTCAGAAATTCTCTCTCCAAACACAACATAAGAAACTAGGTCTTGGGGCACTTGGGTGGCTCAGACGGTTGGGCGTCTGCCTTCAGCTCTGGTCATGATCCCAGGGTCCTGGGATCGAGCCCCATGTCGGGCTCCCTGCTCAGCAAGGAGTCTGCTTCTCCCTCTCCCTGTCTGTTGCTCCCCCTGCTTGTGCTCTCTCTGTCTCTCTCTCTCAGATGAATTAAAAAAAAAAAAGAAAGAAAGAAACTAGGTCTTTACTCACCAAATAGCAATCACATTCCTGCTTTCGATCCTGCCTTCTGTTAAGAATTACAAGGTCACCTGGATCGGACTATTGGTTATTCTGAAACTCCCCTGTTCAACTTTACAGAAAATGCCTTGGTTTATTCTCCCAGATGGTTCATCATGTCCATTGTTCATGAATTTTTAACAGTTTAATACTCTGAAAACAACTTTATTTCCCTTTATTTTAAGTTCCTGGCAGAGCATGTGGGAAAGAAAAGATCTCCCTTGACCCTTTGTACTTACAACACAGACATCCAATAAACATCTCCTAATTTGGTTCATGATGTTGATTTAAAGGAGATATTTGCATTCTCCATACATGCCTAACACTTTCCCAACTCTCAGTTTCTCCCTAGAGGTGTTTCTCTTCATGGTCAAATTCAGTCAATGCTTCTAGCTGTTGATAATGCTCCAACACCAGCACGTCCACAAAACAATCCTCTCTAAACTCCTGAGAGCTTGCCTCCAAGCCTAGCCAAGATGTTCTGTCCCTAACCACATTACATTGGTGCCATCTTACAACTCAAACCCTGGCACCACGCCCCCAAATCCTCATTATGCTCCATGCCCCGCCCCCAACTCTAATCCCTAATTTCCTCTGCTCTACTTGAATCATTTTCTTGTATTCAAGTTTGATCCCTGGGTCTAGGTATTATTTTTCTTTGTGTTTCCACCACCCAAGGGTACGTTAGATGCCAAACCATGGCATCCTGGAGGATAGTGACGGGCCAGCCTCTCCTTCTCCCCTTCCAACCTCCAACTACTTCTCTACATCTCCACTTTCCTTCCTGCGGACAGTATCAGCATTTTGCTTATAGCCAACAAACTCAGGGTATTCCAGGCCCCCACACCCACAAAGATTCACATGGAAACCAAGCACAAAGTAAATGGAAAAGAGAAGGGCTTCCATTTCCTATTACCTCCGCTATCTGATCATATTTCAATTCTAGATACATTCTCCATGGTTATTTCCCTGGCTTAATTAGGTTACTGGAATTACAAGGCAAAGATTATGGATACGAAGTCCAGTGCGCATGAGTTCATATGAGATTAGGATGCTAAACAGTGGGTCCCCAGGATTTCTCCCACCCACGGGACCAAAATGATGAACACAGAGGACCATTAGACAGAGATAGAGATAGAGATACGGATCCCGGCCATTTATTATCTTACTTGTTGCCCTAATACATCACACCATTCGGGAACCACTTTAGTGGTTGCTCAATCAACAAAGACCATCAAACGCCGGTATTACTTTTTACCTAATTGCTCCCTCTTTTTCGGAGGCTTGTACTCCACAGCCTCGGAGCGTGCTTTGACTAGAAGGAAGGGGTCAAGGTGCGAAGTGACTGCAGTGTTAATGTAGGTGTCACATAAATGCATTAGCTCGCTGGACCAAATAAGGGAAAATATTTTGATGGGAAAATGGCATTTAGAAGTGTTAGTGCATTTAAAACATTTTCCCAGTGCGGTTACATTAGCAGACCTAAACGATCAAGGGCCAGGAGGCGTTGCTGCGGGGATTGTGAGCTTACAAAGTTACCCTTGTTCTGACACCTATTAATAACCACCTTTGGAGAATTATAAAGCACAGGGAAAAGAGAATTGTTTGTCTCTATGCCTGCAAATATTCCATAACTGGGCCTTATACAGAACAAAAAAAAATCTATACAGTATAATATATGTTTATTCTCTGCTGAATGAGAGGCTTTGGGCATTAAGAAATCTATTGTGTGTGATTCTAGGTACCGGGGCACTTGGGACCTTTTGCTGACATTTCCTACTTAAGGAGCAGACGGGTTGCAAATGTGCAACGTTCGTCGCAAAGAATTCAGAATGCATGCACTTATTCCAGCTTTGAAAGAATTTTTGCTCCCTAGGCTAAAGAAAACCTCCACATACGGGGAAAAGGGAACTTTTCTCATCTTAAATCTTTTGATTCAACTGCCTCCTGCAACAAGTTCTGGGGATACCCTCAGTCACAATGACTGCTTCCATTTTTCACTGGAGGAAGATGATTTTGAGGGAGGGAGGGAACCTCAGGGTCTGTTGATGGGGAGGGTTGTGCAATCAAACGTCAATGTCACCTTGTTTGACAGAGTTAAATGGACAAGATCACGCTGCACGATGAGAAGGCGCTTTAACCAACCTTCCATGTCTCCTGGCATTGCTAATTTGGGCACCTTGAAATCTCCTGTTACTGATGTTGAACATCAATGTTACTGGAGAAATATTTGTCCCTGAGGCAAAGAATTCCAATCATGGAAGACTCGTGGAAGGAGTTAAAGATCCTGTGCCTTTTTCTTGAGTCAACTGCTGACAAGTCAAATTCGAGCACCTTCATCTGAAGTGTTAGCCTTTGAGGATTACAGCCTCCGATTCTAACCAGGGGCCCTTGTACTTATCTCTGGGCAGCTGTTGTAAAGTTTACACCGAAAGAGAGATTCCTTCTTGCCAAACCAGTAGGGGCTGTGATAAGCTAGCTGGAGTTTTGAGTCCTTCACAGAGACTTACGAGGGATTATAGGGAAGACAAAACCTCAGCGTAAGCTCAGCTCTAAGGCCAGTGTAAGCCCCCAGACTTGGACTTGACTGGCAAGGCGAAGCCAGTTGGAGAGGGATGCTCATGTCGGAGGGGACATCAGTCAGAGGATGGGGATCCTGTTGTGAGATGTCTGTCTGCAGGAGCCAGGCAACATTTTCAGAACTTGACAAAGCTTTCTTCCCTTATTACAGATAAGCAAACTGAGGTACAGAATCATGAAGTCATAAAAGTTCGGGATTGGAAAGATCTCGGAGGTCGCGCTGTCCAATCCCATGCTTCCTTGGGTGTTCCGAAGTCCACTACCATGTCATCATCAACTTCAGTAGCACCATATTTAGCATCAAGGCTACTGGCAGAACATTAACTGCAGACCCACTAGGCTTGGCCCTCCTCAAGCATGATTCCACTGATCTTCCCATCGACTCTCTGACATGGGTATTATTAACCCATTTTACACGTGAGGAAACTAAAAAATTAAATGACTAGCCAGATCAAGAGGAGCCAGGATTTGAATGTTGAATGTTCTATTACTTCCCTAATTGGTCCCCCAATATCAACTTGAATACTGCTAACAACAGGGAGCTCAGTATTGCCCAAAGCAGACATTTATTTTAAGACAGTTCCCTTTGTGCCTCCAAGAAATAAGCTGAATTTCTACCCTTTCATTGAAACTCTGCCTACTAAGGCCCTATAGGACAGATTTAATCTGTCTTTTATATAAAAGCCCTGAAACCATCAGGAGACAGTAATTATGCCTCTCCATTAATGTCTTCTTTCCTTCAAGCTAAATTCCCTTTTGTTTTCCTCCTTAATACTTTCTGTAACTAATGATGTGAGATTCTAGCCTCGAAACCCAAGCTTTTCTAGAGCAGGAGCCATTTCCTTCTCATCCCTTATCCCCGAGACTTAGCACCGTGCCTGGCACAGAGTGAGTTCCCTATATATGCTGATCAATAAATTTTCAATAGTAGGTGTGCAAGAAATGCTAAACCTCTTGAATGTTTGTCTTCAAAGTTGTAGCAACTTTTCACAGTCCTTTATAGAATGTGGAGCCAAAATCAAACAGAATCTCTAGGTGTGATCTGGCTTTTAAATTGGGTAAGACTAGCCCATCCTTTCTGAGAAATGCCAAGTTATTCTTAAGGTAGCACAGGATGGTGTTAGGATTTGACTGCCTGGTTACCTTGCTGACTCATGCCAGAATTAGGGAAAAGGAAGCTCCAGGCCTTTTAGTATGGGCTCTTTTTAACCCATGTCATGCTAAAACAGTAGCCTTAAGATCTAGGTACAGGACTTTATCCCTATTGAAGCTTATGTTAAGCCCATGGTCCAGCCTGCTAGGACATTTGGGGATCCTGCAATCTATCATGGAAAAGAATCCTTTCCCCTTCTGCCCTTGTTTTATTCTCGAATGTGTGAAGCCAGACATCCATGATCTTCCCCTACCATGGAAGGAAAATCTTTCACAGCTTGGTTTTAAGCTCCTCTTCTCCCGCAAAGTGAAACTCTTTTGACTCCTCATTAGTGAATGCTCCTCCTCCCTGCCTCTAGAACCAATCTTGATCCTGGAAAAGTGACTTATAAGGAGCTTCATCCTCAGGATCTGAGGCTCAGCTCAACCTGTATCATCCAGCTCTGATCTCCTGGACTTCGAATTAAGTCTCGGGTATTCTGGTCCATGGGTTGGTAATTAGTCTAGTACATGAGTTGCATGTTAGTTTGATTAAGCTAGGCTATGTGGGGGCTATGTGGGGGAACAAATGAACCCCTAGAGCTCAGCCAATAACACACCCAACTTTGTCTCACACTTATGCAAAGTTGGAGAGTTCACTTGCGGACAGATTCCATTTCACAGTGCTACCACTTCAGCATATGGCTGTCACGGTCACCACGGCAAGAAAGAGAGCACAGGGAGCCCACACTTGCCCTGTGGTGTGACTCCCGGAAGTCACACAAGTCATTGCCCATGGCACCAGTGGTCGGAACATGGCAAAAGGTCCCTATCCAACAGCAGGGAAGGCTTCCTGTGTGTCTTAGAAGAGTAAAACGACACAGGACTTGATGAGCCCAGAGTGTTGTTACATATCCCATTCTTTCTTTTCTTCTGGGACCAAATTCCTCCCCAAACCAAGAGCAGTGATAAGGACTCTACTTTTCCGGTGTTTCCTGCCTGCCATAGCTCTTATCATCGCCTCTTCTTGACTTTTAACTGACAAGCTTGAAAGATCCCACATATCAATCAGGACTCCTGCTACAAATAATAGAAAATTCTACACACAGAGATCTAAGCAAGAAAGGGAATTTATGACCTCACATAACAGCGAGTTCAGATGTAGATTTAAGTCTGAATTCACCGCCCCAACAGTATCATCGGGATTTGTCTTCTCTCCAGCTCTTGAGCTGTATCTATTCATTCCTACATTGGTTTCATGCTCAGGCTCCACTGAGGGCACCAGACTCACATTATCACAAAATCAAAGCCTGTTCTGGAACAGAGGGAGTAGTGAGTCCAAGCCCTACACACTTCAATCAAAAGTGCTGAATACCTGTCTCCTTGTTTCTGATTAACCGGCCCAACCGAGTGAACATCCCTGAGCCAGTCACCATCTCTCGTGAGACCTGCTGCTTTGATTGGCCACACTCGGGTTACGTGGTATTTCCTAGAGCCAAAGGTGGGACTCCAGAGGAACCACATGCACATAAAATAGGGATATGGTGGATCCCCAAATGAAGACTTGAGCTTCTCACAACATAAATGAGCAGAGGCTGAGAAGACACAAATAGTGACTGTCCACTAACCATCACTTAACTTTGTGTGAATCAGGCCCCACTGGCAGACCTTGGTGCTGACTGAGCTGAGCTTCTGCTGCCATAGCCTTTCCCAGTTGACCTGCTTCTGTTCCAGCCCCTGGGAGATCTGCTTGCCAAGACCCACCCTCACCTCGGTAGTAGGTTTAGTTCTGGATCAAATGGCCACCCAGTTCTCACCAACAGAAACTAGACAGGCCCGATTGGACTGGAAAGAGCCTGAGACCACCCTCAAGGTGAATAGCAATACTTAATGCAACACTCTAAAAAGCAATCAATCCGCCAGCCCCGAATTTCACTACCACCCAATTTGCATTTCTCCACCTTATTTTATAAGGCTCCGGCAAGGGACTGCCTCAGTTGTCTTTCGGAAATCCGTACACACTTCATCTTCCTGACTCGTAACTGTAACCAAAAAGGAAATGAAGTTATTAATCTGGCAAGATTCATTCTCAGCGAATCCATCCTGGTCTCTAAGACCACCACTTCCTTTTGTCAAGGGCTCACAAACCATCTTCTTAATAATCCATTCTAGAATTTCACTCAGGATTGACATTAAGCTCACAGGTCTATAGTTTGCAAAATCCCCTTTCCCCCTTTTCAAAAGCCAGAGCTGTGTGTGTCAGCCTCCTGTCTCTCAGCACCTCCTCCTCTTTATGAGAGGCAGCTAATGGAGGATTTGCCTAATGTCTCTTAATGAGGCAGTGCAGAGCCAGGATTAGAAGTCAACAGACCATGAGGGTCCAGCCTATTGCTTCTCCCTTTCAGCTGTGATGATTTCCCCACCCTGTGTTTCTGAGATGAGAGCTCTCTACCAGCATTGCCAAGCATGAGATCTCATTTCAGAGACTGGCTATCTTCCCTCTCCCTTTTATGTGCCTCCCCTGGAGCCAAAGAATAGGGCATCGAATGGAGGGACAGTGGCCTGAGGTCTCTGTATACAGCACAGTCCTGATCTCCAGGGAGGGATGATCTGTGTCACTGTCATCACTGTGACTGATTAGTTCCCCCAGTTCATTTTCGAATTGAGTGTTTGTGATGATTTCACCTGGAGGGCTTCTGAATCTGAATGTGAAGGAATGGGAGGACTTGGGATCGCTTCTGTACCAAGTGGCGGGTTGGAACCACCTCATAACCCTCCCCATTCAAGCACCCACTTTTTCTGAAAATCCGCACCCTCTGGGTTGATCTCATTGGGCAAAACTGCCTTCCTTTTCTCTTTCTTTTTTTTATTTTTTTTGCCATTTTCTTATGTGAATGCATTCATCGTTAAGTATCAACCCAATTCCCATCTCGCATTTTAACATCTCAACTAACTTAACATAAGCTAATCGGAAAATCCACTTTACACCACCTTCTAGAGTTCAACTACACAAAAAATCAAAGTGGTGTTGGGCATATGCCTGGGCCAAGTAGACTTGCAAATTGGTGCAAATGTACTTAATATTGATAGCTCTGTAATTTCTAGAAGTGTTCAGAGTCAGAGTGATGTAATTAGGTTTTAGTGGAAGTTTTCCCTTAGATTTAAAAGGAAAGAAAAGGGGGAAAAAATCAATATATTACCTTGCTATGAGGTAAAAGTAAGTGAATCACTCGTCTGCCTTAATTTATTCTGTGAACTAAGGAGAATAATATTCACCTCTCTGGATGATATTGTACATCATGAATAGATACTGCACTAATTTTTAAAGGCTAAATTCAATATTTCCACAAAACAGAAAGATTGTTTTTTCCCTCATGATTCACCATATAATTGAGTGTAGAAATGATGCGTAAAATCTGTACGTAACTTTTTCTATCAATCTATATACTTACCGTGTCTTTCACTTTGTGCCACGTGGGGATCTTATGAGAATAAAGACCTTACAAGAAATGAGAATGCCAGTGACAAAGCAAAATAACAGACCAAATGATAAAATCTCTGCCCCTCTTTATATGGGGGGGAGGAGAGAACACATTTTGTTGAGTGAAGAGGGCACAAAAATTTGAAAGGCCCAATTTGACCTGAGCCACTTCTTAGTGCTGTAAACTGAGACAGACCATTAATATCTCCAAGACTTGGTTTCATTGTGTATAACATGGAAGTAATAATGCACACTTAGTGTATCAGTCAGCTATTATCGTGACAGTGTCCTGTAACAAACATTTCCCAAATCTCAGTGGTTCACAGCACAATAATTTATTTTACATTCATGAGTTTGTATTTTGGCTAAGGTTCTGCTGATTCGAGCTGGATTTGCCTGAGCTCAATGGACTACAGATCTTGGATGAGGTGAGGGTTTGCTCTCCATGTTTTCATTCTGAGATCTGGGGTACACTCGTCTCATGGAAGAGGTCAGAAACTCCAGTGAGATGAAGAGAAACACATGAAGCCCTTTACAGCCTTAGTTCAGAAGGGGAACATTGACACTTCCATGCACATACAAATAACCAAAGCAAATTTCTTGGCCAAGCCCCACATCAATGGCAAAGGAAGGTATTTCCACCCATAGTGAACATGACAAGGGTGTGAGAGAAGGAATATTTGAGCAAATGTTTCATTCTGTCCCACTTCACATAGTTATTATAAGGATGTTCAAATGAGTTAAGTTATATAAAGCACCAAGCACATAATAGGCACTCCAAATGTAGTAGGCATTGCTTGATCATCTAATTATGTAATTAAGAGATCTAGAAATCATCAACACATTTTCTCAACCCTTTCAGACTAGCATTGTAATCACTTTATACTCAACCATAAAGTGAGTGATTTCTTGCTGAACAAGTGTTTTAGCCATTTGATGTCATATATATCAATACTCTGGGTGTGGCCAAGATACAAACTGAGGAATGCGTCTGGAATTGGCATCGCTTGGTTACACTGTTCCACACTTATCTGGACAGATAAGGGCAGGCAGCTGCCCTTTTCTGCATCAGCTGGTGAAACTGTTACCAGTGGTATTACTGAATAAAGGAATCGATGAAAATCGTCACAATTTTTGGAGTGTCTGGCAGAACTGCTACTGGATGAGATTTCACAAAATTCAGAACCCACCTTTTTTTAGTTGGTGTTTTCCAGTTAGTTTGTTTGTTTGTTTTTGTTCTTATTTTTGTTTTTGTTTTAAATCTCAATGCAGTTGTCTGCTTGGGGAAAAAAGGATCACTTTAGAAAATATATTTTATGGTTAAAAAAATATCCTCATAGAATATTCTGGGCAGGCAAAAGCAGCCCTGAGATCCTGTCCAATTCTTACTCATTACTCCTATAAGTACAACTCGATCTTTCTGCACCAACCTCTCCTCAACTTTAAAGGAAGAAGATTAGCTTAGAAAATCTTCACGATCTTCTCAAGATGAAAAACTCTATAATCCTAACTTAATTCTTGCTCAAATTGGAAAGTGCCTCAACATAGATTTGGCCCAGATGCACAGGTGATGTCGGTTGTCAGGGACACCCACAGGCAAAATCTTGGTTAAGTATTCAATCTAAAGGGTTTGCTGAAGCTGAAATGCTACGTCACCATTAAATTATTTTCCCCTCCTTTTTACCACCAACATTCAACTTCCAGCACACACCCCAAATCTCTTCATGATTCTCCATCCCCAGTGCAACCACCTCGGTCCAAGCTTCCCTCTCTCACCTGAACATGGTCTCATCACTGGCCCCCCATTTCTACTTTTGCTCCAAACCATTCCATTCTCCACTGGACACTCAGAATGCTGTTCATAAAATCAAAATTAAATCTTTCCTTCTTTTGGAACCCAATGCCTTCTTCTAATCCCTTTCATGGACTTCCTACAGCCTCTGGCCTTCCCCCAACTTCTCCGTTCTTCTCCGTCCTCCCTCCTCTAGCTGCGCAGGTCTACTTTTGGTCCTTGATCACATGAACTCACCTCTCAACTCCCTTACTTCACCATTCTCTCTTTCTGGACTTTCCCCCAGATCGTCAGATGTCGGCTTCATTGTCACCTCCTCAGACAGCATTCCCGACCATCTCATCTAAAGTCTCCCCCTGCACACCTGAGTCCCTATCATATTACATTTTTTAGACTCCTTATTGTTACGTGAAATCATCTTCTTTATTTTCCTGTTTGTTTCTTACCCTAGTACACAAGCTCTGTATGGTCCCTGCTGGTTCCTAAGTAGCTAAAAATACTGCATGGAACATAACTGGGGCTCAACAAATGACTATTAAATCAGTGATGAAAGTAATGAGGTGAGCCAGCATATGGTATACCTCACCAGCTCAGAGATAGGGAGAACTAGTCCTCCAGCGGCCCTTTGAGTGATTGGGACTGTGTTCGCCCCAGAATCATAAAGTAAAACTTGTAACACCGGGTGTCTCTTTCTGCTGAGGTGAGTGAGAAGTTACTGAGAAAGGGAGGCATGGTTCAGATAGCCTTCACTGAGGTCAACACACAAACCATTCAATGTCAGGATGGCTTTCTTGGCCCAAGGAAGGGAAAGATCCAGGGATCCAAAGGACCTAGGTAGTGAATATCAAGGGAAATCATGAGTTAGTCCTAGAAATGATTCCAGCTTCGCCTTTAACTTCTGACCCCTCAGTGTGTGTGTGTGTGTGTGTGTGTGTGTGTGTGATGGGTCCCTTTGTCCATGAAATGGGATTAATAAGAACAATGATTTTCACTTGGTGGGATTATTAAAAGAACTAAATCAATGTATGAGAAAAGGCTTTAGTATATAATACGCACTCAGAAAATACTAGTTCCCTTACTTCTTTGTAAGGGACTGCATCAATTAAGATGTTAGGGGCAGCAAGTAAACTCCTGAATAAAAGGGGTTTAAACAACAGGAGCTTATTTTTCTTATATGACCTGAGGTTGAAGATGGTCCCGGGGCCCAGTCACCACAGTCGGGCTTGCATGAGATTCTGTCCGCCTTCTCCATCCACATGGGTACAAAACGACAACTATGGCTTCAATCAGCTGGTCTCTCAGACAAGGGCTGAAGGATGAAAGAAGGTAAAGGTACTTCTTTTAGGTCTTATCTCTCAGGTTTCTGGGTCTCTCTGTTTCTTTCTCTCTCTTTCTCTGTCTCTTTTCAGGCAGTACCTTGAATATGTATTTTTTTTTCCCTTCTGTATCTGCCTCCTCCACCCTCTGTGTGCCTTGAAGGTTAACCTTCCCAAACCTAGACAGCCTCCCCTGGCCTCCCTTGGCCTCTGCCTTCCAGTTGCATTTGGTTTCCTCCTCCCCTCCAGTGGGCTGCATACCTTGATTGAAAGTCATAGCTCCTATTAGGTGACCCTCTCCCACAGTGACAAATAGTCCCTCTGGATTCTGATAACCATCCCCCATGTGCCCTTTCAGTCCCAGGGTGGTAATGCTGATTCTAGCCCTACCATAGATCTCCTTAACCATCCCTCGTAAGCTTCCCTTAACCCCGCTCAGAACTTTGTAAACAGTCACTTGATTAAATTTTCCTTAATTACCCTGTCTGAGTGAGCCATCTGTTTCCTGCTGGGACCCTGACTGGTACAGGAAGAAAAATCTCTCTCAGAAGCTGTCCAACACTCCCATCCCTCCTCCTGCCTGTCCCAGCCAAAAAAAAAAAAAAGGAAAGAAAGAAGAAGAAAGATCTCCTTCAAATCTCTAGGATTGGATCATGCAATCAAGTCTGGGAAAGCAATTATCTGACATTTCCAAATAACTGCCATCAGGTGGTTATCCATTGGCAACCAATAATGTCTACTACCTTAGAGGTACCCCAACGTCTTGACCAAGAGAAGGAACAATGTCCATGGACAGAGTAGGAGAGAAAAGTCAGACAGGTGGGCTCACTCCTGGTTTTGTAGCAGTTTGCAGAAATTCTCGAGGCTCATGGCTGAGCAGTGGTTACTGCACTTATGGTGATGGTGAGCCACAAGCACCTGCTCCACAGCGGGCCCAAGGAGGACAGCAGAGGGCTGCGAGCCCCCTGCCCCGGGCTCCTGGAAACTCCCTCACAGCACCAGCAGTGGTGAGAGGAGCCTTTGTCCGGGACAACATAGACTTTTAGACCCTCGTGAGCAAGTCTTGCTTTTCACACTGAGACCCAAAAGAGAAGTGTGTATTGTGGTTGCCGTTGTTTTGCCCCAAGTCCTTCCCTTTGGGTCCTTAACACAGACAAAGTACAAAATTCTTTGGCCAGTAAGGAAATTGCATCTTCTTAGACTGGATGTGATCCTAAATGCCTTTTTGCTTTGTGTCACATATCCTTTTTGATTGGCCAGGATACAACGTCACCCTGTCCTCTACCTTAGGAAGTAGTTGTGTTTTTGTTTTGTGTGTGCGCCTGTGCTTGGTGGGACTGTGTGTGCATTATTTGGTTTTTAGGGAAAGAGTCCTGGCTCTTAGCCATATGAAAATAAAGGGGAAAGACCTTAATATAAAATATGATCAGGCATCGAACCCATGTTATGTATCCATCCACCCACCTTGGATGTTGCATACAAATTTGACTTCTGTGGTTTCTCCTTTGTTCATAAGCCTTTTATGACAGCCACCACTAAATATGCACAGTTTATTGTATGTATTCATATTGTTTACTGGGTGTTTGTCTCCCACTAGAATGCAAAAGCAGAGATTTTTGAGTGTTGTGTCTCCTGCTGTATCTGCAATACTTAGAATGGTAGCTGGCACATTGTAGACGCTCAATATTCATTGACTGTAGGATTGTATTGGTCGATGAATGAATGACTCTGATATTACCTGCTGTCTGGAGTTTAGACAATGACTGGTTCGTGATGTCGCTCTACACTTTTCCAGACAATATAAGAGGCCTGGGGCTTTCCGGGTGCTGTCTAAAAATGCACTCAATCTGGGGATCCCTGGAGGCCCTGGGCAGAGAGATCTAGCCAGCAGCTTCTCTATTCTGGCAACTCTCAGGTGAGTGCTGGCTGAGCAGGTGAATGGACAGCCAAGCCCACCGAGGGTAATCTCAAAACAGTCCTCTGTGGCATTGTCTTTCATTAGCACAGAGGGTATGGCTGTTCTTGACAAGTTTCCGGGAGCATCACACCATATCTGACATATCCTCTAGGCTGACAGTGGTCCTATATCTGTCCAGAGAAAAGGAAATGTTCCAAAGACCAAGACAAGGTGTTAAACTTCACAACAGCTGCCCAATACAAGTGTTAGGAGAGGATGCCACGATGAGTCAAGAAGCCTCAATTCCCTCCCCACCTGCAGCCCCCAGGAGACCAGACAGATGTGCAGCCCACCACCAGCTTCAGAGCACCTGCCGGGCCCTGCGCTTACGGACTCACGCAACACACCCTGTTGCATCATTCCCAGCTTAGAGGGCAAAGACCCAGTGTTCTCCTCCTTAGAACCATCCTTCACTTCGATTACTCCCCATGCTGCTTTCTGGCCAACGCCCCAGCCTGGGAGGTCTGCACGTTTGTAGAGCCGTGTTTGCTTTGACGAAATCCAGATCTGGGCATTTGACAAGAGGATCCCAATCTCTCTCCACCAAAAGCTAGCAGTAAATTTCCGATCTCTTTTTATCAGATCAGAGACTCTTTAATTACTGGTCTCACAACCCTTTTATATTCAAAAAAACTATTAAGTAACCAAGGCACTTTTGATTATGTAGGTTTTGTGCGTCAATATGTGCACTATTGGAAACTGAAATTAAGAAATGTTTAAAATGGGGGAGCCTAGGGGGCTCAGTCAGTGAAGCATCTGCCTTCAGCTCAGGTCATGATCCCGGAGTCCTGGGATCAAGTACCGCATCGGGCTCCCTGCTCAGCGGGAGGCCTGCTTCTCCTTTTCCCTCTTCCCCTGCTTGTGTTCCCTTTCTCTCTTTCTCTCTCTCTATGTCAAATAAATAAATAAACTCTTTTAAAAAAAGATGTTTAAAATGTTAATTTTAATTAACTCTAGAATAACAAAAATAAACCATTACATGTTAACATAAATAACACATTTAATGAAAAATAATAATATTCGCCTAAAAAAACTGTGAGAAGAGTAGGCTTGTTTTACATTTTTATAAATCTATTTAAAGTTTGCCTTGATAAAAAACAGCTGGATTCTCATGTCTGCTTCTGCATTTTATCTACTGTGATATCACACAGCTTGCAGCCTCTGGGAAGTTCCACTGTATACTCATGAGAGAATAAAAATAAAAAAGGCAAAAAACATCGTAGTATTATAATGAGAGTCATTTTGACATTTCTCATCTTATTTCCCTTGGGTCTATTTGTTCCGCTCCGCACTGAGGCTCTGGCCCAAAGGGACAGATACTCTTCTCTGGTGGAAGACTGAAGAAATTCATTTTTCAAAGAGATCAGTCTCCTTTTTTCCTTGAAAGAAATAGATTATTTCCTCCTTGCCAGTTACAGGCATTTTGTGGAAATCAACCAAAGTGTTCTACATCACAGGTTTGAGGAGTTTCCTAGGCACTAAGCATAAAAATTCCATAAATGTGCTCTAATAGAATATGCCAATATCCACTTATACCATTATTTGAAACTGGTGGTTTTCAAACTTCCTTTAACCATTGAACCATTATTTGAATGAAATCATATAAGAAGCTCAAGAAGACAATCTAGGCGAAGATGTTCCGGTTGCAAGAGGCTCTGAGCTCCTGCTCAGCCTGCCTCCTTCCTGTGCCCCAGCACTGCCCCCCTGCTGCAGGACCCCCCGAGGGTGAAGTCCAAGGATTCCCTGGGCCCGAAGGGCATAGTTGGAAAGCCAATGAGTCTGGCCATTAGTCCTCTATCCTAGGTCAACCTAACTTATATCCCAGGCTACTCCCCAAAGTCTTGGCCCAATCCCAACGTCCCCTGTTGTAGACCCCAGATCCAAACCTTTTCTATGACAAGTCAGGTGTATAGAAGAGTGATCCCAAGAGATAAAAATTAAAACAATAATGATGCCATTTTGTGCTCATCATATTAGGAAAAGTTTTGTTCTAACAGGTTAAATATTACAAAGGATAAGGAAAGCTAAGAGTATACTGTGCATGGAAGAGCAGATTGATACAACTGGCACTATCTAGAGCAACTGAAAATGCACATTCTGGGGGCGCCTGGGTGGCTCAGTGGGTTAAAGCCTCTGCCTTCGGCTCAGGTCATGATCTCAGGGTCCTGGGATCGAGCCCCGCATCGGGCTCTCTGCTCAGCAGGGAGCCTGCTTCCCCCTCTCTCTCTGCCTGCCTCTCTGCCTACTTGTGATCTCTCTGTCAAATAAATAAATAAAATCTTTAAAAAAAAAAGAAAATGCACATTCTGTACAATCCAACAGTTCTGGACTGATCCATTCTGTTTAGAGGGACTCTAATATGTGAACAAAGAAGTCATACCCCAAGAAATTTTTACAGATTCTTTGTAATGACAAACAAACAAGAAAATGGAAAAGATTAATACAGATTGACAAGTGAAAAGAAAAATAAACTGTGCTTTATTTAAATGCTGAAATACTATGTAACAGTTTGAATTAATTCAATATATATCATATACACATCAAATATAAGATATATATATCAACAAGGTTACTTCCCAAAAATATTAACGTAAATGAAAGAGAAAACTACTAAATTATATTTCTAGCAAGTAACATTTATATAAAAGTTCAAATGCTAGGAAATATTACATATTATTTTGGAGGTACATATTAATACAGAAAAGAATACAAAACAGCTGCAAAAATACGATTGTGGTTGTTTCTTTTTTTATTATTGTATTTATTTATTTGAGAGAGAGAAGGAGAGCACGAGCAGAGGGAAGGGCAGAGGGAGAGGCCGAGGGACAAGCAGACTCCCCACTGAGCAGGGAGACCAACGTGGGCCTCCAACCCAGGACCCCAAGATCACAGCCTGAGCCAAAGTCAGGTGCTTAAGTGACTGAACCACCCAGGTACCCCAATGGTGGTTGTTTCTGGAGGGATCAAAGAGGGCTTGGGACTCTGTAGAGTATCAAAAAGGACACCTCCTTTATCTGTGATGTTTTCTCTCTCTGATTGTATGTGTGTCTGTGTGTGTGTGTAAATGCAAATATATATATATATAATGTCAACTAATAAATCTGGATCATGATAACACAGGCATACATTGTTTGATTCTTATTCTGTATTTTCCAAACCCTTGGAAATTTTGAAAAATAACAGTAGCCAAAAGTAAGTGTAGTTCACTCTTTTTTGAATGCTTAGTCTGTGTGAAACAGATTGGGTAACTTAAGCCTCAAAGCAACACAATTGAGTGATTACTTTCAGTATCTGGGGAAATTTCAGGCTCAGAGAAGTGACATACAGTCAGCAGGAGGCAACACGTAAGAACCCGTGTTCTCGGCCCCTCTGCCATACTGGAGTCTACTTTCACTGGATCTCACCCAGTCCAGGAACTAACCCAAGATCCTTGCTATCTTCTACAGCCTGGGCTTCGCATCTCTAAACAGTGATGTATAACAAGAGCATGTGTTGACTTTGTGTAGTATTCATTCTTACCCATTTACCTAAACATAGAAGCACAAAGCAAACTCTACATCTACCAATCCCAAAGCAAATAAATTATTTGTAAGCAAAATTGCTGGTGCCTGAGCTCTTCATAGTAACCTCATTACTCAGGACCCAAAGCTGGAGCCTTCTAAATTGCAACATGCTAGAGTTGACTCTGTGTTAGCTGTCAAATTATTCCATCCTGGAAATGGGATGGGATGGGGCAGGGGCAATGGATGTAGCCACTCTGAACAATAACTGACCTCCAGGGAATATGTGCAGACCGCAGTATGATCAGATTTCCCCATCTCCCAATTGCACTACTGGGTAT
>CM052896.1:12328113-12362373 GCA_028534135.1 Potos flavus | reverse complement strand
TTATTCCCCATTCACTCCCTTGTTAGGGTGGAGACGGAAGAGGAATCCTTACCCTTTCCTCTTCAGTGAGTGTGATTAATGCTTCCCTTCTTACTCTAACATGGAATTCACAGAACTTCAAGGTGAAAGACCGAGAAGCATGTCCTCAGCCTCCAAATGGCCACAGCCCAGTTTTGCAAAGGTCCTCCGGGTCAGTCCTGATTTCCAAAATTATCTGCCTCTCCAAGAAGAAAATTCACCTTTAAAGATTAAGTTCTTTTATTAAAGTAAAACACAATTACAAGGAATAGTCTTATGGCTAAATGTTTGTACCCATTCACAATTATTTATCATAGTGGCTCTACCCCAGAAAAAGTGGAAAGCAAATGTGCAGCCAAAGGGAATTCGTTAAGTTCACACTAGCATTAAGCAAGCAAATATGTATAAAGTGCTTAGTGGAAGCCTGGGACAGAGCAGGTTCTCAACAAAAGAGTATTTGTTATGCAATCAGACAGCCATGATTGAGATTACATACCATATTTTTAAGATGTGGGAAAATAAAAAGAACGTCGCTGAAACATGTCCATGGCCTACTATAAGGTTAACATAATCTTTTCAAAAGAGCATGTGGCCTGTGATTTCATTTGATTTTAAATATATTAAACTGGTTATTTTGGAGTAGCAACATTACAATTTTTATTTGACTCATTTTATTTTTATGTTTTCTAGAATTGAACCCGCTGATTTTTAAAGGTGGGAAAATGTGTTGTTTTATTTTTCAAAACATTTAATTCAGCAGAGTTACTAAAGTCTTCCTGCCTTCCAGGCTCCCTCCCCCCGAGAAATGCCATGACCACTACAAGAGGAGGCACCTGGAGCCTTCTTGGTGTCTGTTTAGGCACAGTCCGAGGCTCTGCTGAGACACTACATGGGCTGGGAATGAGGAAGAGAGTTGGTCAGGCTTGACAATCCCACCCACGGGTCTGCCCAGAAGTGGGTCAGAAACCATCATGTTGATTTTCAGCACAGAAGCCTTTTTCTTTTCCCTCTGGAATATTAAGAGAAACAGAACAGCTCTTAATGGAAAATCAAGAAGCGTTAAGAGGGGCTGCCTATCCTCTAAGTCCCAACTGCCATGGAGCCTGGTGATTTGGGTTAAGGAAAACCAGACTTGGGTCTGCACTCTGCTGATGACCAGCTAAGGAACCAGGCAAGCTTCTGAAGTTCCTTGGGTCAGTTTCCTCACTTACCAAATAGGAATCACAATATTATCATACTTCCTAGGGTTTTGTGAGCATCAAATGAAATAATAGACCTAGAGTACTTAGCACAATGCCTAATGCAGGCGGAACACTCAGCAAATGTCAGCTACTGTTACGATTATTTGCCAAGGCCATGGAAGGATAATGACCCATTTTCATTCTTAATAGTAAGTGTTTTATATCATACCATGCTTGATATTTCTGTAGCACTTCTACAGTTTCTATTTATTCTAGAACATTCAGGCATTTGGCAAATTTCCTATTTTGGATATTTACTTTCATCAAACTTTTCTTTTAGCCTGAAGATTAGAGAGTTGAAGCTCAAAAGTTCACCTCGTCAGGGCGCTTGGGTGGCTCAGTTGATTAGGTGACCGACTCTTGATCCCAGCTCAGATCTTGATCTCAGCATTGTGAGCCTAGCAAGAAGCCTACTTAAAAAAATAAAAAGAAAAAAGAAAGAAAGAAAAAAATCACCATGTCTATTTTTATCTTTAGTTAGTCTGATAGCTTTTCTCTAACAGAAAACTTCTATGGAAAAATAAACAGGAAGATAATAACACTACTATTCTAAAATGGACTATGTGGACTGAATAGACGGCCTAGTTTATTTAAGAAAGAGCTGTATTACAGAAATTAAAAGTTATAATAATTATTCTTAATGTTTTTTTGAGAAAAATGTCTATGGATTCATCATCCCCATTTTTGTTTGTTTTTAACTTAGAATTCCACTAAACTCCAGGCATCTTCAAAATATTTTGTGTTTGTGTGTGTTGGCTCTTATAAATAGATGTACTGAGTCACTTATTAAAGGGAATGATACGGGAATAAAATTAGATGAAAAGTCACTTTGTATTGCAAGGGACAATATAAGACATCCCAGGAAGCGTCATACCCTAAAACTAAATAAATAAGTCCAATACAAATCTATGTAGATGCAGTAATAGAACATTCTTGGTAGTTTTTATTTAAATATCCTGCTCTGGGGTACCCATGGCAACATTATTGTAAGACCATGGGATACAGAACACGTGAGCATTGGGTACATAATTCATTTCCTTCCAATGGCGCCCCAACATGAAAGGCAAGTGGGCCACTTGAATTCTACAATGTTCACACCTTATCCACTCAATACATTTTCTCCTCAAACAATTCTATTCTAGGTCTTTTAGTGTAGGAAGCAAGGTGCTTTGATAGTCATGGCCATTAGAGTCTTCTCACTCTTTGCTACATCTTTTAAGTTTCCCCAGTACTTAGCAAGTGACCCACCTTTCTTCTGCAGACTTCCATTGATAAAATGTGGTAGAATGTCAGCACCCATTTGGTACCAGTTACCCATTTCAATACCATCTAGGCTATCTTAGGTTTTATTTTAAAAATGAATCATAACTATTTATTAAATGCAATGTCATATTTTAAAGCCTCTTCTCTATTCCACTATAAACCCTGTTGGGGAAGTGGAGGTACAGCCTGAAGAGAAGACGTGGTTAGAACAGATCATTGCATTCATGTCAGTTGCAGGAGGAAGCCACTGACGCTGATGGCTTCCTTCCCTGGGTCTCAACATGAAGAGGAAGGGGAAGTAGGAATCAGCTGAGTGTGCTTTGCCTTGCAAACAAGGCATTTCCCTTTGCCTACAAAAAGGGGATTGGGAGGGAAAGAAAGGGGAACACATCATCTTAGCCTTTACCTCCTACTTATAGAACATTATTATGATCTATACCAGAGTCTTAAGACTTTAATGAATTTTCTTTAGACTCGTGTTACATTTAAATAACCTACTCAATCTAAGACGTGACCTGACACTCAGGAGATAATCCAAAAATGGTGACTAAATGAACAGCTGGATTTTAGGATAAAACCCCATCGAACTACACATGCACTCACACATACACCTGCCATCTCATCTGCTTCTCAGCCACCTTGCTTATGCCAGTATCTCTACCTTGAATCTTTGCTGCCTTTCTCTTGTCTCTAAAATTGATCTCATCCTTCAAGGCCCCAGTTCAAAGTTTCACTTCTTCTGCGAAGATTTTGCTAGGCCATGCTGCTTTCTCAGTGTGGATCTGCCTATAGATGTGTCTATCATTTATACTTCATAGTTTGCTATAAGTTGTGGGGGGTTTTTTTTGTTTCTGTTTCTGTTTATGTTTTTGTCTCTGATCTTCTCAGTAACAGAACACATGGCCAAAGGATATAGATAGACTGTATTTTTTACTTTGATAAAAGGCCCTAAACAACCGGAAATTCTGCATACTGCTGATAAATGGGTAATTTAAATAAGTATCTTAAATGGGTGATAAATGATACATTTCACAATATTTTGGAAAACTCATTGGTAGTATCTGCTAAAGCTAAAGATGGGCATATCCTGTGACCTAGCAATGAAACTAGAACTGTTCATCAGAACATGATGTGTTCATCAGAAATGTGTATATACGCATATATATGTTCTCCAAAACACATCACCTAGAATGCTCTGGTATTACTATTTGCCACAGCTAAAACTCAACAGTTATGCAACTGTTTTCAGCAGTAATATGCCTGCAAATAAAAAAAACTGGTAAATATAAAATGCATTTTTTTATGTTTTAATTTTTTTAAGGTATATTGGCTGTTTAAAAGCAATTTTTAGGGGAGTCTGGCTGGCTCAGTCAATGGAGCATGCAACTCTTGATCTTGGGGTGGTGGCTTCAAGACCCACATTAGGTATAGAGATTACTTAAACATTTTAAAAATCTTGTGGTGCCTGGGTGGCTCAGTTGGTTAAGCATTTAACTTCAGCTCAGGTCATGATCTCAGGGCTGTGAGATCGAGCCTCACATGGGGTCCTTGCTCAGTGGGGAGTTCGCTTCTCCCTCTCCCTCTCCCTCTGCCCTTCCCCCTTTAAATAAATAAATAAATAAATAAGATCTTTAAAAGAAGTTTTTTTGATCTTAAAAAAATTTTAGAAAAGCATTGTATTTTCAGAATTAAGGACATACTGAAAAGCGAAATGTATGACAATCACACACAGAACAAGAGGGTATGAATGGAAGTATACTGTTACAAGATACTTCCACTCTACATAAAGTGGTACAATATTATTTGAAGCCAGTCTGGCTTCGATGATAAGACAATGCTATATACTGTAAGCTCCATAGCAACCACTCAAAAATAAAACAAAACAAAAACTAATAATAAATAAAATGGAGAGAAAACAGAATCATAGCAAGATGGTATAAAAGAAGATAAGAAAGCGGGAAAAATATAAAACACATAGCCCAATCATAGATTAAACCAGAACAATTTGATAAACACATAATTGTAATGGTTTAAACACATCAAGTAAAAGGCAAATTTTGTCAAATTTGATTAAAATGTAAGCCCCAACAATAGGCTAACTACAAGAAAGATAATTTAAATATAAAAACAAAAGGTGCTTGGGTGGCTCAGTCAGTTAAGCACCCAACTCTTGATCTGAGCTCAGGTCATGATATCAGGGTAGTGAGATCAAGCCCTGCATCCTGCTCCATACTGAGCATGGAACTTGCTTAAGATTCTCTCCCTTCCTCTCCCTCTGTCCCCCCACCCCCACCCCACTCACACATGCTCTCTGTCTCTCTCTCTCTCTCTTTAAAATAAATAAATAAATAAACAAATAAACAAACAAACAATTATAGGTTTAACATGGGAAGAGTGGGAAAAAATATACATGCAAATACTAACCAAAAGGAAGTTGAATGGCTACAGTAATATCAGACAAAATAAATATCATAACAATAAATATTTCCAAAATATAGGGGATGTTTTATAATGACAGTTCATCAAGGAGACAAAACAAGTCTATATGTGTATACACTCATTAACTGAGCTTCAAAATACATAAGGCAAAAACTAATAGGTCTAAAAGAAGAAATGAGCAAATCCACAATTAAGTTTGAAATCTCAACATTCCTCTTTCAATAATTGATAGAACAATTAGACAGAAAATCAGTAAGAATTCAGAAGATTGGACACCACTGTCATCCCTGCCTAAATAACATTCATAGAAAGAACATCTTCCAGCAAAAGCAGAGTACACACTCACATGTACACAGAATATTTACCAAGACAGACGATATTTTGAAGCATATAAGAGGACTAAATAATTTTAAAAGAATTGGAACAACAAAAAGTGTATTCTCTGACCACTATAGAATTCAACTAGAAAACAGTAACAGGAAGACATCTGCAAAATCTAAAAATATTTGGAAGTTTGGCAATGCACTTCTAAATTCCCAAGTGTCAAAGAAGAAATTACAAGGGAAATTAGGGGAAAAAAAGTAACAAAAATGAAAGCAAGATATATCTTTGTGTGATATCACTAAAATAGTGCTTTTGTAGGGATATTTATTAGAATTAAATTCTTATATTAAAGAAGAAAAAGAAATCAAGTCATATATCCAAGTTTTAAACCAAAAAAAAAACTAGAAAAAGAAAATTAAATTAAACCCAAACCAGTGAAGAAATGAAATGATAAAGATAAGACTAGAGAATTACAAAGTGGAAGCAGGAAAACTGTGAGTTGTTTGATAAATCAGTTTGCTGGAAAACAACAGCTCTAGCTAACCCAACCAGGAAGAAAGAGAGAAAATATACAAAGTACTTTTATCAGGAATGAAAGAGTGGACTTCACTACAAATGCTCAGATTTTAAAAGATTAGAAAGAGAATATTATGAACAACTTTATACCAAGCTATTCAACAACTTAGATGACATGACAAATTATGTGAAAGACACAAACTATCAAAACTAACTTACTTAGTCAAGAAGAATTAGATAATACCAATAGCACTACCTTTACTTTAAAAATTTAGCTTATGGTTATAAAACCTTCCAACAAGGAAATATCCAGAGCCAGATGGCTTCACTGGTGAACTCTATCAAACATTTAAGGAATTCATAACAGTAGTTAACACAAATTCCTCCAGAAATAAAAGAGGGTGGAGACTCAGTCCAACTTATTTTATGAGGCCTTGGTTTGGGCCATTACTATGAAATCTAGACAAAACTTACAAGAAAAAAAAATACTTACAGACCAGTATCCCTCATGACCATGAACACAAACTTAAAAAATTTTTAGGAAATCAAATCCAAAAATATATAAATAGAATGTTACATCATGACTAAGGGGAGTTGATCCCAAGAATGCAAAATTGTTTTAACATCTGAAAATCAAACAATGTAATTCCCCATATTAACAGACTAACACCACCAACAAATAAACAATATGACTATTTTCAAGAGATGACAAGAAAGCCCTTGACAAAATCGAACATCTATTTATCACTCAGTAAACTTCCTCAATCTGAGAAAAGGAATCTAAAAACAGAACAAAACAACAACAAAACAAAACAAAACAAAAAAACAAAAACTACAACACCATACATATTAGTGAAAGACTGAAAGTTTTTCCCCACAGAAAAGGAATGAGATTAGATGTCCATTCCCAGTGCTCATAATTTAACATTCTACTAGAGGTCCTCGCTAGTGCAATAGGGTAAGAAAAAAGAAATAAAAGGTATATATATTGAAAAAGAAGCAGCAAAATTTTCTTTACTCACACAGATGATCAACTAGGTAAAATACTCTAAAAAATCTGTTTTTAAAAGCTACTATAGCTTTTTAAGTTTAATAAGGTTTATAGGCTTCATGGTCAATATATTAAAAAACCAATTATATTTCCACTTATTAGGAATAAACAATTATAAATGGAAATATGAGAGGCATAACATTTGCAACAACATAAGAACATAAGATACTTCGGGACACATTTAATAAAATATGTGCAAAGCACCACTGAGAGAAATTAAACAATACCTAAATGAATGAAGCAAGACACCATGTTCATATATTCAGTATTATTAAGATACCAATTATCCCTAAGTTGATATAGATGCTCAATAAAATTTTAACCAAAATATAAGAGGTCATTTTTTTTAGAAATAGACAAATTATTCTAAAAAAAATTATTCTAAAATTTATATGGAAATTCAAAGGACCAAAAATACCCAATTTTGATTTAAAAAAGAACAAACTTGGAAAACTTACACTTTCTTTTTAAGACTTGTTATAAGGCTACAATAATCATAAGAGCATGGTATTGACATGAGGTTATACAAATAGTACAATGGAATAGAACTGCGTGTCCAGAAACAAAGACAGATGTATATAATAAATGAATTTTCAAGAGAGATGCCAAGACAATTCAATGGGAAAAGGATAATCTTCTCAACACAGGCATTGTAACAATTGCTCAGCCTTACATGAAAAATGAACCTCAATGCTTATTTCATATCATCAACAAAATGAACTACAGCAGATAATAGTAGACCTAATATAATGGTATAATGGCTATACTTTTTAAACTTCTAGAAGAAAACATAAGAGAAAATCTTTGTGCCATTCAGCTAGACTAAATTTTCTGAATAAGACAGACACATTGAAAAAAAAAAAAAAAAAAAGACAGACACATTGACTAATACAAATATATGTGAATTAGATTTTATCAAAAATCTTTTAACTGTTATTCGTCAAAAGACTCTTAAAAAATGAGAAGGTAAAGAACAAACTAGGGTAAAATGTGTCCAAAACATCTATGTGACAAAGAACTTTTACCCAAAATATAGAAGAACTTTTACAACTCGATAATATGAAGACGAACAAACCAATGTTTAAAGTGCACAGAAAACAACTGAAGAAGATACATGAATAACAAAAAAGCACGTGCAAATATATTCAACATCATTAGTCATCAGGGAAATGTAAATCAAAACCACAATGAGATTCTACTATGCACTTATTAAAATGGCTAAAATTAAAAAGATTAACATTATCAAGGGCTGGCAAATATGTGAAACCAGAAGTGCCTTATATTGCTAGTGGAATGTAAAATGGTATAGCCACTTTGGTTTTTTTTTTGTTGTTGTTGTTGTTTTCCGGTGGGGTTGGGGGAGGGAGGATGATGAGTATGTCCTACGAGTGATTATTATAGTGATGGTTACAATTTTGTGATTATGCTAAAAACACTGAAGTATACACTTTATTTTTTTATTTAAACTCAAGTTAGTTAACGTACAGTGTAGTATTGGTTTTGGGAGTAGAATTTAGTGATTCGTCACTTACATATAACACTCAGTGCTCATCCCAACGAGTGCTCTCCTTAATGCCCATCACCCATTTAGCCCATGCCCCACCCCCACCTGCCCTCTAGCAACCTTCGGTTTGTTATCTATAGTTAAGAGTTTCTTATGGTTTATGAGAGACTGTGAACTCAGAACAAGGGACTGAGAGTTTTGGAGGGGAGAGGGTGGGGGGATGGGCGAGCCTGGTGGTGGGTATTGAGGAGGGCACGTATTGCATGGAGCACTGGGTGTGGTACATAAACAATGAATCTTGTAACACTGAAAAAATAAAATAAAAGTATTTGGGGATAAAAAAAAAAAAGAGTTTCTTATGGTTTGCCTCCTTCTCTGTTTTTATTTTATTTTATTTTTCCTTCTCTTCCCCTATGTTTATCTGCTTTGTTTCTTAAATTCCACATATGAGTGAAATCATATGCTTCAAGTCTTTCTCTGTCTGATTTATTCCACTTAGCATAATACCCTCTAATTCCAGCCATGTCGTTACAAGTGGCAAGATTTCATTCTTTTTTTCTGCCGAGTAATATTCCAATGTGTGTGTGTCTGTGTGTGTGTGTCTGTGTGTGTCTGTGTGTGTGTAGAAACACCACATCTTTTTCATCCATTCATCAGTTGATGGACATTTGGGCTCTTTCCATAATTTGGTTACTGATGATATTGCTGCTATAAATATTGAGGCGCAGGTGCACCTTCGAATAAGCATTTTTTGTATCCTTTGGATAAATATCTAGTAGTACGATTGCTGGGCCATAGGGTACTTCTATTTTTAACTTTTTGAGGAAACTCCATACTATTTTCCAGAGTGGCTGCACCAGTTTGCATTCCCACCAACAGTACAAAAGGGTTTCCCTTTCTCTGCATCCTTACCAACATGTCCTTTCCCGAGTTGTTAATTTTAGCCATTTGGTGTGTGTGAGGTGTGAGGTGGTGTCTCATTGTGATTTCGATTTGTATTTCCTTGATGCCAAGGAATGTTGAGCGTCTTTTCATGTATCTGTTAGCCATCTGGATATCTTCTTTGGAAAAGTGTCTATTCATGTCTTCTGCCCATTTCTTAAACGGATTATTTGCTTTTTGGGTGTTGAGTTTGATAAGTTCCTTATAGATTTTGGATACTAATCCCTTATCTCATATGTCATTTGCAAATACCTTCTCCCATTCCTTTGGTTACCTTTTAGGTTTGTTGATTGTTTCCTTTGTTGTGCAGAAGCTTTTTATCCTGATGAAGTCCCAATAGTTCATTTTTGCTTTTGTTTCCCTTGCCTCAAGACCTGTCTAGTAACAAGTTGCTGTTGCCGAGGTCAAAAAGGTTGCTGCCTGTTTTCTCTTCTAGGATTTTGATAGATTCCTGTCTCACGTTTCGGTCTTTCATCCATTTTATTTTTGTGTATGGTGTAAAATGGCCCAGTTTCATTCTTCTGCATGTCACTGTCCAGTTTTCCAACACCATTGGTTGAAAAAACTGCCTTTTTTCCACTGGATATTCTTTCCTGTTTTGTTGAAGATTAGTTGACCATTACAGCCACTTTGGAAAAGAGTTTGGCAGTTTCTTATAAAGTTACATGTACATCTACCCTATGACCCAGCACTTTAAAATTAAAAAAAAAAAAAATACTGATACAGAGCATTGTGATTAATCTCAAAAGCATTATAATATACTGAGTGGAAAAGGCCAAACACAAAATACTATGTGAGGTATAATTTCATTTAAATGAAAATCTAGAAGATGCAAAACTATAGGGGCCAAAAATAAATATTAGTGGTTGTCCAGGCTAGAAAGGGAGGAAATTAATGATATAAAAGCATGAAGGAACTCTTGAATGTGATCAAAGTTCTCTACAGCATGATTATATAATGGTCACATGACTACATTTATCAAAACTCATCAAGTTGTGTCTTAAAATTGGTGAACTTTATTGTGCCTAAATTATATTTCAATGAAGTTGATCAAAAAGTCTTCAAAGAGAAAAATTGTATATATACATATATGTAAATATATACACACACCACATATACCCATAGATACACTTTTTGAATTAAACCTTTACATCCATGCAGAATAAAGTGCCAGTCATCCAAAAGAACACGATAGCCCTAAAATTGTGTCTTCAATAAAATTTTATGTCTACTTGTTTGCTTCCTTCCTTCACACTCAGGAAAATAGGATACTTATATATTTTCTTTTTTTTTAAAGATTTTATTTATTTATTTGACGGAGAGATAGAGAGAGCACCAGTAGGCAGAGCAGCAGGCAGAGGGAGAGGGAGAAGTAGTCTCCCCACTGAGCAGGGAGCCTGATGGGGAGCTCGATCCCAGGGCCCTGAGATCATGACCTGAGCTGAAGGCAGCCGCTTAACAACTGAGCCACCCAGGCGCCCCAATACTTACATATTTTCTATACAATGGTATATGAAATAGTATCATCAGTTTCCCTGACAATCTACCCCCAAACACTTACTCACTCAAGCCCTTGACATAAACCATACTGAAAAAAATAAAGAAATGAAAAATACCAAAACGCTCCATTTTTTTAGATGGTTGATGAAAAGTTAATACTCAATCCATATTTAAATATATCTTATCAGACTATTTCATTTAATAGTTTGTGAAGAGGTTTCACCATCTGATTGGATAACTCTTTCTTGAAGACAAAGTCAAAGCCATGGCGACTCCATCATCGCATTGTGACAAGAATGTACTGTTTTTCTTACAACATGCAGGGCAGAATTCAAGGTTAAGGGTAGCATACCAAAGACTTGCTTCATGAGCAATTTTAATGGTAAAGGAACCTTGACTTTTGCTTCCTATATTACTTCAACTAAAACTGACCTTCAACATACGAAGATTTCATTTTCGCAAATAAATGGCTGGCCTGATGTCTTTTATTAGAATCGCAAACAGTAATCAGCATGCTTTCAAGGCCACAATCTTCCTTTTAATTCAAACTACAGATAATACGGATAATAGAACGGAAGTCATGGGAGGGCACTAAAAGCTAAAGTAATCTTTGTTTCTTAAGAACACATAACTATTTACTTAGGGATCACATCGTGCCACTTTCCAACATTATCAACAGTTATCATATTTATCCTGTTAACAGGATGGATTTATTGTTTGTGTATAATAATTCGGGCCCAAGCTGCGCTGATGTGTTTTATGGCATGTAGTCAATGCCGATATATTGCGGGTCTATAACCGCTCCATAAACTACGGATGCCATCGTGGAAATGAATGAGCCCAAGTATCTACTGAGCTGTTTCTAATTATATGTTTATCTTTCCTCATTCCTTTGACTCACATTTTATTTATACCACATGTGGTTACATGTGGTATAGAAGCAATTTTAGGAGGTTTTGGAAAACCCTAAGCAATCATCTTATTTTACTCAGCAAAGCCACATTACTTACATTGACAGCAATTATGTCTCTATATATCATAACATTCATACAATTTCTGGTCCCTTCCAACCACACTATTTCCATTTGAATTCTCCTAAAGACAGAAGACTTTTAAATGAAGCTTATTCATCGGTCTTGAAATTTTTAATGATTCTCTTAATTGTGTTCGTAGTTATAACCGTGACATAATATCTAAACCTAATTATTTAATTATAATATGTCATCCTATGTGAAAAAGAATCACAAATATTTACTGAAATTTTTTAAATCATCATAGGAAATAATTGCCTGTGGATGCCATTTAAACAGCTACATCGATCAATAGAGTTTATCTATACGCGTAATACCTTTGTTTTGACTTCACAGGGGCTGAAAGATGGCACAAACGAAAATTCCCCGCTGCCCCAGAGCCCCAGAACCAAGGATTCTCAAGAACTGACATGGTCATTTTCCATCTGTGTGGCTTCCGGCTCACACACTTTCCAACCTCACTCTCTGCTGCTTGCATGTGAGTAACTTCCAGCCTTAGTTTCTCTGATGTGTACTCCAGCTGCTCACGGAATGGAAGGCTGTCTCCTGGGTCCCTGGTGACCAGGGGCCCTGACTCCAAAGCTGCTTTCCTGACCTCTGCCCTAAAGGCCAGGACTTCAATTATGAGCTGTGGTTCACCGCCTCTCACCACCCGTGACAATGAATGCTAGGCTTTCTCTTCTGCTCTTACCCCAGCCTCCTCTAGACTGAAACCCACCACCCACACCTGAATCTACAATGCCCTTCAGCCATCTTACCTTTACGCCTGTGTCCCTATACCACCGGGTCCAAACTTCCTGCTTCCCACAGAATCCCTTGCCTTCAAGCCCACTCGTGTTACACCAGCGGCTTTGAACTATCACGCTGCCCTGTATTTTCATTTTCCTATGGGCACTTAATTTCTGCATATAAATAGCAACTATTTTATCTAAGTTTTTCTGTGTTGGTTCTGCTGCCTAGTATCATGAATAAAATATCGCCGGGATGACTTCAGTAAGAGAAGGCATGTCCTCTGGCTTTAAAACTCAGCATTATCTAATTGGGCAGAATATCTGATTTAAGAGAAGTTTGGGACGGTGAGTTTTTATCATCAGGACGGGGCTCTTGGAAAAATCTAACAGGTTGTCTAGAGATAGCAGAGATTAGCAAACAGTATGGAGACATTCAGAATAATTACCATTACAAATCCACTTACATACTTGCCACTCTGGACAGGTGAAGGGTCAAGGGCTTACCAAACAATTGTTTCCAATGCATCCAGACAGCTGGATATAGCCGGGCTCACATGCACGATTTAGTCCCCATCAGACTGGCTGTCACTTACACTCATAACACTGGCTCGAGATCTGTCTGCTTCGGCTCACTTGCTATAAACCAGATATACGCACCCAGCCGAGCACATGGGGAGGTAGGCTCCTCCTGGGACATATTTCATCACAAAATGGAAGCTATGCATGCCTTCTGACAAACATTCTTGACTCTTTGGAGGAGGAATCGCAAAAGGCCAATGGTTTGTTTCAAAGCCAGGAAAGCAGCCGGTTGAAAGCATTAGCTTGGTTCCCTTTTGTTTTTTAAGAATTCAGTGCAAGCGTGAATCTGAATTTATAATTCTAGCGGGGAGGGGGAGATTTAGATGATTTAGAAGTGTGCATAGTGCCTTCATTGTCTCAAGCATTTCGGAGAGCTCATTTTAATTTCAGAAAAGATGGAAACATTTCAACTTTCAAGTTCATACATTTGTTGGTTCATTGAACAGCTATTTATTGCTATGAATTCGTGCTGGGCGCTATTCTAGGTGTTGGGAATATGGCAGGGGGATAAGAACAGATAAAATGCTATCTTCTTGGATCTTATGTTCTGGTAGAGAAGAGTGACAATAAAACGGAATTCGTACATGGCAGAATGCCCGGCAATCACAGGTATTATAAAGAAGTAAGAAGAGGGTATAAGCTAGGCGAGGGAAGGGGGCAATATTACAGCTAGGACAGTCGGGAAAGGGCCCTCTGAGGAGATGACAATTGAATAGAGACCTACGTGCCTGAAGAGTGACCCAGATAAGTATCAGGGAGAAGAGTCTTCCAGCAAAAGGAAGAGAAGGACCAAAGTCCCTGAAGCAGAGAAAAATAGCCTTCGTCTGTTCAGGGAGAAGCAAGAGCCCCATGTGTCTGGTGCTAAGGCAGCAAGGAGAGAGGTTAATACTCTCCAGCATGGTCATTTCATATCACATTAAAAATTTTTTTTTTTTTTTTTTGCCTTAGCATGCCGAGAAAATGCTGCTTTAAATCAAGACTTTCTTTCCTGACCTCCAACCTGCCTCAGAGTCACCTTTGTTTGAATTAATTATTTAATCACTTTCATCACACATGACTTCAAGAACCGCCTTGTGTTTAATTCAAGACAGTTGGCTTTCCCTTTGAAGACAGATTAAAAACGGAGTGGCAGAATAGAGAGGTGGTGTCTTAAGCTTCGGGCGGCTTCAGAAAAGAGCAGGGCCGGGGTGGCCCGTGGTGCTTTTCCTTTGATTCACAAGAGCTGTTTAGATTCTGGCAGTGACAAGCTCCAAATTTACCCAAGTGACAATGTTCACTTCGCAGAACAGGCAGCCTGAGCTAATGTAATAAATAAGTAAATCCGGGGTAGGAGCCACACCTGCCCAACTCCCATCATTATGCGACCAAGGGGCTCTGGAGACAAGAGAATTGGGGAGCAGGGGGAGTAAGCTGGGTTCGAAAGAGGGCAAAACCCCATCAGCCAAGCCTCGACTGGGGACAAGTGTGTGATCTCCCTGATCAGACTGCTGTCTGCTTGATCTGATTTTTTATTATTATTATTATTAGACAGCTGTGATCTTCTCCCTTCAAAGCCTTGTCACCACCGTTCGCAGGAATGTGAGTGATATGATTAGGGAACATGGCATCTCGTGTAATCACCATCATAATAGTCATAATGGTCATAATGGTCATAATCACCATCTGAGGGTTTCAGGAACACGACACCCTCTTCTAGGGCTGCCCGAGAGCGGCGCACAGAAAGTCGGAAGTTGCACGCATGTCTCCACCTCTTGCACACCTTTTCTCGGCCACCGCGTCCTCCTGCTCGCCCTCGACCCAGACAGGCCCAGCCTACAGGAAAAGGCTCCTCCAAGTGCGCCTTTCTGAGGAAATCCATTCATTTGGGGATCCTTTCCTTTCTTTCCATGAAAACTTTCCACTGCCTCTGTCGATGTGTTCTGCGTCAGGGAATTTTCCAGATAACGGAAGAATTTACCTATAAGTTTTCCAGGAATTCATCTCGCAAAGCAAATTCTCCAAAATCTTTTAAAACAGGTCTTCATTGTCACTTGAAAATGGATGGCAAACCTTCCTCTTTTCTCTGAAATTAATATATTCCGGTTTAACGGTACCTCGAGGTCAAAGGAATCTCATTGTTATTGTATGAAATGATAGGATGAAGTCCTCGGGATTTTTAAGGGGTAGGGCTGTTTGCTCCTTATAGGACAGTGTAGGCAGGAAAAACCCAAAGGGGACGCTAGCTCTGCCCCTTTCCACTCTCTGACCTTGGACAAGTCGCTTAACCTCTATGAACTGGCTTCCTCCTTTCCAAGAAGGGACATGGTCAAATCAGTTCCTCAGAGTTGTCTCATGCTAGTTTGTGCTAGTCAACGTTCTTAGTTGCAAAGAAGAGATAGGGAGTCTGGGTACTCTCAGTGGAGAATAAGCATTTGGAAAGGGAAATATGGAAAATCAGACAAGGAAAATGAGGAGGAACCAAGAAGCTAGGCAGCAGAGAGGACAGGAGAAGCTAGGCTACCCGTCGTCCAGTTAGAAGACCTCACCGGACACACAAATGTCAGATTTTTGCTGCCGTGATAGGGGCACAATGGTGATGTCGACGGTGTCTAGCTGTCTGTCTGCCATCTCACATGCTTCTGCTGCCTCAAAACCCACAGCACAGAGATACTCCAAAAGAAGAATGGGTTCAGCTGCTGGAAAGACAATGAACCTCCCCTAGAAGGAAAAAGGGGATATATGGTAAGCATCTCATCTGGCACAAGATTACGGATTCAATAAATGTCGCTTTTCTACTTCCAAGCCTTTTTCTTGGCTTGCTGATCACCAGCTAGCCCTTCCAAATCTCCCTTTCCCCTCCAAAATTATTACTTTTTATTGACTTGAGCTGGTAAACCAGATCCCTAAACTGTCAGAATGGTATGAAAACTAAAACATTTAGCTTCCGAGTGATCCCATGAAACATTTTGAGCAAAGTAAAGAACAAAATGAATTTAAGATATTTATAGACGTTGTTATGTTAGACTTAAATTCTGGGTTTCAGAGCATTGAAGTGTGCTATTAGTGAGATCTGGAAGGATGAAGTGTCACACTAGTCAATTTCTGTTCTTCCCTTTTATTCCCTTAAAAGAAGCCATTGGAGAGTGAGGACAGGCAGGACTTCTGTGTTCTGCCTCCTTTCTGAGTCCCAAGCTGGAGTGACTTACCTGGAGTCCCTCACCTGGAGAACCAGAGAAGAGTTGTGAGTTCCATACAAGATAACATAGATGCAAAGCCCCCAGCCCCATAACCTAGTACCTAATGGGTAAATTTTCATCAGATGCTTCTCACTCTTCAGAATGTGCTGAGATCTTGCTCTTTTCTCTCTCTACCCGTGGGGGTTATAAGAATCCCCATGCCCAGACTACACCCCAGAGCAATTATATCAGAATATTCTGGGTAAGAATCCACCAGTACCTTCAACAGGAGGCAGGTGACTGTTACAGGCAACCAGGTTGGGGAGCACCGTTCTCTACTCACTCATCCCTTCTCACAGTTGCACTAACCACCTGCGATCAGGGTCCCACGAGCCCCATCTCCAGCCTTCACAGCATTTATCAATTCTGTATTTTAGCTACTTCTAGGCAGTCCCTATGCCCATCATCACCTGAAATTCAGTAGCTTCACATCTAAGTAGGCTTCCTCCCCGGGCTTATATAAGATTACGCTGATTCATCTTCAAACTTCCCCTCTCTATGCTTGGCCTCACCACTCTCCTAGCCACCAGGGCTGGGAATCATAGATTTTCATTTTCTTCCCATCGCCTAAGGAATCATCAAGTTTCTTCTTTGCCTTGTGTCTCTAATCAAACCAGGTTCTTCAGTACCATATCCCAGCTCTAGCACATCAGAATGAGACTTCTCTCTTGGTCCCCAGTTCAAATTCTTGTACCTTGCTTCCAGATTAAACTTCACTTCCTTTTTGACACCTCCTACTGTTGATCCGTCATGAGCCTTCATGTCCCATTGGATAAATTCCAAATTCCTAGTCCCGGCAAGCAAGGTCTTCGTAATTTACAAAAACCCTATTTTACTCAACCTACCAGTAATCAATCTATTAATCAATTAGTACTCATTATTGATTGGTAGATACCAACCAACAACTCCCCTTCTGCACCAGTTTGATGAGAGGGTTCAAAGACTCTTGGCAGCCAAAACAGAAATCGAATCCTACAGTGAGGAAATGGATCTTGTGTATGTTTGAGCTGCTCACCCCGCTGAGTGGAATCGGCTCCCCTAGGACACTAAGACCCTTCTAGAAATAGTCTCTTGCACCCACAATGGAATTCCAGAGTGAACTGAATACAACTTACCCAGGCTTGCTACTGAATCACATATTCTTTGTAAATCAATCAATCAATAAATGATAGATAGATAGATACCAATATAGATGGAGAGAGAGACAGAAATCTGCCCCAGTCAAATCTCCCTTAAAAAAAAAAAAAAAAAAAAAAACATTCTTCATAAAAGTTGGAAACTCACTAACTTGTTCCAAGCACTACTATCTGCCAAACATACTCACTTTTTTCAACTACTTTTATGCCAGATTGCCCTCATTTTATAGGAGAGTAACAGATTTCCTTTAGTTAGGAAACTACAGTTCTCACAGTTAGTTAAAGTCAGGAATAGAATTCAGTTCTCTCTGTCTCCAGACCCAAAATCAGAACCATTGAGCTCCAGAGCCCACTGAGCTCTACAGCTGGGAAGAACCTTGGAGATGCCCGCTCTGATGTTCTCATTTTACTGATGAGGAAACAGGTTAGCTAAATTTTACATGGCCTTGCAGGATGGAAATGTCAGAGCCAAAACAGGAATCAGGGTCTCCTGTCTCCCATGAGCTTTTCCTTCCGTAGCTGACAGAATCTCAAACAAAACCAGGTTCATCGCCCCACCTGATCTCATGCTATTCTCACCACCTGAAAGTGCCCTTGGTTTTCCCCTTTTCTTACCCAAATCCTACCCCTTGCTCCAAAGCCATCCTAGAACTTTCCTCCACGAGCACACTATATTCCTCCGATTCTTCCCAGGTTTGATCTGAAGTCCTGCCTGTATTTGCCATGTCACCTTTTAATCACGTACCTTCTGGCATCATTTCCTGCTCGTTTGCTATGAAGACCTAATGAGACTTTACAGGCTTTCTGCAGAAGCCGTCCAATTTTTCCTGAGGTTCTCCGCAGCAGCATCAGTAGTCCCAGAGGTCTTGTGAGGGACAGGGTAGGTGCTCAATAAATGCATGCCACATTAAATTAAATTTCTGTAATACTAACAGTCCCAATCATCAGTAATAGATGCTTCAGCCCCCTGCATTTATTTTTCGAGTTGTATTTACGTCTGAGCACTTCTCAGCATATTCAATGAACGCCGAAGACTAAGGTTAAGACTCTGTGTTCACGCTGTGGGGTGACCAGAAGGCCAGGGTTAGCTGACACGTCTGTTTTCGTAAGTCCTCTTCTTACAACTGCCTTAAAATATTAACGTCGTTTTATTTTCAAATATAAATGAGTCGATGTTTTTGTATCAATTCCAAGATGGGTGGTTGAAAATGCACTTTTCTGGGGCACCTGGGTGGCTCAGTGGGTTAAAGCCTCTGTCTTCAGCTCAGGTCATGATCTCAGGGTCCTGGGATCGAGCCCCGCATCGGGCTCTCTGCTCAGCGGGGAGCCTGCTTCCCCCTCTCTCTCTGCCTGCCTCTCTGCCTACTTGTGATCTCTCTCTGTCAAATAAATAAATAAAAATCTTAAAAAAAAAAAAAAGATTTAAAAAAAAAAAGAAAATGCACTTTTCTGAATTGGGTTGCTACAGGTCAAGGCTTAAAAGAAAAATGTGTGTATGGATAAGTAGTTAGAGATTAAATCTGTAAACAGCCCTCCATTTGCTAATGCTCTTTTGTCCTCTTGGTTTTCTATTTTGCAACGAAATAACTTGAAGAATGTGGTGACATCCAAATGTACAAATGCAACCTATAAAATTGATTTAAGTGAAAAATAGGTTTGAAGGTAACAATTAGGGTAAGAGTCAACAGATAATATAAAAAACACAAGGGGAAGGACTAAAACCTAGTGGCAAAATTCTGCAAATTGCAGCATTGATATTTTTTGCTCTTAGATGCTCACATGCTTCATCTTTCTATGTGGCCAACAGCTCGTGTTCCCTCCCTGTATGTGTCTCCAGGTCTTCTTCACAAAAAGTATTAACTACCTGCCTCAAGCTTATACTAGGAAATTAACATAAGATATCTTCATTTGACCGTGATCACATGAAGCCCTCTCTAATCTCATTTGGCACATTACCCATCAGATTTATGGAAATTCTCAATGAACTCTGACACTGAAGTGTAACAATTGCATAAACCGTATGTGAGATGTGGCTGTGGTGTTCACTAGGCATGCCCTTGACCTTGGCTACTGACTGAGTCTTTGCTGGGTCTACCAGTCACCCTGGAATCCAAAATGAAATGCACAGTAAAACCAGGCTTCCAAATACACAGCACCGGGGCTGATTAGAGGGAGAGGGGTAAAAAGAATTAATAATGAGGGGAATTAAGATAGCCAGAAACTGCAAACAGCAGGGATCCTATTTCCACAGAACTTGAAAATAAAGTAACAATAGAAAGGGTAGTCCTCTAATTAAATAATAATTTTTTTCCTCTTTAATGGTGTCCATGTTATTTAATGCCTTGACTTCTTCAATCATTTGAACCATAATTTCAACATAATTATCAAAAGGAAAGTTGTCAAACTTAACAAGCTCATGATCTGACTGTAGTAAGTAATATGTCACAGATGGGGGAAAAAAAATTTTTTAAAGCCATTTGGCAGCAAGGTGCACGATAATAAGGTTGATATTTGAAACCACATTGGTAAGCTTCAAACAGGGTGTGCTTTGCAACCTTATCATCCGCCACAGCTCTGAGGTATTAGAGAGGGAGTGGGGAGGGGAGAAATTACAGAAAAAATAATTATGAATTTCCTTCAAACTAAGCAGTATTATCATCTGAAGGAAGCACAGGGCAGTGTTTGTAGCTATCCACTGAGTCCAATCTGTGTTGTCAAATGTATGTATTTTTGATCCCAAAAACTAATGCAGTTTGGAGCACAAAGTCAATCCTCCTGGTTCGAATTCTCACTCTGCCATTTATTAGCACGTGTCCTTAGGAACATTGCTTAACTTTATTACGCCTTGGCTTTCTCATTTAATAGACCTATCTCACCTCCTAGGGTTTGCATGAAGATTAAAATTACATAATTTATACAAAGTGCTTAGCACTGGGCCTAACCTATTTTGAGTTAGTGCTCAAAATATTGTTAACAGCCTCCCCCTTCTCCTCCTCTTCCTTCTCATCCTCCTCTTCCTTCTCCTTCTTATCTCCCTTTTCCTCCTCCCCTTCTTCCTCCTCCTCTTTTTTGAGACATCTTCTCTTTGAAATAGGAACTTCTCCTGACTCCTTTTCGATATATGTCTGGGTAAATGCATCCACTACTTGGTATTTTTCCACTATTTAAAATATAATTCATTACTGATTTCTAGAATCTCCTCCCAACAGAAGAGCAAACTGGAGTTCAAAAAATAAATAAATAAATAAATGGCATACCCAAGCCATAACCCCACGATTTACGATTTACTGTTTTCTAAAATGATAAAACAACTGACGTCATTCACATCTATACATTGTACCAAGTGGACGTCCATTGGTCACTATAAATTACTCTGCCATCTGGAGGATCTCTTGAAATAGATTTTTCTAAGCTACCTGAATTCTTTTGTTAAACAAATATAACTACTTATTTTTCTTATTGAACAACCTCGTTTGGATTGTTTTGGTTTTTGTTTTTGAATTTAGAGGCAAGGCCCAGAAGTGTTGAAGCCAATGCCACATCAGAATCACCATTTTTAGAACTTTCTCGAAAATACTGATTTTCCAATCTCATCACTTCCAGGACTTGCAGTGCCTGTGACTCTGAATATTTACAGCTTTGTTTCTGGTGATTCCAGATCTAGGGCAATCTTTGGGAAATGTTGATAGAATAAAACATCTTCTAAACATGACGGTGTACAATTGTGGAGCATGATGGAAAGTAGGAAGTTTTCTAGGCTCTGAATAGGTTTTTTGTTATTATTAACTCCTTTACCAATAAATATTCCAAAGATATATCTTACTTTTTTCATAGTATACAAATATATGCATATATGTCTAACTAGTATTTTTCCACTCGCGGTATTTTTAATTCCGTATTGACACGTGCTGCAATCCCGGTTTTATTGCTATTTCGATAATCTCGTTATATGAGGATTACTTGTTTTGCCCAATTTCTATAATGCCACCACAACTTACCAATCTTAGATTGCTTTGAAAACAACTCCTAAAATATCATCAAGAGCCCATGTGGACATATACACATTTCTTATATAATTAATTAAAGATAACTTCGGTTTAAAAATTTCCCATCACGGGCACCTGCCTAGGTGTCTCAGTTGGTTGAGCGACTGCCTTCAGCTCAGGTCATGATCCTGGAGTCCTGGGATCGAGTCCCGCACCAGGCTCCCTGCTCAGCATGAGGGTCTGCTTCTCCCTCTGACCTTCCCCCTCTCATGTTCGCTCTCTCTGGGTCTCTCTCTCAAGTAAATAAATAAAATCTCTCTAAAAAAAAAAAAAAAGAATTTCCAATCACCCTTGCAATAAATAAAGACAATTTAGGGTCGCAAAGCCAGTCTCTGATCTAGAAATTATAACTGTTTAATGTAATACATGTGGCAATTTCCAAAAATGCACTTCTATAGAGATGTTTAGAGCATGGAAGAAGATGTGGCCATACTTCCTATGGCCTGAAACCCTTGATCCATCAAGCACTTTTTTATTTCCCTTTAATCTTGACTATAACTCATTTTCTACTGAATCTCCATATAACTTAAGAATCCACCCCCCTCCCTTATGTGCCAGTGTAGTGAGTTGGTTCTGAGATTCCTGGCAGTCAAAACAGAAATCGAATCCTACAGTGAGGAAATGGACCTCGTGTGTGTTTGAGCTGCTCACCCCGCTGAGTGGAATCAGCTCCCCTAGGACACTAAGACCCTTCTAGAAATAATCTCTTGCACCCACAATGGAATCCCAGAGGGAACTGAATGCATCTTCCCCAGGTTTGCTACTGAAGGATCAGCCCAATGTAGCTTTACAGACAAGACAGCCTCCTGCTGTTGAAATCATTTGTTAGAAAAGTAGTTGTCGGTATCAGGGCTAAGCAGCACCCACACAGAAATAAGGAGGTGCCTCTTTGATTATCCAAGGGAAATATTAAATGAAGGCTTTGTTTTATATTTTGTGTTAGCCCTTTGCTATTACTCTTTAATGCAATGAAACAAAGAAACATGGATAAGACATTGTAATGGAGTTTGAGCGAGTGTCCTGGGAATGCAAGGTTTCTTTTCTGCTATAATTGCATTACTGGTGCTGTTCCATTCAGCATAAATGTGGCTACTAGTATTCATCTAAAAGATGCCCTAAGGCTTGAACCTTCCCCAAGTGGTGAGTAAGGATGGTGGGAATGTGGTTGGGGAATTTAAAACCCACTCAAACATCATTAATTAGAAATTCCCTGATGAAATTAAACCTTTGTATTTTGTTGGGATCATTTCTCGCCATTCTGAGTAATTCTGTTGTTCCTTTTCTTTTAATTGCAGCATACTCAAAGCCATGTTTTTAAGCATACCAGATTTCTTTAAAAAATTCGCCACATGAGCCATGTCTTTGCAAATATCCAAAACTATTAGATAAATAAGTCAGAAATTTTTACAGAATTTTATACTCAAGTGACTTCGAAGTACCTAGCTCCAAGGCCTGAGGCAAGACTTTCAACCTCCAAATCCATTGTCATCGCTGAATACCCTCATCAGGCAAATGGGTGGAAGCGTTTGCCATGGGCATTCATGGCTGTCAGGGGCATTCGTGATCTGAGAGCAGAGTTGGGAGGGGGGGAGGGAGTGCTGCTGCCATGCCTACAAAAGACTAAGAATTATTCTAGCTAATTTTCATTCTATTTCAGCTTCTGTAAATTTCCAGCCCAGAAACAGAGGGAGGTAACAGAGACTGGAAAGTTCAATATTCCATGCCAAAGAGGTCAGCAGCAATCCATCGGCTTCACAAAATCCATCATAACTGTCACCTGGTAGATGGTCCCTGTGACCAGTTTTTGATCTAAAGTGTTTTTCCACAGATGTCTCTATAATAAGTTGCGGTCTGGGTTGTCTCATCTGTCCCATTACTTAATTATATTAATACTAGTTACTGGCTATTTAGAGTTATTTATTGTTATTTATTAGTTGCTACGGTTTACTGAGTGGATAACATAGGGAAGAAACTGTGCTAATCAATTTCCATATCATATCTCAGTCTTCACCGTAACTCTCTGAGATGGGTATCATTCATCTCCCATTTTGCAGATGAGGAGCCTGAGAATAGGGAAACTGAGTAACTCAGGTCACATACCTAATAAGAGAAAAAACTGGGAGGTCCAGCCCAGGACCACAGCAAAGACTCATTCAGCATCTCCTGACACAGTTTGTTCAGAACCAGACTCACCACATTACGGTTTCTCAGTCTTTTTCTTTTTAATTAATTCTTTTATTCGAGTCTACAAGTCTAGATGAATGCATTACAGTACCTGATCAACTACTCACTTGAATATTACTGAATTGGAAGTCACACAGAAGTGGGTGAGGCTAGAATTATAAAAAGGTGCTCATCTCGTTGCCCAACTAATAAACTACAGATGCTGAAGACAGAAGCTGTCCAGTCCGTTCGCTACTGACATCCACACACATACCCAATTATAGAATGTGCTTAATAAAAGGAGTATCTTTTTTAACAGCTTTCAACTTATCAGCCCGTTTCATTCCCCTTCTCTCCAATGGCTTCATGAGGATACTTAGCTTGGAGACCACAGCCTGTATGAGAGACCCTGATGGTGGATCCAGGAATTTCCAAGGCTTAGTTATCAACCATTACCAGTGAAACCAGTCCGGTGGTGAAGTCGAAAGTGCAATTGTCTGGGAACCAGGAGAATTGTCTCCTAATCTTGGGTGGGTGACCTTTGGCAAATCACTTGGCCCCTTGGGGCTCTAGAAGATTGTACGTTTTTATTTTCCAGGTAGATGTTTCTTCATGAGGCAACTGCTAATTCAATAAAATAGTAATTAGAAAAGAAGGTTTTGCTGTATCCACCTCTGACACGATAGTCTGAGAATAAGGATTGCTGTCTTTATTAGATAACTAATTAAAGCGGCAAGCTAATTTCAAGTGTCAGGACGTTGTATGTATGTGTTCAAGGTTGCATAATACAGAGATCTTGAGTATAACTGCTATCACGGAAACTACTTATTTCATCTAACAAAAGTAAAAAGAACATTTAACTATACTAATATTAAATCCACGATCTGTTAAAGTGATCATGTCAATTGGATTTTATACAGTCTTCAAATTCTGTGTTCTTTCCAGAAAATCACATTGATGGGGGTGGGGGGAGGATGTGTCTTTCTTTAGTAGAAACAGAGCATTCGCACAAGTGAAACATTGGGGTTAGAGAAAGCTAGTGAGGAGCTTGAGCGTGTATCTTCAGGCCGAGAAGCTGGGCCAGATTTCCAGATGTTTTGGCAGTGATCACTCTCTGACCCAAGGACTATGAGGTGGGATGGCAAGGCCAATGGGTTCACCCAAAAGTCTTGCTGGTGAACCTGAGTAGCCATGGCTGCCCAGATGCTCAGGCAGAGCCAAAAAGGGTATAAACTCTTGGCATGTAGCCACGGGTTCTAGTCACTTAGTGGAGCTAAAACGAAAGAAAACAGTAAAAGCATTCATAATGACTTCACTTTACAGGTATTCTCACCTTCTGAGTTAAATATATATGTTTGTACTGTTTGATTTTTTACAACCAACGTATCTTAATTTAATCAAGAAAAGGGGACAATAAAGATATCGAGAGCACTTTACAAATGATGTCTTATTGGACTCATTCATTTCAATAAATATATATTGAGCCAGTCCTAGGCTAAGGTCTTGGGAACGCAAAAGTGAAAATGACCAGCCATTGCCTTAAAGAGCCCTACAGATCTTTTTTTAACTTTTTCAAAATATAACACATCTTATACTTCTCTTAAAATATGTACGTCTAAAAAAAAAAAAATTTAACAATAGCTCAACAGCTTGGGGAACTATGCCAAGAGAATCTTTAGACAAAAATAAATAAGTAAGCAAACAGACAAACAAACAAGTAATAAATCTTTCCCCATCACAAAATAGTTACCCACAAGATAGATTATCTAATTTAACTCCCAAGGAATTTAAGCAATGGTTTCTATAGTGTTAAAACTTAACATAGTAGAGGGCACCTGGGTGGCTCAGTCGTTAATCGTCTGCCTTCAGCTCAGGTCATGATCCCAGGGTCTTGGGATCGAGCCCGGCATCAGGCTCCCTGCTTGGTGGGAAGCCTGCTTCTCCCTCTCCCACTTCTGCTTGTGTTCCCTCTGTCACTGTGTCTCTCTCTGTCAAATGAATAAATAAAATCTTAAAAAAAAAAACTTACATTATAGAGCCATTTCATTAGTTTTAGAGTTTTGTTTTTTTTTTTTAATGGAAAAGACAAATAAAACATCTATGGTAGATACTTCTGCCATTTTGCCCCTCTGCATGTCACCTTTGAGTAGGACTCAAATGGACAAATGATGCTTACATCTTCATACACATGGTGTGTTCCCCTCTAGAGCTCAAATTTTCTATCTATCTCTGCAAATATACTCAAAACAAAATGTCTGGAATGGTATATAGCATATCACATATAAAGAGTTATTCTGTCGAGTGGAATTCTGAATGCCTTTTATGTTTGTTTTTATAAAATATTCTAATTTTCTAAAATGATTATGTGTAATTTTTATAACTAAAAACATAGATTTACGAGTTCCTTCACTTATTTTCTAAATTTTATACAAGAATTGTGTATTATTTCATGATCAGAAAGAGCACACATTATTTTTTATTCCTACATATCATGTATATGTCTCATAAGATCACAATTATGTTTCAAACACTTAGCAAAAACAGGAGGAAATACATGTACTTATTCATAGGGATTATCTACATGCCATGGGACTAGCTGGAACTGATCTCTCCATCTTCTGCTTTTTTGCCTTTTTCTCTGAAATGAGCGTGTATTGATTTCATAATGAATGAATGAACTTTAGTTTTTAAATGCAAGTCAAAAGAGAAATGCCAGATTAAACTAATTGAAAAATATCGTTTTCTGATTTAAGTCCCTGAGAAGCTGTGATCTTTTATTGACAATCAAAATATACTTTAATGTTTATGGACAAACTTTTAGAGTGAAAACAAATAAGCAATAATATATTTTATGATTGATTTAGAGCAAACATGAGCCCAAGTATGTTCTAATAAAGGAAAATCCAGTACTAAGCATTGTAAATGGACACCATACCATGGTTTCAGGGCCGTCACTTAAGAGGAACATTGGAATTCTATAAGGAAGGTTAAAAATCCAAGTGTATTTTCATATTTCCCTAACTCAATGGAAGAGGGATCCATCAATGGAAAAATCTAACCAAATGGAAATGCAAAAGCCAGGCAAAAAGACACACAAAGCAATGAAGTCTGACAACTCTGAAACACTCTCCTGGGCGCTATGGGAATCTGACCCATTCACAGATTATAGAGCAAGGCTGTTGCCATCTGACCAGGCAGAAAAAAGAATCCAGGTTCCCAGCATCACAGATGATAGAGGGTTTGAAATGGAGGAGGAGAAGGCAGAGTCTGAGTGCTTTCCAGGGCTGGGAAGGCAGCTCAAGGATTTTTCCAGGCATCCAGAGCCTCGGCCACTGTTGGTTAGAGTTTGGATGGAGCCTTTCAAGACAGAAGAGGTCGATACATAGTAAGGTTCCTCACATTACAAAAACTTCAGGACCTTCAGACCAAAAAATTCAGGCCTTCAGGAGGTCTAAACCTCTGTGTATATTTATTTTCTCATTTGAACTTGGCCATCATTCATTATTCATATAATGTATATTTATTTAGCATGTTCTACATGCCAGATGCTCTTCTAGGTTCTAGAATTATAAGAATAGACAAAAAAGTAATGTGGTAATAAATATCACACACACACAAAATGAAGCATCGTAAGAGGATGCTCTAAAGAGAAAATAGTCTTGCTTCATCTGCTTTTGCTGGGAATGTGAATTGGGGCAGCCCCTATGGAAACCAGTAGGAGAGTCCTCGAAAAATTGAAAATAGAACTATGGTATGATCCAGCAACCCCGCTTGTGGGTATATATCCCAAGGAGATAAAAACAAGATCTCAAAGAAGTTTCTATACTTCCACACCTCCATGTTTATTGCCAATATTATTCTCAACAGCTAAGGCATGGAAGCCACCAAAATGTCTGTCAACAAATGCATGGATAAAGAAATTGTGACAATAATATATAGGGATATATGTACACACACATACATGTATATACTCCATTGCATACTCATACATATACATAACAGAATATTATTCAACCATGAGAAAGAAAGAAATCCTGCCATTTGTAACAATATGGATGAAACTTGAGGTCACCATACTAAGTGAAATAAGCCAGAGAAAGACAAACACCATATGATCTCACTCATATGCAGAATCCAAAAAAGTCGGACTCAGAGAAACAAAGAGTAGAGTGGTGGTTACCAGGGCCCGGGGGTGGGGGAAATGGGAGTTGTTTTTCAAAGGATATGAAATTCCCATTAGAAGCTGAATAAGTTCTGGGGATCTAATGCACAGCAGAGCGATTACAGTTAATAATACCGTATTATATACTTGAGAATTGCTAAGAGAATAGATCTTAAATGCTCTTGCCACAAAAAAGAACTGGTAATTATGTGATATGATGAAGGTGGTAGATAAGCCTCTGTTAATCATTTTGCAAGATCTGTGTGTATCAAACCAACACCTTGTATACCTTAAACTTCCACAAGGTTACATGTCAACCGTATCTCCATAAAGCTGGCAAAAATAAGAAGAGGAAATGGTCTGGGGAGTCTGAGCAAGGAGAAGAGCTACAAGGGCAGCCTGAGCAGAGGTTGGTAAGTTTGAGCAACACACAGAAGGTCATGAGGGCAGAAGGGCAACAACCCCTGGGTGAGGGATAGGAGGTGGGGGAGCTCATCATAAAGGGGCAGTCAGCGGGTCATGGGAAGCCATTGGAGAAGGAGCCAATAAAAAGTTGACTCTGCAGAAAAGACTCATGGATGGGCTTGAGTGGAAACTGGAAGATGAGGCCAAAGAGCCATTGCAGTTGTTTGGTTCTGGCCCAGATTGCGGAGCTAGTGGCTCGGAAGTCAACAAGGGGTCCATTTCTGGATATTTGAAAGATAGAGTGGATAGGGCTTGTTGATGAAATGGATGTGGAGAAAGTTAGAGAGAGGGAAGAATCAAGGATGACTTACCAGTTTTGTCTAATTCACTGAGGGGATGGTGGCGCCATTTATTACAAAAGGGAAGATTGGAGAAGGGTAGGATTAACCCTAACCCTAATCCTTTATAAACTCAAACAGAAACATTGATAAAGTTATGCCACAGGATTTCAAAATTGTCATTTCTCCTCTTAATAATTGCAGAGAAACATCACTTACTCCAAGTAGAATAAAATAAAGACCTCATTTCCTTTAGGAAATTTCCCTTGATAGGCCCCTCATGAAATTTCACTTATTATTTTGAAATGGAGTTGATGGTTTCTATCAAGATCCTCTTAAGCTCACGGTGGAGTGTTCCCTGCAGCAGCTCATGTATTAAAATTGGAACAATGCAGAGAAGATCAACATGGCCCCCCACCCCCACCCCCCCAACCCTGCGCAAGAATGACACACTAGTGATGGTAAAATCCATATTCTTTTTTGCACTACCCATATCCACGTTTTTAAAACTTAGGATCTAAATTAAGATGTCTTTCTTTGGTCTTTTCAAATGTGTCTTTCTCTTGAAGTTTTAATTAATTATCAATTGTTTTTTAATCTATTTTATGGCTTCCGTATTCTTTTTTGTAAGAAATTTAAATTGATATGTTAGAGAGTCTGAAAATATGCTATATCTGCCTAAGAGATTTATCATAATATTAGACACATACTTTTTTCCTATGAGATGTAAAAAGAACACAATAATTTTACATTTTTATTAAAATATTTAAGGAGAAAAATCTCTCTTGAAAAACATAGTAAACTTCTCCACTTGTGGTGACATAAAATTTGTGTCTGTTCTATGATCTATAAATTTCAGATTTTAGATATATTTACATTCATTGATCCCTATAAATGTAGGTATCTCAAATCCCGCTATACTTATGGGACACGTTTACTGATTAGTTTTAGTTGTTCATTCTCCATTTGTTCTCATAAATTTAAAAACCAGAATGGTGTGGCTTAAAATAGGACTCATGATTCGCTGTCGGTTATCTTGAACATTTGCTTCTGCTCAGAACATCAGTGAATTATTTTTCTAGATGCAGATGGAAAGGTAGTGTCATGATCGTGGACCTAAAACTCAAGAGCTAGGTCTGAGTGATCTTGGGCACTTCCTCTACCTCCTACCGTGGTGATGCTTCTGTTCCGTCCTCCATGGGACTGTTGGCAGATTAACCCAATGGTGTGTGCAGAGTGTCAGGCACATGGCGGGCGCGCATATAGGGAGTGCATTTCTATGGCTGTGATGAAGGTGTTTAGGCTCTACAAAAGACAGCCAGAGTTTAGAAACAGTTTCTGAACTTTATTAACATACGAAACCTTTCGTTAATCTACACTAGGTAATATTAACTTTTAATTAATTAAAAACCTGACTGCGTATTAAAATGCCTTACTATTTGATTAATGGAAATAGATTAGAAGGCAATGTTTTGTCATACTAAAGGTGCTTTCCATTGCACAACCAGAGAGAGAGCAAATGACAGGGGACACCATCTAAACAAAAATCAGCAGCTACTAATGAGGCTTGTTAGTGATGCTAATCTATGTAAATGTTATTAATTGAGAACATCTATCTTTTATCTCCAACATTTGGTAATCAGGCAATTAAAAAACGATGACATTCCCGGTGGTTGTTCTTCCTGCGTTGGTTTGTTTTTTGGGTTTTTTTTTGTTTTTTTTTTTCCTTAAGTGATCAAAGAGTTCAGAATAAGAAAAAAGAAAGTCCCTTATCAAGAGGTAGGCCTTGCCTTGGGCTACGAGGCCTCATTAAAGGCAGAAAAGCTCTGTTGATCACCAATTAACCTGATTTGTAGGAACTCTGATAAAAACGTGGAACAACAGGAGTTTTCTTACTATGGCAAATGACACAGTTTGTTGACAAAAATAAAAGCGATGCATTGAAAAAAAAATGAAAAGAAGACTGTAAAGGAGTCATTGGCACTGAAAGTCAGTCTACACACAGGGGCCTGTGGTTTGGGGAGAAAGGAGGTGTTGCCCTTCTGGCGGCCTAATCCCCACACCCAGGGAAACAATCCCACCTGGATTTAGCCAAGTAGAGCCAGAACACAAAGATGCCTTTCCCTTCCCACCATCTTGTAAAATCTCTGCCTGCTTCCGGTTACAGCAGAGAGGGGATTTTATCAATTACGTGAAAAATGACGCAGCCCTATTGAGTGTGCCCCCATCCCTGGAACAATAAAATTCAAATCCAGGATTGTCTTGGCACCCATCATTGAAGTTTTCAACTACTCAGCTTTGAAATCCAGCATGGTTTTAAATACATTGCACTGGACAATTTATATCGTATGGTTTATACACTGAAGATGTAGTTAAGAAGAGAAATAGCAAAATAGCAATAAAGACAGCAGTAATAGGAACAGATCTCTGTTAGGAAAGCTACTTCCATGGCATACACAGCACTAAGCCCTTAGCACTGACCCACTCCTACTGGTATTCACAATAACTTCATGACGTGCATTCCATTCCAGAAATGGTTGGATAGGTAGGTAGATAGAAGATTGATATGATTGATAGATGGTAGATAGATGATGAGAAAGAAAGAAGAAGGAAGGAAAGGAAGGGAAGGGAAGGGAAGAGAAGGGAGAGGAGAGGAGAGGAAAGGAAAGGAAAGGGGAGGGAGGGAGGGAAGGAAGGAAGACAAACATCCTGTATTTGGTACCGCACTCAAAATTGATAATTCATCAAGTACACTTTGAACCCATTTATCGTAAGCAGCTCAATTTGGTTCTATTTTTCTCTTTCTCTGAGATCTTAAAGGTCTTTGAGGAACCCTTAACTATTTAAAACAAAATTCCCAATTGGGTGGTCAACATGCAAAGCAAAGCCTCAACAACAAAGTCGGTCCTCTAGGGATTCAGGTTAAAGCAGCCAAAGCATAAACAGGACAGCTGTTTCAAACAGGCCGTAGAACTAGCCAAGGGGTATAAATCTTAGGGAAACCACTGATATGGTTTTAGACAGAAATATGTGTAGATGTGGTATTTCTGGCTTTTTTTTTTTTCTTTCCCCATTGTCCCAAATGGCCCAACACAGGCCAAAAAGCAAACAGCATAAGCATTGATCCCTACGGTCACAAAAATGGTTCATTTGCCTGATCGTGACCCACTTCAGGAGCAGCCTAAGAAGGAATATCTTACCAGGACAATCAGAATCTCTATTCTCACCCGTATCATTAATTTTTATTATATTATAATTATCGATGGTTGTTAGCTTTCAATCAGTATAAATTTGAACATATCACCATTTTTATATATTGTCTTTAAAATACGAAGTCTTCAAGAATGAGAAAGTTTGAAAATACTTGGTGTGAGATGCTGTTTTATTTGTAGCATGTGATGGTCAAGGATAGAATGTCAGGACTGAAAGACAAGTCAGCTCGTTAGCGGGCTGCACCACACTCCGACTTTATTCCGATCATGTGATGAATGATGTAAACAAAAGATTTAGGGACAAATTGACTTCTCCAAGTCTTAGTAACTGCATGTTGATGGGGGTGGAAGTGTAGGACGTAGAAAAAGCCCTTAATTAGGTACTCATTTTATCTGGGCTGAATTTTCTGAATGCTGGGTGAAATTTATAGCCAAGTACATCTGAATATTATGATAAGGCAGTAGCTTTCAAATGTTAATGTACATAAACATTCCCTGAGTGTTTATTAAAATTCAGTAAATTCAGTGGTAAGACTTTAGAATCTGACTGAGCCTAAGGGGCACCCCCTATAGGCGTACGCACACACACACGCACACACACACACACACACACACACGACCCCTAACCAGCCATTTTGTTACTAGTAGTCCGACTTTGAAGATGGTTTTACTTTATCCAAAAAAAAAAAAAAAATGTATTGAATGCTTTCTGTATGTAAAGGAAGATGTCCAGAGGCTACAAGGTATGGAAGATGAATTTCTTTCCTCTCCTTTTACCTAAGGGACAATTATAAAAATAAACTCAAAACAGGAACTAGGGGAACCCGTTGTCGATTGCACTTGAAAGCTAGAAAACCCATCTCTGGAGATTTGAATTCGTGTTACAACAACAGTTTGGTTCTTGCATTCCTTCTTGATATATTTTGCAACAAGAAATTAATCACATGAGCCCCAAATCTAGAATATTGAATTCTATCTTCATTTTAAGGAGTTACTTAGTAGTAGTGGAAACGTATGCATGAGGAGAGAGGGGACAATGGATTTATTAACAAGCAATTTGGAGGAACCTATCAAGTGACCTGGATAAGGTGCAGAGAATACAAATCACACCATTTTTTTGTTTTGTTTTGTTTTTAATATTTCGTTCTTGTTTGGTCACCTCTATATGGTTTGAGCTAAAGGGGTCTCTGGACAAGTACCCGGTGAATTTCTGGCTGTCCTCAGGCCAGCAAAACCCGGGCACCATGGTTACAAAGCACCAGTAGGTAACCGAGGTTAAACACTAGGATGATGGGAAGGATGGCTTAAGTCAGGTGTGCACAATCTAGAAAGTTTTGCCCAGTAGCTGAAAGAAGCAGTGCTTAAAAGAAGAGAGATAAAGAGTAGCAAGGATTGCTTGGTGAAGAGGATTCTGACAGCCTCAAAGGGAGCAGGAAGGGGAGAGATTAAAAGTGACATAAAAAGGGATTGCCTGACTAAAGGTCTTGAAACCAATAGGTAATAATTTGAATATGACCTAGAAGCTAATGGGAAGTCATTTGAGGGTCTTGAGAAAGGGAGAATGGAAACAGCAGGCATAAAAGATTATCAGAGGCACAGAAGATTGGGCCAATTGGAGGATGAGAGGCCAAGGGCTGGGGAAGGCTGGAGGGGGACCCCGGGCCACGGAGAGGCCCTACAGGAGGCGGCAAAGCCGGGCAGCTTAAGTGCCTTGTCCGGGGGACCCCCTTGCAAGTTTCTTTGCTTGCTTATCGATATTCTGTATATTTTTATGTATATCTTGTCTTATTCTTAACGCGCAATTTAAGATAGCTCGTTTATCATGCCTATCTACTCCACCAACTTCCAAAAGAGTTTACCAAATAAGCCATAAGCCAAAATCAATGCACTCAGAATTTCTGGGAGGGCCAATCTCAGGCCTCAATATTTTTTTTAAAACCTGCTCGGAAAATGCTAATATGCAGCGAGGGTTGAAAACCACTTTTCCAAAGGCAGCAAAGGGAACAGATGTTCTCCCGTCCCAGATGCTCGGCACTGATGACAAATTAGAGAGGTTCTTAGTAGCTAAGGCCAAACGGGACAGGCACCGGGTAAGCGGTTTTCCTTTTCAGCTAAAAGACAGGGTAAGCGCCAGTTTTCACGGACGGCATTTTGTCCAGAAACTAAACTCAAGGCAGAAGGACGTGCATTATCCTTTCATAAGGGTTTTGTGGGGAAAGTCGCTAATGTCAACTATGGTTTTAAGAAAGCAGTGCACACACTTTGTCCAAATGTTCTCCTGTAAACGAGGATAAGTCACCGGGCCCACACCACTAGTGTGCAATTCAGGGGAAGCCTTTACTCCAAGAAGCTGGGCAAAATGGCCGGGCTCCTCCTCTTCCTCCTCTTCCTCCTCCCCCTCCTCCTCCTCCTCCCCCTCCTCCCCCTCCTCCTCCCCCTCCTCC
>CM052896.1:12296727-12327613 GCA_028534135.1 Potos flavus | reverse complement strand
AGAAAAGCTAGTAATCCATTGCTTGCGTTTTTAAGAGTGAGATTTTTTTTTCAAGTTCAGAAGGAGGCCAACTCTATTCAAACAAAATCCAACGGTTCTTTTTTCTTCAGAGAGATCTAATATTTTCATGTAAAAGTAGATCTAGTTCTCTTTGTGAAATTCAGATATCTGGTTGAGACCCAACGTCATATGTCTTATACTGAAGAAACACAGCTAATTAGAAATCCAGCTGGAACTACTACTCTTTCCAGATCTTACTCCCCAAACTGGGGTTCCTCACGCTGCCCCCCCCCCCACCGCCTTACTTTCCACATTTTCGTATTAGATGTTAGGATTGGACTCGCAACAGGAATACAGGGAAGGCGTAAAGGAAGAAAAACCAAGAGACTGCACAATTTGATAACAGCGGCGAAGAAAAAAAAAACCAGAACAGAGGCAGAAAAATTGGAAATTGGAAATTTCACATGTTTGTCTCACACCAAAACACCCAGATGAAAAATGACTGTTTAAAAAAAAAATCAGTGACCTAGATGCTTTGCCAACATGATATCAAACATCGGGGCATCTGGGACATCCGGAAGGTTGTCCGAATTCCATGTTTTTCCATCTGAACGGTTGGCATCACGCGACCACCACCAGACATCATGTGTGGGGCACACGGCTGAGAAGATGGGGAAATAGAATATGGCTTCCTTTGTCAGAATCAAATTAATCTTATTAATAAGGTGGAAAAGTTTAAATCCAAAGAGGGGTCTCTCTGGTTGAATCTGGATCAACGGAAAATATTCCATCCACACACACACACACACACACACACACACACACAACCCTAAACAAAAAACAGCAGTAATTACACCCACATGAAAGAGGGGCATGAATTAAAATCGCAGCAATGGACCAGAGAGCTTGCCTCGCAATATGGCGGGATTGCTGTAGTTGTATTAAGACGTCTTAATTATATGATTGATGTGGGCTTCAAAAGAAAACTCAGAATCCACAATGGCTCCGAGGGCATGAGTATTATCGAAAGGATAAAGACAGCTTCCTCAGAAGAAAACCACTCTAAGAGGAAGCCTGGGAGGTTTGCATGGCAGAACTAATCAATAATGTCTTGGTTTTATCTATATTAAGTTTAATAAAATTTGATGACATCCATGATTGAAGATCACACACACAATTATGGCAACATCAAAGGTATCCAGTAGCATACGTTCAGCCCGAGAAGTATAGCAAATCGGAGTCTGAATGTATGTGACGCCGCACGGGAATGCACAGAACCACACAGGGGAAAGGGACTCTCTGGGTGCCTTCTTCTTCCATGTTTGCAAAAAAGCTGGATAAGCTTTCTCACCAGCCTACAGCAGGCCCACTTTCCTCTCATCCTCCCGGGCTTCTGAGCTCAGGATTTGAAAACAACGGGTAAAAGAGCTTGCCACCAAACGTAGTTCCAGAACCGGCCAAGGCAACAAAAGTCCTCACTGGATTGGTTTCAGCTTTCCATAAAGCCGAGGGAGACCAGAGTGTTTCCAAGAAGACACAGCCGAGCGGAAAGGGAGAGATCGGGTGAAACTGCCATCCAGTCCCTTGCCAAAAAAAAAAAAAAAAAAAACAGACACACACACAAAGGGGGGTTGGGGGACTTCCTTGTCAAACTTCAGATACAGCTCGCGGAACAAGAGAAGAAACGGAGCCCTACAATTACCTCAGCTTTAAGAGCTCAGTGCAAATCACGTTAATCCCCCGGACTTTGTACCACTGTCAAATTTTATTTTCTCGTCAACAGGTGTACAAATTGTTTGGACTGAAGCTGGAAAACTCCATTCAGCCCCAAGGGGCTGAGCGAAAGCAGAAGATTTCATTCATCTCTTGGCGATTGGTCATTTGGTGTTTTCTCCTTAGGGGCTCCTGGGTGGCTCAGTGGGTTAAAGCCTCTGCCTTCGGCTCAGGTCATGATCTCAGGGTCCTGGGATCGAGCCCCGCATCGGGCTCTCTGCTCAGCAGGGAGCCTGCTTCTCTCTCTCTCTCTCTGCCTGCCTCTCTGCCTACTTGTGATCTCTCTCTCTCTCTCTGCGTACTTGTGATCTCTCTCTCTCTCTGTCAAATAAATAAATAAAATCTTAAAAAAAAAAAAGAAAGGGGACTTTATTTCCCTTGTTGCCTGTCGTTTTAATCAGACAGGCAGCGGAGAATATGGGCAGCGGAAATCACGAAAGTGATTCGGTTAGGTGAGCATTCACTGACTTTATATCAGGGAAGCAAAGCAACTGTTGCTGGCTTCTTCAACTCCAGCTACTGGACTGAAGAGGTAATGAATTTCCGTACAAACTTTCTGATACTCATGTTTGATAACCACTTTTAGACTTGGGGAATTCTCACAAGCTGGATGCCGACGCAATGGGATAGACAGGACACATGACAGAAGTTGGCTTTTTCTTTTTGTATTTTGCTTTAAAAAAAAAAAAAAAAAGAATAAATTGCAGACTCCCCTCCCGAGAAAAAGTCATAAAGTCATGATGAGTTATTAGCCAGTCAGAAAATAACTCTGCTTCTAAAAATAGCTGTTTTCCTAAGACTCTGATTTGGTTCTGTTTTCCTCTCATAACTTTGAGCAGATGAGCAATTTTCTAGACAACAGCGAGGTGATCTATTCTGGCCGAGCACACCTTCATTTCCCTCTCTGAGTAAGTAGAGAACCAGAGCTCTAAGAGTAGGGCTTTTGACTCAAAAGCCATCTTGTTTTTGTCACACCACACTGTCTTTAATTAAAGAAATCAACACAATATCATAGTTGAAATACCCTTATTCTTCTACGTTTATCCCGCGGTATTTAACAGAAATTTTTCTGAGGTCATTAAGACACCAAAGGTTAAGGGGACCCTCTTCTCCCAGCACCACAGCCCATGACTCCATTGAGAACCAGTCTTCCCATCAGTAAAGAGCTGGGGTCTGCAGCAGCCCAGATCCACTGAGAAGCAGAAGCCAAGGCAGGATTAGCCATACAAGAGATTGGACCAGGGAAACATGGCGGACTTGGTTGGTAAAGCATGCGTGGCTTAATCTCGGGGTTGTGAGTTCAAGCCCCAAGTTGGGCGTGTAGAGATGACTAAATAAATAAGTAAATGAGAGATTCGACCAGGGACACTTGTAACTCAGGCTCCTGTGGTAGAAACAGGCCAGATCCTAAGAAGGTTACAACTCATTTGTGCGTTCCTTCACCAAGAAGACTTCACATCTCTCTGTCCCCTGAAAGAAGTCCACCACACATCGAATTTCCTTGCCACGTTCGGAGACTCTGTATCTTGAGCTCGCCAGAGCCGCCAGCCAGGGCGAAGAGTGATATTATTAGCTCTGATTGACCAGGGCTGGCGGGAGGAGAGGGAGAGTTAGTGCTACATGAATTACACAGAATGTGTATCAAGACGAAAATAAAAGCTATGTGCAGACAGGAGGGGTGAAGGGTCCATTGAAAATCAGAGAGATTAGCAACTCATCACATTATTTGTGGGTTATCAGGAGACAGAGGTAATGAAAGTGAGACCTATATCCTTGATCAATAAGAGTTTGACTGCGTTTTGAGTTCATTTTCCCCTGCCGAGAGAGAGACAGCAGGCTTACTATTGATCACCGTGTTAATCCATAACCAGACTGGGCCTTAGCCTGGTGAAGCAAGCAGGAAAAATAAGATAATAAGCAGGAACTCTTGATCTTTTATTACGGTGTGCTAGATAAAGAGAGTGCGGGGGTTCAAGGCGGAATACTTTAGAGTTAACCCTTCCATTCCCTCTTAATCTGGAATGCATGGGAACAAGTGTTGCCCGCCAGACTCTGACTTTTATTTGACCTTATTTTGCCTGCTTCCTAACTAAACTGCAGCAAGGACCCTTTCTAAAGATCAGAGGCAAATGGTAAGTAGGCCAAGGGACAGTCACAGCCACGTGGGGCCCGTGGCCGGGAGGAAGCTCCTCTACACGCCACTTGCGGAAGCCACGGGGGATTCCGCATTCATGGTAGCTGTTGCTATTTCATTGTATGTTTTATGTATCTGTGGTGAGATTTCAGAGCCACTAAATCTCAGAATTTTTATATAAGTGAATTGTTAATCATATGATGCTCTGCTGTCTAAACAGAGAACTTCGCTTTGTTCGTAGTTAAGCAAATAGGAAAAATGAAGACTTGTGAAATTCTGTTGCAATGACTCCACGGTCTCACAAAAGACGACTGGGTCGCTAAAGCCAGCGTTATTGCGGATCTAGAACCATCTTAGAAAGATAGCAGTTTACCTTTTCCTTCAAAACCTCCTGATCTAACCTCCATCCCCGCTATAATTTAGGCGTTTCCTGCCTTGCCTTATCTAGAAAAATATCAACTCTTTGTCAGTGACTCAATATTTACTCACAGTAGTCTTTGAAGATGTTTAGACCAGCTCGACCATTAATCCCCCCAATTAGGAAAATGTGACCCCTCTCAGCAAGCAGGGGCCCAGGCATCTGGGTAGGATTTTAGCCTTCCCTCCCCGACCCCCCCCAGGGAACGTTCTGCGGGGTCCCCCCCACCCCCCACGAGGAGACCTCGAGAGCCACACAGCCACAAAGAGAGTGGGTTGATGGTGTGAACGTAGCCAGTCCTGCGGCACCTTGCACAGACACAGTTTACTTTTCACTCTGTGTCCTTGTCCCCAACTCAGCTATTTCTCATTTAGATTGTTCCTGTGATTTTCCAACTGAGTTTCCATCTGGTTCTTCAAGATGCTCATCCTTCCACCCAACGAGCACCTATTAGTAAATGGCAACTTATGTCACCCTGGAGTGAGGAATTCAGAAACGAAAGGAGAAGGGAAGGGTGTGCGTGGCAGCGTGTTGGCTGTGTGAGAGAGAAGGGGAGCTCTGCTTCGGAGGCAGAATACATAAGCTACTCCAGCTAAAATGACGGAGGGGTGTGTTTGAAGGTGACAAGTCGAATTCCACAGCATTCTTGGGGCGCCTGAGCGGCTCAGTGGGTAAAGCCTCTGCCTTCGGCTCAGGTCATGATCCCAGGGGCCCGGGATCGAGCCCCACATCGGGCTCCCTGCTCAGCGGGGAGCCTGCTTCTCCCTCTCCCTCTGCCTGCCTCTCTGCCTACTCGTGCTCTCTCTCTCTCTGTCAAATAAATAAATAAAATCTTGAATTTCACAACATTCTTTAAAGAAATGCCTTTATCACTTATCATTTTATCATTTAGCTCTTTGTCTTAGGATAACCACGGAAGCTAAACAACTTCAACGAAGTTCGTGTAGTCAGTAGATGGGGAAACTGGCCCCTAAGCCAGAGTTTCTGGAGCTGGAGCCCGAGCTATTTTCCCAAAACTAACTTAAAAAAAAATTGAAACAGCATAGGTTACTAAAAAACTCATTCTCAGAATCAAAAGCCGTGGTTTTGAACTACCACCCTCAGTGCTTGGGATAAATAAGTAAGTACCTCCCTCTAAAGTGGGCGAGGTACAGAAAATTCTCCCCAAAGCTTAAGTTTCCCATCTGAGGGGGTGTGTTGTATTAATTTGCATTTCCAATGAAGAAAAGATCGTTGAGGAAAAGATTTCCCTCTATTTTAAAACGACAAAAGTGGCTCCCGGGTGGCTCGGGTGGTTAAGCATCCAAGTCTTGATTTCGGCTCAGGTCATGATCTCAGTGTCGTGGGATCGAGCCCCGCATCGGGCCCCACGCTCAGCGGGGAGTCTGCTTGAGGATTCTCTCTCCCTCTGCCTCTCCCGCCACTCATGCTCTCTCTCCCAAGTAGATCTTTAAAAAAAAAAGAAAAGAAAAGAAAAGAAAATATGACACATGCAAAAAAAATGTGCAAAGAGCAAAATACTCATCAAAGCCAGTGTAGACATATTGTAGCATAAACCCTCAGCTTTTTGTTCTATGTTAATACATAAATGCAGATTCTTGAGAAAGCTGGGAGCGTACTCTAAATATTATTTAACTTGTTTTTTTTTTTTTTCCACTTAACTGGTAGGATTATTTCCCCATGCCCAAATATTGTCTAAACGCTAGAGAATCAAGCCTTCTAAATGTAATCTTCCGGGTGTCTAGGTGGCTCAGTCGGTTAGGTGACTGCCTTCGGCTCAGGTCATGATCCCAGGGTCCTGGGATTGAGTCCCACGTCAGGCTCCCTGCTTGGCAGAGAGCCTGATTCTCTCTCTCCTTCTGCCTGCTGCTCTGCCTACTTCTGCTCTCTCTCTCTCTGTCAAATAGATAAATAAAATCTTTAAAAAAAAATTTTTTTTTTTAATTAAATGTAGTCTTCCTCTGAATCAAATGTGAAGTCTACTTTCCCCATTTGTAAACAAGCCCACACAATTGGGTCAGACCCTGAAAGACGAGAATGATTCTCAAATAGCCAGCACTGTCAGTAATTAGAACACTCCTTTCTTTAAACATATCAAGGAAATGATAATTCCCCATTCGGCTTTCATCGAATACTAATTTTCCAAGTGGCTTAGAATATGAAACACAGACTAAGTCCTCTGCTCTGGAAAGATGGCTGGGACCACTAGCGTAGGCTCCACCTGTGGACGTCGGCCTCTTGGTGCATTCAGACCGCTTATAATGGCGTACCACAGACTGAGTGCCTTGTAAACAACAGAAATGTATTTCTTACGGCTCTGGAGGCGGAGAAGCAGAGATTAAGACAGTGGCAAACTCAGGATCTGGTGAAACCCTGATTCCTGGGCCATACACGGCTGTCCTATACCCTCACACGCCGGAAGGGGTGAGGGAGCTCTCTGGGGCCTCTTTCATAAGGGCGCTAATTCCAATCATGGGGGCTCCACCCTCATGACCTAATCATCTCCCAAGGACCCACCTCCTCATACCATCATACTGGAGTTAGAATTTCAACACTTGAATTTGGGAAGGACACACATGTTGAATCTCTCACAGGGTTTGTAAGATGCTGTCTGTCTACTCAACGTACATGTGCGGAGACACCTTTGGAGTCAATAAAATCACCCTTGTGATTGATTTGTTTTTAGCTTCTCTTTTTACTTATTTTCCCTGATTTCAAGGACTGGACTTATTTCATTAGCTTTTCCTATACCTATAAAAAAAAGTCTAAAGACTAATTAAAATGTTCATTTTTGCATTTGATCAGCCAAACTCAAGCCTTCCCTTTCCCTTGTGGTGCTCTTCCTCACCAGAATTCCACTCCGCCTGTGATAAGAAGAGGCTTTATTCCGCTAAGCTGGTTAATAAACACATATTTTCAAGAGCAGCTTGGGAAACCTGAAGTATTCTTAAGGCTTCTATCAACCCATGAATCACAGTCTTGGTCAATCATCTTCTCTTTGCAATCCTAGATAGCCTCGTAAGCAGGCAGAAGCCCAGATTCAGGAGAGAGAACAGGTATAATTTCGGCCGCAAATTGTCTCCCTTAACAATAGTGGTAGTTGGGGTGGCTGAGTGGTTCAGTCAGTGAAGCATTTGACTCTTGGTTGGGGCTCAGGTCATGATCTCCTGGGTCGTGGGACTGAGCCCCACGGCAGGCTCTGTGCTCACCACAGAGTCTGCTTCAGATTCTCTCTCTCTCGCTCCCTCTCCCTCTGCTCCTCCCCCCAACCCGTGCTCTCTCTCTCTTAAAAAAAAAAAAATAGTGGTAGCCGCCTGGCATTGCGGTGGTGGACATTTTTTTATTTATTCCAACTGTTTAAACAGCTCTTCATTGCAAGCGATATTAACTCCATTTGACAGATGAGAAAATGAATGTTCTGAGGTCCGAAAGCCCTAAGTAAAATGCATGAAGTCTCCAAAGTGATAACCGTGGATACTCTTATCTTTTACTTAGATGACTCTGCAGAGCCAACGAACAAAAGCCCATTGCTTCGTGTGTCAGAGAGGGAAAGGCAGTCGGGAGAGGGGAATCTGTGGTCCTCAGATACAACGTCTATCTGACTATACACAGAAAAGTATTTACACTGGACACCTTTCACCTCTGCCCATAAAATGTCTTGGCGTTCATGTTGTGGGACCACCTCAGCATTGGAAAGACAGCGAGATCAGACATTCTCCAAAATCTCCTCCCACTCTGAAGTTGTGGAATCCCTAAACAACCCCACAAATACATTTGTCACCAAGAGAACTAACAGTCATCCCAAATAGTGGGAAAACCCCACAGACTCTGTGGCTTATGGTGTTCCAAACGCTGGGTTGCCTTTGGGGAAAAAACTTTGACTCCCAAAGCACAAGGCAGTGTGCTGTTGACTGTAGAGTTCATTACTGCAGTGGAGAAGTTAGTGTTACTTCTGAGGTCAGACTTTTGGTGATGGCCTTCCAACTTCCCATTTCACGTGGTTCCATAGTCCAGGACCGCAACCCCAATCTCGTCTATTTTTGCAAATTCACATGCCATGATCCTGAGAGAGAGAGTGAGAGAGTGGCGTGTTCAGATGCATCACACAACCAAAAAAGTACTCTCTGGGACTAGAAGAATAAAATATCGTTCTTCAAATGTATATATAATACATATTATATATAGTCAAACATATATTTTCAAATATATGTGTTTATTTTATGTATATATATATAAACTATAATATAAACCATATGTATATATATAGTTCTTCATAAAACATTCAAGATCCCTGCTTTTCAGTGATGCAACAATTCTCCAAGTTCTTTTTTTCTCAACCAGAAACTGGCAAAACAGAAATAGCACATGGGAAAATGAAGATCTTGCAAACTGAAAAGTTTATACTTTCAAGTATTTTGTTTTTTTTCCTTAAGGAAATGGTTTTTGATGGGACGCCTGGGTGGCTCAGTCAATTGGACATCCGCTTTCAGGGTGGGTCACTATCCGGGGGTCCTGAGATCAAGTCCTGCATCCGGCTCCTTACTCAGCGGGGAGCCTGCTTCTCCCTCTGCCTGCTGCTCCCCCCGCTTATGCGCGGTCTCTCTCTCTCTCTCTCACACACAAATGAATAAATAAAATATTTTTTAAAAAAGAAAATAGTTTTTGAATATATATACATATATATATGTATATATATATATATATATATTTTTTTTTTTTTTTTTTTTAAGATTTCATTGTTAAGTAATCTCTATACCCAACATGAGGCTCAAACTCACAACCCTGAGATCACGGGTCGCATGCTGTTGACTGAACCAAGCAGGCACCCCTGAAAATGCTTTTAACTCTACAGTTGAACAGTAAAATATTCACCATTATAATACAGCAGAAATCTAAAAGAAAATGAGGAACCATTCCAAATTCTTCAGCAAGTATTATATGCGATCATGCACATATGCTTCCACTCATTTCTCCAACCCACCAAATGCTAGAAAGGGATTTTTTTTTAAAGACATAAGCCATGGGGCTCCTGGGTGGCTCAGTGGGTTGAAGCCTCTGCCTTCAGCTCAGATCATGATCTCAGAGTCCTGGGATCGAGCCCCCCTTCGGGCTCTGTGCTCAGTGGAGAGTCTTCTTCCCCCTCTCTCTCTGTCTACTTGTGATCTCTCCCTGTCAAATAAATAAATAAAAAATCTTTAAAAAAAAAAAGACATAAGCCTACAAGGATAGGAGAATGAAAGATAATATCAAAGCAATAAAAGTTTAGAATCTAGAAAGAAGGTGAAAGACTGGTCATTGAATTAGCAGATCCCAGAAAACTGAATCATAAGCCAACCATGGGGGAGGCTGTGGACGAATATGAATTACAAAAGTAATCTCCAAGGATGCAAATATGCATGGCACCAAGTATTTCTGGAACTCATAGTGAGGGGGGAAGGGGAAGTGAGGACAGTAAAATAAGAAAAATTGTTTTAAAAATCAGCACAAGAACAAGTCAAATTTCTAGATCTTCTCACCAGATCACACACCCAAAAATTTAGCCCACCCTCACCCTAGAAAGAAAGGACTGGAAATTTATTCTCTGGAGTAAAATTTTCAAAATATCTAAGGCAAATGATCTCTAACTTAGATTTCTATACCCAGCCAAACTAAGTATAAAACTAAAGGCTAGAATTAAGACATTTTTAGACATGTATCTAAAATTTTCCTCCTGTGAACCCTTTCTTAGAAAGCTATTATTTTGTTCCACCAAAATGAAGGACTAAACAAATTGAAAAGGAGATGTGGGACCCAGGAAGCAAGAGATACAATTCCTTTAAAGTGAAGACATTTATTGCTCTCCCCCCAGTGGGAAGGATGGCTGCTACTGGGCTCCATGATGCCATTTGGAGACCCAAGTTATGCACCCCCCTTCATAGTCATTATTTCAGGGCCAAAGCTGGGCGACTGTCATACCAGTTTTCCAAGTCTTGGGAGGAGGAAAGAAAACTCAGGGGAGCATGAGTACAATGTTTGAAGGCCCAAGCAATGAAGTGGCCTATATCACTTCTGTCCTACTCTGTGTCACTCACATGGGCACGTTTTCCTGCAAAGAGCCATTGGGGAATTTAGTCTCTGGCTGGGCAGCCACACTAGCATGCTTACCAGCAAAGAAGGGGACAATGGGAAGGATTGATTTTGGTCACATTTGAGACCAAGAGCAAATGCCTAAGACTGTACATTCCAACAGTGAGTTCAGGAACGTTACAATTCCAAAAAGGCCAGATGGGAGCAAAGAGCAGTAAGAAGACAGAAGATGTCACATAAAGCCGAGTTCCCCTCATCCCTGGCAACCACAAGGTCCTCTTAAGTGCTACTTCAGAAAGAAGCAGCAAGGAAGGAAAGAAACCCCAAACATCGTGCATTGGCCCAAAAGAGTCCGTTTTCCAGACGATTTAAAGCGGATAAGACTGTATTTCACTAAGAGGCACATTGAAAGTTCAATCACCCACCACTAACCCCATTATTACCCTCCAATAAGTTAACTCCTCATGGAAACATCCGATCAAATATCAAGAAATAGGCTACATTTTCTTTGCATATCTGTGGTTAGTAGGTGTCAGAATCAATCTTCCCAGAGGGACATTCAGGATGCTTCCAACTTTTTGTTTCAAGCAAAGCTACCAGAGGGCTCCTGGGGGGCTTAGTCAGTTGAGCATCTGACTCTTGATTTGGGCTCAAGTCATGCTCTCGGGGTTGTAGGCTGGAGCCCTGCCTGGGGCTGCACGCTCGGCACAGAGTCCGCTTGTGATTCTGCCCCTTCCCCTGATGCGGGCATGTGCTCTCTCACTCTCTCTCTCTCAAATAAATAAATAAATATTTAAAAGAATTTTTTTTTAATTAAAATAAACCATGTTACCAAGAATACCGGTATGTGCGCACACACCTATGTGTGAGTGCCAGGACGTTGGTCAGATTTGTTTCCTTTGGATCACATCTTAGCAATGAAACTGCTGAATTGAAGGGAACATGCTTTTCTCAGGTTGTGGATATCCCTTGCTAAACTCTCTCCCGTAAGATTGTCCCAACTTACAATTCCATAGCAGTGCATTGGAGTACTAAGCTGTCCTCATTCTGAGTGTTGGAAATGCCTTAAATACTTCACAGGAAATTCTTATCCTGAAATGGCCCACTAGAAAATTTTGTTTTCAGGGTGTGTCACCTACATCGAATACGGATCTAAACTGAGAAATTCGTAGGGAAGTGTTAAGCTCAGGAATGAGTAACAACTCATTTCTAATCACTTACTGAGATGTTCTGTGATCGGTGCAGTAGAAGAAATGCTTAACTGGGACCCAGAGTCACTACGCTCAATAGCCACTTCTAGTACTAGGAGCTGTGTGACATTAATAAATCGCTCAACCTCTCTGGGCTTCAGTGTCTTTGTCCCTACAAAGATCGGGGATGGAGTTGAATTTACTAATTTCTTGTGCCATAAAGAATCAGAAATCTTAATGATAACAAATGTTATAATTTTCATTTGAATCAGAGACCCTCCCCTAAAGACTAAGCCACGCATGATTGCAACAGGAAACTCGGAGGAGATGCAATGTTTCATTTTGTACTGTCACCAAAATAATCTCACTGGAAACCTCATTAAGGACTCCCCTATGCAAGATAGCAACTGCTGGCTTAAATTCAGATGGATGGCGGTAGCTAATGTAAAATTTTCAGCATCATTTCACTTAAATTCAAAATTCAAATTCAACAAACATTTATTGTGCTGGAAGCTATTCCACGTGAAGAATATAAAACAGTGACCCTGTCCTAAAGACGCTGACAACATAGTTAAGTCATTTTCTCCCAGTGGGGTTTTCAATCTAGAATTGTTTCTATTAAAATAATAGGAGAGAATACTAAGACTAAGAAATGCCAAAATTAAATGAAATTTCCAAGCTAATCTCAAGATCAAGGCTCACTTTCAGCAGTTCCATGAAGATTTTTCTTCATATTTAATATATTTTGCCTATTTTGTAAATACACGATGTTAATAGATTAGAGTTGTGTGTGTTGTGTGTGTGTGTATATATAATCACTAATATTTTATACTAATTCAGTATTAAAATTAACTATACATTTAATAATGCTTGAGTCAAAGTTAACAGGGAAATATGATCGACATCAGAAGAGTAACATGTTATAAAATACAATTACTTAATTTAAAAAATTAACTCCATCTAATTAACTAATATGCCAATTAAGCAATATGTAATTAAGTAAGTTATAGTCCCTGCCACTTTAGTCATTTAATCATAAAAGCAGAGCATTTTTTATAAACAAATAAAATAAATATGAAATCTATTAATTAAATGTGTGGTTGGCGCTAAGAATAAGCATTAAGAATAAAAATTATCTATTTCCACAGTCTGTGTAATCAGAGAGCAGGTCTTGTGATCCAGGGCATAATTTTTATATTAGCTTAGAGTGGTTGACACAGAGTGTGGCTCAGTCCCTCAGTTCGGATGCTAACTCTGCCACGTACCAGTGACTTAACCTCATTTGTTCATCAGTAAAATGAGGACAAGAATGGTGCCTGCTTCATCATGTTTTCACAATTAAATGAGATAATGCACCGATAGTGCTTAGCATAGCCCTGGATGCCTGGAAAATCCTAGGCACAGTTACTACCTAGTCCTTTTGGGAAGTGGTCAGCTTCGTGCACAAGTTGATATCAAATAGAATTCTGTACACATGTACCCTTAGAGCCCAGCTCATCTCTGTGATTGGTAGGGAAACAAGAAAAACAGAAGCGCAGGAGTATTGCCCTTTGGGTAAAGGTCTATAAAGTCCTGCCCTCTGGCAAATTCTTCCTTTCTGTTCAGGGGAATTGAGGTATTGCTATTGAAATTTTCACCCACTCCGACTTGCAAACCACTTTGGCAAACTACAGTCTGATGGCTGTTGGCTCATGTTTCCAAAAGAGAACTGACCTAGATGGGTGCTTTGAGGGGAGACAACAGGAAAATGACTCTGGCTAATGTCAAGTGAAGAAAACCTACCAGAAGGAGATCAGGAACTGGAAGACTGTAGAAACAGGTTAGGAAGCAGGCAGGAACAGAGGCGGTATGGAGGGTGGACGCAAGCCCACCAGGACCTCCCTCACTCTAGGGATCTCCTGGGCAGAAGCCTATAATGAGGATGGTCTTAAGCCTTCTCCCATTCTTTTTCGAGGACACATGCCCCAGAGAAAAGAAGGATGGACTTTGGACTTTGAACTTTGGACCGTGCTGGCAGGATACCAGTCCCAGAACGTAGCAAGGGGTGGATGCCGTGAGAACTGTGAATGGATTCTGGACAACCTCACAATGTGGGGTGGTTACAGTCAAATTCATGAAGAATCCATTGAACTTCATGAAGATAAAATATAATGGGAGGGAAGCAGTGTAAGCTCCTCCCTAGAGAGGTTCAGCAGCCACGGCATTATTTCGTTAAGATTTTATTTATTTATTTGAGAAAGAAAGAGTGCAGGGGGAGGGGCAGAGGGAGAAGGAGAGAGAATCTCAGACAAACGCCTCGCTGAGCACAGAACCTGACGTGGGGCTCGATCCTATGACCCAGAGATCATGACCTGAGCCGAAATCGAGAGTTGGCCGCTTAACCAACCCAGCCACCCAGGCGTCCCTCAGCAACCACAATCTTTTGAAGGATTCATATTGGGAAATGATACATAAAATCAGAAAACATCATAAAGCTATAGAGTTCTGATACTGTTGAGGATTAAATAATACCATGTCTGTGAAAATCCTTCATAAAACACAGCCCACTCTGCAAATGCAAGGTGATATATCAGTCTCACTAGTATGTATTAGAAAGACACCACGAGGGCACCTAGTTGGCTCAGTTAGTGGAGCATGTCACTGCCAATCTCAAGGTCATGAGTTCGAGCCCCACGTTGGATGTAGAGATTATGTAAAAAGAAAAATTAAAAAAAAAAAAAAAGAAAGAAAAATAGACACCATATTTACATACAATTTACGTGCAAGAAGAGATAAGACTTCTCTTCTCTCAGCCGTAGTTCCCTTATCAACTAACTCTCTTGTCTTTTGAGGCACCTGGGTGGCTCAGTTGGTTAAGTGTCTGCCTTCAGCTCAGGTCATGATCCTGGGATCAAGTCCTACATCAGGTTCCCTGCTCAGCAGAGAGCCTGCTTCTCTCTCTCCCTCTGCTGCTCCTCCTGCTTGTGTGCTCTCTCTCTCTCCCGTGGTCAAATAAATAAATAAAATCTTTTAAAAAAAAAAAACTATCTTGTCTTTTTTTTAAGATTTATTTATTTATTTTTAAAGATTTCATTTATTTGTTTTTGAGAGAGAGAGAGAGCGTGCACAAGCGGGGAGGAAAGGGGCAGAGGGAGAAGCAGATCCTTGCTGAGCGGGAAGCCTGATGCGGGACTCCATCCCAGGACCCTGGGATCATGACCTGAGCCAAAGGCAGACGCTTAACCAACTGAGCTACCCAGGTGTCCTTATTTATTTTAGAAAGGGAGAGAGAACAGGATGGGGGCGAGAGGCAGAGGGAAAGAGAGAGAGAAAATCTCAAGCAGACTCCCTGCCGAGTGCAGAGCCTGATGCAGGGCTCAATCTCACAACCCTGAAATCACCACCTGAGCAGAAACCAAGAGTCGAGGCTTAACAGACTATGCCACGCAGGTGCCCCAACTCTCTTCTCTTTAATAATATCATGTTTTCATCACAGCAAAAATAGAGTTTTAAATACTTTTTTTAATCTAAGAATTTTAAGAAATTACAGTTAGAAAGAATACGTATACTCAGGGTATGCTAAATAGACACACACAGGCCCCACTTTATAAACCTACTCATAAAATAATCGTACGGCTTTAACTGATAATGTTCAGGTATCGCAGAGAGGGAACCACAGAATGGAAACCCTTTCCAGTGAGGCCTGTCTCTGGAGCTGCAGGAATTCACACAGGAATTCAGGGGATATTCTGACATTAGTATTAGGAGAACTAATTTGTTCGCATCTGTTAAATTTACAGTGCTTAGCTTTTCAACGCCAGGACTGTCAGATTTCCAGGAAACGTTTTATTCTCTCAGTTTCCTTTGTCTGCAAAATGAAGCTATCACTGAAATATTTCCAGGGAAATCCCAGTAGAGATCTTTATAGACAAAGGGGTAATTGCATAGATGAAATGAATTGGCTCTAAGACTCCGTACATGTAGAAAGGCAAATAATATTCTGATGATACTGAGGTTAGCAAATTTGGGGTTTGAGAGGTAAAAGGTACAGAGCAATATAGACACCTAACAGTGACAAAGAAAGCAAAGGAAGTTTTAAGGAGAAAAAAGCAAGTTAAAAAATACCTTTTCTTGCAAGGTTCAAAAAACTATACATTTGACTAAATGTTAAAGAATCCCAATTATACTAAAGTTCTGTAAAATGGAGACAAAAATAGATCCTATTCATTTGCTTAATAATGTCTTTTGAGAAATAGAACTTATACTTTGATGAAGTAGTTTACCTTTTTTACATTTAATTTTTCTCTCTTTTAAAAATGCCTTTAAATTCTGAGAAATATCTGCCTATCTCATATGCTTAAAGGTAGGCTCTTTTTTTTCCTCGAAGTTTATGATTAATCCTTGTACTTCGAATCCATGGTCCATCTGGAATGACAGTTTGTATATGGTATAAGGTAAGTACTGTATTTTTTCACTTGCCTATTCAATTGTTCCAGAATCATTTATGGAAAATACTCTCCTTTTTTTCATTGAATTGCTTTGTGGCCCTGTTGAAACTTAATTGACTACATATGAGTGGGGCCACTTGTGGACTCTGTTATATGAGTCTGCTTAATTATTATACCATACAACATTATATATACATACCATACCACACTGCTTAATTATTGTAATTTTACAGTAAGTCTTGCAAGCAAGTGCTAAAAATCCTCCCACTGTATTTTTCTTCTACAAAATGTTCTTCACTATTCTAGGTTCTTTGTATTTCTGTGTAAATTTCAGAATCAGCGTGTCTTGGGCACCTGGGTGGCTCAGTCGGTTAAACGTCTGCACTCAGCTCGGGTTATGATTCCAGCATCCTGGGATTGAGCCCCGTGGTGGGCTCCCAGCTCAGCGGGGAGTCTGCTTCTCCCTCCCCCAGCTCTTGTGCTCTTGCTCTCTCTCTCCCTCTCAAATAGATAAATAAAATCTTAAAAAAAAAAAAAAAAAGAAAAGAAAAAGACGGGGCGCCTGGGTGGCTCAGTGGGTTAAAGCCTCTGCCTTCGGCTCAGGTCATGATCTCAGGGTTCTGGGATCGAGCCCCTGCATCGGGCTCTCTGCTCAGCGGGGAGCCTGCTTCCCCCTCTCTCTCTGCCTGCCTCTCTGCCTACTTGTGATCTCTCTCTCTGTCAAACAAATAAATAAAATTAAAAAAAAAAAAGAATCAGCATGTCAATTTCTTTATGAAGAAGAAGGAGGAGAAAGAGGAGGAGGAGGAGAAGGAAAAGGAGAAGAAAGAAGAAGGAGGAGGAGGAGGAGGAGAAAGTCGAGAACAGAGCTAACACATCTGCCCTAAACAGTTTACCTCTGGACTTATCCATGAGGCAGAAATAAAACGTATCTTATTTAAGCCACTCTAATTTTGGTTGTCTTTCACTGAAAACCAAACTTAATCCTAATTGATACGAGCTTTGATTGGCTCTAATGGACCACTTGCTAAGCCCTGGACCAATCTCGATGGCCGAGGAAGTATGATGGAGACAGCTCGACCAGAGCCCCAAGAACCGATTGTAGAGAAGTGCTGGCTCCCCAGGAAAATCAGAGAAGGAGCTAGAACCAGCAGAAGCTAAAAGGAAAAGGGGTTAGTAATGCAGCATGTATCTACCATCCCACCAGAATAACCCCCAAACTAAACAGGCTGGAGGATACAGATGCTTTGATTTATTTTCGGTTTGTTTCTATCTTTTTCTGAAAAAAAAATTCATCTGCCTTAAGATGTACGTCTAGCCATCCAGTTGCTTATACACTCTGAAATAGAAACAGCATCCAAAGCAAAGCCTATAAAAGAGACATGTAGTGATCCCAGGGATCCCTGAGCATGGTCTGCTGAAGACCTGGCAAGCCAACTCAGCTATCGGAGAAGCCAAAGGTGGAGCTCGTGAGGACGAACTATGGCACCTGCCATATGACAGAGCCTCGAAAGGTACTTTGTTTGTTTCTGCTTATTTTAACCTGATTTGCACTAACCAAACAACAAGCTTAAACCAAAATAAAAGGGGGTATGTTTTCAGATTGGGAAGTCACTACCGGAAACTTAATTTAAAAAGCCAAGTGCTTGAGGGGATGACCTCTGCCAAATACTTTCTGGAAACCCAGATGAAGTTAGGAAACATGGATGTGGCAGATGTACGAACCCCAGAGCAAAACCCAGCCCAGTCTCCCTATTAATGCCTGACGACACCACATGGGCTTTATAATTAGAATGAGATGTTGAAAGATGACTTAAGTCATCCAGTTGGCAGAAGATCTAAATTCCTTAGAAATGTCTCTCAGCCTTCTCTGAGCTAGCGGGCCGATCTTTGCTGTGCAGGGCTACGGAGGAGAATGAGAGACGTCTCAACCCATGAGCAGCCTGACCACATCTCAGAAGGATGGTCAGCTGTGGAGTTCTGAGGATGACTCCCTCTTTCTCCTGTGCCCACCCCTGATGCCATCCTATCACGGTCTGAATCACGCCTTCCAAAGTGGTACGGCCTGAAGGAAACTTAGAGGTCAATAGCACACCAACCTCCTCATTTCCAGATGAGCAAACTTGCAAATAAGCTCTGTAGAAATTTTATTTACAATGTGAGAGTATTTCCTTGCCCTTGAACAAGACATATTTCTGTCTTGTATTTATCTTGTTTCTTTCCCATGGTTCATTTTGTTTCTTCTTCTTCTGGAATCATCTACCGCAAAGCTCTCCCTCTGTGTCAACCAACCAAGTGTACTGAACTCTAAAACAAATGGAAGAACAAAGACAGACCTCCAGTGTTGAAGTGTATGGAGGACATGATTGTGTATTTAATTTGAAGCAATCGATCTGAGGCATTATCAACAACCTGTGGTACTGTTTTAACTAAAAACTCGTCTATCTACAATGTTGTGTCCGACAGATTACAGATGGAATTAAGTGGATGAGCTCCCAGGCTTCATATTTACAATACTATGCAGGTTGCTATGGGTAGATCGACAACAACGACCATTCTTCATAAGCATCGCCCATGAATTCGTAGATCTCAGATGTGGGTAGATCCGTGAGCACCTCGGTAGACTTCTCAGGCAGTCACAAGCCCAAGAGGGCATCCTAGACTAAGGAAACAGACCACCCTGCCTTCACATGGCCCATGTCACTCCATAACATGGTCTTCTTAGGGACTACCCTTACTTTATGAGTTCAGAATCAAGTCATGACCCACTACTAGCAAGGGAATAAGACTTTATGGCATGCCACTTTGTCCTTCATCTTTCTTTCCTTCTTGTTTTGTTTGTTTCTAATTTATTTTATTTAGCAATATAATTTACATTTTTGTTAATCACTCTGCATCCTTTAGGAGGCAAGGTATGATATTTTATGTTACATTAATTATACTGTATCAAGTTATATTATTACGTGTGCATGTAAATTTGGAAGTATCCCAGAAAGAGAATAGACTTTGAAATCATGCTCTCCTCCTTTAAATCTCTCTCCTGTCTACTTAGTGCCTGTGTGATCTAAGATGAGTTATTTAACTTCTCTGAAATTCAGTGAGCTAGAAATGAGAAACTACTACTTCAGAAATGTTGTCAGTATTAAGGGTAGCATAGATAAGATACCTTGAACATTGCCGGGCGCTGAGTTTTCACCCACATATCATTGGATATTCTTGTTTATGAAACTGGTTGTCCGCAAAGTGTTTAGGGTTGACCACATTTTCTAAACAGGATTGAGTAGAAGCAAGAAAAGCAAATGCAACAAGCAAGACTACGTCAAACTCAAAAGTTTCTGCACGACAAAAGAAACTGTCAACAAAATGAAAAGGGAACTATACACTAGGGGAAAATATCTGCAAACTATGTATTTGGTAAAAGGTTAACATTCAAAATCTGTAGAGAATTTATATAGCTCAATAATAACAACAGCAGCCAAAAAACCAATCCGATTTTTAAAGTGGGCAAAGGGACTCCATAGACATTTTTCCAAAGACACCCAAATGACCGACAGGTATGTGAAGAAATGCTCTACACCACTCATCATCAGGGAAATGAAAACCAAAACCACAGTGAGATGTCACATCACACCTGTTAGAATGGTTAGGCTTAAGAAGATGAGCTAACAAGTGTTGGCAAGGATATGGAGAAAATAGAACACGCATGGACTGTCGGTGGGAAATGCACATTGGTGCAGCCATTATGGAAATCAGTATGGAGGTTCCTCAAAAAACTAAAAATTGAACTACTATATGGTCCAGTAATCTCACCTCTGGGTATATACCCAGAGGAAATGAAAGCAGGACCTCCCAAGAGATACCTGCACTCTGATGCTCACTGCGGTGGTATTCACAATGGCCGGAATATGGAAACAACTTAAGTGTTTATCGATAAGTGAATGGATAAAGCTATAATATATATTTTATATATATATAAAATATATATTTTATATATATATAAATATGTAGTATATTATATATTAAATATTTTTATATTTTTATATATTATTTTATTTATATTATTTTATTTTTATATTTATATAGAATATAAATATATAATATATGTGTATACATATATACACACACAATGGAATATAATAGAATGTATATATATATATATACACACACATACACACACACAATGGAATATTATTCTGCCATGAGAAAAAAGAAAATCCTGCCATTTGAGACAACATGGATGGACCTTGAAGGGATTATGCTAAGTGAGATAAATCAGAAAGAAAAAGACAAATACTGTATATCACTTATATGTGAAATCGGAAAAACAAAACTAGCTCATAGAGACAGAGAGCAGAATGGTGGTTACTAGGGGCTGGGAGGTAGGGGGAATGCGGGGAGATGATCACAGGGTACAGACTTGGGTTGGAAGAGGAATAAGTTCCGGAGACCTAATGTACAGCATTGCTAGCACATTATAATCTACAGGATTGTTGTTAACAATACTGTGTTATGTATTTCGAAGTTGCTAAGAAACTGGATTCTTAAAGGTCCTCACCACAAGAGAAATGATAATTATGTGATGGGATACAGGTGTTAGCTAATGCAGCGGCGGTAATCATGTTGCAATATCTGAATGTATCAAATCAACATGTTGTACACCTTAAGCTTACGGAATGCTTAATAATAATAATAAATAAACAGAATTGAGCATTTCCTGCCAAGTTAACAAGGCGGAATCTAACCTCATCAGTATTGTACGTCTTTCCCTGTCCCAATGCAAAAGTGCCAGCTGGCTACGACCTTCCCTAAAGTGTCATCTTGAGACAGGGAACGAAGGCAACAGGAGAAGTGGAGGAAGAGGAGTCAGGAACGAATCAAATGAATAGCCAACAGTAACCAAGGCAAAGGGAACCATACTATGACTGCCTCCCTGCTTGCACGGTCAGTAGCCAGTGTGGGTCTCAGTACCGACTGGCAACTGGTAAGAAACACCGATCAGAGTCTCTTACTGTGAACCCAGCAGTCTGTAACTTAACAAGCTCTCCAGGTGAGTCTCATGTGCACGGAAGTTGGAGAACTACTTCCGGAAAATGCTAACGGTAGAAGGTAACTGTGGCCATCAGCCAGTCCAGATGGAAGAAGCCAGTGATCCATAAGCCACATCTCGCCTCCAGGATTCTCCGTCCAGAACTGCAATATAATATTTTAAATAGCCACTTTCGCATTTTGACAGATGGCATTGCTAGGTTGTCTTGAAAAATCAAAAGCTGTGATAAAACTAAATCTGCATTTCCGCGAGGCCACATTTAACAAGGGTCAAAGAGTGGCACCCCTCTTTAGAATAGTCTGTGCCCTCCTTTTTGCCTTAGTCCCCACCAGTCCCAATCATCATGGGTCCCCACCACCCACCTGGAGACCTCGTCAGGCCCCCGTGTGCTTTTGGAGTGACCTGTCCGGAGTTGGTTCAACTCCTCCATTCCCCATTCAGAAAAGTAAAGCTCCTGTCAGAGAGTTTAGGAAAAGTCAGCCAGCAATTTAGGAACAGAATAACATCTTATATAAGTAGTAGCTGTTGTTATAATATCATTTATTAGAAGAAAAAATAATTTCAACCAGAACCCAGGCTTGGGGATACCAGCCATATCATGGTTCTGCATCTGCTTCCCTTGTGACTGGACTCGATGTTTATTTTCACGAGATTTCTCCCACATCAGAATGCTGTTTGGAAAAGAGAGACACAGAGTGATTTGCTGAGTTTCCCAGGAAACGATCCAAAAAGCAAATAGTTTTCCTCTTACGCGGACTACATCTTGTTTTGGTATTACCTAGTCAAAGGGTCTCATTTCTTTTTTTTTTAATTTTATTTTTCAGATTTTATTTATTTATTTGAAAGACAGAGAGCATGAGTGGTGGGGGGGAGCAGAGGGAGAAGGAGAAGCAGACTCCCCACTGAGCAGGGAACCCAGGACCCCAACATCATGACCTGAACCGAAGGCAGATGCTTAACCAACTGAGCCACCCAGGTGCCCCCAAAGGGTCTCATTTCTAACAAATACCAGAAATTACACTTACAAATGGTATGCTGGTGTTTGTGCTGGAACATGTTTCTCACGAATTTGTATACATGGATATTTACAGCTTCCCAGGTGATTCCATTTCATGCAACCAGGTTGAGGAAACACTGATTTGTTCCACCGCTACATAATCTAGTTGTCCTCTCTCTGCCACCCCTGACAGACCGGAGGATCATTTTTTAAAATGTTTTTCAAGTCAATCAAATTATTGGAAAGCTGAGCTGGAATCCACTACCTACCATGCCTGTTTTCTACCTGATTCCCTTTGAAAGCTCTTTTAGGACATTTTGCATGTCCCACCCCAACAGTCTCTCCACTGATCCTTATTTTGTTTCTGAACTGAGATCCACTGTGGCCATGATCTTTGGAGCAATGATGAGATTAGTCTTGTATGAATATCTTATTCTGTGTCAGACACAGAGCTAGGAACTTTGGATACCTTCTCTCACATTCTCAACAAGACAGAGAGTGAATTCTGTTACCCATTCTTTCATGGCAAAGCCAAAACTGGGTCCAAGGCAGTAGTGCTAGTCAAAGCTATGTTGGCCCGGCACCATTTGGTAACCAGATCTGGGCACAGAATTTTTTAAAATGGGAGCTTCCTGGTCTAGAACACTATGTTTTCAGGTTTAAAGTTAATAAGCATAGCATTGCATAATTGGTGTTAAAGCCAGCCTCAGGGGTGTCTGGGTGGCTCAGTTAAGTTTCTGCCTAGGGTTCAAGTTGTGGTCTCACGGTCCTGGGATCGAGCCCCGAGTCAGGCTCCCGGCTCAGTGGAGAGTCTGCTTCTCCCTCTCCCTCTGACTCCACCCCCAATTCATGCACTCTCTTGCTTTCTCAAACAAAGAACTAAAATCTTTTAAAAAATAAACAAATAAACCCAGCCTCATCTCTGGCTGGCTGGATGAAGAATGGGGGAAGATCCCAGCATCACCCCGCCAAATGCATAACCCATAAGTGCCAGGGCATCGGGAATGAGATTGTCAGACCCTCACACCCAAGACTGGAGTCCTGACAAAATAGGAAAAAGGATAGCATAGTATTCATTGATGAAGAGCCTTCATGAGGGGTTGGACACTATACGTAAGTTTTGACCATTAAATATAGGCTGTATATGGGAATGTGAAAAACAGGGTGGGGGTGGGGGAAGAGCCTGGATTGTTTTGTTTGTCCTCAGTCGGGATTTCGGTTTGTTTTCTTTTTGCTGGTCCCTGTTCTCCCTGCATTCCTCCTCCATCTCCCATTTAAAAATAATCAGTGAGGGGAACCTGGCCCGCTCAGTGGGTGGAGCACGCAATTCTTAACCTTAGGGTCATGAGTTTGAGCCCCATGCTGTGTATGGAGATTTCTTAAACATAAAATCTTTTAAAAATAATAATAATGAATGAATGAATGAAAATTTGATTTTTTTTTTTTTTTAGAGAGAGAGAGCAAGTTCCACGCTCAGCACGGAGCCCGACACAGGAGCTCCATCTCAAGATCCTGAGATCATGACCTGCATCGAAATCAAGAGTTGGACATTTAACTGACTGAGCTACACAGGCACCCCTGAAAATTTTATTTAAAAAAAGAACTGTAGCCTATAATTCCGGTGAATGCCCCCCAAAATAAAGAATAAGAACTACAGAGTGGTCTGGCATGCTTGGCTAACATTCATCATCTTTTCACATCTTACCTTACACAGGAGACATCATGAAACCTACACGTTCCAAATAATGTGCTTAGAATTTCTGTGTCTTTGTCACAGAGTGATGAGTTCATTTCAGAGTCCTCACAGGCTTCTCCTAGGACTTTATTCTATGGTAACTCATCTTTGCAGACAATCGTTTTACTGGAAATGTGTTTAGAAGACATGACTTTTTAGCCATTTACAGAGTGGAGTCAAGTGTGACGAACAATTACTTACCTTACATTGTAGATGCTGTTTCAAATTCTGTTGGATGGCTGTTTCAAAAGAAAAGTAAGTGTGAACTCCGATTCATGTTTTTATTTTTAAATAGCTTCAGCAAACTGAGTCTTTTCTAATTGAAAGTTACTTGGTGTAATTATGCAGCCTCAAGAACAATAGCAAAGTCAGTTTGCAATCACTTGATTTATTTCAAGTTTTGCCACTCTGCCGTTATTAAATTAATTCACCTTCTAATAAAAATAATTCCTAATGTTGAGAAAATACAGATAAGTAGAGAGAAGCTTTATTAAGATCATCAGTATTAAAACTAAATCCTTTTTTCTCATTAAAGAAGATACAGTCAATTTAATTAATTCACATTAATCCCTAGTTGACATTAAATTCATCTAAAAATCTACACTCATATACATTATTAACACGGAGCCATAAAAAATGTTTGAAATGATTAATATATAAAAGAAACACAGTTCCAATGATTCAAGTGATTATATTTTAAAATGTTCTATAGGGGCACCGTGCTGGCTCAGTCCGTGGACCATGCAACTCTTGATCATGGGGTTGTGAGTTCGAGCCCCACATTGGGTGTAGAGATTACTTTAAAAAAATAAAATCTTAGGGCACCTGGTTGGCTCAGTTGGTTAAGCCACTGCCTTCGGCTCAGGTCAAGATCTCAGGGTCATGGGATCGAATCCCACGTCAGGCTTCCCCTGTTCTGTGGGGAGCCTGCTTCTGCCTCTCCCTCTAGGCAGACTCCCACTGCTTGTTCTCTCTCTCTGTCAAATGAATAAATAAAATCTTTTAAAAAAATAAAATCTTAAAAATAAATAAAATAAAATGTCCTCTAGATGAATTAATCTTCTGAGGCCACTGTTTCGGTTTATCAAATACTTGGGATTTAGAAAAACAAGAAATCAGAGGAGTATCTTTTCTAAAGAAAAAAAGTGGAAAGTTTTACTAAGATATTGACTTAAGATTGATATTTCCTTCTAAATTAACTGAAAGTGATCACACTATAAAAATTGAGCCCCACAGGTCATGATCTCAGGGTCCTGGGATCGAGCCCTACATCGGGCTCTCTACTCAGTGGGGAGCCTGCTTCCCCCTCTCTCTCTGCCTGCCTCTCTGACTACTTGTGATCTCTCTCTCTACAGAGTGGTCTGGCACGCCCAGCTAACATTCATCTTCTTTCCACATCTTACCTTACGCAGGAGACATCATGAAACCTACACATTCCAAATAATGTGCTCTCTCTATCAAATAAATAAATAAAATCTTTTAAAAAAAATTGAGCCCCAAATGATCTTCAAACTTACATCATTTAAATTCTTATTTTGAGAGACAGCGCTGTGTTGGGAAGATTTCTGATATTTCATTCCTTTATTTTTCCAAGAAAAGGACAATTATTATAAGGTAATCAGTAGTTCACCTCCAGCACTTTCACATCATTCTAGCTTGTAAAGCCATTTTATTTTAAAACATCTTTATGTATGAACTTATTTTAATTGGACTTTTAGAACTGACCTCTAATTATGAGTAGATGTCAGGTGGCATATTTTTATTCTGGCTTTATAAATCTGTTTTCAGGCTATAGATCACTTAACAAAGAATATCATCGTGTACGTTTAACACTAATTTCAGATTGAGTTCTCGTCCCAAGTCCACGCCAGTCGGCATTATAAAAGTGTAACTTCGGCTCATCAGCTCCTTCCTACGAATTCAAGTCTTCTACCAGAGCAAGACGAGCCGAACAAAGTAACTGTCTTTTCAATGTACACTGATGTAAAGAACTCACCTTTCACATCAAATAACAGCAACAAGAAATAGACTTGTATTTTATCCAGCTTTTCAATTCCATGATAAGCTCTAGAGCTAATTAATTTAACAGACGAAAAGATGCCAATTTTCTTTATTTACTTTTTTTGTCTCGATAAACATTAGTGTGCTTGAGCGGACACCTCTATTTTCCTTGGAGTTTTAAAGCTTCCTTTCATGTGGGAGAAAAATGGCTAAATATGTCAGGATTTATCAAACAGAGCCTTGCTTTTTTGGCTGGTCCCTTTTGCCTTATCTAACAAACACATTACCCTCTCCATCAAAATGTGGCAGGACAAACACCGCAGTAGGTCCTCCCACGTAACCAGAGCTAACTTTAAATAGCCTCTGGACCCTTTAAACTCAGCTAGGAAGCTGATTAGGTCCCCGATCTTGCACATTATCTCATTTTTGATAGCCGTGCTATGAAAAAGCAATAAAGAAAAAGCTGTCTAATAAGAAGGCAAGTTAAAGTGTCTGCTTACTTAAGAGCTGTACTTAAAAGGAAGGGGGAAAAAAGAACTGTGTAAACTGGTGTAACTATTTGCAAGTCTCAAAGGGAGCAGCGTTCAAAAAAAGAATTTATATGTGAGTTAAAGGGGAATCACGATATTTCCTTAAATCTCAGCATTCACCGGCAGGAAACAATTTCATCATATCTGGGGAAGTTCTCCTATCTTTGTTTAGTACATTGTAGGCAACTTTGAAGCTGTTGTTTGTCCAAATTTGAGAAAGCGAAGGACCCCTTCCGGGCCTATGGAACAACCACAAAAAAGACACATAAGAAGTTACGTATATTTCACTAAAGTTACCTTTCCCTGATCTAAAAGAGTAACTTAATTAAACCATGAGAAAACATCTGAAGCTGATTTGAAACATCTGAGAAGCTTCTCTTAGCAAATAGGGCAATGACAGATGATATTTAGGAGGAAATATTTTAGCAATATTTCTCAACATTTTAACACATGAGCAAAATACAATGCCTGTTTTTCTGCATCCCAACCTCCCCGAAAATCCAGCTTCTCAGGACTTTACACATTTCTGGCGTGTGTGCAGAGTGGACACAGACTGTTTATACCAAGGAGCAGGTTGAAAAGAAAAGATGTGAGTAAGATGTGAATGCTGATTTGAAGAGATGAGGGGTGTGGTTCAAAGTGGCAAGGTCAATGTTAACATGTGTAAGAAAACACCAGCTCCTGTCTGGGCTTGTTTGCAAGATTTCGTTTGGGAAGTGACATAAAATGAAAACTATTCGTACCTGAGGTTCTGTGATCCGACTGTTAACAAAAGCAAGTCATATCGGTATCCGTGTAGAGTGACTGGGAGGCTGTGGGGAGGGGCACCGTTAGCCGTTAGCCTCCTTTCAAGGGCAGTGGTTTCTCTTAGCTCAAATCTTGAGTTACTATCTGGGAAGGCAATAGGGCAGCTCAAAAACATAAAGAAAGCTGCCCCATAGTTAATGCTGATTTTATTCCCCACTGGAATGGGCTTTGTCTTAATTTTAAAACTCAACAGGTGAAAAAATCAAACCCCAAAATGATATATAATTTATTTCCCTCCTTTTCACATCAAGATCCTAGTTTTTAATCAACATTTTAACATCTGATGAAATGTCCCTTTCTGGTAAAAATAAATTTCAACTCAAACAGCTTAATGGAGGATAGTGCCTCCCACAAAAAGAATATCATAAAACCCAAAGGACGTTAAAATATGCCACGAAGGACTTAGACACATCAGGTAAAATGAGGATGAAGCGTGCCATCGTCCTTACCAAACGAGTGGCTGAGAAGTCAGTCACATAGCTGTTTGCCTTCTTCTAGGCTCTTCGTGGAGTTTCCCTGTGATTTGATGTACAAATAGTTCAGTGGCGTGCCAGCCACGACCGGAAGTCACATTTTACTTGGACTGTTTACAATGAAGGCAACTTAGTGCGTCTGGGGCCTCAGGAGACAGAGACAAGGGCAGTAATCACCTTGCCCCAGGGGCAGTTTTGCACTCAGCCCAAGTTTGAGTGGCAATACCTTAACAGAACCACTTGATGTTTAAGGTTTAATTTGTGGAGTCTAGGCACAACATCCTGGGTGACCGTAACTAAAAGCAATGTTGTCAATAATAACATTAATAAGACCCTGATACATATATGAGCTACAACAGCGGATACCCATCTAGCAGGAAATAGACAGCAGCTTCACGTGTTAACTCATTCCTTCCAGCAACCCCAAATGGGTACTGTTATAACTTCACCAGATGAGGAAACCAGGGCACAGAGTGAAGTAACTTGCCCAGGGCTACAGAGCTAAGAAGTGGCCAAACTTCAAAGAAGTTCCTTTGTAGATGTCTCTGTGTGTGAAAACGTATTAAATAGGATAAAAGTGCTCCCCCGAAAGGAAATGGGGTCCCACCCAATTTATTTGTCTCCCCAGGAAGTTGTTTGTTGTTTTTTTTTTTCCATTATTGGGGGTAATATACATTGTGTCCTATTCAAGAAACTTGGTGGTGGATGGCTTTTAAAAGGTGTATTTTCAATGCAGAGCGATGATTTCTAAAACACTTTGGAAAATGGCTGCAAATTGATTCACACAGTGTCTCAAAACTCCTTAGCTCGACTAATTAAAATGTGTAGACTTCGTTTGCCACAAATTGGCCTTTTCTTCACCTTGCTTTGCCTTAGTACCCCTTGGCTGACGCTCTGTCATAGGTAAATATTTCCTTTGTCAGCCTACCTTTCACTTTTTCTGTGGATACTATGTCTGTACTTACTTTTGATAATGACTGTTTTTCTCAGCAGAAAGATGCATGTCTTGGAGTTTTGCAAATATTTTGGTTTTTGTCATTGAACACCATCTAGGGATAAATAGTAATACCAAGGGATAAAAAAATGCTGAACATGATTTTATCAGCAAAGAAGGTATACCATCGAAGTCTCCCAAACCTGCCCCAAATGTAAGGGACATTTAAAAGAAAAATATTAACTGGAATGGAAAGTATAGCTCACACTTGATTTATCTCCTTAACATCATTATAAAGTACATAATCAAGCCCAAAGATGCATTTTTGTGAATAACAACACTAAAGAAGGAGGGGAAATTAATGCATGAGTGATGAATGGATGAAAGAGGAAGGAAATTTTAATTACAAATGTTGGGGGGCCTGGGAGGCTCAGTCATTAGGCTTAGGTCGTGATCCCAGGGTCCTGGGATGGAACCCCCCCATCAGGCTCCCTGCTCAGTGGGAAGCCTGCTTCTCCCTCTCCCACTCCCCCGCTTGTATTCCCTCTCGCTGTCTCTCTCTGTCAAATAAATAAATAAAATCTTTTTAAATAACAATAATAATTACAAATGTTGCCATTGCTGCCATAACTGGGCTATACAAGATTTTTTTTTTTCTGCAATGTTAACTGAAGAGCTGATGAGAAAAGTAACTACTTTAGATGTGCTGACTTATTGGGGGGGCAATTATGCACTTCACGTCTTTTTAAAATGCTATGAATTCTCACGCTCTGTGCAGCATTATACACTTGTGCAACTAACCACATTGGTGGTGACCTTCTCATCTGATCTAGAATGACAAAATGAAACTCTGACGGACAGGGATACATAACAGTTCTAGGTAGGACTGCCTTTCTGGGCTTCACGAGTCATCCAAGAGTTATTAAAGGACAAATGTAAAAGTACACAGTAAAGAACAGCACCTCTATTACTGAAAAACAGCACACATCTGAAACTTTACACCTTTACACACACACACACACACACAGCCATTGCTAACCAGATTAATAGTAATCCAAAAAGATACACAGAAGTGTGGTCCATTTTGGAAATATTTTTCAAGCACAAATGAGTTAGTACACATACCAATTTGTACTCTGTTGGTGTTAGTTTTTAAAAAGTCAAGGAGAAATTTCCTTTCTTCCAGAAATCTCATAGGAAGTAATTATTCATTGGTCCTTCAGTAGGTAGGGCTAATTTCAGAATCACTAGGCTGTGCCCAGATTATGCAAATCAGTTACTTAAAAAGACCCAAATATTAGGGAAGTTCATGGACAGTTTGTACGTGAGGAGAAAAAAAAAATCTTTCTTCACCCACGGGGGTGGAGGTCTGGGTTGGGGGGCTGTTGGTCATCCAAGACTGGTAAAATCTGCTGCTAAAGGACTTCAGGACCTAATTCCCAATGCAACTTCAGGAGATGGTCATTAAAAAAGAACCATTTTGCCTGCCTTTCTCCTGCTTCCACATCCCAAACCTGCTATCGAAAGAAAGAGAGCAAAAGAGAAGAAAAAGAGAAGCCCACACTATTTGATATTTTCGCCACCAACACACCCCGCCACTAAGCCACCCCCCAGTTAAGGAAATGTTAGTCCAACCACACATTAAAATGAATAATCTGATTACACTGGGGGAACCTGTGTTCCCTGTAATTATACAAACGGAACCATCTCAGGAGGTATTTAAAATATTTGGGGGTTGCAGGTGGAGAAAGGTTTCTTGGCAGTAGTTGTTCATTGAAATCTCTTACAGGATTTTTTTTTTTTTTTTTTTTGAAACCTAGTCTGTGATGCAGAACCCGCTGTGCTAAATTATGAACCAAAGGCTTTGGGGTGGGAACAATCAATCAAAATACCTGGGGTAGTGTGTAATGTGCGTGCTCCTGTCAGCATGAGCAGGCTGCCCCTGAACACAGTCCCTCAGCAGGTTAAATAAATATGATACTATAGACAAACCGACAGGATCACACGGCTGCATCAATCAGCTGTTGATAAAATACAATCTTCCTTTAATACACGCTGAGAAAGTTATTTAACACTTACAAAACCTATATCCATTTCTTGTCCTTTTTTTTTTTTTTTAAGTCTTCTTCCAAAGTGTAACTCTTTCAAAGGGCACGGGGAAGAAGTTGTGCGATCTGGGGTGGAGGAAGGGGGTTTAATGGAGCCAAAGAAACAGGGAGACACAGTTGTCTAAGAAGGGGGTGTTCGAGTAACAGCCGCAGGAGTGGGGGCAACTGGCCAGAGGGTCCGTGAGAAGGCAAATCACACCTGAAGCTTTGCCACGGGTCTCGAAAACCTAGACACCCTTTTGCAAA
>CM052896.1:12269080-12296227 GCA_028534135.1 Potos flavus | reverse complement strand
GGGGAAGAAGTTGTGCGATCTGGGGTGGAGGAAGGGGGTTTAATGGAGCCAAAGAAACAGGGAGACACAGTTGTCTAAGAAGGGGGTGTTCGAGTAACAGCCGCAGGAGTGGGGGCAACTGGCCAGAGGGTCCGTGAGAAGGCAAATCACACCTGAAGCTTTGCCACGGGTCTCGAAAACCTAGACACCCTTTTGCAAATACTCCTGCAGGGAAGTCATGCAAAAAGCAAACCCATGTTATTTCAATTCCATTCTCCTTTCAGCTCACTGCAGCTCTGCGGTTTGCCTGCATCTGGTGCAGATGAGGGAACTATTCTGGATTTATGGAGGAGGGTGGAGGGGGTGTTGCTGGACAGGAAGTCATTTAAAAGGCGGGGGTCTCCAGTGAACTTAGAAAAATGACCGCAGTACCGCTGGGGGTAAAGGGGAGATCGAGGATGACTTCACGCCGATGAAACTTTGGGGGGGGGGCGTCAGGACTGGGGAAATAGGAAGACAACTGCCTTGAGTTAGCGAGGATGCAAGCGGCCGTGTGCTTCGTAGTTTCAGGAAAAGCCTGTCTCGGAGGAGGTATTCCACGCTCCCCACCTGCAAACAGGCCAAAACGCCAGGGGTGGGTGCCGGGGACCCTCTGGAGCGCCCGCCCAGGCTGGGCTGTGATTTAAGTCGATGCTGACTTTCACCTCCGGCTGGCGCCCGGCCTCTGCCGCACGTTCACTCTGCCCCAGGTTAAGCCCGGGGTCCTCTCCGCGGTCGCGCGTGGCCCTGCGACCCGGCGCGCGCCGGTGGCGGGTCCCGCTGGGGAGGGGCCGAGCGCCGGGGAGGGCCACGGCTGCCGAGAGGGGGAGAGCCCCGGCTAAATGCTGACAGGCTATCTCTTAACAAGTGAAGATTAATGTCCCATCTAAAACTAAGCTCCCCTAAGTGCCGTCGCGGCAGCAGAAATACTGCGAGTGAGGAAAGGCGTCGCCTGCCACTCAAAATGCCGATCTTTCCCAGCCTGTTGAAATAACCCGCCGGGGCAGCTCGAGGTGTTGACGGCCGCGTTTGTCAGCGCGTCGGGCCGCCCCGGACCCTCCTCGGCGGCGACCGGAGCTCGGAACCAATCCAATCCGGGCGTCAGTGGCCGCCGCCAGCGCTGCTCCTCCCTCGGTCACGCGCGCCCTCCCCGCCGGGTTCCCGAAGACTCGCGCTGGCGAGGGACTGCTCTGGAGACCCGGGGGCCTGGGGTCCGAGCGACCCAGGTCACCGCGAACCGGGCTCCCGCCCCTTCTCCCCCTGGTCGCAAGCAGGCTCGCTCCGGCGGCCCCGGTCTCGTAGGCGCAGAAGGCGACGGATCCAGACCCGGCACCGAGCCCGGACCGGAACGACCGGCCTGGACCCCCTCCGAACGCGTCTCATATCGGGACGCCGCACCCAGCCAGCCCCACATGCAATTTGCAGGCCCGGTCCTCTGGGCGGGAGGCGGGGAGGGATCCAGGGGAGAGAGGGAAAGAAGGAGGAATCCGGCGGCCCTAACAGCGCTTTCAAGCCCAGAAAACTCGCTGGAGGTTCCCCCCTTCCCCCACCCCGCCCGGGGCTGCGGATTCTGCTTGCGGTGGCGGCGCCCGGGGCCTCGGGGGACTCCAGGAGGAGGCGCTGGAATCCTTGTAACCTTTTTGGAGACTTTGCGCTTTCAAGAGCTCTTTACCTGAAACTGACACCCGCAAGCACTCTCCGGGGACACGTTGGGCAGATGGAGTGGCAGGGCCAGGCGGGGCCTGTTGGCTAGACACGGGGACATTTGTCATGGGTGACCCGGCGCCTCGGCTTCTGAGCCCACGCCGGAGCGGGGAGGCCCGCGCTAATGTAATAAAGCGAGAGCGACAAGAGGAAAGGCCTCTATCGCCCCGGGGCCGCCACATGCTCGCTCCGTTTTACTGTCAGGGCTGGTCGAGGCTGTGGCTTCATTTCATATTCCATTAATATTTACAGCAGCTATTGAATTTCCCATTACAAAGTTCACCATACACACTGCTAATATGAAATTTTAATAGTATTGTACACATTATGAAAAGTCCCGCCATTAAGAGGGGATGTGGGAGGGTCCTAGGGAGAAGTTGCCCTGCCAAGTTATCCTCCGCTGAACGCTGGAAACGCTCCCACCCGCCGCCCCCTCAAGTCGTTAAATGAATTCATTTGCCACTATTACCATAAAGATGTGAAATGGTGGGCATGTTATCAATATTGAAATCAAAAGTGAGGGAGGGAATAAAGTGGGTAAAAAGCTCGCTGGTTAAATTGAGTTTACGAAGTTGCGCGTGTCGGTGCTTGGCCCTCACTTACGGAGGTCTCTTCTGCTCTATAGTTAGTCTTCCCTAGGGGGAAGGAGGCGGGTGAGGACCCGGCGGAAGTTTCCAGGTGCTGTGGGGTTCTGGCTGCAGCGGGTCCCAGGCGGAGACTCCTGGCGACCGGGGGAGGGGGGGCGACAGGTGTGTGAGGCTGCCCTCGCCTCCCGGCTCCCTCCCTCCCCGTTGCTCTAAGCCCCAGAAGTTCGCAAAGCTGCAGTGTTGATCTGACCCTGGGGAGAACACAAATTCCCCCAAGAACCGTGAGTATCATCTGTTTGACAACTTCTTAGGACTGGTGCCCTAAGTTCCTGGTAGAAAGATTGTCCTGAGAAACCTGGCTCCTTTTCCAGAGTTGTGCAACCTCGCAGAAAGGGACGAGTGCTAACGTGGAGTGAAAGGGGAGGAGGGAGGAGGAAGAGAATGAAGCTGGCCTGGACTGTTGGAAGTGCTAATGCACAAATGCGACCCCAAAGTCCTGCCGCCTTAAGTGCCCCAAAAGGTGTCAAACCCAGAGGCTCCAAGATGGCCACACCGAGTCCTAGGATAGGGTTTCTCTCAAGAGTGGAGCCGTGGGCTTGGGCTGGAGGCTCACGATCGGACCAAGGGAAGCGACCTGGGAGAGCGCCCCCTTCTGCAAGGGCTCCCAGGCCAGTGGATTAGGTCCTATCTGAGATCCACCCACCTGCCTGCCGCCCTCAAGCCATCCTCCGAAATGTGTTGGGCCTTCCCAGTTTGTGCAAGTGTAAGGACAGGCAACTTCCTGAAAGACCCAGTGAGCCCCCAGACCCTTGTCGCCTCTTGCATTGAACCCTATCCTAGAGGGGATAGTTAAAATAGAAGCAAAATCATTCTTTATTTTTTTACGGGGTGCATCCGAAGTAATTCTCTAGTTTGCACCAGACTTTCACACACCCCTGCCCGCCCACCCTCACACCATCCCCTCCCCACGCTCCTGGGGTCTAAATGGCAGTACTTGGGCGCCACTGTGGTATCTTAATAGGCTTCTATTTCTGCAATGAGAAGGCAATTTCTGAATCTTTAGGTTACTTTTCAGCTCCAGGAAAATGACAGTACCAGAAGGTAAAAATGGGTGACATTTCCACAGGAAGATCTGGTGTTGATTTTTTTCCCTGGGTTTTAAAAATTATTACTATTATTATTATTCCCCCAATTTTGTCTGTGTCTTTTTTTCTTTTTCTTTACAGCCCCTAAATGTGTCATGCTTTGTCACATCCTCTGTGTGTGTTTTTAGAGAACATTTGAATAAAAGGCTCGATGCCAGGTATTGGTGACACAGGGGGTGGAATTTTCAGCCGTTCCACAAAGAGTTGGCCGCCTCTATTTGCATAAGGTCAGAGTAGTGCTTCTGATAGAACTTTAGCAGCATCTCTGTCTCTTAGCAACACTCTTGCACTCTTGGTCCCTGCATTAAATTGACTGGTCCCTTCCTTTTCTTCCTTTCATTGGGAGGCTTACAATAAAATGTCACCCTTCCAACCTGTGCCTGTCACCCAGTAGGTCATCTGTATCTCCCCCTTCCCCCTCCCATCCTCCTCCCCTCCCCTCCCCTCTCCTCCTCCTCCCCTTTCTCTCCAGTTCCAATTAGACGAGGAGATGATTCATTGGGTGGATTCCCAAAACTGTTTCATTTTATTGTGTTAATTAATATTAATACCATTTCTCCTTTTGTTATTATTAAAAAAGCCCTCATAAACAGAGGCACGGTAAGGAGCAAATTACCACCACCTGCCCGACAGTGGGCCTGGAAAAGGGGTAATAAGGCGAGTGCAGATAGAGAAAGCAAGGTTTGGGTCAGCCTCCCCACCCATTTTAGTTGATGCAAGGTTGAGCGCAGCCTGAAAACCCTTGAAGCACTTGGAATATGCCAGGCGCCCCTCTTGGCTTTGGGATGGGACACAGTGACAGAATCCAGATGCTGATAGGTGGTGTTAATGGAGGGTCACGTTTGGACAATAGTATCCATCACTTGCCTCCTGGCTCTTCTGTCATATGGAGTCATTTCTGACTACTCCATCACTCAGATTTGGGATAGATTCAATTATTACCTTCACCCTGGCAACGAGGTATACAAATCTATGCCTAAAGGACCAAATTATTGCTATTATTGCCATTACTATTATTAGCATATTTTGACTGCACCTCTCCTCTTGTTCATTTTAAAAGATGCCCCTAAATGTTCAAATACCCCTTTCCTGTTTTAACCTACCGACAGCTGCCGACTTACTCAAGCCCACAGGATAATGGGTGCTTAATTAACACAAAGAAAATTCTGTTTGAATGCCTGAATGATTATTGCTGATTTTTATAATATGATCGGTTGCCTAAATTTAATAGGGTCTGGCTGTTTTCTAAAGTTTTGGAAGCGCCCAACTCAGGGTCTTGGGGCTACGTATCAAAGTGCAGAGGACATGTTTCTTCCCTTTTGAGAAGGGTTTGCGACTGGGCTGCGAAAACACAAGTTGAATTGAGAAGGAGAGAAGGAAGAGGAGAGGAGGAATAGAGGAGCCCAGGATATGGCCATTGCTCCTAAAGTTAAGAACTAATCTCCACCAAGTTAAAGATAAAGAAAATTAAAAGCCTGAGAAGTTCTTCGTAAAGGGAACGAGAATCAGATGATGGGGTGGGGGTGAAGATCCTTTCAATTCTGTCTCTGTGTCCTTGGATGGAGACACTGAAGTCTTTCTTGGAAGAGTGGTTTGTTTTCTGTAACATCCCTGGAGTGGGGCAAATGGGAAGGTAAAACACCCTGCTTTTCCCTGATATTTTCGCAAACCCTGGCTTTGCTTTTTCCTCTCTTCTTCTAGCTTGCACTCCCTGTAATTGTTGCAGTATATTGCTAGATAAATGTGCAGGTAATGGGGTCTGAGAAAAGCAATCAGGGTTAGAAGTCAACTAGCTCCTCTTTAATAATTCACGTGTCATATTTCTTCCACTATGTCAAGTTTGCTAAAGAAGATGGACAGGGGCTGACGGGCAGCCACTTGAGTTTATTATTCTAAGCCTCAGAAGGGAGGAAAACCATAAAAAGAGATGTCCCCCGCTCTTCTTACAAAGGGGCCAAAGCAGTTCAAACCTTTCTCAGAGTTCTCTATCCCATTTTGCTCACCCTGCTTTCCAGCTCTTCTCCCAGCTGCCTGGAAAATTTGTAAAGATAGGAGAGCCAAGACTGTTCCTGGGGACTTTGCCTATTTCCCTTTACCTCTCCTTACACATTTGTCCCCTTGTCTCTTCCGCAGTGCCTTCATTCTTACTCTCTTCCAAGTGGCAATTCTGTTCAGTTTTTTTGTTTGTTTTTTATTGTTGTTGTTGTTTGGGGCCACAATACAGAATACCTCTGCCAGGTCAATTTCAGTTACGGATGACCGCTCTTGTTTTAACTTTTTTACGGATGACCTTTCTTATTTTTACAACTTTTTATCTCGTGGCACTGTTGGTGATAGCTTCACATATCTTCTACTTAAATCTCTATTTTCTTTCTTTTTGGAAGGGCGGGGGTTGGGGGTGTTGGAGATGTGTGATTTTTCTTTACTCTCAACAATTGGCTGTTTTCAGAAAGAGGGAGGGGCACAGTATATTGAAAGGACAAGGACCTGTGAAATCAATGAAGTTTTAAGCATATTTAAATTGGATCCTGGAGGACAAACTGATTTGTCTGTGTGGAAATAGATAGATAGATAGATAGATAGATAGATAGATAGATAGATAGATATCTCCAGATTTCAAAAAGGAAGAGAGAACAAAAAAGATAAAGACTGCATAGATTTATCTTTATGTGCTAAGACTTTGCCCCAATGCAGAAATGAGCATTTTGTTCAGTGCATTTGCTTTTCCCTATTACTCTTGTTACCTCAGCAGATTTTTTTTTTTTTTAACCCCAGCAGATTTGTAAGGATTCCTATTGACACAGACCAAGCCAGGGAGTGATTTCGTTTACAATTTGTCTCTCCCAATCTTTTCAAAAGCCAGACATTAGAGGAAGGTTTTCCATCGTGCAGGCTCAAACTTTTTCTACGTGGGACTTATTTAGTGAAAAGAACCCAAGAGTTCTGCAGACCTTTTAGCTGATGGGTTGTCGATGGCCAGTCACAGAAGGAACAACTGTTTTGCATTTTTCAGTTCTCAAGAGTTTTCAAACAAAAAGAACACAATAAATCGATCGATCTTTGGGGCAAACACAGTTTTATCTTCAAGGTACAGTTATCACTAATGGCACACGTCATGACAGAAAGACAGTGTCTCCTATTCCATTCATTTTGTGACTTCAGTGCTCTAAAAAGGATGTATTTTCCAGGAGTTTCCAGGTGCCTTAGCACTCAGTTTAGTGGCTTTTTAAATTTAGCATATTTCTGTGGCAGATGCCCACCGTGGGCACTCAGGATTTGTTTTTCGGCTTCAGTTGCTTTACTATGAACCTTCCCAACTTGTAGTCACAACACTGAAATATAGATCTATTTCTCTATCTGACAAAGTTGTTGGGGGGTGGGGGAGGGGGGAGGATGGTGAACTGAAAGTTCCAGAGGAACAGCAAACAATGGTTTATTTTTTTTTTTTAAATCAGGCATATTTTGATATGAGGAGAATAGTTCTGGGGGAAAAAAAAAACTTAGAGTCAAAGATTGGGTTGAGGTTGGAAAAACCAAGTTGGGTTTGCCCTGGTTTGTTGCAGGGTGCGGGGGGAGGGGTAAGATCTGTCGGAGATCATCGCTCCCAGAAACCGCCTCTTTAAAAACCACTCCCTACAACTTTGTTGGTTTGTTACATTTTATCCGCTTCAATCATCAGGCAAGCACTGCAGCAATGTTTCAAACACCCCTCAGGACCCAGCCCTCTTCAGAGAGTGGGAAATACTGATGGACAGTAACTACCTATTGTAGTTTAGCTCTTCTCTCTTCCTCCTCAAGGATAGAGGTTCATATTTTATTTGCATATTTTTTTTAACCAGGAGTGGGGAGGAGGCAAAGAAGGATCTGTAGGGGTTGAGGGTCTTGTTTTTGTTTTTAAGCATTTTGCTAGAGTGTGCTAAGTATTGCTGGTAGAAAGTTTCTAGTTTTCTGACTTGGATTAAGCTCGAGTCCTTCAAAGAAACGAATTTTGTACCGAGGCTTCCTTTTGAAACTACTAACCACCTCTTCTCTAGATTTGAGAGATGGGAATGGAATTTGGATAAACATATCACCCTTTTGGGGATACAACGTCCCCCCCCCCCTCCTTTTCTCCCGCCTTCTCCAGATAACTACGCTCCCCCGCCCCCAACTCAGCGGGCATCCGGAGACCAACCCGAAGCTGGCAAGCTCACTTCCAGTTGGGGCGCTGCCTTTGTGTCCCCGTTTGGGGTCCCCTATCCCACTCCGAGTTGAGGGCAAGACAAGGCTCTGCAGGTCTGAGCACTCACAAAGACAGAACTATTTTCCAGTGGCGATGGGTGATGAAAGCTTTCGAAAAGCTGCCAGGGAGAGGGAGAGGGAGAAGGAGAAGGACGCGTTCCCCACCCTGCAAATGAGCTCCTCGGGACGGACCCTGAGCCCCCGCTACGGCTCTGGTACTGACTTAGCGGAAACCCCCAAAGACCCATCTCCCACCTCGGAGAAAACAGAAGTCGGCTTGATTTCATTTTTCTTCGGTTTTAACTAGGCGAGAGGATGTAAACTCAGAGGCAAACCAAAACAACTCAAAGAAAATCTAATGCGAGTGTGTATGGGGCACATCGTAGATTGCAGGATGAACATCCCTATTGTCGCAGAGGTCCCCAAAGAAACGGCGTCCCGGAGAGAGGGAAATGCAGATTTCCTGCGAATAACCTAAAACACGAATTTGGGCGGAGGGGGGCGGCGCGAATTTTCGGGGCCGATCGCGGGCCTCGCGGAGGGAGGGGCGGGGCGGAGGGGACCGGGGGCCCGCGGCGCCCCCGCCCCCCGCGCCCCCACGCGCCGCGGCCCCCGCCCGGGCCGAGCCCGCACATTCCATCTCGGGTCCTGCTCACACCTATCATTTGAAGCCATCTTCGCTCTGTCTTCCAAACATCTCGAGCATTTGTGATTCCGCTCGCCGCTCCTTCTTATTGAGTTCTCCGTGTCTCTCGGCAACTTGTCATAACCTGTAATAAAATGCCCTTTCTGGCGGGAGGTAAAGTCCAGAGGGCAGCGGTTCTATTTTCAACTGATAGGCGAGGAAAGGAGCCGCGGCGGCCTCCCTTTTGTCTGCCTCGGGCTTTAACTCCTGCGGGGCCGGCCCCGGGCTCCCGAGATCCCCACTGGGGCCGGGGAGTGGGGGGCGCCCCCGAAGACGCCCCTCCGTCCCCCTCCGGCCTCGGGGCCCGGCTCCGGGAGAAAGTTCTGGGCTTCTGGGGCGGTGCACACACGTGCGGCTAAGGCGAGCTCCTCAAAATGAGAAGAGCCTGTTTGCGCTTTTCGTTGCTTTCTTTCTTTTTTTTTTTTAATGGGGGGGGGGCGTGAGCTTGATCCCTTGATCCCGAGGAACAGAACGGGATGGGGACAAACAGAATGACACCGGGGTCACCTCGGCGAGCATCCTGGGAGCTTTTCTCTGGGCTGGTTATTTAGCTGGTCTGAACCTTTTCCTTAATTAGACCCATCCTGTAGTTATTTTCGTAACATGTTTTCGAGATTTTTCTATCCGATGTGCGAAGGTTAAGGGTTCCCACGGCCTGCGAAGTAACCTCACCAGGGATAGGGAGCCCGAAAGGGCCGGGGACTGGGGTGTCCCGCGGGCCGCGTGCGTGATCTGCACCGCAGGGGTGAACGCCCCTGAAAGCGAACTCTGGCTTCGCAACTTTGCCCCGGGGTCCGCGGTGGTCTGGTACCCCTTCTCCAGCAGCCGCCATTCTTTATTTAGAAGGACCCCCTCTTGCGTTCTGTCCAACCTGAGTACACCCACCCACCCACCTACCCAGAGAAATCACCTTGGAATTCCCTAAGGCCTCCGATGGGAGACGTGGAAACGACTGAATATTTTTAAGGTATCCTTCACTATTTGTGACAAATGTCGCCAGATTGGGGAGGAGGATTAGGAAGGCGGGCAATGGTGGCAGGACCCAAACCAGAATTCCTGCAACTATCTTCCTGCTGCCATATTTTGTCGTTGGTTTATTTGTTGAAAGAAGGAAGCAGAGAGGCCAGTCGTGGAGACGGTGTGAGTGTCCCCTCCCTGACCCCTAAGGCCCCATATCCAGCCCCAGAGCTCTTCATCCAGGTCCCCCTGAATGAGGAGAAGGCTGGGAAGTTATTCTCATCCAGCTGTGAAGCAGAAACAGCCTACCCTTATCTTGCTCCCTAGGCCTGCCGCCCTGACCTTCTCGGGGGCAGTTTCCAAGAGAGATGTCCCGGGACTCAGGCCTGGCTGGCTGAGATTCCTGACTTCCGGTGCCCACCCCCTGTCCCAAATCACACACTCTCCGTTAATTTCTTTCTACGCCCGGAAGCTCATAAAACCTTCAAAACAATACTTGAAAAACCCAAACCACATTCTAGCCCCTCAAGGAACCCTGCAGAAAATGGCCAGCTGTCCTGGAGAAAATGTCCTTTTTTTTTTTTTTTTTGGTTGGGGGGAAGAGGAGTGGGGAAGAAGGAAGAGTTTGTGTCCTAAACTATGATAAGAGACGGGGAAAGTAGAAACATTTGATTTGAGACTAGGGGCTATTCAGGATTCCTCCACATGAAAAGTCCATTCTGTGTAGCTAAGAAAAACAAACGCATTTCTGTCTTCTGCCCCGCAGGCGCTGGTAAGATCTGGTGGGGAGAAGTTTCATATGTCTGGGCAAACTTCAGAAATGGAAGCTTTTAATCTCCCCCGGGAGAAAAAAATTAAGAGAAACATAGCAAGGAGACAGAAAATGCATTTGGGTTGGAGCAGTCATTTTGGAAATACTCTCCTGTATTGAAGATTGCGATGCCTCGCTTCTCTTTTTGTTTTATTTCTCAGGCTTGATGTGTGGGTCTCCAGGATGGCCCCCATCATCGTCGCTGGGCGTCTGTAGTTGGCCGTGGGTTGTGTGGGTGCTGCTGCCTTTATAAAGCTGATTATTGCTGTCCCTTTTAATCTCTGGACAAAGCCGGACTCCTTTTCCCCCCGTGTGTCCTACTTCTGTAGAAACTATGAGACTATAAACCCTAGACACCGTATTCATTTCAAACCCTGTTCAGAAACGCTGAGGACATATTTGAGGATTCTGACAATTACAGTCCCATTCTCCCCAGTTAGCTCATAGGCTCTATTCAGAATGAAACTATTTGGGGGCATGTAAAAGCCAGTAAATTTCCCGATGCACAAAAGAAAATGGTGCTTTCTGCCCACTGCCTATTTCCACTCGAAGTGAATAATGCTCCAGTTACCACCAGGCCTGACTTGATTTATCTTGGTTAATAGGATTAACGTGTCAGCCCCTCAAGAATTTCCAAATGCAGATCTGGAGTGTCACTGACTCTCTGGTGTCTTTTTTCCTCTCTGATGGACATAATGATGCACCCCCAAGCAGAGGGCCTTTGTCCGGTGGGAACAGGCAGATTATCTGTCTCCAGTGAAATAAGGCGTATTGCAGCCCCCTTTGCCAAGACTCAAAGCCAGAACCCAGTCACTATGAAATAATTGTGTCACTACCTCACCGGTGCCCTGTTCGTGTTTCATTTATCTTTTGACTGTAATTGAATGGTTGAAAAGCAAAAATGTAGACAAATTCCAGCTGTATTGAGATCTGTTTCTTCCTCCACTACCTCGGCCCATCATTAGATACTTTCCCTCTCTGCGCAGGAGGTCAGAGTGTATAAATATAAATTGCATTTTGCATTACTTCTAGATGAGTGAAGCTGTCAAAGCAATAATATGAGCTTTCAGTCCCACATTCTACCACTTCTTTCCCATTTTTTGGCCAGGAGGTCATGTGCAAATTGAACGTGACAACCCAGAAGACATGTCCAACAGACTCGTATTGTTACTCGGCTCGGCCTCCTGGCTCATAACAACATTAAGCCCACATTCGTCTCCGGCCTCCTCCAAGCAGGAGCTCCTAAACATGGGACCCAGGCTTCTCAGAAAGTTCGCTTCGATGGGGACATTTCATCCGAAAGCGGTGAGCGGCACTAACCTAAAGTATTTTTCATCCAAGTTTCATTGAGGATGCCATCCTTAGAAAGACCGGACCAGCATCTTACAAAACAAAAAACAAATAACAGGTAAGGAGCTAAAGAGCCCCCCAACACACACGCACACACACACACGCACGTGCGCACACACACACACACGTAAAATATAGTTGCTTCTATTTGAAATTATTGAAATTTTCCAGAATCCAATAGCAATGCGGTTGGAAATCATTTTCCTTGTTATTTGAACAATGGCGACATCACTCAAGAAGCCACCTGAAAATATGGATTGACCTTGGATTCTTATTAGCGAGGTCTGGTTAGCACCGTTTTAAAGACCCGGTTGCATAACCCAAATTAAAGTTTCAGCAGCTTATCACTGTGATTGGAAGATGACCCTCCTCAAACTGTATTGTGGCAAAGGAATTAGACATTGTCATCAATCCGAAGGAAAGCGAATGGCTTGGAGGATTGGTAATTGGCTATCAATATGACCCATTCATGTCTTGCCCAGATTGCAGTTAACGCGGAGCTGTTGTTCGCTGACAGGGTGTTTGATGGTTTCTAGGAAATGAGTGGCTGTTTTCATTCCTGTTCCAAATGGACAGGTGTCTACATCAGAATTGGCAACCTGGTTGGCACTCTCAAAGAGCGGCCAAAGAATGAATTGTTTGTGGAGAATAAACTTCCCTCCCTCCTGTGATGCTTGTGCACACATGTGAGTGCTGGCCGTGGGGAGGGGGCAGAAATGGAGATATTGGAAGCAGAATGATTGAGACGAGTCCGTGAAACTTAAGCGGGCTAATGCCCTTTTGTTCTGAGTGGCGCCATATGCAACCGCATTTCTCCTGAAGCCCATCTTGTGCTTGACCACGTTATACTCTAAGTGCACAAATAAAAGTCCGTGAAAGGCATTTAGCTAGCCTTCCTGAGCATGCTTTTATTGGTCTCGACAACCAAAATAAAATAAAATAGGAGTTTTTTTACGTCTTGTTAAATATGCTTTATTCTCCTACATCCTTCTTTTCTCAAAGAAAGTGTCCTTACTTTTTACTCTTTTTAATTATTTATTTACTATTATTATATTATTTATCTTCATTGCTATTATCCCCTCCTCCGTAAGTCAAATGAGCTACATGGGTTTAATACCAAATGTGAGGAGATGATAACTTTAGAAAGCTATACCTGTGGGACGCCTGAGTGGCTCAGTTGGTTAAGCAGCTGCCTTCGGCTCAGGTCATGATCCCAGGGTTCTGGGATCAAGTCCCGCATCGGGCTCCTTGCTCGGCGGGGAGCCTGCTTCTCCCTCTGCCTCTGCCTGCCACTCTGCTTGCTTGTGCTCTCTCTCTCTCTGACAAATAAATAAATAAAATTAAAAAAAAAAAAAAAGCAGGGGGCGCCTGGGTGGTTCAGTGGGTTAAAGCCTCTGCCTTCGGCTCAGGTCATTATCTCAGGGTCCTGGGATGGAGTCCCGCATAGGCTCTCTGCTCAGCGGGGGGGTGGGGGGGGAGCCTGCTTCCCCCCCTCTCTCTGCCTGCCTCTCCGCCTACTTGTGATCTCTCTCTCTCTCTCTGTTAAATAAATAAATAAATAAATAAATAAATAAATAAACCTTAAAAAAAAAAAAGAAAGCTATACCTGCTAATACCGATCAAATTAACAAGTATCCCTCTGAACCTCAGTGGATACCATCACATTTCATCACATTATACCTTCGTGGTGCCCTTCACATCTATGGAAGTAGTCATCTCTCCTTTCACTCTTACATACAATCCTTACCATCCCAAGTTATTGTTTATGCAAATGATTTTTATTTCCTGAGCGTTATTAAGAAACAATGCATGAGTCATATTCTTAAGAAAAAAATCAATCACTATAATGCCCCAGGACCTGACATCCTTTTACTGTCCAACCTCTACTTTCACAAGTGTCAAAGTTGTTTTAAGTCGAGGAAAAGGGTTTTTTAAAAAGAATTTTTAAAAAGGAAAAATATACCTGGGCCTATGAAACTGAAGCAGCCACGATTACTAGTTTTTCCAAATTTAAAAATTTGAAGCTTACAGTCATAAGATCTTATCATTCTTTTCCTTTATCCTGACTTGTCTCTTCTCTTCTTAATGAAATATCTATGTAACCCTGCCATCAATTTTTAGTTCATTTTTAGTCCTCCACATTGCCAGAAATTATAGCAATGAAGGTCAAAGGCTTTGGAGTGAGGCTCTTACACGTCTGTACAATGCATTCTATGACCTTGGGCCCATCTGACAATTCTCGGAGCCTCTGTTTCTTCATCTGTAATGTGGGGATATTAATAGTCTTTAATTCACAAACTTGTTTGAGGACTCATGAAATACAATGCTTTCCACGTTTCTGGAAAGGAGTTAGTTCTCAATCAGTGTAAAACATCATCATGCTATTTAGGATGATAATGTAACCTCTCGAAGTATTAGAATCTTCATCTGTGGAGCAGAAATAATAGCAATAAGGTTGTAGGTAACGTGTGTGAGACATTTGGCACAGTGGCTAAACCAAAGCAGACCTTCAGTAAACGGGTGGTGGTTGGTGATTGCCCCATTCAGAGACCCGGTGGAAATGAGTAAAGGACTCACTTTGGAAAGAAAGTCATTCTGCAGGAGTTCCACTTGGCGTTTCTTCATGCCTGGATCTAAAGGCTAAGTTGGGAGAGGTTGGCATGAAGGAAGTCAAGTTGAGAACAATACCCAGTTATCTTTCTTTATCCAATGACCGTAACTCAATACCTTGCCCTCTCATGAATTCCTACCACCGGGTGGGGGTGAGAACCCCCCACCAGAGTGGGTTGGGGGAGACAACCCAAGTCTACCTCTACTGCTGAAGAAAAAAGATGAAATGAGACTCAGGGAATGTGTTTCATTGATTCGAAGACGAATCTTCAGAGCTGAAGGAGAATATAGATAGAGAGTTGGAACATACTGTTGACTTCCTCGTGTTATAAATTCACTTCTACATATAGGATCAAACCTTTCTGGTATTTGTATATAAGGATAGACTAAGGTGCCACTTGAAGATTCATGTTGAAGGAACGCAAAGGGACCCTGAAGCCAGCAGCCTCCAGTACCTCCAGACAGAGCCAGGTGGTTCTGGAAAGATTTGTTCTGCCTGGGAAGGAGCCATCAGTCCTGGTTCTCTAGGAACTTCACATTAAGCCAATAACTCAGTTTGATTAGGGCCCTCGGGGGTGGTATGTCTATATACAAGTGGAATAAAATTTCACATTGAAAATAATATTTCATAGCTTGGGAGATTCTCTTGTATATCAGAGTTCATGAGTATAATCTCCTTGGGGGCCAGGGCAGTTGGCAAGAACTGGAAATTTCCAATCTTAAACCATTTACGTATAACACAACGAAATAAAATGTTTGTACATTTTGTACATTTGTACATTTGCACATTTCTGCATATAAAACCATACACTCTTTGAGTGATGAGAAAGAAAACCAGTTTGATAACATAATAAAAAAAAAGAAAGAAAACCAGTTTGTTCAGATAGCTGATTCATGGTATCAGATTTGCTGTGTGTGTGTGTGTGTGTGTGTGTGTGTGTGTGTGTGTGTGTGTTCCCACTATATCAACTGCCCAGTGATATTTAAAACCTCTAATGTCTTCAGTTCAGCACAAAAGCCAAATGGAATTGGGTTCACTCCATTCTCTCTAAACATAACTGCCTCATTCTGTAAGAGTAAATTAGATTTAGCGAAAATTAAAATGTAGGCAAGAAGAAATAACTTCTCTACCCAGTCACCACTGAAGACCCACATAGCCAAGTGTCTGGCATTTGCCTGTCATCTGCTTTTCTGACCATAGGGAGCAGCTCAAATGACAGGCACACAGATGGACTCATCCTGTGATTAATGGCATCTACCAGGCCTGGTGGTGAGGATGCAGAAGATGGCGGCAGACATGAGCTAGTCCTCTCTTTGGTTTAGTGTTCCTTCCAAGGTTTGAAGCAGAGAGGAATCAGGAAAAATTCCAGCCCTTTTCTTCGCTAGAAAATCTGAAGGCACCCCTTTTTGCATTCTCCAGAATCGCTTGCCAAGACCAGAACTTTGATGGGTAGCTATACCAGCCTTCTGACTGGCCCATCAAAATTACATTCTCCCTCCCACCTTCGCTCTCTTCCTTCCTTTGTTTCTTGTCCTCTATGTCTTTGTTCTTTTTCCCTCTTGCCTTTTTTTCCTCCTCTTTTTCCCAAGCATCGTCTTACCTCAGAGTGCAAACTAGCCCACCAGACTGGGCTTTCCACTGAATCTCTAAGGAACGGATGGAAGTGCATGAAACTGGGGAGGGTCTGAACAGGCAGCATGAAGACCTATAGAGACCTCCAGCCTAGTGCCCTTGGACTTTACCCCAACTACCTTCTAGCCAAGTGGGTCATTCCTAACCATGGCATTTCTAACACATCAAGAATACAGGAGACCGATGGGGCGCCTGGGTGGCTCAGTTGATTAAGCCTCTGACACTTGATTTCAGCTCAGGTCATGATCTCAAGGTCATGGATTGAACCCTATGTCAGGCTTCGCAACGAGCATGGAGCTTGCTTAAGGTTCTCTCTCTCTCTCTGCCGCTCCTACCTGCCTACCCCTCCACTCTCTCTCTCTTCAAAAAAAAAAAAAACAGAGACCAAGATTCTACCACTAGAAATGGGCCAAACTTGATGCCATAGTCTTGGGATCATACCCAAGCTGAAAATTCTCTCTTTTGCTGGCTTTTAAAATTTTAATTTGTTTTAAATAAGTGATCAAGAAATGCAAAAGGTAAGAAAGGGCGAAAAATCTTCCTTCAGTCTTGTTTTCCAGCCCCTCCCACCCAAACTACCAATGCTCTTTTTTTGTTTTTAAATAATAGACTTTCTTGGAGCAATTTAGATTTATAGGAAAATTGAATGGAGGGGCACCTGGGTGGCTCAGTCATTTAAGCATTTGACTCTTGATTTCAGCTCAGTGATGATCTCAGGGCCCTGGGATCGTGCCGCCTCCCCGTCCCCCAGCCAATCAGGCTCTGTGCTCAGAGGGGAGTCTGCTTGAGATTCTCTCCCTCCCTCTCTCTCTGCCTTCCCCCACTCATGCTCTCTTTCTCTGTCTCTCTCTAAAAATAAATAAATAAATCTAAAAAAAAAAAAAGAAACATTGAGTGGAAAGTTAAAAAAGGTCCTATATCACCTTATACCCCTCCCCACCTCTCCTATTATTAATATTTTGCTTTAGTGTAGTACATTAGTCAGAAATGATGAGCCAATATTGATACATTATTATTAGCTACAATTCACAGTTTACATTAGGTTCACTCTTTGTGGTGGTGTATGTTCTGTGGGTTTTGGCAAATGTATAATGACATTTATCCACCACGATGGTATCAGATGGAATAGTTTCACTCCCCTATAAATCTTCTGTGTTCGGGGCAGCTGGGTGGCTCAGTCATCAAGCTCGGGTCGGGATCCCAGAGTCCTTCATTAAGATTGAAGGGCTCAAAAAAAAAAAAAAAAAAGACTGAATGGCTCAGTCATTCAGCTCGGGTCAGGATCCCAGGGTCCTGGGATCGAGCCCCACATCAGACTCCCTGTTCGGTGGAAAGCCTGCTTCTCCCTCTCCCACTCCCCCTGCTTGTGTTTCCTCTCTCGCTATCTCTCTCTGTCAAATATATAAATAAAAAATATTTAAAAATAAATAAATAAATCCTCTGTGTTCTACCTACTCATCCCTCCCTCCCCCACAAAACGTCTGGCAATGGCTGATGTTTTTGCTGTTTCCATCCTTTTGCCTTTTCCAGAAAACATACAGTTGGGATCATACAGCATGTAGCCTTTCAGACTAGCTTCTTTCTCTTAACAGTATGCATGTAAGGGTCCTCCATGTCTGTTCATGGCTTGAGCACTCATTTTTTATTGATGCATAATATTCTATTGTCTGATGTACCACAGTTTGTTTATCCAATCACCCACTGACGGACATCTTGATTGGTGCTATGCTAACTTTTCCTAATTATGAATAAAGCTCCTATAAACACTCACGTGTAAGTTTCTCTGTGGACAGAAATCTTCAACTCAGATGGAACTCAGAACCACCAAGGAGTGTGATTACTAGATCATATGGTAAGAATATGTTTAGTGTTGTAAGAAACTACCAACCTAGCTTCCAACTCAGTGCGGTTTTTTGTTTTGTTTTTGTTTTCAGTAGTTTTAAAGTACATATTAGTTATGTACTAATTAGTTAGCAGAATAGGTACTTAGCAAAGATGGAAACCCAGACCCCACCAACCGCTCCTGGTAGACACCAAGACAAGAGCTGCCGCCATTTGCAGGGAAACAGCCTCAACCTTAAGAGCATCAGCTTGATCAAGCTACAGGGGTTTATTTTTTACCTTGGCTACTTACTCACTCTGTGACCTTGGGCATGCTTCTCTTCCCCCAACTGCAGTTAGGCTTGGTAACAGTACCCAGGTTCTAGGGTTCTGAGTATTACTGAGATATCCCATGCACATTTGGCACACGACTTGGTAAAAGTAAGTGCTCAATAAAAGTTAATTATTTTTATATCTTATTACAAAAACGACCATCTTTCCCCCAACCCCTTCTGAAAACAGCCAGTATATTCTTTAGGGATGAATCTGTGATTACACATCCATTCAAGGGAGTCGAAGACAGAACAATTTGATACATTATATAATCTGGTGAAAAAAAAAAAATGTGCAGCAGCCAAAATAAAAAGAAATCAAAGCTAGAGAGGCAACGTCTTTAAGTGTGGAAGGTTTTGATCTGCAGAATAAATTCCCTCACTCTCCTCTCACCCCGGGTTCCCATTAGTGTTTTGCTGGCTTAGAGTGCTCTGGGGTGAGTCCTGGATTATGAAATGCCCTCTCTCTGGTGGCCTGCCAAAGCCTGCTCCACAGACACCCAGACTAACCTGGCACCAGAAGCCTCCTCACCCCGAGGGCCTGACTAATGCTCATGTTTTTTCCTTTCTCAGACAACTCCACAGGCGGGCTGTGGGGGGGAGGGTGGCATTAAGCAATCCATGTGGCAATTTTTTTTTTCTATTTCTTTGGGCAATTCTTACATGATGACATAATGATATGTGCTAACAATGAAAAATGAATGCACTGTGGCTTTATCTCTTTGTACTAGGTTTATTTTGGAAATTAACAAACACACAAACAAGAAATCCTCTCCTGCGCATTCCTGATTAATAATCTATGGCTCCCCACAATGTCCGCACACTGGTGGAAATGGAAACATTTGAGTGCATCTACCAGCTGATTTGCCTTCATGATATCAGATGGCTGGTTTTACTGTTTTCACTGCACAGGCAGGGTTTAGGTGTCATGAGGTCAGAGTGTACGGAATTTTTTTTTTTTTTTTTTAACCAAGAGCAAACAATGAAACCTGATAACTCATTCAGGGCATATGGCTCAAAAGCAGGCACTCGCCAATATGAGCCATATCACATTAAGAAAGCCCCATGCTAAGGGCAAATTTGGAGCAAAATCTTTCTGATTAACTGTAAAACTGAAATATGCCCAGCAGAGCTCAGAATCCTGCTGAGGAATTACAAACAGGGCAGGTTTGAAAAGTTGAACCATGGTGGGTCTGCTGGAGTCTTCCGAATGGATGGCCACAGCCAGGTTTTAAGACTGTCCAGCCCATCGGTCCTGCGGGAAGGAGAACAGGAAGAGGGCAGAGGGTCGGAATGAGCCGGGTCTTTCTTGTTCCTCTCTCCCACCCTACTCAAGGGCCTCACCAGTCCAGCACCACTTAATGGAATCATGAAAAAAGGAAGGGAAGAACAGAGGAAAGGAAGAAAGAAACAGTCCCCAGCAGAGATCTCCCACTCCAAATTTGCTTTGAGTACACACTGTGGCCCAGGGAAATCCCTCTTCTTTTCTAGAAACTCCTGTGCTTTTTCTTTTTTGTTTTAAAATGTATTTATTTGAGAGAGAGAGTGTGTGTGAGAGCAGGGGGAGGGGCAGAGGGAGAGAGAGAGAATCCTTAAACAGACTCCACATTGAGTATGGAGCCCAACTCAGGGCTCGATCTCAGGACCCTGAGATCATGACCTGAGCTGAAATCCAGTTGGTGGCTTAACCAATTGAGCCACGCAGGTGCTGCTAGAACCCTCTGTGCTTTAAGATCCAGTGGTGAGTCTGGATCATGATTAATGGCGCAGTATCCAGACCAGACAACAGAAACCAACTTGAGTTCTGGGTCCATCCCATGCTCGCTCTAGCACTTGACCCCTTCTTCTCTAAATCTCACTTTCTTTGGCTGTGAAATGCAAATGGGACCAGAATCCTACCTCCCCGCCAGCTGCTGTAGGATCACAGAAAAGTAACGGGGCCCGGCATGGTCTCTGATGCACAGGGAGTGCTGAGTCTAGGTTTTTACTGCATTATTGTTGCCATCGTTCCTATTTTGAGTTGACTAGACAGTTACGGATATTTTTCCGTCTGGAACAGGAAATAGACAGGAAAGGGATAGTCATAGCAGGGTTCAGGCAGGGACACTAGAGCTGGGTATTTCAGTAGCCTCGGATGCCCAGTGGTGCCGGGTCTGCCACTTAATTCAGTTCAACAAATGGCTTTTTGAGAACCAGGGTACAGGTGAACATCACATTACCCCTGCTTGACCAGCACTTGGCCTACTGGGCGAATTCCGCAAACACAGCTGTCCAGTTACAGTGACGTCATGTGAAGTTGGAGACAGTCTCTCAAAATAAAAGACTGGCCTCTGAATCTGAATTAACAGACATATTATCTTGATCCCTCTCCTCCCCAATATATATATATTTTTTATTTTCATAAAATAATTTCCGTTCAAAGTCCTTTGAAAATATTCTCTGCCAGCTGCTTTAAAATATATCGAGGCAAGAGTTGTGTCTTAGATATCCTTTAAGAAAAACATGCTTCCAAATACACAGTTTGTTTGCCTCCAAAGCATTTTGTCTGCCACTGTGTAGATATGGTTGAATTATGGCTATTTAACAATTTGGCATACAACCTCTGTTCCAATTTTCTTTTTTTTTTCTGGTCATGAAAAGGTATTAAAGCCAGAAATGAAATGATGGTGTGGGACCCTGCTCTGATCCCCCAACCGAGCTTCCGAATTTTTTCTTATATTTGTGGGTGCCTGGGTGGTTCAGTTGGTTCATTGTCTGCCTTTGGCTCAGATCATGATCTCAGGATCCTGAGATCGAGCCCCGCATAGGGCTCTCTGCTGTTCAGGGAGTCTGCTTCTCCCTCTCACTCTCCCTCTGTGTTCTCTCTCTCTCTCTCAAATAAATAAATAAAAATCTTTAAAAAAAAAAGAACTTATTCCTATATTTGCAAGAGGATCTGTACCTTAAACATCTTGCAAAACCACTTGCCTTTGTTAGGCCAAACAGAAAAACACATTAGGATAGGTAAGCAGTCTGTTAAACTGAGAAGTTGAACTAACTCATCAAGAATTATTTGGAAGAAGGATGTAGGCCCACGCACACTGCATTCTTGATGTCCTATAAGTCAGGATTCCAGTGGCAGAGTTATGCTGGGCTCTGAGAAGACTTTTCCAGCAAATTTTCTTTCCCACTTGAAGCTGAATGTTCCTTAATATCCTAGGGGTCTTGGATGGATACATGCAGGGGGACTGGAGCTTTTCTATCCAGGTGCATTCAAAGCTCTGCATTTATCTTTCTGCACGAATAGCAAGATGAGCAAGGGGAACATGACCTCGACCTTTCCTTTCATTGTCAACAAAGTGACCCTTGGCCTGGATGAGAAAGTTAAAAAGTTACTTAATTTTTGTGACTTTTATGGCTTTGACTACAGATTGAAAGAAAGAAAGAGAGAGACAGAGAAAGAGAAAAAGGGAAGGGGGACGGAGGGAGGAAGAGTGGAAGAGAAAAGAAAAAGAGAAAGGAAAGAAAGAGAAAGAAAGATAGTTTCAAGAGCTAATATTAAAGTATTAATTACCTGAAACAGTGTCTTCTATGGTCTCTCGGGGTTGTATGTACCTGATCTTGAGGAGCACTCTTAGATCTCTCTACACTAGGTGAGCTTCTTTGCCAGTTTACTGATGAGTAACCTCTGCTGCCCCCAGCTCATCTCTCCGGGCTGCCCCTATCCCATATTCAGGTCCCCATACAGGGACAGGGAGACAGGGATGCAGATGTTTGGCATATTCTTGAGTTTCTAAGTTGTTTCTTAGAACTTCAAGGATTCCGTTGTAATAATTACAACTCTTTATTGTTTATATAATCTTTATTTGACTTTGGGAAAAGAATACCCTCTTGTCCCCCAGTAGTTTCCCAAATACTGTCATGAATGTTTTCAAAGGTATCGTTGGCACCCCAAGCCTTGATGGGCTCAGGAGTAGAAACCTCCCCTGGAGCCCTGCGCTCCCCCTATCCAGCCCGGCCATGCTCCCTTGGGCTCCTATGCTGCAAGCTCTGTTTGCTTTGTGGATGACTTTTTCCTCCCCTAACTCATTCTTCCTCTGGCCACCTTCTCCCCCTCCCTCACGTATCAGTTTTGACATGGCTTCCCACAGGAAACCTTTACACCCCCCTCAACCAGGACCTGGGTGTTTTACCCATGTTGCTCTGGTTCCTGAAGGGTGACTCCTTCAGGAGTCACTTTATGCGTTGTTTTTCGAGTGCTTGGTTCCTGCTCTGTGAGCTCAGGGACAACTTCCGGCTTATGGTTGTACCTCAATGCTTAGCGCCATATTTGCACATAATAGGTGCTCAGTAATCTTTGATGGGAGTAAAAGAGAGAGAAGACAGGAAGACACAGAGGAAGGAAGAGAAGAAGGGAGGGAGGGAAGACTAACGAGACCAGAAAAGGCCAAAAGTGTGTCACTGTGGAGGCATTCCTAATTTGTCATTACTCACTCCCCATATGCACACACATGCATGAGCCTCTCTCCTTCTCTTTTTTCCTCCCTCCTCTATTTTCTCTTTTTTACAGAAATACCAAAATTCAAACAAAGTTAAAGTCATTCCTGCTTCAGCATGTACCCCAATTTGATCCTTGTTTTTTGATCATTCTGGGCCCCCACAATTCAAGTATATTTCAAAGCCAATTTGGTCAACAAGCTGAAGTATCATGTCTTTCCCACACACATCTCGATAAATAAATGACAAGATAAGTTTTATTAAAATATAATTTTTCATTTAAGTTTTGAAAATCTTACAAAAATTTTGAGTCATCAAATAATTCCATCTTGACAATGACATTGCAAAACTGATAAAAAGAAGTCACCAGAAATCATACTATTTGGGAGTGCAGGTGAAGATGAGGCACATCTCGGCAAAAATCTAGAGAAAATGTGGTCTTTGGAGAGTCACTTTACTTATAATTTTATTTCATTAGTAACTAATGCCTGAAGTGTCCATTTATTTGATAAAGTGATGTCTATCTTACTTAGTACAGAGAAGCCTTGGTTGCACCCAGGAGATATCCAAACTGGAACAAAGTTGTGTCGAACTCCTTTAGGACATTTCCTGTGGGATAAAAAGTCCCAAGTCATAGAGAGCTATAAGATGAGACCGTGCACAGTGTATGAATTAGATATTTTATTTTATTTTATTTTTTTATTATTATTATTTTTTTTTTAAAATAGGCTCCATGCCCAGCTTGGAGCCCAATGCGGGGCTCAAACTCATGATGGTTCGAGATCGAGATCGAGACCCAAGCTGAGTTCAAGAGTGGGACACTTAACCAACTGAGCCACTCAAGCACCCCAGTGTATGAATTAGATAAAATTATTTACAAGAAATTTTCCCTTGCTTTGGGTAAATTTCTCTTTTTGTGTGCGGAGAAATCAAGAAGATTAAAAAAAGAAAGAAAGAAAGAAAGAAAAACGTAGTACGATAGCATCACCGAGGAAAATACTGCACGTTCTCCTGTGTTCTTGTCTTCACTTTTTACTTCCTCACCTGAAGGAAGGTAGTACAGGGATGGCAGGATTCCAGAGCAAGGCAAGAAACTGAGTGCAGTGTAGATTCACTCATGACAGGAGATTTCAAAAGTTAGAATTACTAAATCTGGGCTGGAAAATAAGAGAGATTTACTTAGGCATTAAAGATAGGTACTGGCCAGTAAAACTGATAGATCCTTATTACATTGTCCCAGAGAGACTGCGCTCCTCGGCGTAGTTAATGCTAAGGAAATTTAAAGCAAGTTATAGAAAATACTTCTTCACCTGGTAGAATTCATTCTGAGGAATTTGCTGCCACAGGCAGTCATGAAATCAATCACGGAGTTGTATTTTTCAAAGGGGCAGGATAATGTATGACCCACTCTTCTAGCTGGTTGGGAAGGATAGAAGCAATCGATTCGCCTGCTTCTAGATCACAGTTGATTACAAGTGGGGTCAGTGAAAAGATGTCCCCTGCACTTGATCAGGATAATTAAAAAGTGTTTGCCCATGCTCACTTGTCCTGGAAAGAAATAGGAAATAGGATATAGACATCAAATGACCTGATCCAATATGACAAATGTTTTTCGACAGGAACAGAGCATCAAGCAACACAAAGATCTGATTATAGGTGATCCTAAAATATCTTTTCATCAAAGCATTTTTTTTCTGGTAATATAAATATTACCCAATGTTTTTGTTTTTTAATCTGATTCTCTGACAAGTATCCTTGGAATACATCTACCAAATCTGAAAACACTTAACATTCACGACTTCTCTTTTTCCCAATGGAAATCAGAGTTTCATCAAAAGTTGTGAGCGCGCTGGAAATATGAACAAGACAATGGAAATTTTGACGTTGTCATGATGGTCAGTAATAAACTCCTTTGATAAAGTCATCACACGTTAAATCCAGCATCTTTTTCTTTTGTAATCAATATCTCACCTCTTTACCTTCTTTTTCTTGGAAATGTGTAGTCTCTAGGACATCACTTGGCACTATAGCATACGTATCAAAAGCAACATTGCAGAAAAAGGCAAATACTGTACCATTTCACTCATACGTGGAATTTAAGAAACAAATGAATCAAGAAAAAAAGAGACAAAACCAAAAAACAGATTCTTAACTATGGAGAACAAACTGATGGTTACCAGGGGAAGGTGGGTGGGGATGGGGGAAAGAGGGGATGGGGATTAAAGAGCATACTTATCATGATGAGCGCTGAGTAATATACAGAATTGCTGAGTTACGATATGGTACACTGAAACTAATAGAACACAGTACATTGAAAGGAGAATCAGAAGCAGAAGAAGAAACAGAGGCATCTGACTGGCTCAGTACATAGAGCGTGTGACTCTTGATCTCAGGGTTGTGAGCTCGAGCCCCACGTTGTGCATGGAGATTACTTAAAAATAAAATCTTGGGCTGCCTGGGTGGCTCAGTCGTTAAGCGTCTGCCTTCAGCTCAGGTCATGAGCCCAGGGTCCTCTCCCTCTCCTGCTCCCCCTGCTTGTGTTCCCTCTCTCGCTATGTATGTCTCTGTCAAATAAATAAATAAAATCTTTAAAAATAAAAAATAAATAAATAAATAAATAAAATCTTTTAGGGTGTGTGGGTGGCTCAGTCAGTTAGGCGTCTGCCTTTGGCTCAGGTCATGATGCCAGGGTCTTGGAATCGAGTCCTGGGTCAGGCTCCCTGCTCAGCAGGGAGTCTGCTTATCCCTCTGCCCCTCCCCCCACTCGTGAATGCACAAGCGAGCTCTCTCTCTCTCAAAAATAAATAAATAAAATCTTAAAAAACAAAAAAATAAATAAAATAATAAAATAAAATTAAAAAAATAAAAAACAACACCACACCTCTGGCATTCTAATTCATGAGGTCCAGAGAGAGACACTAAAGAAGGCATTTCAGGTGTGGTTGAAGCCTGCATTTTTGTTTGGGCACAAAAGAATGACACACAATCTATGAAAAAGGGAAATTGTGCTTTACAAAATTACAGACCAAAATCCTGGATGAGTCATCATAAAACTTAGTGTTTGAATTTCAATAGTGTCACAGTGCTGAAAGAACATCATTGTCCCCTCCTGAGAACCAGGAAGTGTTACCTACTTTAAGGGACAAGAACCTGCCTAGCTTTATTACCTACGCTAAAGAAAAAGCAAACGCAAAGATAAGAGGCTTCTGGAAGTTTTCCCATGATAAACCACCACAATTTGAAATAGTTGTTATAATCTGAACTTAAAGACATCCTTGTTTTCATAAGTGTATTTTATTAAAACAACATCCTGACTAAAGACTAAAAAAGATGAAAGTCTATATCTCTGTGTTAATGTCAGAAAAGTTTTCTATCACTCGCCATGACACGGGGTTGGAAGCTCTACACGGCATTCCTGAGTCCGCTCATGGGACATCTCATCGCTACAAGCATTCATTGTGGAGGGGAAAATCTCTGGAGCCACACTAGGATCCAGGCCTGGCCCTGTCTCTCATCAGCTGGGTTACCTTGGGAAAACCCCTTGACTCCCCTTGTCTTGAGATCCGCATCTGGAAAATAGGTAGAACAATATAGCCTACTCCATTGGATTGTTGTAAAATTTAAATCAATATAAAGCGGAAAAAAAAAAAACAATTGTCTGGTACATAATAAGTGCTTAGAAGTTGTTATTTTCCTGCAATCCCCAGACAGTCTGGGTTTTAAGGGAAATCCTATTTCCCCTGGGAGAGAGAGAGGAACAGTGGAGGTCATTTCCCGTCTTGTGGATTTGGGGGTAAGAGTGCGAGAAGTTTCCGTTGTTATACTCCCTCCCTCTTCCGCTCCCACCCTTTCCTCTGCCCCCTCTCCGGCCACATTTCTCCTTGAATTCTGCCACCAGCTAGGTGTTCTTCCTCCCCCCAGTCCTTCTGTCTGCTCTCCCCCACCAAACCCCCATCTGGCTCACTCACGCTCCTCCATCACCCTCTGCTCCGATGTCTGACTTAGGTGCTCCTCACATACTCGCTCCCAGGCCCCAGGCTTCCATCACCATCTTTCACTCTCCGTTGGCTCTCTGTACCCATCATTACACTGCAAGCTCCACTCGGCAGGGATTTGGTCATGTTGCATTCATCACTGCTCCCCACCACGGGGCTCCATTTCTGACATACTGTTCCAAGTCCCAAATGGCTAGGAGAAGCAACCCAGATCAACAGGAAGCCTGCCCTTCATAGAACCGTGCTTTCTGTTTTCATTTGCCTTTACTCGGCCAAACCTTGTGTCGATGAGATTCTGCTTAAATGAAATGGCTGTATTGACCATTATATTCAGATCCCACGTGCCAGAAGAACCACTATCCGGGTTGTGTGGAACTAAGTGGTTTATTTTTTTTTATAAAACTAATACTGGGAGGGGTGCCTGGCTGGCTTAGTCTGAGGAGCATGCGACTCTTGATCTTGGGGGTCATGAGTTTGAGCCCCGCAGTGGGTGTAGAGATTACTTAAAAATAATAAAATCTTAAAAAAAAAAAAAAAAACCTGGGAAATCTATAATGCAGTCTGAACTGGAAAGGTTCAAAACAAAGTTAAATGCATGAAATTCTTTCTTTGGGGCTTAGTCAAGAAGAAAGACTCAAATGGCTATTATTGTTTTTACATAAGTCTAAATTGAATTGTTCAATCATATTGCAGAATTCACATTTACCTGCTAGAATATGCAAAGAGTATTAACCTCATAATCTTTTAAGTACAGATAGCATATACTTGGCTTTGTGGTGGGCAACTGGAATGAAAATAAAAA
>CM052896.1:12205590-12268580 GCA_028534135.1 Potos flavus | reverse complement strand
CAAGGTCACACACACAACTAACAATCAGCAGATCCAGTCTTGAAACCATTGGTCATTTGATTCCAGAATTTTCTTCTCAGCTTCCAGCCTACACTACTGCCCTCACCCCATCTCAGATACTGAGATGTAGCAGGGAAAACCTGAGGTCTGGAATCTGAAGACTTGCATTAATTATCGGTTTGAGTAGGTCACTCCATCTCAGTTTCATCATTTGTGGTATGAGAATAATCATATCCACCCCACCTGCCTTCCAAAGCTCCCATGATGATCGGGTGAAATGGTTTCCATGAGAGAACTTGAGAAACAGGAATGTGCTATACAAATATCAGCTGATAGGGTTTATTTACGAAGGTAGTCTGTTGATGAATTTATAGGAATTTAGTTGGTATTTAGGGAGTATTTTATGTGTGACAGTCAGAAATGAGTTCCACCCAAACCAGATATGACAAATGGATGAAAATGATGGACTTTGCCCACGCAGATAAATGGATGTGGTTTGAAAAAGGAAGTTTCTGTCCCATAGCCATGCACTCCAGGCTTGGGGAAATAGTAATTGGCCCCTACAGAAGAGTAGAACATCAAAGACAAGGTTCCTCTTCTGAACGCAGTTGCGCTGGGACGAGCACTGTTTACGGATTAAGCACAGGCAAATCCATTTGAATAACAGGGATTTCCTGGGAATTAAAAAAATGATCTCATCTAAAGAACAGACCAGCATTTCCATATTTATTTCCTTGGAGAAGACTGATTGCTTATAAGGTTTCAAAATTTTGTTTTATAACCTATACATTTTCCCCCCAATATCTTTTTCCATATGAAATGAAAATGCAAAAGACATTATCCACTTTTATTACATTTCTGGGGAAACGTAGTGTTAAAGAGAAGAAGGTAATTTGAGATCCAAATTCATCCATCGGATTTTCCACCTATCCTTAGCATCGTAACTCCTGTTGCTTTTCACATAAAACAATACCCTTGACTACAATAATTTATTTTCTCCTAGTCAAGCATATCGTTGAGCACCCGAATAGATACCTGTAGTTCTCTGTTCAACATCCATTCCCTCTTCAGATAATAGGGCCTCGATTTTCCTTTAAGACACCACCCTCTTCCTCTGTTCTCAGTCGTTAAGATTTCACTGGGGCTGACTCCACGTATTGTTTCCACTGTTTCCATTGGTTGACCAGTGACCTACCCCTGACCAATCAAAGTAATGTGATTTTTTTTTTTTTAAGGCTTGGCACGGGACCCAATCAAGACTCTGGGTATTAATCCTGGAATGTTTGGTGCAACTATTGAGAAAGAAGCTAAATTTGTAAGATATCATCTTGGAGGTGCTGGTAGTCCTCGTTGCTGCCAATTGGACAGAACTTACTTGAGGACAAGGCCAACACAAAAAAAGTGGAGCCAAAAGATAGATAGATAGATGATAGATGGGTAGATAGATAGATAATTTCCTGGGGCATTATTGGAGCACTTCTCTCTCCCTCTTTCTTTTCCATTATGTGAGCTACTACATTCTCTTTTTGATTAAGCCAGTTTCTAGTGAGGTTCTGTTACTTGCGACTGAAAGCAATCTCACTAGCCCAATGGGATTTATCAGTTGTGCAACGTTTCTATGAATTACATATTTTGTCTGCCAGGACTCTGATAACTTCTCAGAAATAAAAAGAAGAGATTGAAAGAGAATTTGTAGGGCTGGGATTTACTCCTTTTGTTTCATTTTCCCTCTCTGTTCTCGATTATTCCGGAGGGCTGAGTGACAGAAACAGCAAATGTGCTGTTATACAGCACAGGCACAATGACGGGCACTCTTTTAATCCCATGTTTTTGGTATATTATCCTCACTGTACCAATTAAGGAAACTAAAAAGAATTCCATTCAGTGTTTCAAAAGACATCCAAGCACTCGTGATAAAAGTTTAGCCTCGATGTAACACCTTCCAGATGTTAACAGGTGTTGTATTTGTATCAACATAAGAATCTATAAAAAGCACTTTGGTTAAGAGTCAAATTATGCTCCTCATTCTGTCACTGAAAAGCTACTGAAATTTGGAGAAAGTCACCTAATCATTCTTTCATGCCAGAAAATCCAGAATGCCAGGAAATAGGAAGGGGGAAAAAAAACCTAGCTTGTGCTCTAGCATTGATCTTAAAAATTGAAGCCTTGGATTGCAGTCCCATTAATTGGCTGTGTGAGCTTGAGCATATCATGCCATTGACCTGGGCATCTATAAAACCAAGTCAGTGATTCAACCTGCTTATCTCTGGTATGTTATGTGTGAAGCAAACAAGAAAAGATATTTAAAAGTGATTTGTGAAATGGAAGGTTCTTGGTACATGGAAGATATTATGACTACTTCTAGTGTCAGAAATTTGCATTTGCCTGAGTAAGAGAGAATATTTCCTTCATCACGGTACTAGGGGATATGGCTTAGAAATTCCCCAAGCCACAACCAGAAAATAAGCCTTGGCTGTGGTGGATAGGAAAAAAAAGAGAGAAAAGAAAAGAAAAGAAATTAAGGAAGAGAAATTAAAGAAAAGAAAAAGAAGAAGAAGGAGAAAAAGAAGAAGTTAAGAACACAGTAAAGTCATCATTCTTCAGTCATACTTGATGATTTTTCTAACATATTCTACAGCTCGGCAACACTTTTGTGCCATCAACTTCCATACAGAAAAGAGTTAACTACTATAAAAATAACAGCAGAAATAACACCTGGTATCAAAAAAAGCTGAATTTTAGTACTGACTCTGCCATTAGCTTATTTTGTGAGCTAGGACACAGGTATCCCTAGACCTCAGGGATTGAATTATATAATGTGATGGGCATCACTGGTGTGCTTTCCTCTCACTTCCCGGTACATGGAAGACTATATTTATCAGACTCTGCTGTTATGCTTGGCCAGGTGACTAATTCTTGCCAACAGCATATGAGCAGAAGAGTTACATGTCACTCTGGGCAGGAGACATGCCAATACTCTCTTCCCTTGCTAGAGCCAGACAGGACGCCATGAATTCAATTGTAGGTGGAAGAGCCTCCATCATCAACCCCTTGGGTGGGTATTTGGAACAGAATCCTCTTGCCAACTTGTAACTGGTATGAAGAGTGAACAAGAAATAAACCTTTGTTTTGTGAAATAGCAGATAGTGCTAATTTGTTACAGCAGCATAACGTAGCTTATCCTGAACAATAAAATAATTTTTCTCTTTTTCTCTCTCCACTTTCACTTGCTACAATTGCTATGCATATATGTTTCTTATGTTGAAATAATGGGTTAGAGCAAAAAGAAGCTATGAACCTCATAGATCTGCTAAGATATTTTCCTTTATAATGGTAGGAAGAGATGGGGATAAGGAGAGTCCATGGAGTTTCTCTGCCCTCAGGAGAGGCCATTCTAAAGATTTCCTTAGGGGCACCAGGGTGGCTCAGTGGGTTAAAGCCTCTACCTTCCTCTCAGTTCATGATCTCAGAGTCCTGGGATCGAGCCCCGCATTGGGCTCTCTGCTCAGCAGGGTGCCTGCTTCCTCCTCTCTCTCCGCCTGCCTCTCTGCCTACTTGTGATCTCTGTCAAATAAATAAATAAATAATCTTAAAAAAAATAATAAAGATTTCCTTGACTGTGTCTTCCAATTTCTCCCACCAGAACTTCAAAAAAAAAAAAAATTAAAAGGAGTGTTTATCTTACTAAATATCAGAAAAATGGATATCAAACTTGAAAGACACGTGTGTTAATGTAAATGTGCGGAGAATAGACACATTAGATTTACCATAATCAGATATTACATTTAACGTATCAGTCATATTTATTTGCACATGTGGCCCAAGAAACTTGCATAATAAGGACATTTTAATAAATCTAATAAATATCATCATATTCCTGGCTGTGCTCATTATATCTTTACTCTCAAAACCAAGAAGTTCGCTCAAACTGGTTAATGTATGGTACATTTTATGTACTCATGTTTTGCCAAAAAGGTCAGAAGACCCATGCAAGGAAAATACAAAAAGACTGAGAATAACAGTATACTTGGAGCAAGGAAGCAAGTCAAATAAGAAGGATATTTTGTCTATGTTACCAGAAGACTTATATGCTTTTTATCAACATTCACAGAAGCCCTGGACTTCTACCTAAAATATAAAATATAGCTGGATCCATCCTAAAAAAAAACCCCTCATTTGCTTGGCGAATTTCAATGTGCCTTTACAACAGAAGCACATAACATGAGTAAGTAAAAGGCAGGAAAGGAAGGAAGCAAAGTGGTTCCAAACCTACTCCTGGCTTTATTCTGCCCTACTTCATCATACGTGGTGGGTAGGTAGAGAGAGAAGAGGAAGGAGAAAATGAGGGACATTACAGGAGTGGATGAGAGTAGAAGAAGAAACTGGCAAAGCGAACAAGGTTAACATGATTTAAAAAAAAGGAGAAGAGAATATGCAGGGAGTATCATACAATTTCAGGCATGGTGAAGCAACCAAGTGATGAGCAAGAGAACCACTTTTTGACTTGACTCCCTCGCTAAATAGCTTTGAAATCTTTTGGTTGAGCCATTCCTGCAATGACCTATAGAGCTCAAGCCTCAGAATTGCAACTTAGATATATGGAGGACCCACCATCGAGGGCACTTGGAGTGGTGCAAGAGAAGCCTCCAAATGCATTAAGAAGAGACCAGTCAAAAGGCAGAACCAAAACTGGAGGGAAGGCCATGTGGCACTGAGAGGACAGTAGCTTAAAGGTTCAACGTCTTCTCCAGAGTCCAGTCCTATAGACCGTTAAGGTATCCCATCCCACCAGACTCCTCCTGGGGTAACAGAGAAGTCCAACCACGCTTCATTCATACTTAACTCTCAATTTTCAGACCATCCCACCACACTGCTAACAGGTAAAGACAGAGAGGTGCCCATGAGCAGGAAAGTGGTCTAACAATGGAGGAAATAGAAAAATGCATCATAAAAGGTAGCTAACAATTTTTGAGGTACGTACTGCCTGCCAGGTGGTAAGCTAAACCTTTTCATACCTCGTCTTTTAAAAAATCCTGTATCGTACTCTGTGTTTGCTTGATTGATAGATGAAGAAAATGAGGTTCCAAAGGATGAAGTGAGGTCAAGTTTTCACAGTTTGTAAATAAAAGAGATGGGATTCTGAGCCAGATTATCTGACCCAAAGGCCAGCTGCAGTCACATATCACACCATAGAGAGTATGGGTGAGCCACATCCCTCTACAACTTGATCTCATTGACTGCTAAATGCCTTACGCTATTCATATCCCTCAGTTTGGTGATTGGCCTCATTCTCACCCATGAATACCTTGAGTATGTCAGTGTAGAGAATAGCTTCTGTCCTTCCACTAACCCTTTACTCATCCGGGTTAGTTGTGTCTACCTACCTAACCCAAAATCTGGGTTTTAACTTATATAAAAGCAAAGAGACTTGCAGAGAGACCTTCAATAAATATTTCCTTATAAAAGCCTGGCAGATGTCCAAATGGGCTTACAAGAATTTCATAGTTAAAGAGTGGTTCAAATAGTAGCAGCAATAAATATTTGCAGAATGACTGAACTTTTAATAATTAAAGAGATCCTCCCTCAGAAACACTCTTCCATAAAGCTATTTTAAAAGAGGCTATAAGATAAGGAAAGATGTGGAAGGATATAAATTAAACTTTTCATTTATTAATTTTAATTCAGACTCTCCACAAATATTTATTAGCCTTCCAGTCAATCCCAGTCACTGGGCAACTTACTTCTTAGGGATGTACTAGTTATCGATTGCTGTGTAACAAATTAACCCCAAACTTGGCAAGTTAAAACAGCAAACACTTATGCTCTCACAGTTTCTGAGGGTCAGGAATCTGAGAAGAGCTTGGAGGGTGCTTTTGGTTCACAGTCTCTCGGGAGGTTGTGGTTAAATTATTGGCTAGAGCAGAGGTCACCTTAAGACTTACGGAGGCTGAAGAATCTGGGTCCAAATTCACTCACCTAGGTGTTCCTTGCTGTCTGTTACCAAAGACTTCAGTTCCTTGCCATGTGGGCCTTTCTGTAAGGCTTTCCAGAGCCGGAGATCCAAGAGAAAGAAAAAGAGAGAGCATACATCCAAAATCAAAAGCCACAATTGGCTTTTTATTGCCTAGTCTCCAAAGTCGTTCTATGTCACGTCTGAAAATCAGGCTCCACCTCTCAAAGACAGGAACATCAGAGAATCCCTGGATATCATTTTAAAACCACGGAGGGGAGCTGATTGGGGAGGAAACTGATAAAATTCGCTTTAGGTACTCACCCATGTTTTGACTAACTACAATTATCCTGTGCTATTTTATAATTTATTTTCTGTTCATAAACAGTATACGGCCGCATGCTTGGGATGTGAAGGGAGACTAATCAGACGTGGGTCCAGGGACTAAGCATCCTCCTCTTTCTCACTTTCTCCATAGGAGACCAAGAAAGCGTCAATTCCCCCATTAAGACATTTGGTATCTTCACCTGAGGGATGTTATTTTCCATCCAGTGTCGAGGGACAGCATAGACCCAAAGTTCTAGCCGGGGGCACCATAGCAGCTAGCTGAAAGAGAGTGGGGCAATACTCAAAATGACACAGAAAAGACAATCAAAAAAGATCATCAGGGAGGCTAGAAACTGCCACATAAATGTATTTGCCGATGATTTTCAACGTTCCAATTCATTTAACTTTTAATGGTCTGTATTTTGACCTGCCGAACTGTTTAGCAGATTCAGATTTTCACCATTGTCCTTCACATCAAATAATGAATTCTGAAGCAGAATATCCATCTGTCAGTCTAGAGAATGCGGCATCTCATCTCCGCAATGAAATCAAGTTCCCCTCACCTTTCAACAGCCAAAGAACCACTTCATCGTCAGCAATGTGGAAAGCCACAAATCAATTAAACTTACCTTGCATTTATGAGTGCCCATGAATTGCACTTACAATGGTTTTGCAAAAAAAGGTGGTAGTGCAGGGTTCTCGACAGAAGCATGCAAGTCAGGTAATGGCACATCTGGGGTCCGGGACACCTGCCCTCTTTGTCCTGTGACTCAAGGGGACGTCCTCACTTATTTTCCTTGAGCCCACAGCCGTCTCACTTTGCAATATTCCTTGTCGCTTCATTCAAATCCAAGAAGAAAACCACACACAGGTTTCTGAAGAGCCACATGTGGCTGTGAAAGCCTCCAGTTGGAACACAGCCCTCGTAATCCCCTCACAGGGGTAGAGAGAAAGCAATTCCGGAGAAGCTTCCAAATACAACCAATGCCCCGTCGAGCGAAGTTTTGCATTTCCTTCTCTGCTTTAAAATCTCTATTGGTTGCACATCTGAGAAGGCTTAAGAATATAATTTATTCCATATAAAATTCCTGGTAATTTACGCTCACTACATTGGCAACATAGGAAGAATTTTTTCATTGACTCCCATGGAAGATTATTAAAGGCCGTTTCGTACCGTTAAAGAGAGCACAGGTAGTCATACTTTGTACAGAAGGAAATATAGTAGCAGCCCAAGTTTTTTTTTTTTTTTTTTTTTTTTTTTTTTAGCAGCCCAAGTTTTAAATTAAAACAATCTTTGGCTTTTTCATGTCTACATTTATAATTTCAGGTTTGGGATAACTGTCCCTTCACCCAAAATCCTTCTCTAGATAGCCCACATTGTGCCTTTTTTAAGGGCTTCTGCCTCAAACCAGGTAAATCCAAGAAAACCTTCTTTCTATAACTCACTTCACTTCCATATTTTTTTTTCAATTTCAGATTTATGCCAAGATAATAGCTCATGGCTCTGAAATGCTTGCTTTCCTGACAGGTAAATATTAACTATTTGTTCTCAGCTTTGCTTTTCTCAGCAAGAGACAGAATTTAGTATCGGCTCTCCCTTTGTTTTGTCCTTGAATGAAAAACAGATTGAATCTACGTGCACAAAGCCAAGCCTCCTGTTGCAAAGTAGGAAATGTGTTCCGTGATTTATATGAAAACTCCCGAACATCTAGATATTTAGTCACTATTCAACGATTACGGAATTTTTCATTTTCTTCCCACTTTTTTCGCAGCCAATAAAGACCATGGTGGGCTGAAGAATGTTATTTGTAATTATTCCATAATGATGTAGTAGCTCTTCCTTCTTTCCTTCCTTTTCTTAGAAATGCTTGAATTAGGAATATTGGATCAATACATTTGTTGTAATAATTAATTAGATTCTTCGGTGTAGACATGTATGCGTGAACATAATTCTCCAAGGTGGAAGAATGTATTATATTGTCTTGCAATCAGAGTCTCAAAAGTGAAGTCTCTACATCTGGTGATCTCCACAGAGCCACTGGCGGGCAACTGACCAAAAGTTGGATTTTCCATCTTTTGCATTTGTGCATCCAATCCCATTGGAATCTATTGGCATAGGCTTTCTGGAACATATTTTAACATTGCTAATAGGAAAGTTTGATCTTTGCCCCTGGAGACCCAAGCCCTCAAAGTTTTGTCTTTGAGTCATATGTTGGTGGCTGGATGATATTTTTATAGTTTCTCAGCTGTCTGGGTACCAAAACACAGGTCATCCCTGAGATGATTACCAAGGCTAACATGGCCTCCTCAACTTAAAGCAAACAAAAGCTATAAGCATCTTTACTGAGAATTTCTACCTCTCCCAGGAGCAATGAACAATAGCAAACGTAGTGTTCAAAAATGTGATCTCTTTCACTTGTGAATTCTTTTGCAATTTCTCTAAAAAGAGAATTCACAAGAGAAACAAGGTGGTGGGGAGGACTTTTATTTCTTCTTAAGGGAGAACGTATTTGGAAAAGAAGAATGAGAAGATGTCTTGCCACTAAGCCAGTGGGAATTTGAAATTTCTCCAAGCCAAGGAGCCAGTAGACTGGCTAAAACATAAGGTAGAATTCAAAGGGAGCTGATCGTGTTTTGATCTCATTTTATGCTTTTCTTCATGCTTGCTTCCAAGATCTAATTGGTGACTACGTTAGAGAATGTTAACACAGAACAGCAGTACAAAAGAAGGGCACCAAAACATCTTAGATGAATCTGTCTTCCTACACAGATCTTGCCCTTTCCCTGGGCAAGTGGCCATAAGGTACTAAATTTTAAGAATGCAGATTAGTGCCATTGCTTAGGTCACACAAAGTTATATGAAAGCCATAGGAAGAACAAGATGTCTTCTTAACCACATGTTAGCTCTACTGAGAAAGTATCTTGGCCAATGTACAGACTATACATAAAATAACAAATAACAATCACAATAAATTAAGTTTTGGTCACATGACAGTCTACTGTAGCTCTGAGCTTGAAAAGACCAACATAGAGAGCATGGTTGAGCCTTCCCATCATGCTGAGAAGTAACTAAAGCAACACACTGGACACAAATTTGAAGCCTCTAGCACAGTGGTTTTCAAACTTGTGGCTCTCAAGTTTTTCGGAGGTGACTGTCCAAGGTCAAGGCAAAGGGCACAGTTTAATGTCTCTTGTGCTGTTGCCCTTCATTTCAGCAAGCTAGTCCCACTGTAAACAAAAACTAGTTTTATAAGAACTAGTTTTAATTGTGATTACTTTGTACGATCACAATGAAAAACCCAAAATGATAGAGGCACCCAGCAGGTTCCGTCGGAAAAGAAAGCGACTCTTGATCTCAGGGTCCTGAGTCCAAGCCTCACACTGGGTGTAGATTATTTAAATAAATTTTTTTAATTAAAAAAATTCATATGCTCCAACTATCATTAACACCAAAGAAAAACCAATATTCTTAAAACTCACATCTCTCCTTCATTCAGAAGGTACTGGGCTCTTATCCTGTGCCCGGCACTGTGCCAGGGGCTGAGAACATAAGTGAATCAGCTATATTTCCAGCCTCCAAAGAGCTTCCAGCCCCAAGGGAGAAAGAGACACATAAAACTAACCAAAACAGCATGTTTCATCTGTTCCGATAGAAAGGCAGACACCCGAGAAGAAGTCAATGGTACCAGTACTTTTTGGCATGCTAGCAAAGTTAGGATTACATTCTGGCAAGATTTTTTTTTTTTTTTTTCTGCAACACTCCATGTTCTAATCTCCTCTGATATTTCCCCATTATCTTTTATGGGTCCTTCTCTCCATCTTAAACCTTCACTAAATCCTCAGGACTCAAGGAGCTGAATTTATTCACTCTAGGAGGAAGTCTCAATGTGGCTCGTCGGTTGGACTGAAAAGAAACTCCATCCTCTGGTAAACAATTTCGTCCACTCCTCCCGGCCGTGAACAAGACAGGGAGGCAGAAGACACACTAACTGTGTGAGAAACCTACAGCTTCTTTACGTGAATGCCAGGAAACCCGAGAGCAATGACCTTGACTATCCCTCAGAGGAAGCAGAACCCGATCTGACCTCCTCCACCTGCGGTTCCTTCCATGGCGTTCCTATTTCTCTCTCTTGTCCCCACCCCTGCTCTGCCCCTCCTGCTTCATCTGCTGAGTCTCAGGTCACGTTACCTCCCCATGAAGTCTTTCCCAGGCAGTTTTCCCTGGCAGGAGGGATCACGCTCTCTTTCAAGCTTCCAAAACTCTTTGTATCAGTTGTCCGAGTGGATTAGGTTACATTTTCTTGCCTGTCCCCCACACACTTGAAAACGCCTTGAGGCCAGGGCCCATGACTTGCTAATCTTTGTGTCTACAAGGGCCTTGCCCTAGGCTGGGAACATCTTATATACTCAGTAGGTGGGTGTTAAATAAATGCATAGGTGAGAAGATTCCCGGAAGAGCAGGAAAATAACCATTCCTCCCCTTTCTACTAGGTTCTGTATTCTCCATGTTACACCCACGGCCCCGCCCACACTTCTACTTCCTCCAGAAGCCACTTGCCAAGCCAGGGAGCTCTAAATGCAGTATATAGGCCTGGGATATAACCAGGTAGGCCCAGCAGATCTTGCCTCGCAGCGTTCCCCGAGGACTTGCTGACCCAAGCTAACCACCTCCCTCCAGACGAGGCACACACACTCCGATGGCTCCTTCCTGCAAACTCAGGATTTGAATACTGTCTGTCTGCTCTTTTGAACCATCATAACAATGACTAACTAGGTACGTTGATTCTACAGTGGCTCAAAAAATACTCATTAGATGCTCAGCCTTCTAGAGACATCTTAGTCTCATGGAGATGTAACTTACAGCTTGCACCAGGTTGCCAAATTTCCATCTGAATCACCAGGGAGCTTTGCTCTCGACTCCGGCTAAATGTGTACTGTCAGTGGGCTCCCAGTGGCCACGGATCTGCCAAAGAGGATACACAGAAAGAGCTGGGGCTCTCCTACCTCTGTGAACCAAGGTGGGCACTTCTAGTTTGAGTCACTGGGCTCTGGTAGAGGACCTTGCCCCAGTTACCCCGGGGGACAAGGCTTTGGCTCCTTAGCATCTCAGCATCCAAATAAGTCCCGCCCCTCAAGGACGATCTTCCAGCACGGGTTGCACAGTCACACCCCGCCTGTAAGAAACAGGCAAAGACTTCTCTCACTGATGAGAAAATGATCACAAGCGGTCAGCAAAACAGAAAAACAAAAACAAAAACAAAAACAAAAAAAACCCAAAAACAAAAAACAAAAACCCAGCCAACCTTCTGAAAGTTTGTAGAGACCTACACCTGGGTCATGGCACCAAAGACAGGGAAAAAATCTGGATCTCCTAAGAAAGTAATAATTTTGAAAACAATCACAAAATAGAATATTGAGACAACTGGGGAAGGAGGAATACAGTTATCTTCATGCTTTCCACCCTTCGATCCACTCATCCCCCCAAAAGAAGAGATCCTAAAGTCCAGACATGCTTCCGCAGATAGCCAAAATGGACAGCTTTGTGATACTGACTTCATTAGCAGAAACTGTGGTGAGACAGTCTTGGTTCTAACCTTGACTGTGTCACTGACTAGCTGTGTATGACCTTGGGCATATTACGTAACCTCTCTGTGCCTTGAGACCCACAACTATCATATGGGGATAAAATAACTAATGGCATCCTATGTTTGTTGCAAGAGTCAAGTCAAATGACATAAATAGGGGTACCTGGGTGGCTCAGTCAGTTGAACGGCCGACTCTTGGTTTTGGCTCAGGTCATGATCTCAGGGTCGTGAGGTCGAGCTCTACACCGGGGTCCATGCTGGGCGTGGAACCTACTTAAGATTCTCCCTCTCCCTCTCCTTCTGCCCCTCCCCCACTGCTTGCACTCCAAATAAATAAATAAATGACATAAATAAATGAAGTGGGAGCATGCCTGGATCACACAGCTGAGGGGTTCTTCAGCTCAAAGTTAAAAACTGATGCCAGAGATCTATTGGAATTATCCTCATAGCATCTACTTGTTTCCACTTGCTGTGCGTAGGTCTACATGGCTATGATCAGGACGACCACCATAGATCTCATTTGTGATTTGCTTGCTTGATTTTATTATATATTATTTATTTAATGCTATATAACATATACATTTATATATTTACTTAAAGCAATACATCTTTAAATACATTTATTTAAAGCAATACATTGGTGTTGCAATACAGATGTATGCAAATAGCAATATAGAGAGCATATAAATATATATTTATAGAGACTATAAATATATCATTATAGAGAATAAGGGGGGGCTCTAGGGAGAGTATTTTCTTAAATTCACTGAACATGGACTTGCTTAGTTAAGAAACCACCCTCATGAGAACCTTGAAGAAGGAAAAACTTAAAAAAGTAAAGAAAAATGGTTGGCTCAAATACTACACACCCCAACTTGGTAGGATAATTAATAGCTTTCTGTCATTGCTTCTACAGAAGTCTGTGAAGTAGATTAAAAAAAAAAGTGGGGCAATGTCCTCCTTGCTATTCATCCTTCCCCTAGCACCTGCACACAGGTCCTTCTGGGGACATAAATGGACTCTGTTCTACCCTGAGAACATTCTTCTGGGGTTCCAAGAGGAAATGGGGCATTCGAGCAAAGGGGAAGTTCTTGTATTTACATCCGTGTCACAAGAGGGAGTGCGCTGGAGTGATTGAAATGTAACTGCTTCTTTTGGTGCCGCAAATTACATTGTTTGCCATGCACTAAGCTGGGTCCGTCTCCCAGAATAAATATGCCCAAATGTTGCCGCATGTCGTAGGTGCTTTCTTGTCTTTTTCCCTCTTTCTACCCTCCCCCCATCGCTTTACATACAAATGCAAGAGACCTCAGAAAGGAATGGTTATCTCCTACCTTGTTTTCAGGGACACATGACACTGTAAGTGCCTCCGGTTCATCCCCCCAAATACGGAAAGTGCAAGGTCATGACTCGCAGTCCTAGAAGCAGCAGGCTGTACTATGGAGGGGATTCAGGGACCCAGATGCCTACTACTCTCAGCTGAGGGGTTCAGGCACTGAAGCCTCTCCCCGGCTCCGTGCAGACTGGGGCAGATCTCCAGGGAAGGGCACTGCTCTGTCCCAGAGAGAGGTTCCGTTTCACTCTCCAAGTGAGCTGATTTCTCTCTTGAGTCCAGGCTGGGACAGAAGCTGGCTTCCAGTAAGGTCTGCCTGGTTCCATCCAGGCCGGGCGTATTGCTAGCTGGCTAAGCTTGGTCAGAGCTCTAGACTTCCCTGAAACTCAGTTTCCCCAGCAGACAAAAAAGGAGACAATATTCGTACCTGTGAGTTAGGGGTGTATGAGGATGTAAAGAGATAACTGCCGGTAAGGGGCTTGGCCGTGTACAGGGATCAGTGGTGCATTTCTATCCCCTTATTTCTTTTTTCTCCATGTTTTTTCTGTAAGAATCTTTCTAGCGGTTGACAAGCAACTTTGGCTAATGCCACAGGTTAACGCCAGGTGAAAATCACTGCTGGGCAAAGTTTAGAGATGGGAAAGGGGTCAAAGGGCATATAGATTTCATCAGGCCTGGGCAGCGGACAAGGGTTAGATGGAGCTGAGCAGTGGGTCTGAGTCAAGGCACGTATCACAAGCCCAGCTTTGCCTGCGGTCCTGGGTGAGAAGGGTCTTTTGTCCACCAGACCCACCTAGGTCTTGCTATTGATCCAGGGCGAGAAGAAAGAGGTTTTTGCCCTTGACCTCTTAACATGTTCTGAAGCCCTGCCTCTCTTGGGTGTCTCCTCGCACTCCCGACCATGCAGATGCAGAGCGAGACAAGTTGGGGGGAGGAGGGGACTGTTGGTGTAGGGAACCCTGAGGCGCAAAACCAAGTACCCACGGTTCCAAGCAGAGAAAACTGGGTCCAAATGAGGACCAGGTCCTACTTTTCTTCTGTCTTCAGCTAAGCCTTGAAGTCATCTACCTTCAGCTCGGACCAAGGTCTCCCCATCAAAGCCACTTTCCCAATTTTTGCATATTACCGAGCTCCCCGGGGCCATTTTCACCAGCCCGCTGCTGCAGGAGACCACGAGCACCAGGGGCAGGGAATTCTGCACACCTCATCTGACCACGCAGTAAAGGGAAAGAACCTGGTTTCGCAGAAAAGTAGATGTAGACGGTGGCGGCGTTGTTGGGCGGAGGAGAAGGGATGCGCGACCAGCTCGCAGGCCCACAGAGCGCATGCTCATTCACCTTGCTGGATGTCTCCAAGAGCAACAGACTTTTTGGTTCCGAAGACACGGTAGGTCTAGAAAGTCCCGGAGGAGGCTGAAGATCTCTCGGGAAAAGAAAGTTCAATTGGAGTCACACTGATGAGTGTGGTAGATGCCAAGCTCCCCTTCTCCTTGCCCCCTCACGTGCTCCCCACCTCGCGCACGGGCGCGCGCGCGCGCACACACACACACACACACACACACGCGCGCGCGTTTTAGGTGAGTCCCAAAGGCCCTAAGGCTTTCCCACCCGGCTGCAGAGCGCCAACCACGGTGGTTTCTCCTCCACGGAAGGCTTTACTCCTTCTTGCCTGTTCTGCCTCTGGTTTCAGCTTCAACCTCCCCTGGACAGTTCTTTCGTGCCTAACTGATTTCTGCCCCGCACCGCGCTGGACGGAGAGGGGAGCCCAGCTTAGCCTTCTCGGCTAACCTGCGTGTCTGAGACAGAGAATGCTCAGGTCCACCGGCACCCAGAGCGCGGATCCCAGCCACACTCTGGTCACCTCCCAGGACCTGTGAGGCACACTCCAGCCTCTAAGAACTTGCCTTCCCCTTTTCCTGGCCTTTAAACTAGCCGTGGGGATCTTACTGAGGCGTTGGGGTAGGGAGATTCCCCTGCCCCCTCCTGCCCCACTTCTTTCAACCTGCGGCTCTTCTGGCAACAGCGCATAGGGTGCGCTGAAGGCCCGGAGATCCTGGCTGGGGGGCGCTGTGGGGGTGTCGCATGATTCTAAATTTTGCTCTTTGAGCCTAGAAAGCTGTGTGCAGTCCGCAAGAAGGGCCAGTGCGGAGTGCGTGGTTCCAGAGAAAAGGGCTGGCCTTGCGGTCACAGCGTGGACACTGCTGAGCGGTAAGGGAGATGCAGCCAAGGGTGAGAGGGGTGAAGGAAGGTTCCACAGGCCCAAGAAAGGTCAGAGGCTGCGGGAGAGACGGAGATGATGAAATCTAGGGGGCTCCAACGTCCCGCCCCGACCCGCAGGGCAGAAATCCTAGGCTAAGGAGCTTGATCAGAGTCTGAGTGGGGTGGGGCGGGCAGCTCGAGAGAGGGCGTCTCAGCATCAGGCCCCAACCTTTGGCTCCTAGCCCTGGGGCAGGAAACTTTCCTATCTCCGCCGGGTGATTTGGTACCCAGAGAGGCCAGGCCTTGGCTGGAGGAAGGAGGAGGGAGAGGCAGCGCTGCCAAACCACCTCGAGCTGCTGCAGGGAGTGCTGAGAATTCACATCCAATGGAACATGGAGGGCAAAGGCCTTGGTAGCTCGGAGTTCACCCCCGACCGCAAATTGACTTTCCCAGCTTCTGCAATTCCAGGTCCTAACCTCATCCCTTATTCAGTCCCGGCTTCGAGTTCCAGCCCACTTGGGGTGCCCGGCTGGGTTAGGGACGTCCGCTGCTCCGGATGGATTCGCCAGGGGCCCGGTTCCTCCAGCATGGCCCGGGGACCCGTCGAACCCTTTGACCCCGATCCGTGGCAGCTCTGCCTGGTGGGTGGCTAGCGATGGCAGGAAGAGGACAGGCAGTCGCACAACTTTTTTGAAACGCTTTGCTGTCCCCCTGAAAGGTGTTATAACAGCAATTCAATTACAGTAAATGGCGCACATCGTCCTCGCAGCTGGAAAGTCGGTAACTAACTGTGACCGACCGGTGCAAAGGAATGCGGCTAAACGCACGTTACTTTTTTTTTTATACCCCGCTCCTCCTACAAAGTCCCTCTCTTTCCGTCTTTTCTTCGCTCTCTATTAATTGTAGCTGGACCTCGGGTTAATTAACTCCAAAGAGCTTAGTCTATCTGGACAGAAACACACTGAGAAATTGGCACGAGATCCTAAACACTGGACGTGTCGTCAAAAAAATCGCATGAAGTTCCTCGAGCTTCCTTCCACCGCTCTAGCTGTTGCCTCCAAGGAACAAGAGTTTTCGTCCCTGGTGGCAAAGCCTGCCTGGGAATGCGGCCACCTGGGCGTGCATGGGTACAGGGCTGGACTTAGGTCAGGGAGCCTCCTACCAGGAGACGCTGCCCGCTAAATCACGTGGCATCATCGTCTGCAAGCACCCCAGGAAAGGTCAGGTCTGATCCTAGTGCTCTGCACTTGGAGTTCATTGCAGACACACTGGCCATTCGTGTCAAGGCATGTGAATTTCAGGCTAAACTTTAAATAGCGTTCCACGAAATTAACAATATCCACAAAAATGAGGCAAGGTGTTGAGGGGACCCTGGAAAGAGCTGCTTGCTTTCCAGGATAGTGGTAAATCATTAACTATTCTCCACATGTTAAAATCTGGAGGGAGGGAAGGAGGAGGGGGAGAACCCTTCACAAGTCAGCCTCCGCGATCATTTAAATAAAGGTAAAATTAACATTGGCTCCTTTGAAGTTAGAGAGTAAGATGGCTTAAAAGCGCATTTTATTTATGTCGTATGAAAACGGATAGAAACGCGTTGCCTGGCTTGGTGTTTTTAGTTTCATGATGTTGTTTAAAACATCATTTTAGGAAAGGCCAAGATGGCAACGTGGGAATTCGAGTACTTTCTGGCCGACCCCGCGCTGCGGGCCTCCCCCAGCAGCCACGGGAGGTTTCCAACGCTGGGAATGCTCAGTTTTCCGCGCCAGTGGTAACGCAGCGGGAAGATGCCTCCGGTGGCTCCGCTTCTCCCTATCCAGCACTCGCTAGACCCGGGGATCTTTTAACGTTTTACTTCTGGAGAGGGCAGAGCGCGCGATATAGACGTTGGGATGGGGTTCCGGCCGTGGCCGCCCAGCCGCCAGTGGCCCTGAGTTCCCTTACCTGAGCTCCGCACCTTCCCTGACCTGGGCGGCGCCCCCAGAGTCAGCCTGGCCGGAGAGGCTCAGCAGCGGCAAAGAGGGGTGCACACAGGGTCTCCTAACTCGAGGCCAGCCAGTCAGAGGCGCGCGGGGCCCAGCCGAGGGTTTGGCCCGAGATGATCCTAGAGCAGAGTGCTCGGCGCCCACACTGCCCTAGAAACACTGAGCTCTGGCCCACGGGCAGCCAGAGGCGTTTGGGTTGTTTCAGGCTTTGTTTGCTTTAAAACCTAGAGACGCGAGTTCCTTTCCAGCTTCGTGAAGCCTCTGACCTCCACTCTACAATTCTCTGCTGGGCCCTCATTCTTTCTTTCTTTCTTTCTTTTTTTTTTTTTTTTGTAAGGCGAGAATGGGACAGAGACAGGAAGGTTACTCGCGTGTCCTCAGCTCCCGGGGCTGGCGATGGTAGGAAACGAGGACCCATCAATATAACCAGAGGTCACCGGCGGCCTGTGATTTGGAGTTGTCACCCTTGCCCCCGCCCCTAGAGTTCCTGGTGAAGTGGTTGCAGAAAGGACATTCAACGCGGGTCCCTGGCGAGGTCCGAGTTTCATAGGTTTCACCTCCCCTCTTGGTCTGAGAAAACCCCTCTATTGGGGGCAAAGCCGGCAGCCCTCAAGAGCGCTTCGCTATTGGTGTGGGGTTTTTTTCTTTCTTTCTTTCTTTTTCTTTCTTTCTTTCTTTCTTTCTTTCTTTCTTTCTTTCTTTCTTTCTTTCTTTCTTTCTTTCTTTCTTTCTTTCTTTCTTTTTCTTTCTCTCTCTCTCTTTTTTTTTATACGGAGGCTCCTGCCAGCTCTGCATTCTGCAGGGAGGATTACCCCCTAAGACCTCCCACATTCCACCCGAGGAGCCTGGAATCCCTCTCGGGTCTGGTTGAGGGGAAACCCCGGGCACTCAGCACGCCTGCGGTGGCGTCGGTGTCAGTGGAACCCTGGCCCGCATGCGCCGCCTCCCCGCTGGGCCCGGGCGCGGCTCCCGCCCCCTGGAAGGCAGAGTACCCCCTCCTTCGGGTAAGGGTCGATTCCCGACTCTCCCCGCTTGCTCTGGTTGTCCTGCCGGCCCCTTTTCACTCCAAGCGCTTCTCGGGGTGTCGGGAAAGGCCCCGTAGTATATTCACTGCACTAAACCTCGCTTTTTAAAGCCCAGCTGGGGGGCTTGGTCCGTGATGGGAGACAGAGAAAGAGCGAGATCGAGGGCCCTGTGGGCGGCCCTTCTGTAAAGAGAAAGCTCCCCTTCGTTCGTATCTCTGTTCGGGTTTCTAAAAGTCACACTTGAAACCTGCTCCATGCCTGTCCTGTGGTTCTGAGGGAGGGGGGAGGGATAGAGAAGCATATTTTGAGGGTAGAGGCCGCCCTGCCTCTACCCTCAAAACATTACGGCTACCCTTTCTAAAGCCTCCAGGGCCGGCGGTTCTGCGGCCGGAATTGGCCACTTGCGTGTCTGCGAAAGCTCTAAATCTGGGACTTCAGGGGCACGCACACTCCACTTTTTTCTACCTTCCTTCCAGGACCACCAAACTCAGGGCGCCCGAGGCCGAGATCTCCCTTCAGAGCTGCAGCAGCTTGGGCCTGTCCCACCGCCCAGCGACCTGCGGGGTCCTCCCGCTGCGCCTCAAATTTGGGGCGCTCGCAGCCCACGCCCCAGACCACAGACGCTGGAGGAGCCAAGGATTTGAACTTGTAAAACCAGTCAGTGCAACTGTTAAACTTTTCCGTTTCTGCCCACCTGTTAAAAGAACCCAGGTTATCAACGGTTTGAGTCCATAACTCAGGAAACAGGAGACCTTCTATTGGCCTCTTCTCCACTGTGGGGTCGCTCCCCAGGAGAGATCTCCTAATATACTTATGCACTTAAGGGAAGTTCTTAAGAATCTTGCTTTTGCTCATCTTGGTCTCATAGTTAGTGAAACCCAACTATGATTCAGATTATTTCCCCCAAATACCTTCTTATTTGTCTAAGATAGCCAGCTAAAAATTAAAATTGGCAAAGTGATGGTAAATTAGTCCTCATTTTACTCTTCCTAAAGTTCGCTAAACCAGTAGAAACCAATTTAAGATGCTTCTTATCGCTTCTGGTTGTTGGGAAAGTGGTCTCCAACTCTAGCTGTCTAATCAGCTTTTTTTTTTTTTTTTTTTTTTTTTTTTTGCCTCTACTGAACCTGGTCCCATTTCAGAGTTCCTTAGTTTGATCTGTTCTCATAGAACCTCCCCCCTCCCCAGTTCCTTTTATTTTCTTTCCCCTGTTGGATCAATCACAGAGACAATTGATTTTTCTGTGTCCTGTTTGAACCAGAAAGTGCTGACATCTTGGGGGGTGGGCAAAATATGAGTGAGCATTAACTCCCACGAAATAAGAGGCAGCCAGGCCAGTCTCCGGGTTTAGAGATTAAAGTTGTGTGTGCATACATATATGTAAGTGTTTACTCAGCTCTATACACCTGATCTTGCCTACAATGGACAGTGGTTAAGAAATTTCAGTGTAATGCAGGGACACACATTAAATGAGAATCCTCTTAATAAGCCAGATGAATGAAGAGAAGAGCCAAACCTGAATGTCCAGGAGTCCATTACTAATTATGAAATCCCAAACTCTTGAGCTATGGTCCTATACTAGCCAGAAAAGAATCATTTTTCCCCTCTTTTATTGGAAAGAAGACCCTAAATTCCTTTTGACTAAAAGGAAGTTACGAGACAAGATGCAATTTTCTCTTTCTTTTCTGACAACTCTGTCATCCAAAGGATCACAACCATGTCAGAGAATCTGTCTTGGAAAGAGAGAGAGAGAGAGACAGAAAGAGAGAGAGAGAGAGACCTGGCGAGAGAAGCCCCACAGCCCGTGGCCAACTTTGCATCAAAATTTTCCAGACCTCTATTTTTGATTGTGATCCCACTGATCTGAGTTTGAAATGCGAGCGCAGCGAAGCCCCTAAGCCTTCAATCGTGTGAAATTTTCAAAAGATCTCTAGAAGCAATCTCAGGCTGCCTGACCCCTGACAGGCGCCGATCTCTTTATTCCTCTCTCTGCCAGCACTTCATTTGTTGGAATATCTTTCAGATTTGCACCTCCAGATGACAAATCTGAGTGTTTATTATGTGTACATGAATCGGAAATCTTCAAGCCCGCACAAAAGCACCATCTCAAACATAATATTTAATTTCCCAGCCTAAGTGCCTCCTTCTTTATTTGCTTTTCATTAGCTTAAATATTTTTTCCAGGTCTCCCATGTGTCACTTTGATATTTAGATGATTCTCTCTTTTAATCATCATTTCCCCCTTGAAAAATCCCCTGCCGCCGGCCTCTGCGGGGGCTCACACTGCAGTGACACTGTGTGGCGGGTGGCGAGGCCGCAGAGCCGGGTGCAGAGTGGTTCCGGGTGTGGGAGGGGGCACTGATCCACGCGGGATGGGGGCCCTTGAGGTGACAGAGAAACGCTTGCTTTTAACTAGCTGCCAGAGCTGGGTCGGGGTCAGTGATGACCCCCCTCATTCCACCTTTCCTCCAAAGGCCCTTTTAAATTCCTTACCTTATTATTATTTTTTAACACCACACACACACAACAAAACCTCAGGTGCCTTGCAAAGGTGCTTCAGCAGCTGGGACTCGGCCCCAGTCCTTAAGTCTCTAAGCCTGGGCTCAGGATTTAGACTTCTCACCCAAATCAGTCAGGCATTCCCTCCTACCTGCCTTTCTGGAGAATCCCTAAATCCTGGGGCACTGGGGACACTCGAGGGAAAGGGGGGAGCTTCTTGGGAGAGGGCTGCTTTGTTAAAATGCCCTCTGCCAAATAATTCTGCAGACAAGATTTTGGGGTGGGTGACACTGCCCACCCCTCCCCCAATCTCAGCCCCCCGACTGGGGCTTCAGATCCCAGCTGGGCACCCGGGTGGACTGAGTTGAAACAGAGCCACACCCCACCCCTGCACAAGCAGGAGGTCAATCGCCACCCTCAAGTACAGATCCAGGTCGGGATGTGGTGGGCTATAGCCTGAACCGCCCCCCCCCCCCCCCCGGCCCCGTGTTTGGATGGGCCGTATTGCTATGATTAACTTATTAAACCCCTTCGTAATTATTTTAATTTGACTCCAAAAAATACTTTGGGCAGCATGACGATGTGTTTGTATTTATCCATCCCCCCCATAAAACCTGTGTTAAAACAAATGTTACTTTTCTCTCTCTGTACATAGACCCTCCCTTTTTGAAATAGACCGCAGGGACTGCCATTAGATCGAATGGCAAGTCTTTATGGAAAGTGTTTTGCATAATTACATACCAAAGCCAGAACAGTCACCTCCACATTTTATGGGTCACAAACCATCAACAATTGCCACATTATTGTCCACGAAACCTTAGTCCCTTCATTGATGGAGCGGACTCCACTGCCTAATCTAGAACGAGAGAGGATGGAAATTTCTTCTAATAAGAACCCGAGAAGATTAGGTCCCCACTGACAACGTGTTTACATATAGTTATAAAGTTCAGAGGACCGACGGGGAGAGGAAAGGAAATCGGACTAGGCCTGATTAGGAGCGGCGCATCGGTCTAATATAGATAGCCCATCAAAAGCAGAGGCTGAATGCCTCTCCCCTTTTCAGATCCGACCCCTTTCCTACCTTTGTGATGCAGTAATTAAGATATTCTTATTTAGACAGACAGCTTCTCTGGTAACTGAATAATATTAGCTCCTTTGATGTCAAACTTTTGACAGTTATCACACCAGCACTGGGCAATTTAGCACAAATGCCCTCCTAAAAAAAAAAAAAAAAAAAAAATAGAAGAAGGAGAAGGAAAGAAAGAAAAAAGAAAAAAACGGAAGAAAGTAAAAGAAAACCCCCATCGGCTTTGAAGAAATCTAATAAGTGTGATCCTTAGCACCAAATGATCTAAATCGCCGCCGACAGGCCGCCCGGCTATAAATTACATTCGGTGTTAAATAATGAAGCCGACTTTAGGTTTTAGCTCATTGAGCAGTATTGGTGGAAACCAGAGCGGAAGCCTTAACTCCTGGACGCCCTTTCTCGACCCCCCAGAGCCGATGCCCAGATCGGGAGGGAAGAAAGCTCCACAAAGTCGACAGGGTCTGGGCAAGGATGGGGGAGGGGGGCGGTCCGGCCGAGGTGGGGGCAGGTGCGGGCAGAGCTCCGCGCCCTTGGCCCCGCTCGGGAGAGCCGGGAGGACCAGCCACCTACTCCCGGGATGACACCTCGCCGTTGTTTTCGGAGCTTGGTGGCCAAATTTGGGATTTGCCAGATGGCAGGCTTATCTTAGCGTCTGTTATAGTATGTGTGTGGGGGGGTGCGGGTGGAGAGCGAAGGCAGGAAGTCCAGAGACCGCGCAGGTTTCTTTAAAATACACGCACGTTCCCTCTCTGCCCACGGTCGGTCTCAGACCCTTCCCGGAGCTCTGGGATCTCCCAGCCGCTCTGAGGCAGACAGCAGGCGGAATCTCCGCCACCCCTGCCCTTCGGTGCCCACCCACGGCCCGCGTCTCTGGACCGGCGACCCGGTGCCCAGATGCGCGGAGCTGGGGGAGGAGGAGAGCGCTTCCCTCGGAGGAGAAAAGGAGGAGGGTGGGGTGGGTAGGAGCGTTGGAAGGGAAGGGGGCAGAGAGGGCGGGTTAGGAGGGATGAGACTGTGACGGTGACACCTGGAAGGCATTGTCCTTGCGGGCGACACCTGTCAATCTCCGCTCCGGGGTCCCGGGGCCGGGGGCGGGGAGGCCGCGGGTCTCCGCGGTGATGTCATCGCAGAGTCCCTTCCCGGCGGAGGGCGGAGAGGACTGGGAGGGGCGCAGAAACCCGGCGGGCTGGGAGAGGGGTGGGGGAGGAACAGAAAGAAAATAAACAGAAATCACTCTCACTCGCTGCGTCCTCTGCTCCGGATTTACATGGAAATCAATAATCCAACTTTAGTGTTATTTCTGATCTTGATTGACCCGTCTTGCCTTTTCACTAGGGGAGGAGGAGTAGGGTCACATCCCACAACCCGCCATCCTTGGGGGGGGGGGCTGTTACCCCCAAACCTTGAGGTGACTGACCCTCCTTCCAGACCCAGCTCCCTCTTTTCCTGGCGGTTGTTCCAAGTGCAGGCTTCAGGCTTAAGGAGGAAACACTTGGGGATGAGTTTTGAAAGTCTTCCGATATTGCAGGGGGCGAGGGGAGAGTTAATTAACGCCGGGCTTGCTCAGCAAGTGGGAGAGGGGGGCTCGGCGTGGGTGGGCGGGCCGGGTCCTACACCCGGGTGCGCGCAGTGCGGAAGGCGTGTGATCTGGAGGCCCCAGGCTGGAGGCCCCGGCTGGGGGAAAATGATCTGCAGTGGCCTCGGCGGGGGGCTGCTGAGGTGCCCCAGGCAGTCGCCCGCAGGGCCTGGGGAAATTCTGATCTCCCACCTACTGCGCTCCCACCCCCACCCCACCGAGCACTACTGGACTCTCCCTCTTCCTATTCTTTTCGGCCTGAGCTAATTAGCAGCCTGCCAGCGGCCTGATTTATGGAAACGCTCGGGCGGCCGGAGACGCGCCGCGAGCCGAGTCCTGGCTGCCTCGGGGCGGAGTGGAGGAGGAGTTTCCACCGGCCTCCCCCGCCGAGATTTCCCCCGCCCCGCCGGAAGCTGGAAGTTGCAGTCGCTCCTCCCCACCTTCCACCCGGGCGGGTCCTGGAGGCCCCCGCGCCCTCGGCGCCCCAGCCTGGGACTCCGGGCACCCTGGCGCCAGCCGGGCGGGCGGGGGCGGTGGCCGCGCAGCCTGCCGCGGAGTCTCGGGCGCGCGGGTTCCAGTCCCAGCTGACCCGGAGGGCAAATTGGGCGCAGATAGGGCGGGAGCCTCCCTGCCCACGTTCGGGTCTCCAAAAAAAAGGAAATCGGACCTGAAGGGGGGAGGGAATGGTGCCCGAGGTCCGCACCAGGCTCCCGGGCCGGGAGGAGGCGTCGCAGGCCAGGATGGGGCCGAATGGAGCCAGCAGCCCCGCTAGCCTCCCCAGAAGCTAGGGACTGTCCCAGGGGAAGGCGTGGTCCACTTCACTCTCCCTCCCCTCCCCGCCCCCACTTTCTTCTGGGTCTCATCCTCAGAGGGTCCTCGGTGTTGCAGCCTCCAGTCAAAGGTGGGAATTTTGAACTAGGCGAATGCGCAGCCACAGACCGTCCCCAGAGCCACCCAGCCAGGCACTTGCCCAGAGACGCGGGCACCGCCTTCTCGCCCTCCCCAGCTTGCTCTCCGCCTTCAAACCCGAGGAGGGCCAGGGGTGCTCCCGGCCCTCCCAGTTGACCCAGACATAAGGACGGAGAGAGAAACGGCTGGAAGCGCCAAGGGCGGAAGTGCACCAGCACCGGTCGCTCGTGCTCCAGGAGTCTGGGGAGGACGCTAAATGACCAACTTGTCCAACGAGCAACGATGGAGGGTGGCAAAGGAGAGGGCCAATCGTCTGTACCCTCCCCACCTCCGGGAAGCGTTGGAGGAAAGAGAGAACCAGCGGGCCCAGAAGGCCAGACACCCTGGGCATGTTCTCCGGCTCAGACTCGGGATGGGATAGGGACAGGGACATGGGGTGGAAGTCACTGGGAAGGGGGCCATGCCTCAAGTCTGGCTATGATGAAAATTGCGGTTGAGGGGAAATGAGATCCACGAGAAACTGTGTAAAATTTATTTTAAAACACCCCACCAGTTCACCCTCCAGAAACCCTATCTGGACTCTGACGAGGAGGGGGGCACGTGCAGAATTGAGATCCTTCTCCCATCAGGAGACCTCCAAATGCCTGTCCCAGTCCCCCTCCTTCCTGGCGTTCCTTCCCAAATTAGGGCGATTTGATGTCACTGAGAACCCAAAGCCCTCCCCCTACTCCCCACCCCCAGAGCCTCAGGGAAATATGATTTCCTGCTCATCTTCCTCCCCTCCCCTCCCCCACCTCTGCCACCACCATTTCCAAAGAGTTAATAAGATCAGGGTGTCATTCAGGCCCTGGGCCTTCCGCGCCGCGGGGCTGGGGGAAGGACAGGGACACCCTCAGCCAGCTGGGGAGCCAGGACGAATGCCGGTCTACATCCTGGCATTCCGTCTCCTGAATTTCCAACTGTACCGAAGGCTGGGTTACCTGCCCAGACGTACTCGGGTGGCCCAAATCCCCGATCGAAGTCTCAGCGGAAACAGAGACCCGCCCCCGACAAAATGTCACTTCAGACCGCGTGGGGGTCGGGCTGGCTCCATCATCCCACGGCCCTGCTCCAGGCGCAGGGCCTCTGGGGTTCCCCCCAGCCCCCAGCCCGCAGCTCTTGCAAGGCGGACTCCGCGCCTTGCCACCCGCCCAGCAAATGTTGGCTGTTAGGCGCCCAAATAATATTCTTCATTCGTCTTTTTCAAAGTTGATTTATAGCAATCGACAGGTTAAAGCCTCATCTGACTTCATTACTTTTAAAAGCTGTCTATTTCACAACTGTCACTTTTCATCACTTAACTCAAATAAATACTTGAAGAAATGAATTGGAAGAGACTTTTAGATCATGTTTATAATTCTTGGTCGCTACGTTAACATTCCTAATGACCTGACCCTGTGAGTTTCTGTAGACTTCTAAATTGGGCCGAAAATTCCTGCATTTATGCTAGAGAACTTCAAGGAAGGTGAGGCGGCCAGAAATATCGGCTAAAGGGAGTGCAGCTGGTAGGGAGTAGACGGTAGGTGCAGGCTCAGCAAAGCTTCCCAGCGGCTGCCAGGGCCGGGGCCGGGTGCCGGAGGCCACTGGGGAGGGCGGCGGCTCCCGGGTCACCGGAGTTCCGGTGCAACGAAAAAAGGGCCCAGCCTAACCAACGCGCTGCTCAAGTTGCTCCCGCTTCGCAGAGCTGGGCTGCAAACCCAGGAGGAAATTGATGCAGAATGGAAATGCTGCTCATTTTGACTATTACTACTATTATTTCTATCATTTCAAAAACGGTTTTAAAGGGCCCCCACGACCACAGGTTGAGTATGGCCGGGTGAAAGGCACTTCCTGCCGTCATCATCGTTGACCTAGAGCTTGTTAGATACCCAGGGAAGGCAGAAATGTGGAAACGAAATCGCAAGGATGGAAGTGCGTTCAATAAATCGAAATAGTTTCTTCTTCAATTTTGCTGCCATTTGCCAATGCTGGGTCCTCTAAGGCTGGTACCACCCCCCTTCTCTTTCTCTTTTTCCCGCCCATTCACACAGAATCATATCTCACAAAAGGAAGAAAGGGAAAGAGAGAAAGGGAAAGAAAGAAAGAAAGAAAGAAAGGGAAAGAAAGAGGAAGGAAGGAAGAGAAAGATTAGGAAAGAAAAAGAAAGACTAGGAAAGAAAGGAAGGAGGGAAAAAAGTAAAGAACGAAAAGGAAAGGAGAGGAAAATTACAGGAAAGAAAAAGAAAAACCTAGCAAACAGGAAAACTGCTAAGTTGGAGGACAAAGCATATCGAGTGCGTAAGATTTTGTTTCCTTTATTTTTCCTTAAAACAAGAAAAAAAAGAAGAGAAGTCTCCCGACCCTCGGGTGGAGGAGTTGGGCGACTCCCTGGCGTCTTAGGGTCTGGCCTCCCCCCAACTGGGCAGAGGCCGAACCCCCGCGCGCGGGTCCCGGAGGCTCTGAGGTCCCCGCACCCTCGCGTCGGCCCCGCCCGGGCCCCACCGCGAACACGAACTTCGCCGATTCCCCGGGGCAACAGCGCCGGGAGTGTGCACCGGCCTCGGCCGGGTCTTGGCTCCCTGTCGCCGCCAGCCTCCCCCGGCCGCGGCCTCAGCCCTTCGCCCACCCTGCGGGCCGGTTGGCCCAGAGGGTCTGAGCGCACTCCGACTTTTGGTGCCGAGGCGAGAGGAAGCCGGCGGGAACCTGACTCTGCGGCCGCTGCCTCGCTGCGGGAACGCGGCCGGAGCGCTCGGCGGCCGGCGGCTGGGTGCGCTGCCGTACCCTGGAGCGCCACCTCGCTGCGGAAACTGAAATTGCACGGCCACGCTCCCAGCCTTCTGCAGCTTAACTTGACCGTCACCGGACTTTCCCCTTCATCAAAACCTTAAGAGAAGCCGAAACGCACAGGCCTTCTTCCAGTCGCTTAAAAGCCATTATCTGTGGCCGGCATATCGCACAATGTCTGCACAGGGATGAAGGGGGAAATAACAGGAGAAAGAGAAAAATATACAGGTACAATTTCACCGGGTCTAAGCAGTGACGCAGCTTTGATAGGAAAGATAAAATAAATGAGAGATGTCTTCTTGGAGGCCATGGGTTCGGGCCGCCGAGGGCGGACCACTAGGGCTGAGGCCAATGCAAATATTTCGAAGGCGGCCTATGAAGTCCTCCCTTCCCAATTACGATTGCACCCAAAATTTACTCATTCTGGTGGGTGAGACATTAGAGGGGCTCTACCAGGCCATGCCAGTGGCCAGCCCACCAAACCTCGGACCCCCACAGCCTTTGGCTCTGCTGACAAAATCACCACAAAATGCAGACCCTAACCATATGTACCTGCAGGCAGGTGAAAGCAGAAACAGCGAAAGGTACAAATTACATTGCATTTGACCCTGTCTCATTCAGTTGGCAACTTAGAGGTTTGCCCACTCTTAGGTCCTCACAACTAAAAAATTATAAGAAGAATTAATTCACTTATATGGTGAGTCTTTGCTTCAATTTGTTTTCAGAGTGCATCATCCCAGAGATAAGTGTGATAGGTAAAAACAAATTTCACGGAACAAGAATTTTTTTTCTGTGAAGATTCCCAACATAATGTTAAAAGCAAGGAGTCTGTCTTGTGGTCCTGAGAGGATTCGTGTCATTTCTTTGTTTTTTTTGGGGGGGGGGGGCATAGCCCTTTTCCTAATGTAGTTTTAACTACAAGTTTGTTTTTGGTTTTAAGTAGCTCAGGGGATCCCACATAGAATGACGATTGAACTGGGGACCAAGGGGGTGGGAGACAGTGTGTACGTAGTAATGTATAAGCCTCTGCATTTTCCTGCCTGAGCAAACCTACCATATAGATCCTTTCTGGAATCTTTGCCTTCCCTAAGTTCACAGGGTGGTGATGGAGGAGTGCTCCTTTGCCCTATAACCAACACTTCCCATTGCAGACTAGTGGACTCTCAGACAGCCCCCCCCCCCTTGCTCAAAAAACGACAGGGCTCGGCCAGGAAAAAGAACAAGTTTGTTTTCTGATAGTCTGTCCCTTCTCCATCAGGCTGGGAAAGATTCATAATAGACCATACAGGAAAGAGGCCCCAATTTCTTAGCAGGACTTGAACGAGGATCCCTCTCCCTGGCCAGCTGAGGAGGGTTGGCCTGGTCCCTGGGAGTCTTGGGGTTTTCTTGCCTGGAGGGATGCTACCTTGGGGAGAAGGAAGCTGTTGAGAGATCTGGGGAGCTAAGAGGCAACTGCTGGGAGGGTCCTGGGATCCAGAAGAGAGTAGAGCATTAAAAATTGAAATGCTTGAAATGCTTGAATCTACCTGCCTACAGTTTTGAGAAGCGGACCCTCTAAATTAGAAAGGTTTGTCTCTCTCCCTCTCCTAGCTCTCTCGCCCTCTTCCTCTCCCCTTCCCTCGATCCTTCTATACCTCCCTTCATTTCTCTCCCTCCCACCCCCTCCTCTTCTCACATTCAGATTTTCTGTTTTTTTTTTTTTTTCACAGAATAATGCCTGGAGATGAAAAATGATTTTTATTGCTATTACACTTCCTACCGCAAGATGCAGTGCAAGGCTGCAGAGTTTGTCTTACAACTGTGTCACAGTGTTTCACTGATGCAAAACATGTAGCCAGAGGGTGTTGCTAATGACTCCTGGATTAGAGCGAGATTGAGACTGGGAGAAGGAGAAAGAGAGTGAGAACAAGAGAGACGGAGGAAGGGAGAAGAGAGAGGAATTTCATTAGAGAAAGGGGGGAGGGGAAACACCATAGAATCGGGTCTAATAATCTGATCAGGATATTTTTAAGATTTCACTGTTCTCTCCAAGCTTGAGAGTGAGCTAGAGAGAGACCAATATCCTTTTAAGCACCACGGAGTTTTTTGGGTTTTTTTTTCTTTTGCTCATGTTAATAACTATTAATTATGTTTACAGCCAGTTAGCTGAAGAACTGTCCTTTTGGAAAGAATCAAACTTCGGAAAAACGCTTAATATCTGATTAAAGGCTTTTCCTGGAGCCGAGGCCGCTCGGAAGGAGATGGGGACCGGGTAATCACCCAAGAGGGTGCGGAGCGCAGCGAGGCCTGCAGAGGCTCACGGCCCCCGCCCGTGGTGGTGCCACACACGTACACACGCCTGTGACAGCCCGGTGGGCCCGGGGTGCCCCGCCGGGGCCGGGGCGGAGCGCCGAGGCGCAACCTGTGGCCCGGACTCGGCCCCTGCTTGGTCTTGGCGGAAAGGTCCCTCCGGGCTCCGAACACCCCGGCGCCCTCCCCCGGGACGAGCTCTACTTAGGGAAGCGGGAGGTTTCGCGGTTCCTACCGTGGCCCAGGCCGGTCCCACCGCCCTGCAGTCCGCTTCTGCCCCGCGGGGCACAGCGAGAAGGGCATTCCCTCGGAGCTGCGGCCCTTTGAACCCGGGGAGCCCTCGGCTCCCGCCCGGGCGCGCGGAGCTCGCTCGGGGCCCGGCTGCCGAGCGGAGTGTGGGTGGCGGGTGGGGTTGAAGGGGAGTGGGGGAGGCGGGAGGGGGCGGAGGGGCGGGGGCCGGGCGTTAAGCCTGGAAGCTTGGCTGTTTACCCAAACGATTTTCCTTTCAGGCCCGAGACGCCAATGAGACAAGATCAAACTCCCCTCTTCGCTCTGTGTGTGTGTGTGTGTGTGTGTGTGTGTGTGTGTGTGTGTGTCGCCTTCTCCAAGCCGGGCTTTGTGAATGGGGGCTCCAGGACGCCGGCTGGGAGGGACCAGAGGCCGACCCGGGCACCAGCGCCTCCTCCCGGGGGCTAGGAGAAGCCAGGCGGAGGACGCCCCAGACACAGTGGTCCGGAGCGACAGAAACAAGCGACAGGGACACAGGCCGCGGAGAGATAAGGGCCGCGTCCCCGAAGGCCGAGCGGGGAGACTTACGGTCGTATGTGGGAGGGAGAGAGGGGAGAATAATATGAATCACATCCTCCTTACAGTCCCTTAATTTCCGATCCCTCCAAAGCTTAAATCTAGCTCCTTGGGCCACTGATTTCTCGCCGACTCCTTCGCTCGAGATATAATAGTTGCAAATGAGGCCAAGGTTTTGGCGATTACCGTACAATGCAGGACGCGTGACACGCGCCGCTGGGCCTGCGCCTGGGTCCCTCCTCGAGCCGAAAAATGATGAGAAAGCAAGAGAGGATGGATAGTCTGTATTGACAAGACATTTGTCATTTTTAAAGGGGTCCACATCCAAGAATATCCATCAGCCCGGGGGTGGGGGAGGGAAGCGAAGATGAGGGGACCAAGTCCCAGCCGCCGCGCAGCAGGTGATCGCAGTCCTGGGCGTGGCTCCGGCCCTGCTCCAAGGACCCTCTAAAACTGAAACGTTGTTTGCAAAATAAGGACAACAATACTTTTAGTGTGACGGATGATAAGAAGAATCAGGAAGACGGAGTTGTATTTATTTAAGGTCGTAAAACAAAACCCGGCTACGCGTCGTTCGTTGTACACATATTGAGGGGCGCTGTCTCGGAGAACTCATTCCTTTCAGCCTGGCGATTAAAAGCTTACCCAAAAAATTGTTTCTGGAAGAAAAAGGTGTCATTCCGCTGCTTCTGACTCATCCATTCTTGCTCCTCCTGCCTCGGCCTGCCCCTGATCCCACCCCTCCTTCCACACACACACACACACACACACACACACTCTCTCTCTCTCTCTCTCTCTCTTTCTCTGTGTCTTTCACCGAAGGGTCCCTTTTTTACAGTTTGTTTTTAAACGGCGAACCATCATCCCCTGTCCCAGGATGTTCTTATTTAACCGAAATTCCCCCGCCCTGGCGATGACCGAGGCAGAGTGCAATAGGGACCTGCTAACATTTGCTTCAGGCTTCAGTCTCTTCTGCTCCCGGTGGTCCAGGCCTGGACAAACACCCTGGGGGGAAGAACCGCAGAGGTCTCGGTGTTTGACGGGCATTTTAGGGTGGAGGGCGGTGGCTCCAGGGCTCAGAGGGGGCCGGGGTAGCTGACCAATCCCTGGGCACGAGTAGGGGTCTTGGGGACCCCAGGTAGGCAGTGATTGGTCTGTGAGAGACGGAGATGTCCGCGGAGGAGACCGGATGTGCCTCGTGGTTACAACAGCTAACATTTATTGAGTGTTTACTATGTACCAGTCATTGTGCCCATACCCCTGGGGGCCTCCAAATCTGAGGGCAAATCCTGGTGGCCAAGGGTAGGCCTCGGAGCGGGGAGCTCGGGATGGGGCGGGCAGGTAGCTAGGTAGGTGCGATTGGGTGGCTGGGGTAGAGGTTTCTACCCCAAAACATATTCTCCGGGCCAGGAGAGGCGGGACGTTGCTGGGCGTCAGGAGCGGGACCAAGGCGTCCTCCCTCCCTGCCTGCGGTCGTCTGTCGCCCGGCAGAGCGAACGCCAACCAGGTTCCAGTGACATTCCCACTTCTTCGCACTGGAACCCCGGAGGAAAGTAGACTGGGCAGTGAGGGCCGCGAAGGTCAGGCCCAGGCGGATGGCAAACGCTCGGCGCGCCGAGGCCAGGCTCGCAGCCAGACCCGGAGGCCCCGCATCCTGCGCCTCGTCCGTCCTGCCCAGGTCGCGGACGCACTGCTCCCGGCGAGGTGCGCCTCCCTCGCGGTGCCAGGGGGCGCTTGACCGACTCCGGGACCTCGGCAGCCGGCAGCCGAGGAGGGAGCCTCCGGCCTCCGAGGCCTGGTGCGCGCCCTGGGCATGCAGCAGGGCGCGGGCCGGACGGCCCTGGGAGCACTCAGGCAGCTCCCGGCCCCGCCACACCCCCCGGGGTTTCTCCAGCTCCCCGTCCGAGGCCGCTCCCCAGAGCAGAAGTTTTGCCGCATTTACTGCCTCTCCCTCCCATCCCCCCTAAAGCAGGGGCTGAGACTCGCCGGTGACCCCGCGCCATGCCCCGAGAGGGTGGAAAAAAGCAGGCGCTGCGCTCTGTCTGGAGACAAAAGGCCTCCTCGCTCAGGCTCCCCTAGGCTTAACCGCGGCGCGTTTCGCACCCGCCTCCACCTAAGCAGAGGAGGCGGGAGCAGGTGCAAGTGTCGTGGCAGGGGTGGCTTAGAGTAGAGAGCCTTGATTGATCCCAGAAATTGGACACCTTCGAGTCCGAGGGCAGAGACAGGGCCTCGGCATCCGCTCCAAAAATATATAGTCTGCCCCCAGCACTCCCCGCCGGCCCCCATCCAGATATCCTTGTATAAAGGGGCCCCCTCGTTGCTGGTGTTTTCTGTCTGGTCTCCTTGCAAATCACCTGGCAGCTAGAAAACGCTCGCCCCTAATATCGACCTACGGAGGTTACTTCTTTCCCTAAAAACGACTCTGGCTTTCCTTCTAGGAGACCTAAGGGAGACTTCACTGGCTTTAAGATTTAAAAAAAAAAAAAAAAAAAAAAAAATCTTTAGACTCTCTCCGGGTGTGAGGTGTGGTTGGAACATGTAGAGTCTCCAGCCTCCCCACACGGACTCCCTGCTGCCCTCGGAAAGCTAGTCCTGCGAAGAAGAAATAGTCTTTTCTTACGGTCTATCATTTCGGTATTACAAATAACAACCGTGCAGCGAGAAATACACCCGGCCCAAGAATATTGATAGATGATAGTAGCGATATTCACAATCGATCCTTTAATAGGCAGACGTCATAAATCATGTTCAATTCCCTGACAGCACAGTACTTCACTTAATAATATAATTAAGATTAAAACTCTAGAGGTATTGGAGGCAGCGGATATTGATAGCATCAAAAATTGCATTCTGGATATGACGGTGGAAGGGAAAGGGACCTTTGGAAAATATAACCCCCTTCCCAAAATGTGAGGTCTTCCCTTTGCTCCTGTCCTGGGAGCCCTTTTGACCCTGCCCTCCCCCTCCCCACATACCAATAATCCCCATTTTTGATAGGTGAGCTGAGAACATTTCCTAGAAATGTTAAGGAGTACTATAAAGAGAGATGGGGCTTGGCTTGAGTGGGTTTCCTGAATTTAGGAATCCTTTAAAGGTCTATTCCTTCAGCCTTGAATCTGGAGGGAGAAAAAAAAGAAATGTTCAGGAGACCTAGAAAATGATATTGTTTGGTTTTTTTTCAATAGGATTAATTTCCTGGACAGTGTTTCCAAAATTACATATAAATCACTGAACATCTGCAGGTATATGCCAGTGCCCTCCATTCCTGCAGTTTTAACTGCCTGTGAACCTTTCCAGCACTGCTTTCCAGTCCAAATCAGGCCTCAGGATGGAAATGAAAACTTCACGTGAAGAGTAAAACCAGAGGGGCAGGGTCCTGGGCAGGGTCCTGCACAGGGGCGACGATCTGCTCTTTGCTTCATGGATAAAGCTGATCACAAGTGTGGCTAAAATTATTTCAAAGAGCGGAATATTAATCAAATCAATCAGAGCTGACAAATGAGAAATATTTGAAAGTCAGTGGTAATTTACAACTTTGTTATTAGTTAAGAATCGCCTGCCTTGTAGCAGTAATTAATAACACTTAGAGAGGAACCATTTGGAAATCCCCCTCCCATTCTTTTTATTTTCCTCTGTCTCTTAAGGAAGGAAAGAGAGAAAGGAAGCAAATGAGTGATCAGTAGAAACAGGAAAAACACTGAGTCGTTAGTGGGGAGAACAAAACTGGAAAATATAAAAGAAAGGGGAAAAAAAAAGATTAGCCCCATGGGGAGCCATCAGGAAATAAAGAAAATATAGAAGGAGGGGTAGTAAATCATAAGGGTAGTAACTATACCCCATGAACAGTCTGGCTAAAGGTTGAATTTCAAATGGCCCAGAAACCCCATCAAAATGAACAGTGCTGCTAAAAAATCTTGAAAGTAGCTCAGCTCTGAATCAAGGCAGAGCTCAGGGCATTGTCTGTTTTGTTGTTGTTAACAATGTATTTCTTTATAGCCCAGGAGCAGACGTGTGCAGGCTCTTTCCCAAATTCCATCCCTGGAGACCAGACTGGCTTTCATGTTTCTGGTGTTAACTCTCCTCTTGGTCACAGACAATCCCCTTCCCCAGTCTTACACTGATTATTAGATTGTCTCAGCCCCACCTAAACAACACACCAAAATAATGACTTGTGGAAAAACTATAAATCATTTCAATGTCTGAGCTTCGAAAGCCACTTCAGTCAACATGCTTGCTGTGAAAAGGTAAAGAAATTTCCAACCTTCTGCTCACTGAGGAAAAGCTGCTACTTCCCTGAACTTTTATTTGTTGGATGGGGGAATTTTCTAGATTGGTTAAAAAAGGATGGTTGGTGGGGGTGGGGGGGATTACTTTGGCAAACTTTATCTGGACTTTATTATAAGCCTCACTCTTGTCTCATTGAGCTCAGGCTACAAAAGGTAGCTAGAGATTGAGATTTATTGGTCTCTAAATGAAAAGATTCATTTGATAGAAGAGGTTAACTCAAAGTTCCTATACCACGTCTGGCTTCGGCAAATGCACTCTGCGGAGTCAGCACAGAAGCAGTTCAAAGAAATCTTAAAAACACACACAGATACAGACACACAAACACACTTCCCCACTTGAGCCCCAAATGCAATTCTCTTTTCTTTGTTGTTTCTTCTGTCATTACACGTCTCCAGCCTCTTTCTAGGTGGCTGGGATAGTTGGCTCCCCCCATGCACACGCAGCTGAACTTTGCCATTTTGTATCTTTTGCTTTTACTAGCAGTGAATGAAAGAATAAAGGAGGGGGGAATAAAGTAAAAGGGGAGAAGAGAACTAATTCAAATAAAGCAGAATACGTTTGTAAATGAGGTGGAGGGGAGAGAGAGAAAGAGAGTGAGATGTGGATGGAGGAAAGGAGCTCTAGGATAAAAGTAGGTAAACTGGAAATTGATGGCATGGGTTTTCAATGATTCGAGTCTATGGATCCAATAGGAACCTGCAGAATGTATGATTGTGTAGAGGGGACCAGGAGAGAGAGAGAACACACCAGAGACTTCAAGGGGGGGAGCAGGGAGAAGACAACAGACAAGGACCTGAGATCCTGTGCACGGAGAGAACTATGGAGATGCTAATGAGGGAAAATTAACCTTCGGGTAGGGTCTGTGACATGGGCCTTCCACTGAATGCCTGACCCAGGGCTGCAAGCGGCTTCGCTCTGCACCAGCGAAATGAGATAATCGCTCTGAAACCCACCAGTCCTGGTGCAAACGGGCTCTGAAACCCTATCGTGGGAGTAACTAGCAGCTCCTCCAAAGACAAGGAAAACAAATGAAAGCAGGCAGAATGCAACCAGGCCCAGAGAGCAAACCTAGAGACGCTAGGTGCATGTGTCCAACTGTGGAACCCCCCTAGGCTGGCACATTAGTGGGAGGGAGGAGCAGGGCCTGGGAAATGAGAAATATCTTCATCTCCCTTGTTCCAGGCTGTCACCAAAAGCCTCGGATAACTGGGCCTTGGTGAGGCAACACAAGGGACACATGGATTTTATCTCTAGGAACGTGGCCACTGGGCCAGAGGATTATTGCTTAGGCAGAGAAAATATATGGGGGTGGGGTGGGGACAGTGGGGAGGAGGGCTAAAGAACAGAGAGAGAAGTTGGAGAGGACAGCCCCAAAACCAAACAAACAAAAAAGAAATTCAAAGGGAGATTTGAAAAGTGGAGTGGCTGTGAGAACACGTCACAGACGGGGATACATTAAAACACACACGCATACATAGGCATTTTATTAAACAAACAAGCCAGCAACCAGACGCACATCAAAAACACATTTGCTCCTGCTGTCATAGGGAAAGAGGGTTTGAAATGATCATGGGGTTCTGGTAGGGATCCTTCCGGCCTTTATGGCTGGGGTCTCTCCCCGCCCCCCTCAACCTTTTCAGGGAAACCCCAAACTCGCCGATGGTGGAGCAGTCCTCTGGGGAGGACTCCCTGTTGGAGGCGAAGGGGTCGTGTTTCCAAGTAGAGACGTCAACAAACCACAGTCTTAGTGACAGTGACAGCGCAAAATTATGTTTAATGTTGCAAGGGGGAAAGGGGAAATATAAAATTAGCACCGAGAAAATGTTTCCCAGACCTTCTTTACAATTAGGGCAGTGGCATATGATGGGCAAACGTCGAGGTCGAAGGCGACCTAACGGGCCCAAGGCACTGGGTGGAAATAAAGGTCCCTCCAGTTCCCCGGGGTCCTCGTTCCCTGGGAGGAAAAGGAAGGTTTCTGGAGGGAGGTTAATGGCACTCCGCCCAATCGCTTCACTTGGTTTAGAACCTGTTTTTGGAGAAGAGAGGATATTCTAGATATTCCATCCTGGAGGAGATTGACAGTTCAATGACTGGCCTGCTTAGTCCCAAAGCCACAGGGTTTTTAAATTAGTGATGAGGCTGGTGAAGGGGTGAGGGTGGGGGTGGGCTGGAAAGAGGAAAAGGAAATAGGGGGGGATAGATGTGTCGTTTCAGACCCCTCTCCCATCCTTTTAGGACCCTGGGTGGCTGTAGGGAAAAAGTGAGGGGAAGCGAGAATTATTTAATAAATTAGCAAGCCCCTCTCTGGAACTTGGAATCGGCCCTGCCTCAGCTGCCCGGGTACAGGTGGGCAGGGCCCTGAACCTTTCTCCTGAGCCCTGAAATCTCCATAGGCCCACCCCCACCCCTGCTCAGGACCAAGGGCAAGCAGATGCCTGCCAGGCAATAGAGGGGATTTGCTCAGAGACAGCCAGGGAGGTGGTAATGGTGGCATTTTCAAGAAGGAAGCAGTTTCTGTTCAATGGCAGAGATTATATTCCCTAAGCTGCTTATTTAAAGAGACAGAGATAGAGAGAGAGAGAGCGAGCACGAATCCTCCTACCCCCATCCTGTTGTGGTTATAAAGAATATAATTTTGCTTTGTCTGGAAACCACTGTATTATTGTGGTTATTAAACACAATTTCCCTTCTTAGTGTCGGGGGTAGGGATGAGAGAGAGGGTGACTGGAAAATTCATTTTTCAAATCATACCAATTTAAAACGAATGTATTTTTTAAAACGAAACCTGAATGGAAAAGCAAGAGATGAGAGACTGCAGTAAGAGGGAGAAAAAGAAGGAAAACATAGAAAACAGCCTGATTCTTTAAAGACTAATCTATGCAGAATGATCAGGAAAAACAACTTGGGGAGAAAGAAAAAGCAATTGTCATTTCCTACTCGGTGGTGCTCCATGACCTTAGGGAAAATGAGGGAGCAGCTATACCCTGAGGTTGTAGCTTCACATTTTGATTTTAGCAACAAGTATCAAAAGATCTAAACTAATTGATTGTCGAGTTCCTTGGCCCTTCTCCAAAGAGCAATATAGATTTAATTGTATGTTGCTTAAAACTCCATTTCTCGAACAGTGTGAAACATGTAATAAAAGTCATAAACCGTATCGGAGAATTCCCCCCCCCCCCCACAAAGCATAAATACCCAACTGACACTTGGAAATCTTAGCTAATACCCCTAATGGGTTAAAAAAAAAAAAAAAAAAAGCCATCTGAGAGAGACGGTCACATAATAAAATCTAAACTGTTAATCCATTTTAACTCATTCAAAAAAAGAACCTGCAGTTGCGGGAGGCACGTTTTGCAGAGGAGGGGTCGGGGTGAGGAGACCCCACATCAGCCATCTGACTTGTTCAAACGCAGTCCATCTAAACCACACTGCCCTAAAGGAAAGTAAGTTCTGGCCTTCCGAAAGACACCAGAAATCTCTCCAGCCTGGGAAACGGAGCTGAAAGTTGCAGCCAGACTGCCCGGCCCGAGCTCTCCTCTCTCTCTCTCTCTCCGAGACTGGGAAGCCACTCGGTGGCGGCCGTCGCTCTCCACCGGCCTCAGCCCGGCTTCTCCCGAGGGAGAGGGAGAGCTGGAGGCGGGCAGGAGCTCCCCAAAGCTGCGCCACGAAATCGCCCCCTGCCCCTCCCCGGCAGCTCCCTCCCCCCGCAACATTGTCCTCCGCTCTCCCCGACCCCCCAGCGGCTGTTCGGTCTCCACCAGCCCCCGCGCCCGCCCCCTCCTTCCGGAGCCCCGGGGCATCTCCGGGAAGAGAAGGGTCCCAGCCACTGCCGCCAAGTTCGAAGCCGCCATCAAGCTGGCGGCTGCGCCGGTTGCGGGCCGTGCCCTAGCGTGGCCACGCGGGCCGGCTGCAGGCGGAGATCTGCAAAAATCCACGTGAGCCACCCCCTCCTCCTGCTGCCGGCCGCCCCTGACACGGCAGCATTGAAGCCGGCCCGGAGGTCCCCGAGGTCTCCGAGTGTGACAGTACTCAGCATAGCGGGTAGATGGCACAATTTTCTAACATTTAGAGAGAGGAACCCACGCTGGGAGCAATAAGTCCATTTAAAAGCCCTTTATTTAAAAGGAACAAAGATAACTGACAAGCGAAGTACAGAGACATCTCAATGAAATTTCCAAAGAAGAAAGAGAAATCAGAGGCCAAAGCAAATGCGAACTGGGCTTGATGGAACAGGCTAGCACTTTCCTCCTCCTCGAAAAGAAAGATGAAAGACAAAAAGAAAGAGGTGCTGGTCACTGGGGCTGTGTGCCTTAAGGATCATAGTCCAAACCAAATTCTAAAAATCCGCTGCCACGAAAACTTGAACGTGGCCAGGTGGGCTGTCTGCTGGGGCAGGTGGGAGAGAAGCCAGATCTGTTTAGGGGAAGAGACTTGGGAGTCTTGCCCCCTGCCTTGGAGTTTACACGGTAACCCTGGATTACAGCGGCCTCTGCTTTGGGTTGGCGGGGTTCAGGGAGCCCAGGGAAGGTGGGTATGCCAGGCACCCTGCTCTGGGCACACCGGGGTCTCTCTGAGGGCCTGCTGCCCCTAGAATAGTGCCCAGGGCTGGGCTGCGCGTTCAGCGGGGATCCTGTGACCTCAGATTTGGTGGAAGTCAGGGTACTCAAGAGCCCACTCGCAGAGTGAAACAACTGCTACCCCTTCAAAACCAAGAGGGTCAGGAGAGCGCCCACTGATGTCTCCCGGCAAATCCAAGACAGCCCACACTCCATCCTGTGATCTAACACAGTCATCGCCAGCTCCCCACCCCCAAACCTCCATGCTAGGTCCCCCACACCCGCCAGGAGACCTGCAGGCCGAGAGGAGACAGAGGAGGGGGCGAGAGGCCAGGAGAGCGATGCCCCTCTAGTCTTCTCTGCTCGGTGCTGGCCCGGCAGAAAGGGTGAGGCGGCTAGCGCCCGCGGGGGGTCAAATGATTGTATTTGGGTGGGTGCTCGCCGACATATTTGCTGAGTAAACCTCCCTCGCTGTGCTGAAGGCGAATCCCCGTTGATAAATCCATCATTACCGTTCGGATTCAGGGAGGCAGCCGCGCCACTAAATTCATCTTACATTTGTAGCGCTTTAATAGACATTTATTAAATGCTTTTAGAGAGAGGCATGGGGCGCGTGATTACATCCTAGTTATAGACGGAACATAAAGACCCACGTTAGCACCCATTTGCAGGAAGGAAGGAAGAGGTGGGGAGGAGGGTAGTGAGGCAGAGGGATAAAGCGAGGAGAGGCGAGGAGAGATGGGGCGGGCGGGGGGCACGGAGCCTGGGCGTTATTAGCAAAGGCTGCCTGGCAGGGAGCAAAGCAAGAGCTGCAGGAAGTCTCGGGGCTGCGGAGCGGAGAAGTCCCCACTCGCTTGGCAGTTCCCTGGGCTTCCCCTTTCCTGGAGCCCCCCTCCCCCATGCACTTGGCAGCGTGGGGGGCTCCTTTTCTCTTTACCAGAGCACAAGGGACATTTGCGCTGCCTCCGTCAACCCCCTTCTGTCCCCACCCCCCACCTCTCCTTTACTTTATTCCAGGCCTCTCCAACTGAGACTGCTTGGGGCAGCCAAAGTAGGGGGAGAGGACCCTCCACACTTCAGGACCCCAAGAGTTCCTTTAAAGCATCCTCTCACCCCCAAAACAGTAAGCCAGAGAGCTGAGCCAGGCTTCCTTCAGCACAAAGCAGTCCCCGTGGCCACCGAGCCGATAGCCCCCCGATGCTCCAAGGGTTCCTTGGCCTGACTTAGTCATGCCAGTGGATTCCTCCTCCTTCTTGCACCAGGAGGGCTCCAGGCCACCTTTGCACCCACACCATCTCGTGCCTGGGGACCTGTCCCAGACTTGCCCTGAGTCCCTCGACTTCCACCTCAGGAGCTGGGCCTGCAGGAACGCCTGGGCCTCCAAGGGGCCTAACGCCTTCCTGAGCGCCCCCAAGGCCTCCACTAAAGGCCCAGTAGCCAAGCTCCCTCAGTTCTGCGAGCGCCCTCGCTCCCCTGGGACGCAGCCACCGACCTGGGCCAGGAAGGCAGCGGTCAGGACACCCGGCCCTCCCTGGCTCTTGGTAAGGAACACTTCCGCTATCTCAAAGTTGCCATAAGAAAATAAATACAAGTGACACTGTGCTGGGCCAAAGCTCATTAGTTCGTTGTCCAGGGCTAATAAAGGAACAGAAGCGCAAATTATAGAGTTCAGCTCCAACACACGCTCTGTCACCCGAGATCAGCGTACCGCGAGCCTGATTCCAATTGCTCCGAACTTGCTGCGCAGTTTGCCCCCCCCAACCCCCTCCTCGCGAGCAGGAGGTTGGTGGAAAAATATAGTTCCAAAGGGGGTAATGATCAAGCTTTTCCTCTCGGAAGCCTGCGCCACCTCATTTCCCATCAGTAATCCCAATAAAATTAACGTCGTGGCTGCAATTGAAAAGAGGAGGGCCCGCGACACTCCTGAAATAACACACTTTCCCCCAGCAAAAGGTAAAAAGCAAAACGGCCCTTTGTTCAGCTAATTAACGAAGGCCCAACTCCGAAAGCAGATGTGTTTGCTTAGCTAATCACAAGCATGTTTCTTTCAAGGAACGTCATTTCGAGGGGGCCGCTCCGGGGGATGGGAAAGGGGGACACAGCACCCCCCCCAGGCCCTCTCTGCCTCAGGGGTCTCTCACCCCAGACTAAGATCCAGAGGCTGAAACCAGGCAGCCCATCTCTCACACCTTTCTCCCCCTTGGCCCTACCCCAGAGGCCCAGTAGGCACCTCAGACCTCCACGGAATGCCAGGCCTGCAAGACGCGAGGGGGAAAAAAATAATAAAAGTTTTAATGACACAGATGCCATATTAAATGAGGCCGTTTTACAATTCACTTTGACTAGGACGCTAACTTATTACAAGTGTGTTATCAGAAGGACGATAAGATTTATAACTCCAAGAATCAGCTTTTCGCCTTAATGACAATGGATGTCAAGGGGAGGAAATCTGTTCTCTATTAGAGATGAGAGTTCCTTCCCTGTTTTCAGATGGGTCCAGGAAAGCAGATTCCAAGCCCCTTTGTGTCTCCTTATGAAAAATTCTCTCTTTCCCCTTTGGCTATGAAAATGGGTCTCTTTGCTGGGTGGGTACCTCGCTCAGCTTTGGAGCTTGAGGGAGGGCGAGAGAGAGAGAGAGAGAGAGAGAGAGAGAAGAGAGAGAGAGGACAGGAGACTGGGATGGGGATGGAGGTGAGGGGGTGGGGGCGGTTCTCAGCCCTGCGGTCCATGCAGCAAAACTATTTCCCCGTCTTTCTTTGCCATACAAAAGATGGCTTTCCCCTAAACCAACACAGTAAGCAAACTTTAAAAAACTGGGGTCCTATTACAAACCAACGCCCAGCACTAACTGCTTTAAAATTACTGCATAATTAGATTTAGTTGAATTTCACCATTAATTAGGCAGCCGCACTGCAGGGAGCCTTTGAAATCTGAGAAAATGGGAAAAATCATCTGAAGCACGTTTTTAAAACCCAACTTCAATAAATCTTGACGAGGCCCAGAATTCAGAGAGTACCTCGCTCCCCTCCCAGGCGGCTGAGGGTAGGGGTCTCCAGGCCCGGGCAGGGGCTGGAATTGGAAGTAAGGGGCGATTCCCCCATCGGCTGAGAGCTCGGCCCGGGCCAATCCACCGTCTCTCCAGAGGCTCTCTGAAGACCCTCTCTGGGAGGCCGAGTCTGTCCCGGCCGGCCTCGCCCGCTCAAACCTATTAAAGAAAGGGGGATCCTCCGCTGCGGGCGCGCTCCTGCCAGGGGCGCCGTCCACGCAGGCTCACACATTTCCAGGGCCCGCGACCACCCGCCCGGAACCCGCCCTCGGCCGCGGCGCGCCCCCCAGTCAGCCCTGCGCCCGGAAAGCCACCTCTGCTGTAACTTTGACAGGCAAGCAGCAAGTTCTGCCCACGCCCGGCGGGGTTCGCAGTCCAGCCTCCACCCCCCAAGCTGGACCCAGCCCGCACAAACCCCGGCGCAGCCCCTGCATTAATGAGCGCGAGCACTGACCACGTCTGTAAATACTGGCCTCTCCCCCTCCCCCTATACCATTCAAACATTTCAGATGCTTTGAGGATACGGACGTTTGCTTTTTCTAATTTGGCTCCTGTGGGGAAGGGAGACATGAAATAAACTCTCCTAATTACAAGGGGGGGTGGCAAGAGAAAGAAGGGGATACTGCGTTACCAATATTTCCTCTACGACTTCTGCTGCTTTAATTACAGAATAATCGAGGACCGCACTCACTCGCCAGCCAGAGTTTAAAAGAGGGTTTTCTGCCTGCAGATGGAATGGCCTTTAGCCGCCCCCCCCCCCTTTTTTTTTTCTTTTTGGTAACCAATGTGTTTTCTATTACCCGGCCCTGCCGTGCCTGGCAGCCCGGCGCTCGCGGTGCAATGGGAGACGCCATGTTGGCTCAGCTCATAGGACCAAGTCAAAAGCGAGCTTCGAGGCAGAGTTTCACACGCTCGAGCTCCCCCTGACCGCCCCCCGCCCCCGCCCCCGCCCCCTCGCCTGTCGCCGCTTCGTGCACATCCAGGGAGTGCAGCTCCGCGCGCCCGGCACCCCGGACTTTCCGGGGGCGCAGGCGGAATTCCGCCGCACGTAAGTGGGGGGCGGGGGCGGGGGCTGGGGGGGCAGGCACTTTTCCGCAGCTGCTGCCAACTCCAGGCCCCCGTCCTTGCAAGCCGGCCGGATGCAAACAGAGCCCTCTCCGCGGAACCAGCCCCGGACGTCGCCCGCTAACTTTGAGCCCCAGCCCCTCGCGGCCCCGAGAGAACTAATGCTGAAAGGCCGAGGCAGGGCGACCGCGAGCCGAGCGAACGGGCTACATTCCCAACCGCTCCCCCCCCGCGCCCCCCACACACCCCCAGCTCAGTCTTCCCCCAGGTTTGTTTGAAAGTGGCGAGAAGCAGCGATCGCCCCTCGCTCTCTCCTCGGACTATTGTTGCATTTCGCGTCTAACTGGGTTCTCTCACACCCCCGAGCGCCAAGAGGAGGGAGGGGGAGCGGGTTGGGAAAAGAAATAAAGCGAGCTCAGATCAGATGGGAGAAAAAAAAAAAAAAAAAACCAGCAAGGAAAAAGAGACACTTAAAGGGAAAGAGTCGCCATGTTTAGCAGCTTTTTTAAAGATCTCGTCAATTTCACACAGAACGCACTCGCTGGGTCCCAGCCCTCGTCTTTTGTCCAGTTCAGTTGCAGCAAAGATCTTTTGTTCTAACTCAGCGTGAAAAGAAAAACTTTCTTTAAATGCAATAAACTTAAACCAAACTCAAGACTCTAAACAGATCCTCCTCCGGCCACTCTAAACATAGACAAGGGGTTTTGTTTTAACCGTTTGAAAAATTTTGGGTCCTGTTTTTTCTGCCTTGCAGACCCCAAGCTCATTGCTGAAACTCGAGAGTGAGAGAGAGATTTCCAATGACTAGAACACATGCTTAAAGCGTAATAAAACAGGGACTGTCTTTTGCTTTGAAAATCATAAATTATAATTTAATGCCAATAATAATTTACAACAAATGGCTGTTTACAATAAACTAACACAAAACAAACAAGGAAAGGGGCCTGTGTTTTACTTATTAGAGAAACTTCACACACTCACATGGATAGCACTTGCAAGAGGAGAAAATAAACAACCGACAAACCTCGAGCTAAAAGGTCAGAGATATTCTGCCCTAAGAACATACTTATATTTATGTATGTATATATCTACAGAAAGAAGCTGGGGGTCAGATGGAGGACTCTGCTCAAATGCACAAATCAGACAGATTTTTCTGGTCTACATGTATTGACTGGAACTGAGTATCAAAGTTTAATACACTTTACAAAATGATCCCTTTTCTTCCACCTCCCCTACCCACCCGCTTTTAAAATTAAACCACAACATAGTGAAGTATGGTGGGGAGGGGGTGCTGGAAAGCCTCAATAAGAACAAAATTGCAAGCTCCCACACACTGAGCATCCTTCAAACCAGGAAAAGAGAAGGGGGGGAACCTCCAAAACAAAATAGTTCCTACTTCCAAATCAGCATACCCTGTAAAGTTTCCTTCCTTCTTTCTTTCTCTTCTTTTTCTTAATTTGGCTTCTAAGGACAAAGGATCCCAAGAGCAGTACAGATTGTATCTACACAATCCGAAATGTCAAAATGTCGATGTGTTTTTATGTACATAACTCCAGTGGAAAAGACTCCCTTGACCTGTGGTCATGCTCTCACAGAATGAACGTAAAGGGGGGAGGGGAAAGGCAGGCCAACGGCAAGTTATCATATATACACTAAAAAAACAGACCCTTCAGCGCTCTAAGCTAAATCACTGAATTTGAAATCCTCTCAACAACCAAGCTAGATGAGAACCACAGAGTATTTTTAAAAATCACACCTACTTAAGGAAAAACTCACTGCAAACAACTGCCCTCTATTTACAATACTGTGATTAGCTTGCTAGAACTGTCTTTTGCTTAACTGTCAGAAATGTACAAAACAGTATTTTTTTCTGATCATAAAATAGATACTGATCTCAAGATTTCTAATACTTTCCACAATACCTTCCCTAAGCAGGCACTTAAGTGTGACAAATATAAGGGCCTTTTTTTTTCCTGGAAAATCCATTTTTAATTAAAAGGAGGATTAAGTGAATGGGGGTGGTTTACTATATCAGTATGGCACTTCCTAAACCATAGATAAACCATTAACTTCAGCTTCTCCCCCCCCACACACACCCAAATTAAACAGGCAAATACACTAGTCCACCTTTGAACAAACTGACTGAGGGGAGTAAACAAATGGACCCCCGGCCCGGCTCAGCGAGAGCTCACACGGGCTCTTCTCGATGAGAAAGACAGTGAGTGGGGACAGCCAAACAGATTTCAGATATCAAATAATATTTTAATTTCTGAATACTTTCAATTTTCCTTGGAATATAACACACAAAGACTCGACCAAAAAGTTCAGTTATTATAACTTTTACAGTATACAGAAATGTTGCACTTAAAAAAAAAACCTTCAGTTTTTTTTAAAACACAAACTGTAAACTCTAAGATACTGAATCAATCACGTTACCTATAAGTGCCAACAGTGTTATTTTGTCATGCTGATTTCAATGGTATTCTTTAAAAAGGGAAAATATCAACAATTATAATACAAAGGGCTTGCAAATATACAAACAGATATAGGATTTTCGTAACAATTCAAGAACTAAGCGGGACCCAATTCAAATTACAAAAGTTCACTTTTTATTCAAAACCTCAGCATGTGTCTTGGACACATTCCTTGGCTGCCAATAAATTCCACAGTTCATTCTCTTTCTTAAAATATTTTTAAAAAGCTAGGTTTGTCATGGTGTCTTTTATTGGGGGGGGGCAAGATAGGGGAAGTTAAGTGTTGTGTGTGGTTCCTCCAGTTCTCAAATTAAGAGTGCTCGACTTCACCTAAAATTTTTGGTCACCACTTCTAAGTGCGTTTCCATCATCTCTGAGTTGCCTTTTAAAGTTTTATGTCTTCCTATGATATTTTCATGGACTCAGTTTTAATTCTTGCAGAACATATATTTTAAGGATACACAGTTTTTAAGAAGCCAAGATTATATCAAAACTTATTATAGAACCACAGAATAAACTGGTTTGGAACCAGAAAAGTACAAAAAAGAACAGCTAGAGGTACATAGACACAGGACAATTAATAATTTGGAAAAAAAAAAAAGACTTACTTTCTCCATTCTGCTAATTTTCTCCCAATCTCCTTAAATGCACTTTTAGCAGTATTTTTCAAAAATTTACCAAAAAAAGAAAAAGACTAATTTCCTTTTTATACAAAAATGATAAGTAGCAAGTTGTTCTGACCGACACAGGAGTTTTTTTTTTAATGCATTCTGTAAAAGTTCATTTGACAGTCTTTTTTTTTTGAAATTCACAGTCCATTAAATTCTTCCCCTCTCTTCTTTTAGCAAACTTGTAACATCCTTTTATATCCTTTCTTAACAGAAGGAATTTAAGCAAACAAACCAGTCTTTTGCCTTTTCTTTCTCTCTGTTTCACTCCCCCTTCTTATTTTGATTTATTATTTATTGAATTGCCATATACGGCCAGTTAAAACTGCTGCCGGACAGTAACATATCCCGGATGAGGGTTTCGATGGGGGTTTTACCTACCAAACGGACGAAAAACAATTGCTCTATGACTGAGGAGGAGACCGTGCGGAGGGAAGGGAGGCGAAGCAAAAGCTTTCCGAATCGCGTTGGTTGGTTGGGGTACTGGCTCCTAACGTACTCTTCCAAAGCACACTGGGACTTTTCCTGCAAGCTTTCCACATGGGCTACATCAGAGAGACCACAGGCATCTGGAAGAAAGTTAAAAAAAAAAAAAAAAAGAAGAAGAAGAAGAAGGAGGAGAAGGAGAAGAAGAAGAATTCAGTTATCAGATTAAGAGGTCTGAAACAGGTCACATGAGGTGTGTGTACGGGGCTCTGTCAAACTGCCCCGACCGGAGTTGGAGCAAATGCCTCTGTACTAAAAACCTGGGCGGAGGGGAGCTGGGTGGGGGGAGGAGAGCACGAGATGATCCTGGGGTATTTGCTTTAAAGTCAAACACAAGCTCAGTGCGCTGCAGGCTTTCACTGTCCCAGTCCTCAGGCTGGGTCACTGGGAGGCCCCAAGCAAAGTGCATTGGGTGAAATCTGGCTCGAGTCCGTAAACAGACAGACAGACAGATGAAACCAAAACTGCCGGGGCTCCTCCCCCCTCCTCGTCTGTAAATAATAGTTTGGCTTATAATTATATAGTTGGGGGGGGGGAGGGCAACAACCTGGCCCAGCCTCTAGTAATGGCGTCCACGACCCAGCCTCAGATTCTCCCCAAAGAGGGCGACTCATTTTTCTCCAGTCTTTGAAACTGATTTAAGTGGCCCTTTAAAACTGATCTTGTCAGTATAGCCCTATTGAAGGGCAGCCATGCAAACTGTGATCTCTCTGTTCATTTGAGCTGTTTCTTTTCCCCCTTTTCTTCTCTCTCCCTTTTTCTCCTACCCCCCATTTATTTATTTATTTATTTATTTATTTATTTATTTCTAAAACCCAGGTTCCTCCAAGAAGAAACCCCTCCCTGTTATCTTTGGGAAAACACTTTTCTCTTTCGGATATGTGAAAAATACAATAAGTGCCTTTGAAATGAGAGGCTTCTCAGTGAAGGCGGTGCAGGTTGTGACCTGACCTTTCTGGGCTCCCTAGACAAGACTGGGGCGAACACATGCATATTGTGAATCCTTAAAACAGACATTTGAAAACAGCCGCCACTACCTCCACCCCAAGAACCAGAACACACATGCAATTTCCTCCTGTGTGCATCTAGGACCCTGCATGTAAAGAATGCATAGGTGTCTGTGGTCAGGAGTTAAAAGATCTGTTTGCATAGGACTCCCTCCCTCTGCATTGGTACACTGTGTGTCTCCCTATGAATCAGATAAGAGGGACCTTTATCTCTTTGTGAGGTGATTTGCATTCTCCACACGGGCCTCTACATTTTGCAAATAGTAATAAATTAAACTGTTACGACAGTATCAGGCATTTCTTTCCTTGAAAGACCAAGGGTAAGACTAAGAGCTAACAATGATATCGAGAAATTAACAACACCCCCATCATCTGGGATCGTAGGCTGGACGTAGTAGGGCTGTGGGATGGGGGTGAAGGTGGTCTTGGGGTACGGGAATATCCTGCCTGTACATTTGCATCAGGCAAATGTTCTAGTTATGACAGTTCCCCTGAGAAAAATACTCCAAATCCAAGCCTCTCTCCATCCAGCTCTTCCTTGCCCAGACACTGCCCTTTAATTGATTACCTAAGGACTTTCGAAGGCAGAATTTGGGGTGGCTGTTGGGGGAGGTTATGTGTGAAAAACAGCAATGGATAACAGACAGTGAATTAAGGACTCAGAACCTGCCATCGATTGAGCTAATGACTTGGGTCCCCAGATTTCCTTCAAACAATAAGGAAGAGATTGTGGATCTTTTTGTCTGCCGCAGGAACTACTCAGCTCTCCTAGTGTCCGGATTACAAGCTGTAAAAACTGCAGTCTCTAGGTTCCAAGCCCTACCGACACCCAAATGTTTGTTATTCTGAATTGGGAACCCCTCTCCCCTCTCAGGCATGACAAAGGGATCGGCTGACGACTTAGACCCAGAAAGTGGAGGGGGTGAGTTCCACCCACCTGGGGTAGGCTGAACTCAGCCTGGAGGCAGCCAAAAGGCTCAGGTGTGGCCCGAAGTAGAAAGCCAGACACCTTCAAAAATCATTTGGCCTCAAGAGTTAATTAATATTAGATCTATTACTCACACAGGTTAAACTACATACAAACTAATTAGATTTCATAATGCAGTCAATGATGGTTTTATATCTCTGGCAACATTCATATCCAGCCCAAGTTGGCATACACTTTGAAAATTGCCTGAAGTGTTTGCCTGGGCAGAGGAAGCAGGAGACCAGAGTCATCCACCCCTGGCAGACATTCTGGACACTTACGATGGCCCCTTTCTTCCTCTTGACCCTTCCTCACAGCTCCTCCTCCTCTCCTGGCAGTCTGCATTGTTTTAATAAGAATATGATTTTGAAAATTGCTGCCCTCAGGTCGGATTTGCCTGGAGCTCCAACTCCTACTGAGTTAGCAGCCAAACTTTTCCCCTGCAGGGGCAAACTTTCCCCTGCAGAGATGATGCCAGGACCACTCCAGTGCCCAGAGGCATCTCCTAGAGGCTCGGCCAGGGTGACAGAGAGCGAGCCTTGGGGTAGGGGAGACTGCACAGGCCCAGCTGGCCCAGAAGGCGGGGGCTAGGGGAGGGAGCAGGAACATGCATTCCAGCCTGGCAGGCCCAAGAGGCTTTCCCATGGCCCATTTTGAGAGCCTGTGTCTGCAGTAATCTTCCTCAAGTCCGGCCTTCCTCTCCTGTCCCCTGGACAGGCCTGGGGAGGCCCAGCACCTACACAAAGTTCCCACTCCAAGTTGGCACTCAACAGTTTGGCCTTTCAAGGGGGAGGAGGGAGGCTGGGCTCACTCTGGGGACTCCCAAGTTCTCTGGGCCCTAACTCGGAGCTGGGAGTCCTTGGGCGGGAGAGGGCAGGGTTCCTTCCTACCTGAGGTGAACAGGACTATGGCCTTGAGACAGCTGTACTCGGCGGAGTCGACGTGCAGCGCTTTGAGCTTCTCCACTTGCTCTTGGAAGATCCGTATGTGGTCCATAAAGGCGACCACTCGGTCGGCGGACATGGGTGAGGCGTGTAGGCCGGCGGCGGCCAGGAGCGGGGCGACGTGGAGGGGCATGGAGCACTGGGCTGCATTGAGCACGAACAGCTCGCTCCAGGTGAGGCGAAGCAGGGCCACCTGGTCGGTGATCTGCAGGTCAGGGAAGAAGGGGATGTTCCGGGCCCACTCGACGGCGCTGAAGAGCATCCGCGCGGCCAGTTCGCAAATGTTCTCGATGCCCATGATGTTGTTGGGCTGCATGCACTGACTGCCAAAGCGCGACGTGGGGTAGGGCTCGGCGCGCAGCAGCAGGGAAATATATCCGGACAGGTACGAGTGGCAGTTGAGAGGGTCCCCGTTGGTGAGCGCAAACTGCCCGTGGGTTGGCTGGGTGGGCGGCATCCGGCCCCTCTGCACCGCTGCGGGGAGGAAAGCAGACACCCCGCCGTTAATGACCAGCCTCGTCCCCCAGCTCCCCCGGCGGGGTCAGCCCCGGCCCGACCCCCACCTGACCCAGACCCAGACCCCCGCGCCACGCCACAACCGGCAGGCCTGCCCCTTTCTCCGGCGCGCCAGGGCCACAGACCTGGAAGTCGCCGGGAGCCCGGCAGCGCTGCTCTCAAACCACCACCCAGGCGGGCTCCAGCGGCCAGAGCGGCACACTTGCCTCCGAGGCCCGCTCGGGGCTGGGCCGCCGAGGACCCAGAATTGACCGCTTTGCCTCGGGGTCCCCGGCACTGGGGGCGGGAGGTAGCGTTCTGGGGGCATCTTTCTTCTTTACTGCTAAACAGCTGATATTTCTTATTGATTGGAGGAGAGGGAGCGGGAGGGGCGAGTCTGGGGGGGGAGGGTGAGACGCTTTTGCAAAAAGACACCAGGGTTCACCCCAGACGGCCTGCGGCCACCCCGGAACAACTCTCCCCCAAACCCCGCAGCCCCAGCCCCAGCCCGGCGGGGAACCCCCGGTGAGAGACGAGCGGAAAGCCGAGGTCTGGCGGCAGCCTAATCAGTGTGCTCGAAGAAAGAGAGACGGAGGGAGAGGGCGGAGAGAGAGGCCGGCCGAGGCGAGAGGAAGCCGGGGAGAGGCGGGGGAGCAGGCGGCCGGCGCAGCCCGGGCAGAGCCCGAGAGGGCCGGGGAGAGCTGGCGAGGCTGGGGCTCGGGCTGTTATCTGACGCCGGACCGGGAGAGTCGCTCTCGCAGAAACACAAAGAAAGCCCGGCGTTCGCTCGCCCTAGCCCGGAGCCCGCGCCCGGCGCCGAGCGCGCCATTGGCCGAGCACGGCTCGCGGCGCTCGGCGAATTTTATATCACAAAGACCCAACTCGCGCAGAGCGAAAGCAGCCGCCGAGGGCCCCTCGCCCACCCTTCCCTGCTCCCTAGCGCGCTCTCCTCCTTTCAAAAGTGAAAGGAAAAAAAGAAAACAGAGGTTTTTTTTTTTTTTTAGCAGAATGTTAATCCACGGAGGGTCACATGAGCGCTGCCCGGGCAGCAGCGTTAATACGGCGAAGTGCATAAAATTGCCATTTGTAATTTGAACCTCCTGTACAAAAGTACAATCTCAGGTTGGTTTTTTTTTTTTTTTTTTTGAGAGGGTGGGGGCTGGGGAGAGGGGTGGGGAGGAGGGACATATGTTGAACATGCAGGAAAAACAAGGGGGAGAGAGAGAGAGAGATCGAGAGGAAAGGCAGAGAAGTAAACCAGGCTTTGAAACAACAGACAACACCCTATCCCTCGCAGAAAGGCGAACTCGAATGAACTCGCAATCAATGCAAAGAAAATGAAACAGCCCGAAGAGAAAGTAGAGGAGGAAATCAGTCGGCCAAAGCATGCGGATTTGGGGGTCTGGGTTCCAGTGCAGAACTTGCTTCTAGTATAAAACCCCTTTCCACTGCAATACGAAGAGAAGATCTTGGGGCTTCTGCGTCCTTACCCAGAGTAGGCTAGCCAAACGCACCCAGGGCCCCGGGACCCCAGGCGAGGGGGGGAGGTGGGGAGAAATGAGAGGCCGATACCTTCCCGTCTCATGCCCACTTTGAGGCACTTTTTGAGGCGGCAGTACTGGCACTGGTTGCGGTGGTGCTGGTCGATGGGACAGTTCCGGTTGGCGCGGCACGTGTAGCTCAGGTTCCTCCGCACGCTGCGCTTGAAGAAGCTCTTGCAGCCCTCGCACGTGAACTGGCCGTAGTGCTTGCCGCTCGACTTGTCCCCGCACACCACGCACTCGATGTGTTGCTGCTGCTGCTGCTTGTCGCCGCCCGGGCCGCCGGGGCCGCCCTGGCCACCGGCCGCCGTCTGGGCCGGCGTGCTGGCCGGGCCCCCTTGGCCCGGCGTCTGTGGCGTGTGCGGGGCGCCGGGCGGAGGGCCGGGCACAGGCGGCGCCTGCGAGGCCTGGCTGCCCTGCGAGCCGGGCACCTCGTCCTGGGGGTCGCGCCACGTGCTGACTACCATTGCCATATCTATGGGGGCCGCGTCCGGACTTCCTGCTCCCCTGGCTGCGGGCGGCGGCGGCTCCCGGGTCTCGGGCTCCGGCGCGCCGCCTTTTGTGTGTGCGAGGGTGCGAGAGGGCGCGGGAGGGCGCCCCGGGTGGCTCGGGGGCTGGTTGGTTGAGGTTGATTAGTTTTTCCTTTTTTGTTTCTGCTTTTGCAAAGTTTTGTCGATGGCTTGTCTGGCCCGGTGTGTTTGTTTTGTTTGTTTCCCTCGGCTCAGCTTTGTTGGTTTCGGGGGGCTTTCCGCCGGGAGGGGAGGGGAAGGGGCCAGGGGAGAGAGAGTGGGAGCAGAACGTGGAGAGAGAGGGAGGGGAGGGAGAGCTGCAAGTCGATTGTCTGGCTTCAAGACAGAAGTAGGAGGCAAAAAAAAAAAAAAAAAAAAATCTCTCCAAAGATCTCGCTCGCTCTCACTCTCTCCCTCCCTCTCTCGTTCACTCTCTCGCTCTCAGAGCTGGTGTGCCGAGGAGTTGGAGTAGGAGGAGGAAGAGGAGGAGGAAGAGGAGGAGGAGGAGGAGGAGAGGCGACTGTCCGGGGGCCAAGTCCAGGGCAGCCCACAGTCAGCCATTCAGGAAAGCCATCGAAATCAGGAGGACTGGGAAAGCGGAGGCGCCGGTCGCGGGCGCGCCCAGAGAGCCGGGCAGGCCGGGGCGGAGGCCGGCGGCCCGCGGAGTGGCCGGAGCGCTGCCCGGGTCCGGGGGAATCAGCATGAAAGTGGTCCGCGTCGGGCGCTGCGCGGCGTCGTCCTGGCGCTGGGCCGCCGCCGCCGCCTGCCACGGGCGCCCGGCGCGCGCCTCGCTCGCTCTGGCCGCCGCCGCCCGCTTTCGCCGGATGGAGGCCGCTCGCCGCTCCCTGCGGGCCGCCCGGGCCGCCGCCGCTGCCGGAGCCGCCGCCGCCGCCGCCGAAGCCGCCGGGTCGGGCCCGGAGCCGCCGCGTCTAGCGCCGCCGCCGCCGCTGAAGCCGCTGCTGCCGCTGCTGCCGCCGCCGGAGCCGCTGCTGCTGCTGCCGCCGCCGCCTCACACACATAGGGAAAGAGTCAACTCGCCGGCGGCGGGGGAGAAATGATAAAAGAGAGAGAGGAGGGCAGATCACCACCTAGAAGCACATCCTTCGTGCGCAGAGGGGGGAGAAAAAGACGGAGAGAAAGAATGAAAGAAGGGAAAAAAGGCAGCACGGCACCCGGAGAAAGGAGGCAACTCGGGGAGAGGAGGAGGAGGAGAAGAAAACACACACGCGCGCACGCACACACACACCGCGGAGAGAAAAGAACAGAGAATCAAAGTGATCAAATATGCTAAAAAGGGGGGCGCGGGAGGGAATGCGATTTATAGGCGCCGGGGCTGGCAGAAGTGGCTTCTCCGCGATCAGCTCACTGAGCTCTCTATATAGTGAACTTTGACACGACTGCTGCAACTTAGCGCACGTTGCCATGGTGACGGCGCGCCTTATAAGGCAGCAGCCGGGGTTGGCCTGGCCAGGCGCGCGCGCGCCGCCCCCTCGTCGTCATTGGCCGGAGCGCGGCGGCCCCGCCATGGCGGCCGCGGGCTCAGCCCGGTCCTAGCGCGAGCGGCGTCGCGGTCGCGGCGCGGGGAGCGCGGGGGGCCAAGGGGGGCGGGGAGGGGGCGGCCGCGCCGCCACCACCGCCGGGCGGGGGATGGGCCCGGGCCGGCCGCGGGCGCGCGGCCCCCGAGCTCTCCGCACCCCGCACCGGAGGTTTCCGCCCCAGCGGGGAGAGGAGCGCGGCGCGCACACACAACGCCTCTTAAAGGCTCCGCGAGAGGCTTTGGATGGAATCGAGGACTTCGCCTCCCTCAACTTGGCGATGCCACGAAATCCGTCGCCGGCGCACCACCCGGGACTCCCGGCGCATCTTTGTGCCCACAGTGCCAGAGAAAGAGAAAAGTTCCCCGGTTTCTTTGCAGAGGGGTAGCGGGTGGGGGGTAGGAAAGTGCCGCGAACAGAGCTTGGAGGCATTTACCAAACGAAAGATTTGGTCAAATCCGGGTGACGGTAGACCCTTCTCGTAATCAACTCCGATCACTTGCTTGGTTTTGTGGCTTATGTCTTTTTTCCCTTTTCGAGGAAAAAAGCCAAGCCGTTTAGCGTCTATCTTTTCCTTGTAGGGTTAACATTTCACAGGTATGTGGCCTGACATTTTAATTGCTCAAATAAAGCGTCTCGGATGCTGAGAAGCACAAGTAGACTTCATCTCATTGTCGTGACGCAATTAAAATCAATTTTCCTCAACTTTATTCTCTCTCATTAGTTATAGCTAACTCACAGCCCAGCGTCCTGCCACACACCCAGACATGGAGAGAGGTGAATAGACCGTTCTGCCCGCTGATGGACAAGCGGAAGCAGCCTCCCAGCCTCCCCTGTGCATACCCTCTGTACACACATGTAAGCGCACATGTATCAGATGCACATTTGTCAATGTACACAGACAAAGACTTGAGCGACTGTCCTTCTAGGTCATGGAACAGTTGAGTACGAACTTCATTGTTCCTCAAGTTCCTTTTAAGCATCCATAGAGTCATTAAAACACAACCAGAGATTCTGCTCCAAATTGGGAATAATACCAAGCACAACTCACAAAAACCACACACAAGCCATAGTCTATCTCAAGAGATTCCCTGCAATAAGAACAACTTCATAGCCTGAGCCATTCTGCTCAATGTGCTAAAGTCATCAACATGGATGTGTCTCTGAATTCCAGGGCGTTTGGTTTTAAACATCAAACATCTAGAATTGCCCCCACAGAATACACTGTATTTCAACGCAGTAACCTTTCGGTTTGATTATGAGAAGTTAGTGAATTATGATTATTCAACATTTATGAAACAAAATTTTGACACCATCACACACATTTTTGCACCGAGAAACACCGTAATCTGGTAAGCCAACCAGGTTTATGAACAATTAAAATATTTGACATAAAACACTCTGAGCTTCAGGAAACATGAACACATATAAAGGGTAAATTAATGACCACAGGAAGGCATCCTTGATAGTTCAAAAAAATCGACGAGATGAAAGATTAAAAAAAAAAAACATAAACCAGACATATAATTGACCTGTGCTGGTGTGCACTTTGCATTCAATACCCTTTACACACAGGCAGGATACAAAGTAGATACTAAGTGAAGATGTAGGCACACAGGGGCTAGTTTTCAGGGAAGGAGAAACACCCCCCACCTTACACTTCATTCCTGAAACCTTCTTAGCCCTCACCCCTTCTCCGCTGAAATCACGTATTTCACTAAAGCTGCAGGTGCTGGGATTATTTGAAAGTTGTAAAAAAAAAAAAAAAAAAAAAACCAACTATAGTGGACACTGAACTATCATAAACCTGGTGTGTAATGAGATTGCCACAGAGAGAAGGCAGGCTGAGAATTTCAGGTTGATTAGAGACACAATATAACTTTCTCTTAAAGAGGACAGAAGGATGGGAAAGAAATCATTTCAGAGATTTTTTTTTTCTTCCCTTTCAACCCCTATGATTCAAGGGATTGCCTAATGCTACAAATGTCAGTAGATTAAGGGCAAACTCAGCAGAGATGTGGCGGGGCTGTGTTGAAATAGGAAATCTAATGGGCATACCCATCTCAATTTAATAGAAGATGGGAATAATTGATTGTAGGGAAATCTTAATCTCGCCTCTTGAGTGCACACAATTCCATAGCAAGATCACCTTTTACAGACGTGAAGTGGGAAGTTTTTAAGGAGAAAGAGCTTCCGCGGTACACTTAGAGATTTTTGGTATTTGAAGTGCGCTCTGATGGCCTCAGATTTAAAATGAAGAATCTCCCCAACTCTTACAGAACTGAAGCCTGCTACAGCACACGACCACAGGGCTGACATGAAGTCAGAGGTGTTTCACTCTGTATTTTAGGACTCATTCAGTTCTGGGGATGCTATTAAAAATCCAAATAAATAAATAAATAAATGACCCTATCGATTGTAGTTAATTCTACTGCATACAAGAAGAGAAAGACTGCAGACTGAGGAAAAAAAAAAGAGGGGAAAATATTTTAAAATGTCTTCTTCAGAGATGCTCATTTCCCTTGAATAAACATCTCTAAGACTAACAGATAAATATCAATATGTCGTTACTGTTCAAAAAAAAAAATCCAGCCCAGTCTTTTATTGTAGATGTAAATTTATTTTAATGAGAGGAATGGCAAGCTTTAATTTGGCCGGAGAAAGTTGGAAAAACATTTGTTTTACTCTGGTGAAAAAAAAAAAAAGTAAACCCACCCAGGAATATGATTTTCTTGCAGAAAGTGGCCTGACGGCTGTAATTCTCCACAAATTAAATCACAATATGAATACAGACCCCAGCAAATGCCGAGTTTAGCTCTGAACTCAGTAGAAACCAGTCCTGTCCACCAGGATTCATTGAATTCCTCCTTTCCCTCAATCTAGTCCGTGTGTGTTTTTCTCTTCCACCACACTGGAGCTCCATGAATAGGGAAAGGGGCTTCCATTGTGTCCCTCTGAACTTCCAAGTCAATGCAATTTTTAACCACTGGCTTGTGGTACTTTGAAAATCACCAGGGGCTGTCAGAGTTGGGTCCTCTGAAAAATTTACAGTGCTAAATCAGAGCATATGCTGGGAGGGAAAAAATTGCTTAAGATTGGAGCAAGTACAGTATCTGTCTGCCCCCTAGTGTAAGAGTCCTCACTGCCTAAAATTCAACTTTAAAAGAAAAGGAGCTCTTAAAGGGAAACGACTTTGAGCTCACGTAGACATAGCAGAATGAAAGTTCTGTACATTTTAATCTGAATAATTCTCCAGGATTTAAAATTAATTGGCTCTAGCTTGGTTGGACAGGACTCGGATCTCACCACCTCTGCGTTTCCCGAGTCACTGGCGGGGAGGTGATGATTTTTTTTTTTTTCCCCCTGAACTGGGTTTATGTGCGTCCCCCTCACCCCCTCCTCTCTTTTTCTTTCTCTGTCTCTGTCGTCTCTCTCGCTGGCTTTTTAAAAATGAGGAACCGTTCCTTGAACGTTCTGGACAGAGCACAGAATTGCTTCTTAAGTCAGCCCGACGCGGTTGCAATAGACAGCAAAAAGGTAAACGTTTGCCTGAAATCCGCACGCCAGCTCCACCACCCCGCCCGATGGTGAGTACCCTTCGCGTTGCGATTCTCCTCCTAGCTTTTACCGAGCGCTCGCCTCCCCGAGCCGCGGCCGAGGGCGCCGGGCAGAGCTTTCCTCCCTCCCTGCCTGGCAGGCTGTCAGTTGCACAAGGTTGCAAAATGAAGCGCAGAGGCAAATCGAACAGTAAATTCTGATACTTAGTGCGAGCCTCGCAGCTCCTTTGCTAGAAAACCGAGTCGTCTGTTGCTTGGAAAAACACGCTTATAGGACTGGCTTTTAGTTTGCTCTATCGAAGGAAATGAGTTTGAGGAGACAGGACGAGGAGACGGGGAGGCACCGCAGTCTTTACGCTTCGGTTTAATCATATTTTGGCAGCTTTGCAATTGTATTTTCCCCCTCTTCCCCCCTCCACCACCTCTCCTATCACACACATGTAATAAAATATGGCAATGCATTGAATTGACGGTCCCCCCTCCCCAAACCCCTGAAACCACAGTCCGAGGCATTTCATACACGTTAGCAAACCGATATTTTGAAAAGCCCCAAGTCATCCCCAGCCCCACACAGCACAAGGAAAAAAGTGAGAAAGGAGAGAGAGAGAGAAAAAATACTGTAAGTAAACATACCAAAACCATATTTGCCTTGTTCAAGGTCCCAAACCGCTTGCATCTTCCTTCTAAACTGGAATAACTCTCCTTTAGTTTGGCGGGTGAAATAAACGCTTTGTTGGCCCCCTGAAAAGATGTGTCTTTGATAATTAAAGAGAATCTCCTCCTCGGTGTTTATCTAAGCGATTGTGCAAACTGATAAAAAGTAGGCACTAGCCTGCAGGGAAAAAGAGGAAAGGTGAAGGGAGAGATCTTCCACCTTAAGGAAGTGCTTCCCCATGTATTAGGCGTTCTCAGCCTTGGAAAACCCTGCACACTAACTTTAGAGAGACGAGGTTTCAGGGAGCTTTGTACATAGCTGCTGAGGAATGCAAGCCTCGCCTTTAAGAAAAAAAACCCCAAACCGTAGGTAGGAGATGTCTGGAGTGATCCTTGTCTCTCATCTCATTCCTTAGAAGGAAGAGTGCGTTGTTACACCTTGTTTGGGGCTGGAAAGACGAGACTTTAAAAACACCCGTCCAATTGAAAAAAATCTCCCAACTTAATGAGTTTAGTCGGAGGCTGGAGCAAAACGGCTCAGCCTCAGCAGAAAACCGCCAACAACTACAGGCGATATTGCAAAGCAAGACGACCCGAGGCACAGCCAAATTCCACTGTTTGGGGTCGAGAGGGATGGAGGCTAATCCTAAAGCAAGTTGGAAAAAAACAGAGGTGGGAGAGGAGGGGGAAAAAGCAGGAGCCTAGCAGACTGGCAGACAGGCCCCCCTCACCCTGGATCAAAGATAGAACTTGAAACAGGAGGGCAACATTTTTCCTAGGAATCCGTTGGAATCCTCATTTTTCTACTTTTAACTCATGTCCCCCCAAGTGATTTTTCCCTCTCCCCTGCAGATCCATGCCCCCCTTTTCCAGTCCCCATTCTAGAACTTTCCTGAGGAGGAAACCTATTTCTTTGGGGGGAGGGGTTCCCAATTTCAAGTCTTCAAATAATGAATGCTTAATTAACCCCCTCCCTTCACCCACCCTCCCAAATGGAAAAAGGAAGCAGGAATACAGTAACTAGAGAAAATTGAGAATAAACTATCTTGCCTCTTGCAGTTTTAATACAGTTTTAACTAATGGATTTTTTTGTTTTGTTTTAAGAGAAGAATAATGGGGAAACACGGATCTTTTATTTTAGGAAACTGTTATGGTAAGATGTATGTCAGACTTGACAAATGGAACTAACGCTCTTCGGCTGCTTCTTGTCCTTGTCTTAAACAGGAATTAAGTTAAACACAGTGCTGAATGTTAATTACATGTTTACTGGCTAATGAAAATTACAAATGGTTTTGCCACCTCAAACAATGATGAAAACTCTGAAGACACTGTAATTATATACTTTGAGGGAAATAACTCAGAATATTGATCATAAGAAGTGTAAATCTTTTTTTAACTATTCATTAATACCATAAATATGGGCTACAGAAGTTTTTCCTTGTGGTTTGTCTCATCAGTTATATCGAGTGGATGGATGGTGAGGCTTCTCTGGGGAGGTGGTGAACTCATTCTCTTATAGAAGGAGGCCACTTGTGTAACTCGGGGGTGCCCCCTCCCTTCCGCCCCCGCCCCCTTTAATCCTGGCAGGAGGTCGAGGGATAGTTCAACAGGGGGGCTGGGCTCAGGGCAGGTGAAGGTGATCACTGCCCAGCCTCTCCCCTCCCCTGCCCTCCTCTCGCCTCTTCTCCCTCCTCCCTTCCCTGCCAGGTCTGATCGATGACCGCCTTCCCCAGCCTGGGCGCCTGTCCGATAACCTGGCATTGGGGTTCCTTATGAAGGACAACTCACCCACCGCAACCCAGCGCCGCTGCCCTGACAACTTAAGTTCCTTCCTTCAGAGGTGATTAGGGCAGTTCATGGCAAGAGAAGAAGAAGAAGGGGAAAAAAAAAAAAAAAGTTGAGGTGGAGGGGGTTACTGGGTAAAGGTGGCTCAGGCGTTGGAACCAGAACCGGTTTCCCTGGGTGGGGAGTAGAGAAGTGTTTTTTTGTTTTAACTTTGGCCTGAGTTGTAACTCCGCACTCCGTAGCGTGGCAGTCACTCCGATCTTGGGGGTCAAAGGTGAGGGCTGCACTAACCCTAAAAGGTTTGTCTGGCCTGGCCAGAAGGCGGATCGTGCACAGAAGTGGGGGTGCTGTCAACCTTACTGCCTGACGCTTCGGAGGGGGTGTCTGTGAAACCCACACGCGGGGGGCACAGAGCCGAGAGCCGGTTTTAAGTGCAATATTGAGGATTTTTTAAAAAGTGCTCTAGGCTTGTGGGACTGGAGTCCTCTTTTTCCCTGAGAATTCCCAAGGCGCTGGGCTTTGTCTTAGAAGGAATGGAGTTTCTGAATGGTGTGAAAGGGACAGAGAGGGTCGCTTCAAATCGATTTTACTTGTCCTTTCTGTCTTTTCGGATCAACGCCCTTCAATGGGCACAGAGGTGCTCTTTCAACCAAAAACTTGTGCTACATTTTCTGCCTGTATTGGTGCTAAATACAATAAGCACTGGGCAGATTTTTTTTTCTTTGCTCTCCAAAGCAAGAAAGCACCCTAATTAAATTGTTTTATACGGACAGTCAAGACGGACCAATTAAGTATGCATTAGTATAAAGATATAGTCTGCAGATAAGGCAGTTTAGAAAATCAGGAGTAGGACAAAGGAGAGGGCGCTAGCTTTGGGGAGGGGTGCGCGGACCCCGCTAGGTCGCTCACCTTCCTCCCTGGGCCCGAGGCAACTGCAGAGGCCCGGGCCCCAGGTGAGAGGAGAGCAGGCCCGCTAACAGGTGGGAACAGAGTCTTTCAGGCCCCAGGTCCCCGGCCGAAGAGCGGTGGAAACCCAGGGGCTTAGTAGCCCTCACATCTCCCTACTCGGACAATGGAGTCGTTCGAGGTGGCGGGTCCCGCAGGACTGGCGAGTCCGGGTCGGGCCCACTGCCTGGGGTCCGGGTCCGGGGCGCGGCCTTGCAGTGAGAGTGTGCGCCCAGGGGAGGCTGGGAAGGCCAGGGGGACGCGGACACTGCCACTGCGGCGCCCGCAGCCCTGTGGCAGCCAAGATCAGGGTAGGAGTCCCCCTTCCAGCACATCCCAACGCTTTTTCGCTTCTAAGGAAACGGGAGCTTCTCTGCGAGGGATGTAAAGTTCCCACTGACGCCCTCCTGGCCGAGGGGCGTCGAGGACCAGCCGCAGAAACAGGGGAATGACCGAGGGTCGGAGAAAAGGTAGCGAGAGTGGCTCCCTGTTCGGCGAACGGAGACGTGGGCCTCTCCACCCTCTCTCTGCCTTCTGAGGTGTGGGCGGGCAGAGTGCACCTCGCCCCCAAGGCGAAGACCCCGGGAGCAGGGGCTTGGGCCTCCCCGCGTCGCGGCGCAGGGCTGTGATAGGTGGTCCTCGGGCCGCGGGGACGCGAGCGCAGCGCAAGGGCGCGCGGGGCGCACAGGGCGCCTTTGGTCGGGGGCGGAGGGGGTTGGGAAGGAGAAGAGGCGAGAATTAGAGCCTGGGGAGGTGGCTGAATGTCAGAAGTAAAAAGGTTGAAAAGCCAATTTTCCCGGCGCGCTTTCGCCCCCTTTTGCTGGTTGCCGAGGCCGTAAATCAGCGGCCGGCGGCGAGGGCGGGAGGAGCCCCCTAGGCGGGCTTGGCGCGGCCCCGCCCGGACCGTGCGCACCTCCCGGTGGTCCCCGAATCGATCCGAAGCCTAGCTGAGGATGTCACCGCACTAAATATTTACTGATCACACACAAGTAGCCGGGGCTCGAACGATTTTCCTCTGTGAGGAGAGCGCAGAGAGAAGGGTAAATCATTTTATTAGTGTGGATAAAGCCCAGAGCACACTCCGGGCTGGAGTGTTTTAAGATGTGTCTTCAACGGGATGAAAAGAGTTAGGGAAATCGATACGGAGTGATTAGAAGCCCCCGGGATGACCAAGGGGGCCCAGGCTTGCAGGGATTTGGCGAGGCTGAGAAGGGGGAGCAGCCCTCGAGGGGGGCGGCCGGACCACCGCCAGGGAGCTCCCGGGCGCAGGCCTCCGTCCCTCCCTGCTCGACGGGAGAGGCCAGGGCGCGGCCGTCCGCAGGGAGTCCGCCGCCGCCCGGCTTCTCCGGGCCGCCGCCGGGGAAGGGTTGCGCTGGCCGCCATGGGGCCAAGGGCTCGGGAGCCACGGGCTCCACGCTGCGAGAGACAGTGGTCAGGTGGCCACCGGAGTGGAACGCAGGCCCGGCGCGGGGACGCTGGCGGGTTCCCCCACAGCGCGGTCTCTCCAGGCAGCCTCCTGGAGCAAAGGTGTGACCCAAACGGGTTGCATTTTCCGCCCCAGCCGCGACCCGCAGCATCCCCGAACTTTCTCCTTGATTTATCTCTGTCCCTTTTCTCCTTTGATGTTCCCAAAGAGGACGCAGCGGCCCAGCCACGCGGGCTGTCTGTCCCTCCCACCCACCCAGTGTCTAGGGCGGCCGCCGGGTGGCGGAACCCGCTGCGGACCACAGCGCTAGTGGATGGCAGGTTCGGGGCTCCTGGGCAGGTGGGAGGAAGTCCGAGGCCGACGAGGAAGGCAGGGGCAGGGTGACACACACCAGCGCAGCCCCCAGCGCGTCTCCGTGCTCTCCAGGGTGGGAAATTAGCTTTGGGGGTTCTCAAGCCACGCTCCAGCGATGGAAATCGGTCTGTGGCCCCAAGGCTGGGGGCAAGAGCCTCAAGTGGCCAAGGAGCAAAGGCTTGCAGGGCTCGCTGAAGCTAGCAAAGCTTTGCGGGGAGTTTCCTGGGAGGGAGAGGAGACCTTCCGCCCAAACTCAAGCAGCAAAGTCCTGGCGTGAAAATGGCTTTTCACTTCTAGGAGAGGGAGGCTCGCGGGCTCCTGTG
>CM052896.1:12178872-12205490 GCA_028534135.1 Potos flavus | reverse complement strand
ATTATTATTATTATTATTATTATTATTATTATTAATATGAATGCTAATGGATTGGAGCTACGTGTTCAGGTGTGAGGCGACTGGTGCCTCGAATTCCTTCCTTGGTAATCCTCTCATTCCTGGGATGGCAGCTCTAGAGTACCGCTGACCTGAGGCTGTCAGGAATCGGGTCTCCATTAGCCCTTCTTGGTCTTGGCCAGAGCGAAGGTTAACTACACTAAGACACCAAAAGGGGCTTTAGCAAAGAAGGAAGAAAGAAAGGGGAAGGAAGGGAAGAAGGGAGGAAGGGACGAAGGCAGGGAGGAAGGACAGGAGGGAGGGGCGGGGGGGGGAGGGAAAATTCCCTCTAGTTGCAGGGATTTAGAGCTCCCTGCCCTTCACCGGTCTCCCCCACCCCCATCCTTCCTAGGAAAGCAGGTTTCCATTCTGGGAGACAACAGTCTCATCCATCAAGGAAACTCACTCCATGGAGGTGGACCTTAGGGAATAGGAAAACATAATGTAGTGAAATATTTTCTTCCATTTAACTGACCACCCAGCTCACTTTAAACAGTATTTCCAACATGTCTACAACAGTAGATTAGCATGGGGGGGGGTTTCAAAACCCCCAAATCTACTGCATATTTTACCTTCTTTCATTTAAGTAAAAGCTAATTTAGAATCTCACCAGTAGTCAAATTATAGCCATAAAATCTGGATGAGATTAGGAAAATATTCATTCTGCTGGCTTTAAACCTGGTGGCATTTCAATGGGTGGTTATATAAGAGTTCCGTGCACGAAGGTGTATGCGCATGGGTGTGTATATATTCTTATGGTGTAGAAAGTTCCATGATGGATTAAAGGTTCATATACTCAAGCACTAGATAGAGGCTGTCACTCATGTGGTACATGCCGGGGTCTGGCAGAAAGCAGTGCAAAAAAGAGTTTTGAATGAGCTCCTTGGAATCACTATTGTTGAAATACAAGCTGAAGCAAGTTAGTAATGGTAAAGCTATTGTGCCTTGCAGAATCATAAAAAGACACTTCAGAGTAAAAACGTCGATTTTTAGTTTGACAGCTTTGGCAGGGCACTTAAACAAAAGGTGAGCATCTTTTGCCTAATATATATTTAAAAATTCAACAACATGATCCTCTATTTTACTTTTCAATGAATTGAAGAATTAAAAGAGAGTAGGTTCTAGACACAGATAGGTTTGTTGCCCATGTAACCAAGTCTCATGTGGGCTATCCATGCTTTTAATATTACAGTGCAAGGCAGTTACCGATGAGAAAGTTCTAAAGATATCTAAAGTCCTGTGGACATTAGCTCCTATTTAGAAGTGGACAGAATGAGGAAAGATCATCTAATTCTATATTTTTCTCCCTTTTTTTCAAGAGCCTGGTAATGAAACCTTTAAAATGACAGTTCATTTTTGGTATGTCAAGAAAAGCATTAATCAAATGATATCAAGTGCCAGTCACTTAAATGCGAAAGTGTTAGTAAGGCAGATATCCAGATAAATTAATATTGTTCATTAACTGCATCAGTGTACTTAAATAAAATACAAACAGAACAACAAAGGGGGCTTATCTGGTTTAATTTCCTTTAGCCACAAACTCAAGGTGAATTTTGGAAAGAGGAAAATAATTTAAGGATTAATTTTCATTCTACTGGTTTTTAGAAAGCTTAAAGAAAAGTTTCAACAGAAAGCATATAATTAAAGAAGTAGATGAACAAAGACAGAAACACTGCCATAATAGAACAACATTATGTGTGAATTTAGAAAACATAATTAATTAATTAATTTACCAATTGCATTTCTCCTCTTAAAAGGCCAATTTCTTAAAATGTTGAAGGTACGCATTAAAAGTAAAGGACTTCTGTTCAAAATTAAGAGGATGAGGTTTAACATGATATTCAGCTCCTTGAGCATAGGAAGTTTCATCTTGAGAGTTTACAAAGTATAACATTTAAATAAAATGTACACTGGTCCTTTTATTTTGACTATAGGATAGAGAAAGGTACTTTTCCCATCTGTCCATTACAATTTATAATAAATTAATCAGCCTTATCGAAGAGATTACGAAGTGCTTGACTGAGGTAAATTGATTTAGATGATATCACTTAAAACAGTTTAAAGCAAAAGTGAAAACATAAAAGGAAGGGAATATTGGCTTCAGTGAAAAATGTCACACTGGGTATTTCTTGACAGGACCACATCATATCACATGTCAGGGGGAAATTAAAAAATTAGGCAACCCTATTTCTTTGCAGAATGTATGTTGATAGCTTATTATTGACTCCAAAAGTTATGATGCAGGTTTCCATTTTGCATATACTTTGTTACCATATTACCATACAATTAGAAGGAAGCTAGAGCATCACATGGTGGGGGAGTGGAGGGAGGGGGCTAAAAAGTAATTTTTTCCAGTCTCCAATACTTAATGCTTATTTACTCATTGATTCTTTTCATATGATATTGGTTGATTTGACGGCTCTTAAAATCATACACTATTTGGCTAAAGCCTACATTGTTTCTAAGTAGAAAACAAAATCAAAGGTATCAGATCTTTTTCAGAAAGTACAATTCAATGTTCAGTTATTGAAGAGCTACTATTTAAATTTCCTAGGTTCTATTTAAATCAAACACACAAACATCTAAACCTCTTCTTCTTTGCTAATAACTCTTAATATTGTTACTGGCATGGCTGTGGATGAATATTTTATATAAGGGCCTTGACTCTCTTCCTATTTACCCTGGAAATGCATTTAATTTGTCTTTTGTGCTTACATGCTTTAAAAAACATTAGTCAATATGCAAGCAGTATTCACCCTATTTTAAAAACCAGTGAATATAAATTCTGATCATAAAAAAGAGGTGTGATGTTTACTTTGAAGTCTCAGGAACATATAAAGTTTTCTTAATAAACTAGAAGAAACTCTATCCTAGATAAATTTAAATAGGGCAGCTGTGGGGTATGGTTTATATTCGTGTCCTTCTGCCTTCTTGCCTTTGGCACTAAGGTATCTGGGTTTTTGTCTTCACACACTGTCTATTGTTAACAGGGTAGATTTTGAGATTAAAAAAAGAATTTTCAAATTGTCTTGCTTTTATAGCTTAATGCATTGTTAAAAATAGTATTCACTTCTGTGTTCAAGTTTATACGCCTAAGCAATAATGAGGAGGAGAGGTTCTGCAACCCCCTTGCCCCCCAAAGAAAAAAACAAAAATAAAAACATTACATAAATACACTAAAGAGAAAAAAAAAAAAAAACCCAAGGATTCTGTGTGTTGAAAATACAGGAACACTGTTTTTACAATGGAGCTCTTAGTAAGGGTTTTTTTTTCCATCTTAACTATCAACCAGGATGTGACACTTCAGTTTTCTATATAATTTATGAATTTTGCACAAGTTTTAACAACATATCATCACGGGCTTTTTGACGTGTAGGAAGATTAGAAAAATCAGCCTCCAAAATAAAAGGCACAAATGAAAGACAGGGCATGGTAGCTTGCCTCCGTTTTAAAAGATGTTACAAAAGTTATACTCTGAAAATTACAATAACATGCGTTCTCATTGAGTGCAAAACAAGATGATTATTGGAGAAAAAAAGAAAAAGAAAAAGATTCCCTCCCCCTCCTCCCCACCAAAAAACAACAAAACACAAAAACAAACCCCAATCCTAAACCCCATATAAGAAGCCCCTTACCACTGTAGGGAAAGTTTCTGTGTAAGTGTGGGTCCTGCCAGATCTGCTAGCTGGTCTACTTTTTAAACGCGGCAGGCAGCGGTTACACTAGTCAGCTGCCTGGCAAGCCTTGAGAAGGAGGCAAACTGTCGGAACTCCACTGCAGATGACCTGCCACTTAGAAGCAAACTTCGAAAGCAACTGTTGAAAGTTAACCTCCCCTTTCCAAAGGAGGTTTTCAGAGGCTGGACAGTGAGAGCTGATATAATCAATTTTATTATTTTCTAAGTCATTCCTAACTTTTATGATCCTCCCCCTCCTCCTTTTACTATCTGTCTTTGTGCCTCCAGGACCAGTGAAAGAGCAGGGCAGATTCTAGATTGCTTTCAGAGTTTGCCTTCTCTGATGATGGATTACCATGTCAATTTAAACGGCATAGGATTAATTTGTTTCAATGATTTCTCTTTAGGCTGAATGCCAGCCGTTTTTCTATCTCTCTCCCTGCTCTTCAGAACAACAACAACCAAAAAAAAAAAAAAAAAAAAGAAAAGAAAGAAAGAAAGAAAAAAAAAAGCCTTCTTTCCATATTCTAAGTTAGAAGACAATAATAAAAATAGACAAGTTAGGTGTAATGTTGCAACACAGTTATAGGTCTGAGTGTTTTTATCTCTGCCTAAGAGGCTGAAACATACAGTCAGTCACATTAAAATGAAATTGGACTGAACATTTATTCAATAAATACTTGTCTTGTAGATAATCCAGTGCCGAGTGCTTTTGACACATAAGGACTTAATTTGTCTCGGATAACAAGTTATTAATATGGCACATTTAAACTTGCCACCTACAATAAGGTTATTGAGATCTATAAGAAACTCAAATGGTCATTGGGAAGAATAATTTGAGGGAGGGAGGGAGATTTTTTTGGAATGTATATCTTTATCATACACACACACTTATGAGTAACACATATGTATTTCAGATCACACATGGACAAAAAAGTTCAACGAAGTTAAGAATAATTCCATTCATTATGCAGGTATATCTAACCTTTCTAAAGTAAGAACGTGTCAGGGAGTTTTCTCATTTGAAAGGTTTCTAAAGTGCACAAGAAAAATGCTGTTCAAATCCTATTTCTTTGCAAGACCAAACCCATTATGAGGTTGAAAATGGCACAAAAAAAAGCACTTAGATGCAATCCAAAATCAAACACTCCCTCCACTTTTTTTGCCTGGACTAACCTTGCAGCCAGATAGAGCATATTGCCTGTAGAATAAAGGCAATTTAGGAGAAATAATCTATCCCTAAAGTGATTATTGCATTTCTTTCCCTAACGGGAGGTCCCTCAGCAGATGCAAAGGAACAGGAGAGGGGGTTTATCCCATGGACTGAATCTGGTGAGTAAATGTGGCTATTTGAACATGGGGCTGCATTTCCATCAACCTCTTTTCTTAATTGCCTCTCCTTTTCTCCGCATTCTCCTGCACTGAAATTAAACATCATAGTTCAGGATAATAAATTGCATTCCGAATATGAACACGAATGGATTTTACAGCCTCCCCTTTTTACTAAGCCCTCTCAAATGCCCAGGCAGGCTTTCTTTGAGCAGGTTCTACTTTCTAAAGACATATGCAATCAGAGGCCAGTGACTGTCAGAACTGGGATCTATGCAATTTTAATTTGTAAAAAAGTTGTTGGTTGTTAACCTTGGAGGAGATTGCGCATCTCTAAGAAACCAAATCTTTGAGGGCTCTCCCAGGGAAATGATGTTACACATGAGCAGAAAATCCAGGCAAGAAAGGCTAATTGAATGAAGAGAGAGAATTAGGTTAAAAAATAGAGTACAATCTAGTATCACATTTTCAGTAGTGTAACTTGAAATGAAGGTGTCTCCAAGTCGCCGGTGATGCCAGAGTGTTTAGATGTTGGCCACAGATGGGGACACCTATTGAAATGTGTCTGAAGAAGATTAATAGGGCTTGTCACTGTTGGGAAAGCACTGCTTTGCTGTAAATTTCTACCAGCACAAGATGAATTACCGATGAACGCTCACTTATCAACCCCATCACTATCGTTCGACACTAAATCAAATTGAGAAGTTATCTGCAATCAGAAAATTTCTTTTTAAAATAGACATACACCTTTAGGCCCCAAACCCTTTAATAATCCCACTCAGAAAACAATTCCCGAGCCCATGATGCTTCTTTAGCTTGAACAAAATTATATCTCAATAATGAATATATTTTTAAGTTCACACGCAACAGACAGCTAGTCAATAGCAAAGTTTGATAGTATTTTAACGAGGGTATGAAGGTTTCTTGGAAGTCTGCATTTAATATTTCATAAAACGCATTTTCTTTGAGATATTTCTCTCTCCCTTACTTGGAAGGCAAAGAGGAGAGAAGGTTTGCTGTTTCCCTGTTCTAAACCCTGTCCCTGTGAGCTACTTGTTATCTAATCCTCTAGTAAGATAAAATTAGGAGAGAACCACAAGTTTAGGTAGAGAACAGTAGAATAGGATTAAGTGGATAATGGTGATAATTGAGGAAATGAATTTATTCTTTTATGATTTAATGGTGTTTTATGTCTAAGGTGGCTTATTTGAGAAACAAAACAGTGGCATTATCTCTTTTGTTATCTGTTATCCAACTCCAGGCATCTGGAGGGTTTCCAACCTAGGAAGAATAATGTTTTAATAAAACCACGAACCCATGAGATTTTATCGGGTTCTGTTCTATGTGTTTAAAAATTATCTCCTGTGCATGACCCACTTGATTTTGACTGCAATTCTTCACAGGCAGATATTTTGATATTCCCATTTTGCTGGTGAGTAAACTGAGCCTCTGAGAGTTATCTGAGGCATGGGGCCAACAGGAGCTCAGCCAGAATTCATAACTACATTTTCTAGGTTCCTTCCAGGGTCTCTTTACTGCTACTCATTTGTACATGATGAAGATGGTGATGGAATGAATGGCAGGTTACATTCACTATAGACCACAACTATGGGAAACATATATGCCACTTCATTTAATCTCAATACAGTCATATAAAAAAATAAAAAGCATTCATTTTAGGGGCGCCTGGGTGGCTCAGTGGGTTAAAGCCTCTGCCTTCGGCTCAGGTCATGATCTCAGGGTCCTGGGATCGAGCCCTGCGTCAGGCTCTCTGCTCAGTGGGGAGCCTGCTTCCCCCTCTCTCTCTGCCTGCCTCTCTGCCTACTTGTGATCTCTCTCTCTCTCTCTGTCAAATAAATAAATAAAATCTTTAAAAAATAATATTCATTTTAATCTCTATCCAGCTCTCTGAAGTACGTTATTATTTCCATTATCCAAGCAAAACAAAAACAAAAACAAAAACAAAAAGCAAACAAACCCAGAGTCTTACAGAATTTAGGGACTCGCCCGAAACTCGCATTGCTACTACACTGGGGACAAGTTATTCAAGTTCGAGAAGTCTACATTCAAAGCCACTGCCTTCTCCTATGCTCCTGTTCCTAACTGTAAGGAGTCGCCAGTAGTATAGAGTGGTCACAAGAAATCCCACTTATTTTTGGAATCTAAAAATCCCAGACTCCGAGGCAGTTTGTCGTAGCAGAATAGACCCTGGTCTGGAAACAATGAGACCTGGGTTTAAATTCTAGCTTTATCAGTTACTGTGTGACCTCAGTGTCTTTGGTTTTTATGTTCCTCATCTCTAAAATGGGGTGATTGGAGTCAACGAAACTATGGGCATTGGTTTTGGGTGCTTTCTTCTGTCATGGTGCTTAGGGGCAATGAAGCGAGGAGCAAAGGTAGCAGCCATGTTTGAAGAGGTGAGTGGGGACGGGGGACATGTGGGGCACTTTGAGAAGGTGTGGCTTCCATCCCTCAGACTGGAGACATTTAGCTTCAGACAAAGCTTCTGATTTCTTCCTCTCTGCTTCCAGAGGGCAATGAATACTTAAGACAATGATCATTCTTTAGAAAACCATACAATTTAAAACTTACAAGAAAAACTGTCCCAGACAGAAGAAAAACCCGAGGTCTGGAGCAGTTAGGGGACTTTGGTAAGGTCACCCAGCTGATTGGTGACAGGGAGAAAGTGGGCTCCTTTTCTCTCAGCCCCCTAAACCAGAAATCCGCTCCCACTGCTCCCCCCTCCCCCACAAAATACCATCTTCCCAATGCTATGCTCCTTGTTCAATGAAAACACACTTTAGATCATCTGGTCACATCTCCTTTATAATTATTACTCTATCTTTTGATATGATGGGTTGTGTGGGATTTTATTGGTTGCACTATGATATCTTCCTGGATCTCTCCCACGATAACTTTTCATAAAATCTATTAAGTTAACCAGCCAAATAGTCAAAACTGCAATGAAGAACCACACAATAATAAAACTATTCCGTAATCTCCGTTAGGTCACTATAATATTCCAACCTGTATTTATTACAACCCTCCTCTGATGCTTACATAACCAAACTTGCTATATTTATATTCTCTAATGGTTCCCCAATGGGAAAAACCTGTGTTTTTTATCTTCCTTTTCCTGTCCCAAAACACCCTTCCACATACGTTTGCCTGCTTTGGGACCCCCTGTCTGGGTTTCATCAGAAGTGGCGAGACAAAATGTGCATTATTAAGAAATATAAATATTTTCAGAAGCAATCAAAGGGATGAAAGATTGATTCAGCATGTAGATTGGACCTAATTCGAAGCAGCTTTGATCTAATGAGGGCTACCGGGATAGAGTCAGGAGCTCTTGTGGCCACCAGTTGGAAATTCCGAAATCATTAGGATAATCGTCAGGATTTCTCTTGCTAGGTTTGCTGGAATGTTTTTTGCAAGGTGTACGCACTAGTCTCTGGGCTGGGCCACCTTCTTTGCTACCATTAGGGACTCGTGGTTGTTTTCTTTGAGAAATCATGACTAATTCCTCCTCTTTAGAGTTTAGATCAGGGAATACCTCCCTTTTTCGCGACTGGGAAGTTGGCTTAGCATTAACTTTCATAAGAACATTTTGGCCCGGAGGCATCTGTATTACAATTTCTTTCTTGGCTTAATAAAAGGTATCACATTATCTACCTGGTCAATCTCTATTGGCTTTCAAAATAGAGACATGGAAAAACCTAATAAGCCTCATTAGGATATCTGCTTTAAAAACAACAGGCTGCCTCATTTAGCATGTTGCTTTGAAATGTCCCAGCAGAGCTGGGTGGTCACTGCTTGAATACAGGTATTGCTAATTTGGGATCTTTGTCAGTCTGGTAGCTGGGGGGTGGGGGGCGTGGGGGGGGGAGCGTAATGTGTAGGTGGAATTTTAATACACTGATTGTTGTATTTTGTTTTTGTTTTCCTTCTTTCTTTCCTTTAATCCCACTTTTTGTCCACAGGGCCATGTGTGAGAGATGGCTTGATTCTCTTGGTATGGTTCAGCCATCCACAACTGGAATTCCAAAGAAGACTGAAAATGTCTTTAAAATCAACACAACTCAGGGAGCCTCAGAGAACAAGTTTTCCTTTGTTGTAGGGTATAGTATTATTTGCTGTAGGTTTTTTGATATACATTCTAAATTAGGCCTGCAAAGGCATGCTTCATCTTTAATTCATCACTCTCAGCTGAAAGAGATTAGCAATGTCTAGCACGCACCCCTCGTATGGTGCTGACCTCATCAAGTATGGCCTGAAATTAATTAGCCTCATTCATTCCAAATGGAAAAGGATAATGGAGCAGCATTTTAGAGATGACCATCACAAATTGTTTGCAGCATATTTAAAAGGCCCCTATTTTCAAACCATGTAGATTAAAATTCTTTCCAGGACTAGAGTTATCAGGGACTCAGAGCAAAGCCTGGTCAGGTTTCGTGTATGTATGTTTGTGTGTGCGCATGCGTGTGCGAGTGTGCCTGCCTGCCGCGCTGTTTATTGTACGAGCGTTAGAGCCTGCGTATAGATGTGTCCGTGTTTAGCTGGGTTTGCTGCTTAGTATGACACCTGGAATACTTGACCGACAAAAATCTGATGTTTGATACTGTTTTAAAGGGTGCAGTAATAGAATATGTTAGTGGATCTTCTTTGTGTGTTTTACCACAAAGTGGCTATGCCGGTGCAAACTTTGCTATTTTCCAGTAAGATGCTGTTCATCCTCTAATTTAGAAATAGAAAAGCCTCTTAAAGAAACGCTCAGTTTTTCTATTTTGAGTTATTTTTAAAACTTTCTATGACTTTTCCCAGTCTTTATTGTTTGATCATATTTCAAAACATGATTGAGGACTAACTTGGATTAAAGAATCACTTAAATTTACCATCTTTCTAAGATTAGCTGATTTTTTCCCCTTTGGGGGATTGACTAAGGGAGGCCAAATTTTTGAATATCAAAACTGCTTTCTTTTCCAGCCAAAAAAATCTTGACCGGGCTTCTTTGGGATTCTCAAAGATGTTGTAAAGTTTATTTTTATGAGCAGTCATTTGGGGACTACAGATTAGAAGAAGAAGAAGAAGAAGAAAAAAACAACTTGACATTTTCTGTTTTTAGGTTTTAATTTTTAAAATAACATAAAATGTGGTCAATTTATGAAAAGGTATTAGTATTTGGGGGAATTTTATCTAGTGCACATTTCTTAAGGAAAAAAAAATTAATCCCAGAATAACTTTGTTTGGTTATATTAAAAAGTAGATATTCAAAGTAATGTAACTAGAAAGCTTCCATTTAACTGTTAGAGTGAAAAATGCACTTTTAGGCTAATAATCTTTTTAGGGTGCATTGATATATTAATCTCCATGTGCAAGTTATTTAAGATTATTTCGTCTTATAACAAAAGAGAAACTGGAAGCATGTTGCCCCTATCTCTGCAAATGTAGGATTTAGAAATTTCTCTAGGCTCACTTTTGCCTAATTTTCTCATCCCAGAAGGCCCCTTTATCTAATGGGTATATATCATTTATATGTACAAGATCATCAATCACAAACTGTGAACCTATCATTTTGACATAAAAGTTCTATCCTTAAATCTCCTCAAACCTCTAGCATATAATTTGAGGAAATTAGCTAGTTTAAAGTCTGCGTTTCTGACTTCTGGGGGATGAAATGCAAAAATGGAGAAAGCTTAAATTATACAAATTTGATTTTAAAGTCACAGTTTAACTGAGCCAGGGATAGAAAACAGTGCAGATCTTGAAATGGCGACAGAAATAATTTTGTTAATTATCATCTGGTCAGTTTGGAATTTCATGGTGAATAAACACAGTATGAAAGAAAGGAATATTTGCAAAAATAGCTTGACTCCTTAAAGCACATTACCCAAAATGTATTTTCCTCATATATTTTTATTATTATTAAGACAAAGAAATGCATCCATTGCATAATATTGCTATGTGCTCAAATACCAAACAGCATGTATCAATTTTTATTTAAAAAATTTTTTATCAACTGAGGTGAATATGGCAGAAAAACCATAAATATAAGGATTAAGTCTGCATGAAATTTGAGTTCATTCAAATGACAAACCCAAAGTAAAACCCAGATGAACTTACCAAATTTCATTTACTATCCACCTGAAACTATAAATCCTTTTCTGGCATTTGAGAGTAGAAATGAGGTTCACCGAAAATTCAAACCAGGTTTTCCTAAACCTGACCCCAGACTCACTACCTTTAGGTAAACTATAGTTGTGCTGTGGCTTCATTGTGAAACTTTCTTCCCACTTTAGCTAATGATGAATAGATGATGGGCCGGGGAAGAGAACCAGAAGATTGTTTTGGAATTGCTGTTTTGCCTTTTTCTTTTTTTTTCTTCTTTTCACATTTCTTGTAAAGTTCAGAAGTAGGAAAGAACAGTATAGAAAGCAAACTTTCAATGATGTATGTGGAAAGATGACCACATATGAGAGACAGAGAGGGAAATTGACCGTGAAATATACATAGGATTTTTTAAGAAGGCGAATCCGGCAATATACTGCTAACCAATGTTTTTTAAGTACTTGCTATAATCAGGCTCTGTTTTAAGCACTTTACATGTGGTGGTTCAACTTGGTTTACCAGAATGGTCCCAAACACTATTATCTCTATTTTGCTGATAAGAAAGAGTAGGCACAGGGAAGTTACTTTACTTGCTCTGCCCAAGGTTACATTGCTCCTAAGGGGATCTGAACCCCAGAGTTCTAGAATCTCGGCACTCCAGCACCATGCCTTGCTGACCCTGTAGAGGAAATGCAATTACCATGTTGTTGGGAAAAGAAACTGCTCCAGACTATGAATGGGAGAGATATTTTCCTACTTTTTAAACTACTGAGAACAGTAGCAAATTTATTGGGAAAAGCTCAAGTAGACAAAGCTCATTCTTGTCTAACCTTATCCCAGAAATGGGAAGGGAATCGACATCGCAAATCTCCCATAAGTCTTTGCTGAGCTTTCACTTGGATACCCTATGCTAAGGAGATAGAGATAAATGGAGTAGAATTTTTTAAAGATTTATTTATTTTAGAGAGAGAGAGTGTGTGTGTGGGGGGGCAGGTAGGCAGAGGGAAAGGGAGAGAGAGAATCTTAAGCAGACTCTGTGCTGAGTGGGGAGCCTGACTTGGAGCTCGGTCCCATGACCCTGAGATCATGACCTGAGCCAAAACCAAGAGTCTGACACTTAACTGGCTGAGCCACCCAGGCACCCCTGGAGTAGAATTTAAAGGAAAAAAAGTACAAGAATGACCCAGTGAGAGATTGGGGAGGAAAGATTAAAAACAAAAAAACCCAAAAACGACTAAATAAGTACAACTTGGAGAAGCATTAGTTAATGTAGAACTCATCAGGATTCCAGAAATATTTAGAGGAGAAATGAAGGCCTAAAAATGTCATGAAGGAGATTGGAAATAGATAAAAAGGTAAGTCTAAGAGAAAAGCAAATTAAGGGAACTCGGATTTTTGTCAATGACTTGCCAGAGCCATAATGAAAGCTATATTCTCTTGGGGTTCTGAAGAGACTTCACAGGAATGGTAAATTTTGTTCCCTGCCTTGTATAGGTTGACTTAAAGATAGGCTGAAAAAAAAAATACGGTTTAAAAACTGCTTTATGTAATATATGATGTAGATATACATATATTTATAATCTATAATCATAATAATGTGGAATGCCTCATAATCTTTATATTCACGTTCTCGTTAATCTTCACGATGAGATGCAAGGTATCTATTACTGTCTGCACTTTATAGATATGGAAACTGAGGCTCAGAGAGGTTATGCTGCCTGTCTGGGGTCACACAGCCTGGAGTCCCCCTGAGTGTTCCCAAGCCTGGACTAAGACCTCCCAGAACCCCACACTGCCTTCTCTCGCACAGCATCGCTAGGACTTTGCCCAGAAAATGATGTCACAAAACAACTAGTTTTCGGCCAAATTCATTACGGTGCATTACCCTCCAGGAACAGACCAGTAAGAGCCCATTATGCCAGGATGAGACGTAGCCCAGCTTCTGAAATCTGGCGGGCATCCTCTAAGAGATGGCTCCGTCTGCTCAGCTCTCGCAGAAGCCGAGCCTGTTAGGTAAACACCTAACACCGGATGTCGGCTCGGGTGTGGGAGCAAATGATAGATGAAGGAACATTCAGGAACAGAATGGAGCTCCCGGAGCAGGCCCCCAGCCTCCTGTGTTTACAAACCCCCAAATGAAATCACCTGGCTGTTTATAGGAGTCTTAGTGCTGATGAAAAGACAGTTACACTCCAAACTTTTCCCTGCCAAAGGAGAAAAGTTCCAGGTTCTTTAAAAAGTATGTAAAGCATCTGATCTGAGAAGTGGCAACAGCATTTGGGACCAATTACCCAGATTAAGAGGCAACTATGCTCTGTTTACACTTTGTAGCCAAGAGCCCTTTGCCTCTGGCCCACAGGCTGGAGATTGTAAATTATACAAATTTCAGCCTAACTTGACTTCTCTTTTGACCTAGGTGTCTGAGCTTCGAGAAAAGCAGAAAGAAAAGCCTGGTTGCTGTTTGCCCTAAAGCTTCAGCGGATGGGGAACCGAATGCTATCTTCCAGGTAAGGCATTTAGTCCTACATCCCTGCAGAGAAAGCAATGGATGCTTTTATCGCTCAGGGAAGGGTTCCGACTGTGGTTGTTTTTTTTTTTTGTAAGATTTAATTAATTAATTTATTTGACAGAGAGGGACACAGCAAGAGAGGGAACACAAGCAGGGAGAGTGAGAGAGAGAGAGAGAAAAGCAGGCTTCCCGGTGAGCAGGGAGCCTGATGCGGGGGCTCGATCCCAGGACCCTGGGATCATGACCTCAGCCAAAAGGCGGACGTTTAATGACTGAGCCCCCCAGGTGTCCCTGCCTGACTGTGTATGGTTGATTTCAGTCTGCTACCCCTCCAAAATCATTTGTGCAAAAGAAGTTAAGAAGTAAGGGCTCCTTGACATCTTTTGGTTAGTTAATGATAGCACTCCAGTTTAGCTCCATTTTCCAAAATACCGTGCATTAATCAGTAACAAATGGTAGATTGTGAAGTTATGCCATGAGCGCCGCACGGCTGAGCACGGTCAGAAGTAGATGGTACGGCCATTGTCAGCAAAAAAAGGAGGCACCATCTGGTCTCAAACTCAGAGGCTGGTAGGGATTTGAATCATTTGGGCTTGAGATTGAGATTCCTCCCTTCACCAGTCCCCACTTGGCGTAACCCTGATGATTCCAGAAGTTTCTTCAAAAATTTTTGTCTTTCTTTTAACGTAATCCTGATGTTAAGGGCTTGACCTTGCCGGGGGAAAGGAACCACAAAGGTCAAACAGCAAGGAGAAGAAATGGAAGGCACAGTCCTGCCAAACACAGCGGTGTGGAAAAGACAAGCCATGATTTTGACCGATAGGCGTGATGCATGTGTGTTCAGAGATTTATAAACTAACCATTCTAATACCACATATAGACCATCACATTGGAAATATCCACAGGCAGGGATATTTTCAGGTTCTTTTTCAAGTTCTCTAGACTGGATAGTCATTTAGGAGAACGCAAGATGGCGGTGGTGATTGTGGAGTATTATGGGAATCTTAATGTTCAAAGCGTTTTTCTAACTCAAGAATCCAGTGACCACTTAACTGTCTTCTGAGACAACTATTTGATGCCATTTCCAGTCCCCTCCCATGTCAACACATTTTTCTGATAAAAACTGATCAACAACGAACAGGGATTTTTCTGACCCTGGTGTATCTCAATAATTTATCATTTTCTGCAGTGTCAGAGCTCCTGACATTTACAATTAACTCACAAATTAACTTAGAAATGATAGTAAGCTCTCAGCTAAATGATCTAGTGGCCACTGGGGACCAGACCAATTTTCTAGAATAAGGTTAGGACTAAGTTGCTCTGGAACAATGCTGAGGTTGGTTGTGTAGAAATAGTGATTCAAGCGAGAGCAGGAATCCAGGTATGAAAGGGGAGATTTTATCTGCCCCTGATTCCATTAGTTACTCAGTCCCTCTGATATTTTCTTCATCTGTAAAACAGGGGTAACTGGTTTTAAAAATGTTTCAGAATTCAAGGCTCCATAATGGAATCAAGAAGTCTTGAGTCTTTTCCTTAGAAGGAAACTTGGAGAACACAGGTCTAGCTTCTCACTGAAGCCAGAGGTCTGGAGATAGGCTGATGGCCAGGCTGACACGGAATCAGCAATTTGTAAGAGTTGGAAATTTAAGGCAGGTTGCTTAAAGGCGTGACGGTCTAGGTGAAGGCTCCCAGGCAGGGCCAGCCACCTAGAGAGATGGGAGGGGCAGGGCTCACTCTCCCCAAGGCTACCCTGCTGAGAGCTTTGTTTTAGAAATTTGTGTTCCTTCTGCGGGACCAAAAATCTGTGTCTCAAGAGCATCTTTCTTTTGGGTCGGATTCTGTCCTCAGAAGCAACACACTCAACCTCATCGCTCTACCGTGCGGCAGACTTTCAAACACCAGAAGATAACTCTTGCTCTCCTCACCCCCTCAAAGCCCCACTTCTGTTTTATTGGCACAATTCTCCAGTTCCACATATGACCTGGACTCAGAGATTTTGTTTTCTTTGGCTGGCCTTGGTGTGCCAGATTCTCTTAAGAAGCGTCCAGCAACAAATAAAATACTTAGAAGTCTCATGACCAGCACGGTCTACCACGTCGTGTGCTGGGCTTTGAACAGAGCCCTGAGTCAGGGAGGAGTCAGATCTCAGCCATGGAGTCAGATCTCAGCCATCTAGGGCTTGCACAGGGGATTTATTGCATTTAAGATCGTCTCATGTTTATCCCCATTAAATTGCATTTTGATTTGGCTTTTTCGTAGCTTATAGAGTCTGTCTCTCTCATCTTTGGTTCCTTTAAAAACTGACTAGCAGTTTTTTTGCAAAGTTGTATGGTTTCGTTGTTGTTGTTTTGTTTAAGTAAAGCTCTATGCCCAACGCGGGACTTGAGCTCAGGACCCCAAGATCAAGAGTTGCGTCCTCTCCCGACTGAACCAGCCAGGCACCCCTCTTTTACAAAGTTTTGCCCAGTCATTGATCTAAATATGGCAGAAGCTTTCTGGAGGGTTTCTGGAGTTTCTAGGGTCTTTGATGTCACTAGCCATTAGGTTGAGAATAATTACAAGTTTATTTCTTCAGTTAGCTCATAAGTAGTGATTAATAGTAGGGTCTCTGGAAGTAGATTTGCCTGGGTTTAAGTCCTGGGTCTCCCGATGTACACAGGTGTGTGACCGTGGGCATGCTGATTTAATCTGTCTGTGCCTCAGTTTCCTCATCTGTAAATGGGGATAATAACGTAATTCTCACATATGGTTGTTTTGGTGATTAAATGAGTTAATATATGTAAAGTGCTGAGACTAGTGACAGGCACATAGCGTGTACTATTTATTGCATAAAGAAAATAATTCCAGACAAGCTCCCTAAGGAGAGGGACCAGTATCTCATTTACCTTTGTATCTCCAGAGACTAGTACTGTGCCTGGAATATATTTGGGGCCAATCTATTGGATAAACAGACAAATGAGTTTCCATAGAGTTCTGGACACTGGTGCAGGCAGGCAATATAATCAATGCTCGGATTTCTAGTGCTAACAGATTTTCAATATTATTATAAAAAATATCTTGACTATGGGAAGAGGTTGTGTATATTCAACCTCAGGCCATCATCATGGTGGGTATTTTGCTGCTCATTTTTCTGTGAATGATCATCAGTGTCACCTGTGTCTTTCCTGATGCTGATCCATTGTCTCCGTTTAGCATGGAAGGCCAGGAGAGTCACACATGTAAGTCCTGTCTCAACTCAGAAAAAAAAAAAAAAGATTTTGCTTAATTCGATTGCACCAAGCTGAGAGGGGACACTGTGTATTTTTAGCATGAAAAGAAGCTTAACCAAAGAATGCTAGCTTTCCTGAGTCAGATCTTCACGTTGTTTAAACTTTTGCAGATTCCCCAGCGTTGGGCAGACTCATTCAAAAATACAAGCTCAAAAAAATTAAACGTCTTAAACATCACCCACGGCACGGAAGTTCCGGCATTTCCCTACCTTCCCATTACCACCCAAACCTAAGCGCTAACATCAGGGTAGGTCTCGATTTAAGTGCATAGCCACAGAATGCTCCCCTGGGTTTAGCTTCGGTATATTCAATCCGGTTCTCGTTGGATTGAACATTAAATCTTTCAGAGATCCCTCTTCCATGTAATTCCCTTTGAACTTCCATCCATGCTAATTTTAAACACGTTCGGTATTTTCCTCCTTCTATATGAATACAGTCGAGCTCAAAGAAGGAAATTCACCAGTGTTTTCTCCTTTGTATGTGTTCAATAGGTACCCTTGAAGCAATTACCTACTGGGAGACGTGGGAGGAGCCCACTCTGTGGGAGCAGGGGCCACCAGTAATATGATACGTGGTTGTTGTGTGTGTAAAGGGCTAATACTTTTGACAGCCACCATCCTAAAAGGGTGTAGCAAGTCATTTGAAATTTGTACACAGACTGCCCTATCCATTACGCATCGCCCATATCATACCCATAATCTCCCAAGGCAGATATGCTATTACACTCAGCGGGCCAAGGTCTGCCTGGGCTTATATACACACAACTCCCACTGACTCTGTGTCACCGAGCCACTTCAATGGGACTTCTCAGCGGCATAAATTTAGCCCGGGACCGTCACAACCACAGCGGGTGCAGCTAAACAGAGAGCCCTGGCTGTGTGTTAAAAAAGACTGAGGAAGAACAAAAAAGCTGCCAGTTTTCATAAGAAATCTTACCCGTAGAGCATTAAGAACTGTAGCCTGACACTCGCCACACTATCCTCATCCCACAATCTGCCGATTCCAGGCTGGGACTTGGAAGAAGCGAAAACAGAGTGGGCATTAAAAAAAAAACAAAAAACAAAACAAAACAAAAAAAAAACAAAAAACGGTCTGCTACAGGGCATAAAACGATGTTTTGCATCTAACCTCATTATGTGAGGGAAGAATTCTATTGATCAAAATGTAAAGGAACATCTTGGAACCAAGGACCCTCTTTAAATATAGAATATTTAAAATACATGCATAAGGCAAAGGTACAAAGATGCCCCGCTTTTGAAAGTTACTGGTTCATCCATTTGAGTCACACGGTGTCATGGGTGTTCAGACAAGTAACATACTAACATGAGAATTGCCATGTTGGTCCCTTCATGATGCCGTCCGCCATGTTCTCTAATGTGATTCTCTGGGAGCTCTTTCTTAGTCTTTCAGACGTCCCCACATCAGACTTTATAAGTGATCAGGCATCACCGATCTCAAGCAGGCGGTAAATTTCAGGATTTTAATTTCGACTCCGAGCCCTTGCCATTGCCAACAATGAAGTCTACTACTCCTACTCATGGAAAATGCTGTAGTCTGGTGAGTGGAGCCTAGGTTCAAATCCTTGCTTCCTGCCGCACTAATTGTGTGTCTAGGGCATGCCGCTTGATACCTCTAAACCCCAATTTTCTCATCTGTATCCTGAGGTGAACAGTATCTTTTTCGTTGTGATGCTGTGTGGATGAGACCAAGAGAGATGTGTGAAGCACTCAGCAAGACAGAAAATCTGTGGACTGAATGGAGGCAGGTGTGACACTGTATCATACTTAGTAGTCACTCAATAAAATCTTCCTCCTCCTCCTTTTTCCTCTCTTCTTCCCCACCAGAATCTCATAACTTAATGCTCATGCAAGCCTATGTATATTAAGAAAATACTGCCTTGAAAGAAAATAACTTAATTAAATAGTATTTCATGAATGACAAATGACCACACATCGAACAGAACACAGTGAAAGCTACACCCATCCTTTGATTGTTGTTACAGAGCAGATAAGAGTGATCTATTTAAAAGGAAAATGAAAAAATAAAAAATAAGGAACCAAATTAGACATTCAGTCAAGTCTGATTAATGGCTACTTCCGATGGAGATTTTAGCTGAGTATAGGATCCCTGCGTCTCTGATTGTTAATGTACGGTGGTTAGGGGTGACCATTTTAAGAAGTCGAATGCATAATTCATTCAAAGTACACAGAGACTCTCTTTCTTAGTTTGGAAAGACCAAAAGTCAGGCACAATTCTCTTAATGCTATAAAACCGGTATGTTTCATGGTAATGAATTTAGATATAGAAAACTATCTTTCCCTAGAATAAATGTAGCTTTCCTGTCATTTCTTCTTCTTCTTTTTTTTTTTTTCATTTCTTCAATAGGAGGACCCTAGTAGGGAGTAGAATTAATCATGTGTTTAAAAATTACATCACCCTTAAAGACTTCCACTCATTCTACAAAAGGTAGTCCAGGTCATTTTTAAAAACTAAGGCGTTCTCGACCAGGAAAAGGTGCCACCATGGGTTAATTCGAAAAGTACGAATAATTCAACACAGAATCGTGCATTTCTTTTTACATATTTTCCCATATAAAACTGTTGCTTTAATCATTGTTAAGTAAACCCCCATTGGTGCACGTAATTTCCTGAAAGCTCTGATGAGAGATGGAATATTGTGTTTAGTAGAATAAAGTAACAACCGAAGTTTAATATGTTCGGAAAGAGCACGTGCAGACCTGTGTGTGTGTGTGTGTGTGTGTGTGTGTGTGTGTGTGTGAGTGTGAGTGTAGGACCTCACTTTTTTCAGTTTATAAAGTAATCTTCTCTGACCTGAAGTTGCAGAGTTGCAGTTAGAAAATGTTGACAGTGGGGTGCCTGGGTGGCTCCGTGGGTTAAGCGACTTGGTTTTGGCTCGGGTCTTGAGCTCATGCTTTGTGGGATCGAGCCCTGGGTTGGGTTCCTTGCTCGGTGGGGAGTCGGCTTAAAGACCCTCTTCCTCTGCCCCTCCCCCCTCGCAAAATAAATAAAGCTTAAAAAATATAGAAAATGTTGACAGGAGAAAATAATTGAACAGGATTTGTACAAAGTTCAAGGGGGTTTGAGGAGCCTGTGTCCACGAATTTGGTAGAGAAGATGACAAGCAGCCCCTCCCACCTGTGTAATCAAATCAGCAAAAATGTAAGACTTACTTGTATAAGTAGAGGTAGTAAATTAAACTCTAAACAGAAAACAAAATTGATATGCACACACTCCAAATATACACGATGAACTCCTTAGATGTTCTTTGTCTTATCTGAGATGATAGAAAAATAATAAAATGTAGAATTGCCTTGTGCCTTTCCACTTCAGTTCCTTCTGGAAGTGAAAATGGCTGACTATGGCTGACCATATGACCATGACCATGGCTGACCACATGGCCTCTTAGGCCTGGCTCATTTTGTGTCAGAGAAATCTGGTCTAACAGACATTCCTTTTACAGAACGAGGTAGTCCCCTGGCTCATCCACAGTTCGCCTCAGTTCTAGGGGTCCCCGCGCTCAGCCCGGCCTGGCAGATCCTGGTATCACATCAGCCTGCGTGGAATCGATTTAGGGCACCACGCGTTTCCTCAGAAATTAAATTCCCCGTGAAAACTTAACAGGACCGACAAGAACATCAGAAAAGCGTTTTGGGAAAAGTGCCAGAGGTTGAGCGAGAGGGAAGGCAGAATCCTTGGTATCAGGGAGAAGGGGAAGAGGGTCAGACGGAAAGAGAAGCGAGAGGAAAAGCAGGACAGGAGGAGAGACACGAAGGAGAGAAGGGACCTAAATTAGAACAAGAGGCTATGTTTATTAATAACCTTGCTGACCCACAGGCCCCTGACACAAAATATATTAAGTATTGTTGGGACACTCTGCTCTGCCACTCCTAGGAGGAGCAAATAAAATAGTGTGGGAAGCTGGAGACTTTCTGAGAACAGAGAAAAAAAAGGAGCCATCACCACAGAAAAAAGCCAGAATGGGGGAAGGCACAGACTCACCAGCTGGGGCCGTCCTGCAGCCCGGGTTCCTCTTTATTTTCTGGCAGCACCTTCTCTGGGCAGTCTACCTTAGGATTCTCAGGCTTCCAGCAAACTAGAAGTGAAAACACGCAAGACAATTTTTTTCTCAATTGCAAAAATAATACATGTCCATTGTAGAACGTTTGGAAATTGTGGAAACACATGAAGAAGTATATAAAAATAGACTATAGTCCCACGACTTCTTCCTCTACTTTTTTTTTTTTTTTTAGAAAAAGAGAGTGCATACCTGTGCACAAGAATGTGGGGGTGGGGAGGCAGAGGGAGAGGGGGAGGGAGAATCTCAAGCAGACCCCATGCTGAGCTTGGAGCTGGAGCTGGGGCTCGACCCCACAACCCTGAGATCACAACGTGAGCTGAAATCAAGAGTCTGAGGCTCCGCCCACTGAGCCACCCAGGTGCCTCTCCTCTATGTTTTTACGGACGTGTATTTGTATGCTTGAAAAGTAAGATTGAGGCCCTGTTATCATCCACTAGTTTGTGATTTGGTTTTCCGATCTGACAAGTCAGTATAAGTATTTGCTCCTGTGTTGAAACTATTGTAAAGCATGATTTTTATGTTGGCATCCTGTTTCCTTATTTGTAGGTATCATAATTCGGCTGACCTCTAGTTAGGTATTCACGTCGTTTTTTAACTTTTGGCCTTTATAAAATCTTTGTGTGCATCTCCATTTCTTCTAGAAATTACTATAAGCAAAATTCCTGGGTCCAAAAGGTTTGTTTTTTGTTTTTGTTTTTGTTTTTGTTTGTTTTTGCTGAGATTTGCAGAGCTACCTTCCAAAGTGTTTATGCCAGTTATATTCCCACCTGCAGTGAGTGAGAGTGCAGAATTCACAAAACCATCGAGTCTCCCCAAACTAAGATAAGAAACTTAGAATCCTATTATGATTTGTATTTCTTTGATTTTCTTTGACTATTTCTGATGTTAACTTTCTTCATGTTTCTTGGTTATTTGGCTTGTTTTGTGAATATGTAGTTTGGCTGTTATTTACACTTTTATTTATTTAGAAATTTACAATTCGAGTCTCTGTTAAATTATAAAACTTCTTTACATGTTTAGTGTATTAACTATTTCACCATCATTCACTGCAAGCATTTTGTCCATTTTCGCATTTGATTTTTAATTGTTAATGGATTTTTTAAAAAAGATTTTATTTATTTATTAGAGAGAGAGAGAATGTGAGTGGGGGGAGACGCAGTGGAAGAGAGAATCTCAAGCAGATATGAGGTTCAATCTCACGACCGTGAGATCATGACCTGAGCTGAAATCAGGAGTCAGATGCTTAATCAACTGAGCCGCCCGGCTGCCCCAATTGTTAATGGATTTTTAATGTATATGTTTATAAATCCAAGTACATAATTATTTTCCTTTATTTTTTCTTCCTCTGCTTTTGTGTTCAGAAAGGCCTTGCATAGCCCAGGGTCGATAAATCAATCTACATTTTCTACTGCTTTTGTGGCTCTTTTTATTTTTATTTTTTTAAAGTTTAAATCTCTTATTTGTTTGGAATTTGTTTTGATCTGTGTAGTAGGACTCTTTATACTGAAGCCTCTTTTCCTTACTGATCTCAATCTAGTATGTTATTGGGCTGGTTTCTGTATTTTTCAATTTTATTGAATTATCTTCATGTCTCCACTGCTTTTTCTGCCAAAACCCTCCCTTTTTTATTATTACAATTTAAGACTATGCTTTCACATCCAGTAATGCAAATTTGTTGTCCTTGCAATTAGTTTTCTGGGTTATGCTTCCCTCTTTGTTATTCCGTAAGAACTCATCTAGTTCAAAATGTAAGTGAATACAATTTATACGTTAATGTGTGGGCACTTGAAGTCCTGAATACTGAGTTTTCTCAGCTACAAGTAAAACATGCCTCTCATTTATCCCTGTGATTTTCTGCCAAGTTGTAGTTTTCTTCATGTAATATCTCAATATAGTCTCAAGTTTATTGATTGTTGTTGTGAATCCTGTTTCTCTATTAAGTTTTATAACTGCAGAGGAAAGTTGCCTACTTACATATTTTTATTTGGTATTTGCCACTTTCCTGCTTTTTATTCAGGGAGCTTGCCAATTGATTCTTTTGAACTCTATAGGTAAATATTATCATCTGCCAATGATAATTTTGTCCTCTTCCTCGGAATGACATAATTTCTTCATTTTTTCCCTCTCTTATTGCAAAATATTAGAACTTTCGAATTATTTATAAAATATTCCTTATTGGACGCGCCTCCAACATTGTGCTCCTAAGATTGATGGCCTGAATACACTGTATTTTTGAAGAGCTCTGGCTTCTGGAAAGCGTTTTTGGCTTCAAATGGCACTCTCCTTCCTGAACCTTGTGTTCACTGGTCCCCTTGGATGTCTCCTGGTTCTCTCTGCCCAGAACTGAACAAATCTAACCCTTTTCTTTCTTTCTTCTTTTTTTTTTTTTTTTGAAGATTTTATTTATTTATTATTTTAGAGAGAGAGAGCGAGAAAGAGCGTGAGCAGGGAAAGGGCAGAGGGAGAGAATCTCAAGCCGATTCTGTGCAGAGTGCAGAACCTAAGCTAAAATCAAGAGTCAGATGCTGGGGACGCCTGGGTGGCTCAGTGGGTTATGCGTCTCCCTTCAGCTTGGGTCATGATCCCAGGGTCCTGGGATTGAGCCCCACGTCGGGCTCCCTGCTCGGCAGGGAGTCTACTTCTTCCTCTCCCTCTGACCCTCTCCTCTGCTCATGTGCTCTCTCTCTCTCTCTCTCAAATGAAGAAATAAAAAATCTTAAAAAAAAAAAAGAGTTGGATGCTTAACCAGCTGAGTCTCACCTCACCCCAGGTCTTACCCTTTCCTATGTAAGAGTGTTCTATGTCTATACAGACAAACCCACGTCTTACCTACTGATGCTTCTTTTCTTAATGCCCACATTTCACTGTGGGAGATCAATTCTCAGACCAACACACTCATTACAAATCAGAACCACTACTATTTTAGTAGTACATCATATGAAACACCAGGCTATTTTCTGACAACTTAAAAGTTAGTGTCTTGCGGAAGAATTTCTTTTTTAGTTTGTATTTTAAGAAGATGCTGAACTATTTTCTCACGTCGGAATGATTTCATTTGAATTTGTTGACTTTTTGCCAGCGAAAAGCAAAAACCACCGGGGATTTCTGCAGACGCCATGCAAAGAGGGTTCCATGGGTTAGATGGGTTAGAACAATATGTAAAAACGGACTGAGAAAAAGAGTGACAGTAACAGTTAGCAATGGCGGGGGTCACCTATGCGGAGGGAGAAGGGTGCGTGCCTTTGGAGAGGGGTCAGGCCTAATAACCATGGGAAGTTGAATGGTCTCTCTATCACTCTGAGACTCCGTTTCTGCAACTCTAAGTTTGGGGTCATCACCTGTTTTGCAAAGTATAATGTAAGCATGACAGACGATGAGAGTTAAGCATCTGGTAGGACACTTGGCACCTATCAGGCACTTACTAAGAGACACTGCAAGCTTCTGGCTCAATTCGAAGGCAGGGTAGGGACCATGTTATAGATAATAAAATGGGAAGAAAAGACTTTTCCTTTCTACACAGAATTAACCCCAAGCATGTTCAAGAATTTCAGAATTTAGGGGCTCCTGGGTGGCTCAGCCGGTTAAGAGTCTGCCTTCAGCTCAGGTCACGATCCCAGAGTCCTGGGATCGAGTCCCGCATCGGGCTCCCTGCTCACCGGGGAGTCTATTTCTCTCTCTCCCTCTACCCTTCACTCATGCTCTCTCTCTCTCTCCAATAAAAAAATAAAAATCTTAATAAAAAAAAAAAAGAATTTCAGGATTTAGCTAATAGGCAGTGCTGTATGTGGGATGGGTTCTAAAGGCCCTCAGCCTCTGCCCGAGGCAGTGGAAACCCTTAGTCCTCCTCTTCTCTATGTAGTCTGGCCCTTTCTGTGAATGCCAAGCTTCATGGGACTCTGCTTTCCATCCCACCCTGATGGAGCACGAGCTGTAATTGTTTAGATTTCAAGCACCTCTGCGCAGGACCGGAAGCGCTCCTCATTTTGACAATACAGTAAAATAGTCATCGTGGCCATGTGCCAGGCATTTAAAAATTTCCTTGTCAGCCCACCCTAATTTTTCCAGTTTTCCAATTTGTTAGCCTGGAAAACGCCCTTATTAGTACCGAACCTAGGTCTTAACAAGGCAGGATAATGTTTTTCTTCTATCTTTCCCAAAGTGAAGCTAGCGATCTGGATTAATTTTTTTTTTTTTTTTTTAACTTGGTGGGAGGTTTCTGTATTATTATTGTTTAAGGTCAATTATCCTTTACCTCGTGTTCTTTTTCTGTTGTTTATTTTATCTGTCTTTCTCTCCCTGAGGGGCAGAATTAAGGCCCCCATTTGGTTTTTATTAGTGTAATCAGTTAATAGCTCTTCGATAATGCTTTACTTATTGTGTTAATTTTCTGCAGTTATGTCCAGAGGCAGCTTCCTGGAAGACCACATTTAAAAAAAAAAAAAAAAAAAAGATCTAACATTTCTTCTTTAATGGGTCCACTTAGCATTTATAGTTTCAGCTAAGATTATGGAAAACTGTTGATTTACAAGATTATTGAAAATATATATAAGCGGCAGCTACTATTTCAAATATATCTGTGGCAACCCTAAAAATTCCATTAGTATGGCGAAGGTACAAACCCTACCCCTGGTGTTTCTGTTGACATAGCTTATTACACTAGTTCTTTGGATTTATCTGGAATGTATTAGAGGTGTGGGTAGATGGCATTCCCATGCATATGGTGCTGGTCACTGCAGTTCTATTGTGTTAGTAGCTAAACTCTGCTTCCCAGGGACCACAATCCGATTGGTGACATTTTTTTTTTTTTTTTCTTTTAATAAGCTCTACATCCAGCGCGGATCCCAGTGCGGGGCTTGAACTCACAAGCATGAGATCAAGACCTGAGCTGAAATCAAGAGTCAGACGCTAACCAACTGAGCCACCCAGGTGCCCCCGCTGGTGAGGATTTTAATGCGAACGTACCCTACATGACTTTAGTGCTCCGAGAGTAGTCCTCAAATTAAAGTGGCGCTTTGGAGTGGAGCATAGGGACAAACTGACTTACTGAAAGGGTCACAAAAAAGAGACTGATGATCTGTGTGATCAATCGAGCCCCCATGGTAGGTTGCATTCTGAATTAGATGAATGTACTGAAGCCAAGAGAACATGACTCAGTGATCGGCGTCATGGGTTCTAGACCCGCCTGGGACACGAATTCGCTCTAGACCTTCCTGGAACATGAACTGGCTCTAGACCTACCTTGGACACAAACTAGCTCTCAAGTCTTTCAGGGCCTCAGTTCCCTCTTCCGTAAAGAAAGAAGTTGGGACGAAGGTTCTAAAGTTCCTCCCAGCTTTCGCAGTCTCCACAATGTGCAGTCAGTGGTTGCTCCGTGCGTGCGCTCAGTGAGGAGGAATCATCAGGAGGTGATTGAATCAAGATTAGAATGCCTTCCAGTCATTGTCGAGTCTCAGGAGATGAACAGGGCACCTAGCACAAAATAGGGGCCCATCAATCCTTTTATAATACATTTGTTTGTATGGCGATGCCTCAGTGAAATTCCCCTGAAATTCCCCTACTGTGGGAACCTGGGTGA
>CM052896.1:11855203-12178372 GCA_028534135.1 Potos flavus | reverse complement strand
TGCGCTCAGTGAGGAGGAATCATCAGGAGGTGATTGAATCAAGATTAGAATGCCTTCCAGTCATTGTCGAGTCTCAGGAGATGAACAGGGCACCTAGCACAAAATAGGGGCCCATCAATCCTTTTATAATACATTTGTTTGTATGGCGATGCCTCAGTGAAATTCCCCTGAAATTCCCCTACTGTGGGAACCTGGGTGAGTCACTTTCTCTCCTTGGTCTTTCCCCCTTCATTTATCAAATAAAGGGAGCGGAGAAGAATCACCAAGATAGCTTCTAACTAAGGAAGTCCGTAACTTTGGAGGAACTGGATGCCGTGTAAAGCAAATGGGAAGGTTCCGATGTTCCCCCAACACCCCGGGCCCTGAGCAGCTGGCGCACGTTAGCTTCAATGTAATGCTTGCCGGGAAGCAGGACGTAGGCTTTCTGTGGAGAGGGGCTGGGAAGGAGAGGGCAGAAAGGAGGTCTGTGTGCTCAGGGTTGGCTGGAAATTTTCTGCAAAGAAGGAAATGGGGTTTCCTATAACTGACTGTTTCTGAGCTACAGAATGTACCCAGTGCTGTGTTTAAATCGGTGCGATGCCTAGTTGTTAGCACAGTACGTCACCTGTTTCGTCTGCCTCTGTGCCCTGCCCGTGCCGGTGATGTTTGAGAACTTGCCTTTCAGGCAGTGCCATCAAAGAAGGCAGTGGAAGGCCACACGGCAAAGTCAAAGTCAAGACAGAGCATATTTGAAAGGAAGAGGGACGAAGCCCATATACATTTCAATGGAAGTATGTTTAAGGCCTTTCAAGGAGGAGTCTGAGAAATAATTACAAAGTTTAAAAAAGGAAGAGTCTTGACTTTGATCTGGTTTTCTTCTGTAAAGCCATCAGGCCCATCCTTTTTCAAGGGCTAAGCTGAAAATTCTGATGGCTGGACCCAAACACTTTCATTTGTGTCTTGGGACTTCTAAATTCCAAAAGAAAAAAAGTTTAAACATTTATTAAGGTGATTTTTTGCAGAGGGGTTAATGCATAAAGCGTTCGCTGGTCAGCTCTCGTAAAGGCTATCCAGCACCGTAGTTTAGCTGAGATGAAGAGCTCGATGTAAATCATGCACGAGTCCAATTAATAGCACCGAACTAAGAGATCTATAAAGTTGATTTGATGAAAGAAGAAAAACTGTCAAGGTGTGATTGGAATTTTCCCTTCCAGTTGCTGTGGGGGATTTTAATGGGAATGTATCCTGAACGAATTTCTTCCTCACCAGCCTGGTCCACGGGATAGGCACTCTGGTAAGGAGAGGATATTTCGTACGTGTTATATTGATGTTAGATGTGAATGAGTTAAAGATCTAACACTGAGCTTAATGGTTTCCTTCAGCCTGAGACTGGCGAGTCTCATGTGCTGTGCTCGGAGGGAGTCTGTCGTGTGATATTCCTACAATTTCCATGTGCCCCGGTGGGAATAGAGCAGGATCGGGGTTCTAAATAACCCTAATAATATCGGGTAGGAGCCCCTCAGGGAGTTGTTCGAGTTTGTCGGAGCAGATTAAAATACAAGGCATTCACATCGTCAAAAAGGGTACATCGGTCTACCTATTTATACATTCCTTTCTGATATTGAATTTGTTCAGGGACTTTTCAAAATGACGCCCCACCTACCTGTACTCCCTCTCTTAGGGGATAAACACGCCGAAGAAGTGGAGAGCGAATCAGAATAATGCACGTTGGTGACAGTCCTATAATTGAAATCATTATTGCTTAAGACACCTTTGGTTTAATCAGCCCTATCATAAATCAGTGCTTTTCACAAGCGAGGGTTTAAAATAAAGTGCTGTTTAAATAGATTGGGTCTCTTAAAAGGCATGATGCAATTGGAAAGCTCCGGAAAATGGATAAAAAAGTGGTTTCTGAACAGATACACCGGTTCCAGCGCTTTATCTTCCACTTAATTTAAAAAAAAAAATTATCTAGTCCTTTCTTAGAAATTACATACTGGAGGCCTGTAATGGCCAAGCCTTTAACCCATTAAAAAAATTTACTCCCAGGAACAGTTAATATCTGATGTTTAATTGCTTTTTTTTGTTGGAGAGGAAAATCTGTTTCTTTCCTTCTTTTCTTGGTTGACTTCTCAAAAATCACCTTGTGAGCTATAAAGATGGAGAGGAGTAATTGATTTCCCAAAACTCAAGTGTGTGCACATGCATTTGCATACGCATGTGTGTGTGTGTACCTTATAATTTCTGAGTACCAGGCACTGGGGCATCTCCCCCCGCCACCCCATCACTGTGTAAGGCAGATGTTACTATTTTGGTTAATAGAGAGGCAGCCAAGGCTCAGAGAGGTTGATTGCCCGCATAGGGTCACACAGGTAGTAAGTGATGGGAGGCTAAGTCTTTAGTCCTCCAACCCTATTGCCTGCCTGTAGGGGCGCGTTAATCCCAGGTGTGCAGACATCCACGGAGCCAGGACCAAAGGCCATGCCTGTGATCCCCATCGCTGGAGTAACTCATCCTCTCAGACTGTTTAACCAGCACCGGGTTCTGGAATTTAGCAAATAATGCCACGCCATCCACAAATGCCAAAAGAGTCCAGCTCTGATTTGTGCCTGTTCTGTGAATCCTGTGTTGTAACCGAGTGAGGAGAAGCAGTTGAATGAGCCTTGTCAGTGATAGCAACTTGGGAGAGATTTCTCCTTGGAGAGTTTCATGTGGATGAGTGGGGGGTTGGAGGTTCTCTTATTAGAAAAATGCCCACACAGACTTCAGATGAATTTCCAGGCTCCTCAGGACTTGTTTCAAGAGTCTTAAGGAGGGGGTCATCGGGATATTGGTATGGAAGGGCCAAGGAAAAGCTTCTTTTCGGTTACCCTGAGTTAGAAAATTTCCATTTCAACATTGTCAATCCCTCACCTTTTATGTGAGGTAAATTCACTACCAAAGGTCAAAGTGTTCTCTTTCTTTTTCCTTTCTCTTTCTTTCTTTTTCTTTCTTTCCCTTTCTCTCTTTCTTTCTTTTCCTTCCTTTCTTCCTTCCCTCTTTTTATTACCTTTTTTCTTTCCTTTCTCTTTCGTTCTTTCCTTCTTTCTTTCTTTCTCCTCCTTCCTTCCCTCTTTTTCCTTTCCTTTCTTTTTTTTAGAAGATTTTATTCATTTATTTGACAGAGACAGAGACAGTGAGAGAGAAAACATAAGAGGGGGAGTGGGAGAGGGAGAGTAGGCCTCCCGCTGAGCAGGGAGCCCGATGTGAGACTCGATCCCAGGACCCCGGGATCCTGACCTGAGCTGAAGACAGACGCCCAATGACTGAGTCACCCAGGCGCCCTTTCCTTTCCTTTTCTTTCTTTTGTTTTCTCTTTCTTTCTTTCTTTCTTTCTTTCTTTCTTTCTTTCTTTCTTTCTTTCTCTCTCTCTCTCTCTCTCTCTCTCTCTCTCTCTCTCTTTCTTTCTTTCTTCCTTCCTTCCTTCCTTCCTTCCTTCCTTCCTTCCTTCCTTCCTTCCTTCCTTTCTTCCTTTCTTTCCCTCCCTCCTTCCTTCCCTCTTTTTCCTTTCCTTTCTTTTCTTCCTTTCCTTTCCTTCCTTTCTTCCCACAAAACCAGGTATTATTTTTGTCTCTGGCAAAGCTGCACGAACCAACAGTTCATCCTCAGATTATGCCTTTCAGAGCTCAGGTGATACGCCTCATTGGGTTACACCTTCCATGTTCGTGGTCAGATGTGGGCTGTGTCATTCTACTTCACTCCGCCTTGCAAGAAAATATTTATGTATTAGCCTCACCAGGTTGCATTTCCTCTGGGATTGCTCCTGACTACGCTGTCTCCATGCCAGCGGCCGGCAGTTGCGTGGCCGACCTTCACGGGACCGCTGGGCGTCTGCAGCAAAGAGGTACCCACTCCTTCCCCCTCGGAGTTCACTCAGCTGGAAAACTACGAGGTATGTGGCTGGAGGAGAGGTGGAGTACAATCCTTCCAGAAAGGGCTTGGAGGGAAACGGGCAGGTGTGGAGGGCATGAAAATTTGCACCATTCACGGCAGGGTTTTTTTTTTTTTTTTTTTTTTTGCTAGATCTGGAAGGACAAAAGCTTATTGTATGAGGTCTCTCTGTGATTTTTAATGTTTTTCCTTTTTATTCCTGATACGTGGCAATTCCCATTGTTCATCAGGTAGCGGTAAAAGTGAGTCTTATATAGCTGTGTGGTAGGGTATGCAGTCAAAACCCTTTCTGGAAACTCGTTTGACAGGGTGTGTCAAGACCCTACAGATTTTTGTAACCCTTGATCAAATAATTTTACTCCCGAGAATCCATTCTCAGTACCAAAAAGAAAGCGTAAAGATGTTCTTTAATTAATTAATTAATTTTTAAAGTTTCATTTATTTAAGCACTCTCTCCACCCAACATGGGGCTCGAACTCATGACCCTGAGATCAAGCGTCCCATGCTATGGTGAGCACTGTGAATTGTGTAAGACTGATGAATCACACACCTGTAGCCCTGAAACAAATGATACATTATATGTTAATGAAAAAAAAATAAAAGAGTCACATGCTCCGCCCAGTGAGCCAGCCAGGTGCCCCTCAGCGATGTTCTTCAAACTCTTGTTACAGTACTTAGAACCTTAATACAAACCTAACAATATGGGAAAGGGAACTATGAAATATTTTCTTGATGTTGATATGCAAATGACGTCATAACACCGGAATAGGATTTGTACTCCTAATGATTACAGATACGTGGGCAAACCACGCTACGTCATAATAATAGATAACATTTATTGTCTACTGAATATATGACAGGCAATGTGTCAGATCCTTTGTAGTCACTGCCTCCATTGGTGCCCTTGCTAGATGAAGCTAGATTTTATTTTTTCTCCATTTTACCGATGAAGAAGGGGGAAGGTTAATTGGATTATCTGAGGTCAAAGGGCTGGTGTGAGATTTGAATCCCATCCTGGTGGGCTACAGAGCTCACTCTTAACTTAGCATTCCTCCTGATATGTGGATAATTTTAAGTAAAAAACAAATATTAGCCACCAACCCCTCAGCCCCAAAAAGTAACCCCAAAACTCCAAACCAAAAACAACCAGCACCAGCAAAGACATATCGGACAAGCTCTGCTCTTCTGGGAATCACATGGAAGAGTAAAGAGCAAAGCTTAGACCAAGAGAAGGAGCCCAAGTTGAAAAAGCTTATTTGCAACTGGCCAGTAAAATGACAGGTAGGTATCCGAAGCAACAGTTAAATGTTTAAGGTCTTTTCTCTTAGATACTCTAAGCCTGAGCTTATACTAAGACAATCCAATTAATATTCGTCTGCCAACTTAAGGAAGTAAACCTTATAAGGGAACAAATCTTGCATTTAGGTGGAAAGGACTTTGCCTGGAGTGACTTGTCTATTTACTTTTGAAATCTTAGGCACATAGCTGGTTTGAGGATTTAAATGAAATCTCCCTCTGTGTTTTGGCTTGCAGAATGTTCTTTTGTCTCACCATTTGGGGAATGTTCTTTCCTTAGCAGTTCAGACAGTGATAGGATTTCTTCAGAGCCTTGTCTACACCTGCATAAGGGCAATAAAGTGAGTATAATAAATAACTTCGTTTCGCTGTTTCCTTTAATGTGACAGCATGTTATTGTGAACACTTGTGTGTGGACGCGTGGCTAACAACTGCCTTTTGGATTTTCCATGTTAGGATGAACAAAAAAAAGTGCATGCCACACATCACCAAGAATCAACAGTTGCGCCTGGCGGTGTAAATGAGAAAAGCTTTGGAATGTGAGTGGACGGCATTAGGAGCAGCTTTCCTTCCCACACCTGCAGAAATGCACTGACATTAAACACACATGTACCAAGTGTGTAAAGGCGCAGTCTTAGACGGATGTGACAAATGGTTGGACGAGACCTTTGGATGAGAATCTCCCAGGACTCTGATGTGCTGAGGTTGGGAAATTCTCAGGCATCCTCCAGGCACGGTTGGCTGTGTTGCGAATAAGATTACTGCCGGGGTCCGATCTCATTCCATGAAATATTTTCATCATCAGGATGGAGAAAGTTATTGTTCACCGTTCCCAAAATGGAAACGTTTTCAGGTATGAGTCCCAAAAGACGTTATGTGTCCTTTCTACCGGTTGTTCGGGATTGTGCAAGAAGGGGGTCCGAAATACCAGGGTAAGAGGTCGTTGGTCTGTCTTCCCCAGGAACTTCCCCTGGGCGGTGGTCTCTGCCTCTGTTATGGCAAAAATATGAGCCAATGTGCATCTGGCCAATTATGCAGGGCTCCACCACGAGGGGAAATTCCTTCCTCACCCCAGCTGGTGAACAGTGATGCCCTGGAGCCCAGGACGGACATGCCTTGTAACTTTTTAACCTAGTTAGTGTAACTGCCAATATTATTCCTATTCATATAAATGTCTAATCCTTTCTCGAATCTTGCTAGACTATTTGCCTCAATAATATCCCGCGGCTGTGAATTCCACAGGTAGATTATACGCTGTTTTAAAAAGTATTTCCTTTTATTCATTTTAAATTTGTTACCTTTTAACGTCACAAGATGGCCCTTGTTCTTGCATTACGGCGCATAGGGTCCAGGTGTTACAAATTCAGCTTCAGTCTTTCCAACCTCTCGCCATTCTTAAAGCTCAGCCTTCTTCATATTGTGTTCCACTTTGGTCTGTATCATCCTGATTCAATGAGATGATTGATGCAAACGGTCTCACACTGCTTCGGACACCTAATAGGCACCGGAAGAAAGGTCTCTTTGACATCCAATGTCGCTTACTGGACAAATGTTTACTGAGCACCTACCGTGTGCGGGAGTTGTTGTTAAGTATTGGAGAGACAGCTCTGAGTGAGGCAGGGTCCTTATTCTGAAGGACCTCATCTTCCAGAGAAGATAAGCAGCAATAAAATGAATTAAGACGAACGACATGACTTTGGGGTCGTGTTAAGTACTATGGGAAAATTAGATGAGAGTGGTTGGCAGAGGATGGCAGGGGCCATTTCAGATTACATGGTCAGGGAGCAGCTCTCTGAAAAGGGGACAGTTGAATTGGCCATCAAGGAATTAGCATATGATATCTCCATAAAGGTGAACCCACGCTCCTAGACATTGCCCTGCGTGAGGTGAGATTCCCATCCTTCTCCATTGAGTGAATGAATGAATCGAGGTTGAGGAGGGAAATCATAGTCTCAGAAATCATTCAGTAAGTAACTCATAGACCTAGGAGTAACGTTTCTTGAATCCCTACACCTTGTAACTCCAAAGACTGTTGGAGTAGAGAAAACACGGGAGTGAGTGAGTGAGACTCGGTGTCAAGCCCTTCCCACGTCCCATCTACTCCTCTTGGGTGACCTTAGGGAAGTCACCTGGCCTCTCCTCCAAAGTGCTCTTATTCATAAAAATGGGAGTAAAATTTCCTTGGGACGCTTGGGTGGCTCAGTCAGTTAAGTGTCTGCTTTTGGCTCAGGTCATGGTCCTAAGATCCTGGGATCGAGCCCTGCATAGGGCTCCCTGCTCTTTGGGGAGCCTGCTTCTCCCTCTGCCTCTGACTCCCGCCCCCTTGCTTATGCTCTCTCTCTCTCTGTCAAATAAAGAAATAAAATCTTAAAAAATATTTCCTTGCGGGGCGCCTGGGTGGCTCAGTGGGTTAAAGCCTCTGCCTTCGGCTCAGGTCATGATCTCAGGGTCCTGGGATCGAGCCCCACATCGGGCTCTCTGCTCAGTGGGGAGCCTGCTTCCCCCCCCACCCCCCGCCTCTCTGCTTGTCTCTCTGCCTACTTGTGATCTCTCTCTCTGTCAAATAAATAAATAAAATCTTTAAAAAAAAATTTCCTTGCTTCATGGGGTGTGGAGCATTGGAGATAAAATTATGTAGCAGCTAGTTCTTTGTAAACTACCAAATGATGTCAAAATGTTGGTCATTTAGGAGGGAACCCATTGTTCGCAGCCCTGCACACCCTTTCTTTCCTCTTGCCTTATTCCTTGGTTTTCTCTGTTCCCTGTTTTTATCCCTGCCTCATCAGGGCTCATCAGTGGCATCCGTGGTACTTAGCTTCCTGTCCCCAGATTGGCTTAAGTGACGGTGGCAGCAGAAGGGGGGGGTTTACCTTTCTGAAATATTGCCTACTTCTTAAGGGCTATAAAAATGAAATTAAGTGAGGGCGCCTGGGCAGCTCAGTCAGTTAAGCAAGCATCTGACTCCTGATCTCAGCTCGGGTCTAGATCTCAGGGTCATGAGTTCAAACCTTGCATCCGGCTCCCCGCTGGGCATGGCACCTACTTTAAAAAAAAAATAAAATAAAAATGGAATCAGAGAGAGCTGTTGCAAGTTGAAAGAGGGGACCAGAGGTGTATTTCCACCAGCGATTGCTTGTTTTTATTTTGTTTACTCCTTGGTCCTCTGGGGTCAGGTTAACCAAACTTCTATACACAAAGACAGAGGCTTTGCCTGAATTTCTGAGGGGGTTCTTCCCCCAGAAAATGGAAGCTTCGGTTGAAAAGATCTGATTACCTGCTTGGAGCTTCCCTCTGCCTTCCGGCATGATAGGCCTATAGCATTTTATCATGCTTCCTCCTGTTATTCTTTCTAATTGCCCCTTAATTTACTTTTTTTTTTTCCATTTAGGCAGTTAGAAGTAGAAGCATGCACAGCTCTGCATAATAATGTATTAGAAAGGCATTTCAAGGAATAAATTATTAGCATTGTTTACATGCATGGTTCAAATTTACTGGCAAATTGTTCAGGCCTCGGTTTTACGAGGTAGCTGCCAGTGAGGCTCCTTCTGGGTAAAACCCTGAAATAGGAGAAGTTTCCTTTTGGTTTCCCTCACCCACACGTCCTCTGCCTTCTTCCTACCCTTTCAACACCTCCCGCCGTTCCCGCCCCCACAGAACTCTGTGGACCCGGCAGGCCTTTTACACCTTCGTGTGAAGACATTTCATGGGTTCTCTGCCCCCCCCCCCCCACCGCCCCGCGCACAGGACTGGCCCCCAATGAAAGTGAGGTGTGCGAAGGAATAAATCTTCGATGGTATAATTTTAGACCCTGTGGCAACTGGGAAGGGCAGCTATTTTGGGCTGTGGGGCTTTCTCCTTGACCTGAGATGATGTTACTTTGCCGGCCGTTGGCGCAGTCGGCCAGCCCGGCACGCGGTCCGTGTAGCAACGTGCCTGCCATTCCTGGGGGATGCTTCTCCGTTTCTCCGCGGAGCCGCTCTCTGCTCCCCCAGAGTTCTGAGCATGTGTGCAAGGCCACGAATCTGGCCATGTGCACCCACCGGGCTTGTCACCGGTGAGATTTTGAGGGGGTGGCTCAGGCTACCCGCCCCCACCCCCCCCAGGGGCAGCACAGATGGAAAGCCCTTCCTTCCATGGAGGGGGCGGGGAAGCTTCCTGGTCTGGTTCTTGCCTGTCCCCCCAGCCTCCATGCTTTATCAGCTGCTCAGTGACTGTTGTGCGGGTCACCCCCTCTCTGAGCAAGGTGACCAGGCGGTCTCCGGGCCACAGTGTCTGGGCACCCCTCCTGGGAGGCCTCATTTGAAGCTGCGGGGGCGGGGGACGTCCTCACAGGGATCCTGACCACCCTGCTTGCTATCTTCCCACTCAAGCCCGTGAGGCAGCTGCAGCCTGCAGACCGGCGTCCTGGCTGGGGAAGCCAGTCGGGACTCTGCAGCTGATGGGCAGGACGCTGCAAGAAATCCGAGGGTGGCCAAGACAACAGTGCTTTCCAGAAGGGGCCGAGAATCTAGCCAATATCATCCCTGGGGAGAATATCTTGTTTGTAGTTTTTACAACCTAAAAAAGTGCATGCAGGACCTAGAGATCATTCAGGAAGGAGGAATAAAGTCAGTAAAGAATGAAAAAAATGGGAATTTTTTTTTTTTTTTTTTGTAAAGGATTTGAGCTTATTCGTGCCAAAAAGAGAAAACAGAAGCCTTTTATAGGTATGGAGAGAACGTGGCTGTCTCTTCTACGGGTCCCCTGGCCATTAAAAAAAGGGGAGAATTCCAGAGTTGGAGAGAGAGAGAGAGAGAGAGAGAGAGAGAGAAGGAAAACGGGGTAGGGAGGGACCAGGATACAAGAAGAACCTGATTAAGGAACAGGAAAGATAGTGCCTGGAGGATAAGACAAAGGGAGAGGAAAAGATCAAGAGATAATGCTGCCTTCCCTTATCTGCTGTTGAATTTAAAAAAAAAAAATTTTTTTTTTTTGGAAAGGGAGGGAGAGAGAGGGAGAGCACGCATGCGCGCTGGGTGGAAGGGGGGAGGCAAAGGGAGAGGAAGAGAAGGAATCTTAAGCAGGCTTCCTGACCCCTGAGGAGCCCAACGTGGGGCTCTATCCCAGGACCCTGCGATCTTGCCATGAGCCAAAACCAAGAATCAGATGCTTAATCGACTAAGCCACCCAGGCGCCCCTGCTGTTAAATTAACTTTAACAGATATTTTGAGAACCACCTATGTCTCTTCCGGTTCTCTATTTCTGTATGACAGATCTTCCTAAAATTTATTTGCTTAAAACCGCAACAATCGTTTTATTATCTGTCATGGTGCTGAGTGTTGACTGGGCTCAGCACTGGGGGTCTCCTGCAGCCTCTGGTGAGGATGGGGGCTGCAGGTGGCCCAGGCTGGGCTCTCCTCTCACGCTTCCCCGCTGACACGTGGGGAATGATGCTGGCCCTTGCTGGAACCTCAGCTGCGGCCATCAGCCGGAATGCCTGGTCACTTTTCGCACCAGTACATCCATGTGCTCCTTTCCTGGCCTCTCAGGGCTCCAGAGATGAGTACCCCAAGAGAACGAGGAAGAGGCTGAGCCCTCCTTTCTGGCCTAGCCCACGCACATACGCTATGGGTCCACCAGTCAGTACGGTCAGCTCAGATTCAAGGAGAAGGCCCATAGACCCTTCCTATGCATTTGAGGAGTGTTCTAGAACTTGTGGCTATGCTTTAAAACTACTAAAATGTCCAATCACAATGTCACCTGTTTTCAACCTTCAGATCTCCAGGAACTTCTTATCTGGTTGGAGCTATGCAAGTCAAATAAGTAATCAGTACAGAGGAATGAAATATCCATTCGGCAGAACTTGAGGTGATAGCAGAATATGTACCAAATGGGGAGCAAGATGAACTCTTGTGTGTGGAGAAGCCATAGGCAGAGGGTAGGTAGAAGGCCTGTGGCCTCTTCTGTTTTGGAGAGCTTTAGAGGCAAATCAGACGGCAGAGGCTAACACTCCTTAACTCTGGAGTGGGTGTTCTAGCCAGATTTATTCAAGCCCTAATGTTTGTTGCTCATAACTTCTTATCCTATTACCTGTTCTCTCTTCCCCTGCCTCATGTTTATTCCACCAACTATCCTTCCTTTCAACGACATTATTCTTTTGTGGTCCTCAAACTCTTTCCATCCCTTTATCTCCCTTGATCACCACTGTATGCTTTCTGTGCATGAAAAAGGTTTACCTCCCATTCCTCTTCCTAACTTTTTGCTTCTCTATGGCCATTTCTCAGACCATGACCTCTTCCTGCCTTTCCCAGTCCCCCTCCTCACTTGACGGCTTGAAATATGTATCTTTACGTTGGGTTTCCTCTTTGTGGCCATTGTCTCTCGCCTTCTAAAACCATGTCTTATATTCCGTGTAGCTCATGCCTGTCTTCTCTGCTCTGACTTGTCTTATCCTAGGTGCCATTTGTCCCACACAGTGTCCCAGGGCAATGGGCTCTGGTGTGCCCAATGCCCAGCATCTCCATCAGATACAGCTTTGATGGCGTACCATCTTCATGGTGAGGCCTTGTCCACAGCCACAGACTTTCAGGCGGGCTTTGCTGCTCAGCTGCTGACCTTTCTCTGGTAAGAGTTTCCTATATCCCATCATCACAAAAGAGACTTTTTCTTTGCATCTCAGTCTCTGGTCTCCAAATATTACTGACTGTAGATATTTAAAAAATTATTTATTTATCTTAGAGAGTAAGAGAGAGAGAGCATGAGCAGGAGGGGCAGAGGGAGAGGGGGAGAGAATGTGAGCGCACGGAGCCCAACGCGGGGTTCGATCCCAGGACCTGAGATCATAACCTGAGCTGAAACCAAGAGTCGGATGCTCAACCACCTGAGCCACCCCAGTGCCCCTAGACCTTCACTTTTTAATCCCCGTGTAGGTTGGAGTCCTTTTCACCTCTTAGTATAAAAGTGATAGGTATCTACTGTAGAGAATTTAGAACACACAAAAGAAGCAAAAACAAGAAAACGAATGTTGCGGGTATTAACATTGTTACGACCTTGGTGTGAGCTACTCTTTTCCCTCCATATTTATAATTTTTGTTCAGAAAAAAACAAAATTGCTACTTAGAGGGGCAATGCTTTCCTCCAAGTTGTTTGCTATTTTATAGAATCAGTTGTGACAAAACTAGAGGCTCTGGCCCCAGCTAACTGGACTAGTCTGGGCCATGAGGCCCTCGCTCCGCCAGTACCTGCCCTTTCCTTAGCGCAAATCAGATGATATTGGGATCTGGACCCATAATAGCACATCAAGGTGGGATTAGTATTTTCACTTTGAAGCCTAAAAATTATTGGAGATGGTGGTTCGCAAGAGACAAGTAGAGAAGACAGGAGTCTAGAGGCATTCCTTGGATCCTGGCACGAATTCCTGCAGTGAATTTTGTGCCCTAACCTCTTATTCATATCTCAAATCCTCTCTTAGTGGTGGAGCTGTGTCTGTGAGATTCTGACATTTCCCCCTAACAGTATCTGAGCAAGGGGACACTTTTTTGCAACCTGCTTTTTTCATTTAATAGTGATTCATACATTTTTTTCTGTGTCGTTGGATATTCTTTGAGATTATGATTTGGGGGACTGCACAGTGACAACAGTGGACGTTTGAATATTTATGGAGAAAGTGGAACATACTGCTTAAACTCTGGCGTTAGATAGTACTGAGTCCAAATGTCTGACACGTAGCTTGCTATGTGACTTGGGCAAATTATTTAAATGCTCCGTCTCAGACTCCTCATCTGTACAATGGGTATAAGGATGCGGTCCAGTGATGTAATGAAATCGAATGTTCCCGGGATATAAGGGTTTGATAGATTTTGCCTATGATTATTAATTATTGTAATCCTAAATCCTCTGTGATTCCGCATGAAACAGCCCCCCATACTTTTTCAGCATTAGAAACAAAGCTCTGACGAATATCCCCAAATATTTACACATGATTTTCTTGAGATAAGTGCCTAGAAGTTGCATCATCGGGTCACAGATTATAAACATTTAAAAAGTTCAAAACTGTCACTGCTTTCACTGAATCTTCTAAGTCGTCCACAGCCCAGCCTTTCCCATTTTTTTTCACGTCCACAGTTTCAGAGACATGTCCCTCTCTGCATCCAGAATTTGCTGAATGCTTACCTTCCAACAAAATTCAAACAGTGTTATATCTGACATTTAAAAAAATTTTTTTTATATCTGATATTCAAATCGGGGCTCTTTCATGTAGATTTCACTCATTCATTTTCTTACTTACTCACATACTAAGTGGAAATTGAGTATGTATACAGAGTAGGTTTATAGGATAGGTTTCTATTGTCAGAGCTGAGTTTTGTGTTCCTAACCCTGGAGAGGTCTTTGGAGCTTTGAGGAAGAGTTCTAGACAGTTCTAAGGAAGTCAGCTATTGACCAGGCTGAACGATATCTAGAAAATCGTTCCTCTCTAGAAACAGGGCTGTTTGAAACAGGAACACCTTGATCCTTTGACCTGCTGGGAATGATCTCCCACCTGCAGATCTCATGTACCCTGGCTTCTAGGCTCGGGAAATGTCAATATGAAATTCATCGAGATGCTTCTTTGAGCCACCCATTCTGCTGTGCATTGGAAAGATGAAGAAAACCCAAACCCAGCATGTTCCTTGCCTCAAGGAGCATTGTCTGTTGGACTAGGGGATATGCAAACAATTACAGGTCATAGTTAAATTTGCCAGAATGGAGAAGTGTATCTGGAAGGAAATCCCTGAGCCACAGTCTGCAGTTAGCCGGATGGTCTCCAGAGGGTTTTGGTGGGTCCAAATTTACAGCATTTAGCAACAGTTTTAGTTGCCAACAATGAATAACTGGAGATTTCAGGTAAAAATGTAGATTTCTGTCTCACCTTGAAAAAGAAAATGGAAGAATTGGCAATACGGAGCCCTCATATTACCATGGCAACAGTGGGGCGTGGCTGACCCATTAGCTAGGGCACCCGTTCTCTTTTTTTTCTGCACAGTCCCCACCACTCCCTACTGTACTACCTTTTGCCGCTTTACTCATGTGTGCTATCTGTATGAGCCACGAGCTTCTGACCATAGGCTTAGTTAAGAGGCCGTTTATTCTTTCATGGGCTCTCAGAGAAGACACAGAGAGGTCTACTAGAGCAGAGGACTGCGGGGTAAGCAAAAATATGCTAGGTAGGTAGGTGGAGGGAGGACCATCCATGGCGGGCAGAATGTGCAAAGGTACGGGGGCTGGAACATGGAGCCCTGCCTGGGCGATGACAAGCAGACTAGACTGGAGAAGAGTTGGGCATTTGACGGAAGCGTTGGAGAAGCATATAAGCATCAGCGCTTAAGCAGCCTGGCACGCCAAAATAAGGAATTTAGATTTTTTTTTTTTTTTTTTTTTTTTTTTTTGCTGTAAAAACCGGATCTGATGCTTGACAGAAGGAGAGCTAAAAGAGTTTCTACTATCCGTGCTCTGACATCATGGCGGCGCCTGGCAGAGCACGTCGTGCGCAGAACCTCATTCAATCCGGACACCAAGCCTGGAAGACGTGGGCTTTTATTACCCTCGCCTTACAGATGGGAAAAAGCAGATAGAAGCAGGTTGGTTAAGTGACTTCCCCAAGATCACAACCAGTAAGTGGCAAAGCGGGAAGTGGACCACAGGCCCAACTACAGAGCTCGCCACTTGATCGCCGGATGGCATCCAGGCTTCAGGACGGCTACCCTAGCAGCGAAGGCAGGGTTCTCTGGGAGGGGGTCAGGAGAGGACGACAGACAGAGCAGGGTGGCGGGGTGTCCACTGCAGTGGCCAGCGTGGGAGCAGGAGGGCTTCATGGGGCTGTGTCCAGGCAGGGCAGGGGAGGAGGTACGTGTGGGTTCCACGGAGGACAACCCTTCTTCGTGGAATGTGCTGGCCATAGGAGTTTCCTCCTGCTCCTTTGAGTTCTCAGGGCACTTTGTGTCCCTTGCCCAGGGCTTGCTTTTGCCATACTCCCATAACAGCTGTGCACATCTTAATGGCCTCGTGTCTAGTTCAAGTTTGTAAGGGGCAGGAGGAATCATGCTTTATTTGCCTTAATTTCATTTTTGCATTGCTGAGCACAGTGCTTTCGTAAACGAATGAATTCCCCAAATTATCTTTTTCAGATCGTTTCTCCTTCAGTATGCATTTACAAAGTCCGTGGCAGGTTAGACGGTTTTTCTTTTTAAATATGAGAATAATTTCTTTACACGATCTACTTTAAACCATTTGAAAATATGAGGGCGAGAAGACAGGGAAGCTGTTTAAAAGCAGAGAAACTCTTTAAGAGTCAATGTCACATTTATTGTTATAAAATATTTTTCTCTCTCTGTTAGACATCTGGTTCCCATTACATACAGTATTGGGTACTTGAGTTTACCAGGCATTTTGCATACCAAGCAGTGTGTATGCGAAATCCCCCCGACATCCGCCCGTTCATATTTGCACCATGCAAGTCCTACTTTACATTTGCAGACAACCCTTCTATCACTAACTTCATTCTTCCCAAGATGCTTTCGAGGTTATTCTGTTCATCCTTTGCTTGAGGACCAAATTGCCCACATCTGAGAAAGGAAGGACTTCATCATGGAGTCTTTGCTCTATATCCCTGTACGGTCCAACTATCTATAAGTGCGCCCCAAAGTCAGTGAAACATCTAAACCTTAAGTCTATGTTTCCCAGTAACATTGACCCAGAAATGCGAAACACAATATGGAATGTTTGCTAATGAGTCATGAATTTCATTATAATTGCTTCCACATTCCGGATAGCTCCCTTAAACCATCTAATCTTGACATATCCTGCAACAATCCCATGTGTTGTAAACGATTTTGTTTTATTCCTTAGGTTACTGTGAAGGGCTTATTTTATGCTTCATTTCGTTTTCTTAAAGAAAGCCACACACGTGTGCGCGCACACTCACCCTCGCGCGTGTGCACTCACGTGCGTGCCCCCGCACGACACGGAGGCTTTTGCCTCGATCTGTATTTTTTTTGAAATAAGATAATTATGAAACCGAAAGGAGCCCTCATCCTTTGGTTTGGAAATAAAAATAAACACATTTAGGAAGACAGTTGCAATGTGGTCTATCGTGGAGTTCTAAGTCGGGTCCCTGAGAATTAAGGTGAGAATCGAGCAGTGCCTCGGCCAGCGGGTCAGCTGTCCCCTCCCTCTCTGCACGCAGGAGTCTACGAATGGATGGACCCGGCTAGCATTCAGTACAGGAATAATGGAAAATTAAATACGACTTTTAAAAACTGCTCACATTATAAAGTGATCTATTAGCATTATATGACTTTGGCACTTAAAGTGACTGATTCTAATTGTACGATTTGGCCCATGGCAAGCATTAAAGAGCTACAGAATCTTGTGGGGTTTTTTTTTTTTTTTAATCTCTTTTGGGATATTTTAAAGTGGATTTTTTTTCTCTCTTTGGAATAAAGCTTCGTTCCTGCCACAGAAATGGCTGTGCGGAAGAAATCTCTCAGTCCTGATAGAACCAGAGGTAATTATAGTTTCTTTTTCTTTGATTCGTGAATCGATAAGGCAAATATTAAGGACATTTTTGCATTTTTTTTTTCCGCCTCCTTTTTTATTAAGTGAAATTCTGTCTTTACAGCTTGGGGATGTTATCCTGAAAAAGTAAAGATGGATGGCCTTCCCTGATGAGCTTTTCTAGCAATCAGGCAGGCATTCTTTCCCTGCACCTGGTGATCATACTCTATCCTGGCCCATGTTTTCTGCACCAGCCTGTGGGTCGCTAAGATGACGTTGCATGCCATAACTTGAGCTGAACTTAATCTAAGCAAGTTAGCACAAAACGAGGGCGACTTCTCAGCAGGTCTGCTTCTTAGATACACTTACTCAAGGGTTTGCAGTTTCCAGAAAAAGAGGGATAAATATGGGGGAATATCATTCATCTTTGAATTAGACTTTATGTTTATGATATGTACAGGCTTTTTCCTAATTCTTCTGGTATGGACTGCAGGAAGCTTATTAACTGCGTGGTATTGGAAACAGCAGCTTTTTATGCTGACGGAGTCCTTTTTGAACTTACATGTTTAAGCCAAACTGAAGCTTTACCTTAATCTACGTGCCTGTGAATTTCTTGTTGGCAGTTTTCGGGTCTCTTGATTGTTGAAAAATTGCCTACTATGCTTCAGAGAGTTTTGATATAATGACCCACATTATTATCCATATAACTACAATGGGCTCTTGAACACATAATTTAAAAGCTCCAGTAACACTGTTAGACTGCAAACACCAGCCTTGTTTATCCGAAACATCTCTTCCTGAAATTGGACTTTTTTTTTTTTTAAGATAATGCTAAAGTAGAAAGAAGTTTAAAGGCACTCTGGCTTCCTGTGAGTTTCCCACTAACCCTCCCTGTAGCTTGTAATAGCTCTCTTTCTTCCAAAACTTGGAATCTGCAGAAGAGAGCAGAAATACTTGTTATTGACCTGAATGAGGATAAAAGGAAAAGAGAAGATAAGATCGTAGCCGTCGGCACTATGTTTATGAAAACATCATTTTGAGGATGTGCTTGAATCAGGGAAAAGTAATTCACCTCCCTTCTCTTCCAGCATATTTGAAATGCCAGCCTGATCAGACCTAGAGAACAATGCCCAGAATTAGGGCATTACCTTTCCTGTATGCTAGTGTTGTGCAGGATAGCAATATTTAATCGTGATGTTTTCTCTTTGTTATTTTAGAAATGCATATGAAAATGAAAAAATTAAAAAGCAAAACTATAAAGGTGCATAAATTTGTTTTTAAAAAAGTTATCATATTTTATTTGAAAAGTTTTAGGACTCAAAAGAAGTTGTAAAAATAATTCAGAGATTGCCTATTCCCTTTCCCCAGTCTCCTCAGAGATAGCAGCTCGTATAAACACAGTACCTTGTCAATATTAGGAAATGGATTCAATAGTGTTATTCTAGTTATAGACCTTATTTGGGCTCCAGCAGTTTTTTTTTTTTTTTTTTAAGATTTTATTTATTTATTTAAGACACAGAGAGAGAGAGAGAGACTGAGAGTGAGCATGAGCAGGGGGGAGGGGTAGAAGCAGACTCCCCACTGAGCAGGGACGTGAGGCTTGACCCCAGGACTCTGGGATCATGACCTGAGCTGAAAGCAGCTGCTTAACCGACTGAGCCACCCAGGCACCTCCAGGGAGAAAGAATCATAAGCAGATCTCACACTGAGCTTGGAGCCAGACACAGGGTTCGATCTCACGACCCTGAGATCATGACCTGAGCTGAAACCAAGAGGATGCTTAAACAACGGAGCCACCCAGGCACCCCTGGAATGCTTATAAAAACTGAATGCAGTTTTTATATGCATTCGCTTTTTGGATCCTGGGATTATGACCTGAGCCAAAGGCAGATGCTTAACCAACTGAGCCACCCAGGCGCCCCGGTATCCTGCCTGAATTCTGGGCATTGTTTTCTAAGTCTGATCAGGCTGGCATTTCAAATATGCTGGAAGAGAAGGGAGCCTCCCACAGACCAGGGGCTCAAAGTGGGTAGGTCCTGACCCCGTCAAGGGGTGCAGGAAGGGGACTCGGGCATGTCCTGTAGCCACTGTTGGCATTTCAAGATGTTGAGAGTGACAACTTCCAGGATCTTTGGACGAGCTCCTTCCATTCAGAGCCTATATAGCGTCGTCTAGCTCTGGTGTTGCATTTGAGCAGATGGCTTGCTATCACAAGAGCAGTCACTCTTTCTTAGAACTGACTCCAAAGGTCTTTGATATCATACCTGTTATGTCAGATCTTCCCTACTCAGCACTGTCAGGCCGGGTGCTGGGCTCACATAGCACATGGGTTGGAGAGAGGTCTGTTTTCTAACAGTGAAGGGGACCAGTGGTTCCCTAGAGTATGGTTGGTAGCCAGCGCTAGAGAAATAAAACCATGGTATGCCTTACAATGAGGTTCTTCATTCAGAATGTAACAACACTATCACGCTCCAGCCTCCTACAGATGTGATTACGAGCATTTCCTGCTTGGAACCCCTCAGTTGCTTTCCACTGGGCTTCAGGTGGCATCCAGAATTCCTACTGTGGCCTCTGGCCTACAGGGTCCTGTATGGTCTGGCCCAGCCTACCCTTGTCCTCAGCCTTGTCACAGTCCACTCCCAGTTCCCAGGGGTCCAGTCTCGCTGGACTGTTGAATGGCCCTTTAATTTGCTAAGCTGTGTTCTACCCCTGGGCCTTTGCACATTCTACTTCCACAAATGCCCGTTCCCCCCCCCCCCCCATACCTTCATCTGTAACCTCATTCTCCAGGCTTCTATTACGACTTTCTATACTTGTCTCTATGAAGTTCCCACCAAGAGTCCCATTTTATCCATAGTTTTGCATGCATTATATATATAATCTTATATTCGATGATAGGACTATATATCAGTGTCTCCTCTGTTATACTGTGAGTTCCATGAGGGCAAGGATTTTTGTTTTTGTGCTTATCTCCTCAAGTTTCAATAAGAATTTATTGAACAATTTATTGAACAGATGAATAGATGAATGAATGAAATAATGACACACCCCCTCATTTCTCGCATAAGTTTAAGTAATGTCGCATCTGGGATTTGGACTTATTTATAAACTCTTCATTTTGGGATCATTTGTTTGGGGCTCATTTTTGGAAGTCATGGTTGATGTGCCTTGGTCGTCGATTTTGCCTATCCCGGTGGGTTCTTTCTGCTTTGCATGTTTTATCTGATGTCGTTGCCACTTCAAGGCCACTCTGACAAAGTAGTGGCCATTCCTCATCAACATAGTGGCCATTCATTGGCAAAGAATAGCCCAGAGCTGCTTTGCTAAGCTCAGGGCTCTGAGCATGGCACTTTGGTATGCTGCTGATCTTGACAGTGCGAGCACCTCGGCACACAGGTCCAGAACACCCTTGGAAAAGTCTGGAGCTGGATTCTAGATCCAAATCCTGTCTTCACTGGCATCAGGTTGGGAGAGGCCATTACGAGGATGAAGGAGGCTCATTTGTGAATATCAGATCAAAGAGGTATTTAGAACAGGGCTAGAGATAGAAGTCAGGGATCATTCTCTATGGAGGAGTGATCTTTGAGCTAATTCTAGATCGATGGTCAGGGATGCATTAGTTCCATGGGAGTATGTGACAGGAGGTAAGGATGAGACAGAGGGCGTGGTGTGTGTAAAGGTCTTGGAGAGAAGTCTGATGAAAAGGCTCAACCAAATCTCTGGAAAATTTGGATACAAACCCATGTCTCCTGAAAAAAAGTGCCTTTCCCCTGTCCCTCAAATTTGAATTATCTAGGTAATTGCTTCAATTCTGTGGCTGGTATCTACCTAGTCTAAGCATATGTTAACAATCAAATGTAGATTATTTATCTTATATTTAGGTAGGTAGGTAACAATGCGGTGCGGAATGCCATCCCTTTCCTCCCTTCCTTTTTATCAAGGTGTGTGTGTGTGTGTGTGTGTGTGTGTGTGTGTGTGTGTCTTTACATTCATTTGTCAGTCTTGCCCAGATACAATGGAAGTTCGCAGACTTGTTTGTTGTAAGAGCTTTGAGATTCAGGAGGGCTGCTGTCTATGGTGGATGTGTAGCTAGTATGAAGACAGCATGACCTTCCAGGAGGGAATCAGATTTTGGGGTTAAATGCCTAGGAACAAGATTCAACTTCACATGTGCCGACTTGTGACTTGGGGCAAGTCCCTTAACCTCTCTGAGCCTCAATTGCCTTCCTTCCATCTTTGGGCTGACAATAAAATTATTTGCCTCATTTGTCTCGTGGAATTATGTATGTGATGTGATTTATACAAAAGAACCTCAAAAATGATGAGGAACTTTGTAAATATCAGGCGTTACAGTTATACAGTAAATGTACTCTTAAAAAAATGTGACTGGTTACTACAAGTAAATGCTGTTGAGCGTGGATGAGAACTTCCCAGGCTCAATGTCACTTGAAAGTTTACAATAACATATTTCAAATATGGCAGCAGTATAGTGGCTAGACATTCAAACATTTCTAAAAGCAATGAAAATTTACAATTATTATGCTGCAGGTTTATCATTTACAGAGCTGTTCAGAATATAAATATTGAAAAAGAGAAAGTCCCCAAATAAAGACTGGCAAAACCTTTGATGTTTACCAAGAAAGATATCAAAGTGAATTTTCCTGGGATATTTCTGGGTAGCTCATTTTGTGGCACACTTAGAAATTATATAACCTTAGAATCACTTTTCAGGCTATAGTAATAAACTTTCTCAAAAACTTTTATTTAGCCAGGAAGTGGCTAGAGTAACTGGGAGGAAAGGCAAACACGTTTTATATGTAACAAAAGACTATCTCAAATGTCAATTTTAGAATATAACAAATCTAAAAATGCATGTTCAGTTCAATACTAAAAAAATGAGTGAGATTCTTTTGCTATAAAAATGATTTTCTAGAAACTCAAGTATGGTTCATATTAAAGAGGACAGGGGTGAATTTACTCAGCAACACAGACCCAGAAAATGTTTGGTGGGTAGTACAGACTGGATTATTGATGAATGGCAGGGAATTAGAACATAGAACTAGAACCTTTTTTTTTTTTTTTAAGACTTTATTTATTTGAGAGATAGAGAGAGAATGCACAAGCAGGAGGAGGGGCAGAAGGAGAGGGAGTAGCAGACTCCCGACTGAGCAGGGAGTCCAATGGTGGGCTGGATCCCAGGACCCCAGGATCATGACCTGAGCCGAAGGCAGCTGCTTAACCAATTGAACTACCCAGTCGCCCATGGAAGGGTAATTAACATCTTGATATAAGAAAGCCACTATCAGCTATTTTATTTTATTTTAATTTAATTTATCTTTTCACCATAAACCCTTTTAGGCCAAGATAGTTTTGTTTCGTTTTGTTTGTCCTTTCCTATTTCTACCTTGCCTAGTTGGGACACTCCCCCCCCCCCCCTTTCCTCTTGAGGCCCTCATGAATGAAAAGAAAACAAATATTAAAATACTGTATAGGAACAACACAAATGGTGTTGGAAATGGGCCAACCACAAGCGATCGTGTTCATTGGCTTGCTGCTCAAAACCTCTGTCAGCTGGTGCATGTAGGAAGCTAAGGAATGTTTTCTTGTCGACTTCGGAGATCAAAGTTTTGGATCTTGAAAAGACAAGACATTTGGAGTGGGGGAGGGCACAATACACTTCAAAGTGGCGAACGCACTGTAGGACCAGCTTCAACTACCCAAGAGTAGAAATGGCGTTGGGATCCCGCAACTCATTAGCGGAGACGAAGAGCACATTACAGTCATCGGGAGCCTCGCTGGGCACCCAGTCACCCCAGAACCCTTTGCTTCTGAAGACCCTGGGGTCTCCACTGAGAGAGCTGCCGTTCAAACTTTCCCACCTCATCCACCCCAGAGCGGTCCAGCAGCTGGATGGCTCTCGACTACCAGAATCTCGCTTTCCCCATTACTTGAGAAATCTGGTGTTTTCTGCTTTAGTAGAAAGTCTTTTGCATGGAGGTGAACCCACGGTTAGGGGTTGCTTTAGCTCAAGCCTCAAAATGCACACACTGCATCTTTAAGAAATAGTTTACTTGTGAATCAGTAAACGTACCAGACAAAGCCGCCATGACTTATGCATTCCTGCATAGCCGGCAAGGTGAAAATAATAGAATAAACATCATATACTTCATTATGATATCGGTTTACACTTGCAGGGTACACAAAAAGAGGCCATTTCATCAAGCTAATTGCCTGAAAGTAAAAGAGAGAGAACTTTAGCTATTAGTCTATTATGGGGCTTTTTTCTTAATCACAAATAGGGGCTGTGTGTCCCTGGGGGGATGTGTATTCTAATTTACAATTGAACTACAGATCAGAGCAATCAATCTTGGGCAGCACTTTTACAGTGTAATTGCTGCAACAATAACAAATAAAAAAAAAAAAAAAAAAAGGAGGAGGAGAAGAAGGAGAAGAAGGAGGAGAAGAAGAAGAAGAAGGCCTCGCTGAGTTTCAGCTTGAGGTGGAGATATTTCCAGACACAAGTTCAGGGTGGGAGGGAGAGAAGACCCGCCACAGACATGAATATGCAATGAGGGCTCATTAGCTGCCTCGTGTTGCCATGACGAATGGCATTATCCCCGGCCTGGTGCTGCCTAAACATGAATTTTATAACGACCCATTTATCATGACTTGTCATGAGCTTCGGTACTGTACTTTCTTCCAGCTCACACACCTTTCCCTATTATGACGGGAAAAATCTTTCCCTTTTCTATTATTGTTTCCTTTTGTATTGATTTCTGGCCCTTCAAGGCAAGTGCTCCAATAGAGCAACACACTAATGAGCGATTTGTGACTTCAAGAAGTTGAGGAACGAAAACGCGATTAGTCATTCCATTTTCCCTGTGGTCATAGAATCGAGGAAAAAGTTAGAGTCAACTTTTAAAGAAATTTCATATTGTATGAGCTTTCGTTTGGCTGTAGCATTCTGACGTGGCGGAGATTTTTAAAATTTAAAATGAACTACGTTGCCTTCCGTTCATTCTTTCTATTCCTTTTTTTTTTCCTGTTCCGTAAGAACCTTTCAGTATCTTTAAAGTAGAACTCAAAAGTTTAGAGGTATTTTCCAAAAATCTTGGAGCTATGACGAAAAAGTATAAGACTAAAATGCTCGAAAGATCTTTGGTGATTAGTGTTTTACAGGTGCATACATCGATTTCTCACTCAGATACCTGCTTAGATTGTGGGGGAGGAACGTTGGCTTGTTCTTTGATGATAACTTCTCAGGACATAAGTCTTTTTAATAGTAAAAAACAAAAAAAAAAAAAAAGGAAAAAAAAAGAAGAAACAGCATGAAAGCACTATCCCTTGATAGAAACCATGAGTTCTGTTTGAATATTTAGGAGCCGCCGAATTGCTATAGTGCGAGGGCTGGACTTTGTGCCATTGGCCAAGAGTGTGAGTGAGCACATCAGAGTTCGGTCCAGCAGTTGACTGAGAAGATGGTTCTAGATTGGCAGAAGTGGCCTCACTGTAATATAGACGCAATCGGTGGGATCTATAACTAGTCTGTTTAGTTACCATAAAGAGAGCAGGACTAAAACAATTTCTCAGTTGGGCTAGGCAAGGTGAGGGAAAGGCACAGGAACATAGGGGAAGGGAATCTGATATTGTTTTGCACACCCAGGGTTATGGTCATACTAATTTGTAAACAGAAAATAGCTGGCCAGATCTTTTTTTTTTTAAGATTTTTTTTTATTTATTTGAGACAGAGAGAGAGAGAGAGAGAGGTGGGGAGGGGCAGAGGGAGAGGGAGAAGGAGACTCCCCGATGAGCAGGGAGCCCGATGCGGGACTCGATCCCAGGACCCCGAGATCATGACCTGAGCTGAAGGCAGATGCTTAACCAACTGAGCCACCCAGGTGCCCCTGGCCAGATCTTTTTGAGTGTGGTTGTCTCTCTTGTGCCCCTGAATTCTGTATTAACGGTAACGATACTTTTACGTGGTAGCATTTAAACCATAATACATAAAATTAAGGAAAAAATATGTTACGTATTAATGATAATTTTGTACTTGCAAGACATTCTGCAATTTCAGAGTTCTTTCACCAGATCCTCCGGTTAATTGGGGGCAGGGTTGTTATTTCCATTTTAAAGAAGTAATAATTGAGGCTCGGAGCTTACGTGACTAGCTCAAGGTCACACAGTTAGACCATGAAGGTGCTGGGGCTCCACATCAAGCCTTTACATTTCTAGGTCAGTGTTTCTCTATACCCAAAGTCGCCAGAGTGGGAAATTGTTCCTAAAATGTCATCTCTTTTGGGATTTAGCAGTAAGTGAGTAAGTTGAGAAAGGAGCCCGTTGAAAGGATGGCCATCATTTACACTTCAGACCCTCTTATTCTCCTAAACTACTTACTAGAAATTGAAATTAGCACGTGCATGTCAATTAAAATTAAGTTGCCTTTCCAACCATTTAAGTTGAATTATCTTTCAGTCATTTGAAAATGCAGACAGGAAGTGTTTCAACATAAAGACTTGGGCACCATTCTGGCTGGTATTGTGTTTTGAGTCTGCTGGGCATTATATATATATATACATATATTTTTTTTTCCTGAGGAAAATATCTTTTGTGTTTTCCCCTATGAATGAATTAAACAGGATTGTTAGAGATAATTTGGTGACGAAAGGATTAAAATATTGGCGAATGATATTAAAGAACATCGTGATTATGACTGAGCAGATTAAGACTGTGTCTCTGTGACACCAAACATCTGGATGAAAATGGGAAAAAAAATTTAAAATCCTTGATTGTTTTCTTTACTTGACACTATACATCTGGATCTTTTAAAAACATCTGTGTTTTCGACTCTTATTTCCCAGGTTTTCTCTGCGTGTTTGGCCTCATGTACAGAAAGGTGGAGAAAAAATTTGAATACTGTTATTGCTGAATTAGATAATAAAATTATTGCCTTTAATTAATCTGCAAATATTAACCAATTATTCTATTTAACATAGCACTTAATGAATAAAATTTTCCACGAGGCAAATAAATACAGAAAGAAAGATGTAATTAGGTGATTTAAGAATAAAAGTTGGCTTAAGGCATTATTTCAATCTTGGTCATCGTTTACTGACAGCAATTTCCTTGGGCAAAAACCTTTTTCGGTCTTCAGACAATTTTCCCTCTTCGACAGTCGTTTCTCCATGTGTGATGAGGGTCTGTTAATTCACAATGTGTTTTGACAATAGTAAAATTTCATAAACACTTAATAACATATGAGATACATCTAGTAACAGACATTTTCTTTGCCAAGTGAATTATCCGGCCTGATAAAATCAGTGTAAACCCACTCTCCAACCAGCCTCCTGACATGCCTGAGGCTGAACCCCAAAGAGGAATCAAATGAAAACAGGACTTCAAAGACTTTGCTGCAATGAAAAGCACCTTATGTGACTGACTATTTTTGTGATCTCATCTAAAAAAAGTTATCATAATTATTGAACATTTCCTCTGTAGCTTATTCTCAATCCAATCAGTTATAATGAAAATAGTCTGCTTGCTTTTTATATTCTCAAGTTTTTGGAATGATTAGTGCTTCCTTGAGATATCCCATTAATTGGACACACAACCCAGATAAAAAGGCTGAAACCCGAGAGTATATAAAAAAACATAAGGTTGTTGCAATTTAAGTGCCTTCAAAAGATCTAATTTGATTTTTAAAAGCAGTTCTGCAGATGTGAAAATTAAAGGCACGCAGAAACAAGATGTGGTTTAATGAATGTGTAGGTAAGAAACATTTAGAGGTTTCAATAGCCTTATTCGGATTTTTTTATTTTTCTTTTTTCTTTTATTTTTTATTTAGCTGTTAGGTTGGAAAGATCGAGGCTACCACACAATGGAAATTACTGAATTTTATGGGTTGCTATTTCTTTATTGAACTGCCCCATTTTTTTCTTGCCCACGGTATTTCTGAAACAACTTGATATTTCTGTGTGCAGGTTTTCAATCCTAGCACCCATCACTCAGATTTCAAATTCTAGTAGAGGGAAAGGGTCTCTCCCTTTGGTTTGTCTTAGCTGTTTCATCCATGAGCTTGTCCCCCTCCTACCATGAGCGAAGTGTACGCTTATTCCCATTAAAAAAAAGGAAGGAAGGAAAGGAAAGGAAGGAAGGAAAGGAAAGGAAAGGAGAAAGGAAGGGAAAGGAAAAAGGAAAGGAAAGGAAAAAGGAAAGGAAAGGAAAACTTTTCTACTGGCTCTAATGACATCTTCAGTCATTAGTGAGTTAATAAAAATCTCAAAGTCATCTGGGGCTAGATAAGGAGGAAGAAAGAGAAGTATTGTACGGTAATGACAGGCTCCCTGGCTGCCCTCGGAGATGTCATGGGTCAGTCATGTTAAGAATGTGTGCGTCCAATCATCTGCTGATTTTTATCAGCAAGCCTTCCAGCAGGAACTGACAAGGGCCAGTTTGGGAGTCACGATGAATAAACAATGACTTTTTGGATTGTTGGGGGCTGTGTAATAGAGTGAGGGGTTTATAGGTACTAAAACATGATGACATTAGCAATCAATATACCAATTACCGGACAAGTTATTGGATGAGGCATTCCCAGGTCTTCAGCCGTCTTGCACTTTGAAAAGGCCTCGAGGAGGGAGACTCCCTGGCTCAGCCAGGGGACCAAGAGCCAAGGCCCCGATCTAAGAGGCAAGCCTTGCTTCTCTGGCTGAAGTAGTACAGACCTGCATGTTTTGAATTGCTTGGGGAGTTTATTAAAAATCCAGATTCTTCTGGAGTCTCTTTCCTAGAACTTCCATCTCGGGCTGTGGCTTGGGGTTTATTATGGCCTGTTGGATCGGGCACGTGAGGGAGCTGCTATACAGCTGTAGCTCTCAAAGCGGGGTCCCCGACCAGTAGCATCAGCATCACGTGGGAGCCTGTTAGAAATGCAGATGATCCGGGCGCCTGGGTGGCTCTGTTGGTTAAGCATCTGCCTTCGGCTAGGGCTCAGGCTCAGGTCCTGGTGGAGCCTGCTCGGTGGGGAGTCTGCTTCTCCCTCTCCCTCGGCCCCTCCCCACCTCAAAGAAATAAAGAAAATCTTTAAAAAAGAGAGAAAGAAATGCAGATGTCCAGGCCCCTCCCCAGACCTACCGAAACAGAAGCTGGGGGCGTGGCTCGGAGACCTGTGCTTGGAAACAGCCTCCACGTGATTCTGAGGCACCTTACAGTTTTGAGAACCAAAGCTGGAGAGCAAAGATCCTCACCAAGGGTCCTGCTCTCGTCCATCACCCCTCGTGAGTGGTATGTTACTCAAACTAGCTAAGCGGCAGAAGTGTGCAAATACATGATTTACTTAAAAAATTCAATGAAGGTAAACCCAAGCTTATTGCCAGACTTACGCCACCCTTCTCGCACCCTGCTACGTTTTCTTGAATGATCTTGATGCATGAGTGACTTTGATTATAGGAAGGGAGGAATAAACATGGCTTTCGTCTAAGAGGCAAGTGGATTTGTTAAAAATCTTCAGAGGCGAAAAAATCATCTGTAAGAAAAAAAATCAAGGTATATGGAGTGTACATTTGTAAATGTAACTAATATTTGTCTGGGCATTCAATGCCCACGGGCTCTTGCATTAATTAGAGAGATGTGCTTTAAAAAAAAAATAGCCACCGTCCCTAAACATGCAACTGGCCCCGGTAGGAAAGGAAACTCTGCATCACCCAACGTTGGCGTAGCAGAAGGAGAAGAGGAATGGCAAAGCTTTCTTGCAGGGAACTTACGGATGTCTCGTATTTTGGCTGGGTCTCACTGAAGGGACTGCCCAGAGCTTACTGAACTCTCAGAAGAGGCAGGCTAGTCTGCCAGATGCGCAGTAGGTTTAAATATATTTCCCTGAGTATGTTTCAGAGAACAATGCCGAGGTTCTAAACATTAATACTAAAAGAAGTCTGGGCCAAGCGAGAAACCCCGGGTTAAATGGAGTTAGGATCGTTTGCAGCAGAGCCCCCTACCACGTTACTATACACTGTAATTCTCCAGGAGAGTGTTGCCCAATGGATTTGATCAACAAAACCCTTTGATGAAGGATAACCTTATAGAGCGAGCGTTTCGAGGAGTAAACTTTAGGAACCATGGATTCGTACGTTTTAAGATGGCAAACACCTGTGGGCAGAAGGCAGTTATTCTCTGTGTTGTACAATAATGGCCCTCTTTCTTTGTTATAATTTATTAAATCCTCTGTGTCTGGCGTCAACGTTAATTATGTGGTGGCTTGAAGCCAATGAGAAGTTCGTGTAACCATCACCAAAGAGTTAAATAAGTTGTCCAGCTAGTGATGGCCAGGTTAAATCATCCCTGAATTTTTGGCATAGCTCCCAGAACAGGTTCTCATTAAAACAAAACAAAACAAAACAAAAAAAACCACAAAAACCAAAAGAGAGTCAGAGGAGACAGAGAAAAAAAAAATCTGGATTTTACTAGTTAGATTACACTGTGTTTTCCCAGAGAGATAATTCCATCAGGACTCCTTCATGTCGTCGGAGACTTCATGCGAAAGCAGATGTGTCCCTAGCCTGATATGGAAAGTCCTTGTGCTCCCCATTGACAGCACTGCCCTGACAATTTCCGGCTCACTGGGTTCCAGAAGGCTGCGGTGGTCGGAGCCACCTTGGTTCCCACACTGGCTCTTCCCGAAGGTGAGCCGTGGCTGGGGACGTGCACCGCAGAGGTCAGGTGAGTCGGGAGCCGAAGCCCATCCCGGGCTGTAAAACTTCTTGGCCGGAGCTGTGCGTTAACGCCAAATGTTAATTCTTGCTGGGGACACGATGTCTTATAAATGTTATGAAAGAATATCATTTTCCCTGCAGAAGCGAAGGTACTTTTAAGGCCATGTTAAGAAAGAAAGGGATTCCTTTTCCAAGTAACATCTGTAGGTCACGTGCTTGACTATAAATTGCTTCTTTGCTAAAATCCCGCCCCCGCCCCCAGCCCCCCTCCATTGTTCCTCAAGAGTTGGAAGGCATTCTCACGTGGAAGAAAGAATAGAACTGAAGTGGCATCTGAAAGATGCCTAAAGATGAAAAAATAAACACACAAAAACGCTAAACATAGAAAGCCCTCCGCCCCACCCCCATGCTAATATTTGTCCTGTCTTCTCAGTGGTCCTGCAAGTCCATGCAAGACTCGGAACTCATTCGGATATGTCTCTGAATGAAAACTAACAGCGCCAAGTCGGCTCTGGGAGGTCTTAAAGCCCTATTTTCATCTCCTTGGTAAATATATCCCTGTTGACCCGCCATGTGCTTCCCAGCTTTGGAGACACAAGGCGTTTGCGGGAGGGCATTCGCTCCGCGCCCAGTTCAGCCGAGTGAAGGGAGGTTTACCTACTGACTCGTCTGGGTTGTTATGGAGTTGAATATTTCTCCCCTTTCTATTCTTTGAAATGGTTTGAATTAAAATAGCTTACTCAAGGTCACTGGAGGCATATGGTCCTGCTCAAAACTTTAAACAAAACATTAGTTTTTACAACCTTTTGTAATTTGGTATTGTATACAACATGGTTATATGCAGAGTTTCTGTAATCTTTTCAGCGGTGACAGAAATATGAGAAGCAAATTTATAAGCCATTTAGTGAAGCATTTAATCAATTTCATGCATAGGAAATAACTCCGATTGCTTTGCTTTATCAATCTTTCTCCCTGGGAGAACTCCAGTCCACGCGATACCTCCAGACGCTGGCTGGGGGAATGGGGGAGGTGGGGGAGCTGGGGGGCCAGAGTGCGGGGACAGGGCTGGGGAGGGTTGGAGAGTATGCTCAAAGCTCTCGATGCACTTGAAATAATCAGGGACTTCTAAAGTCTCCCTATGAGGGCTGCCAGCATCTCCGAGCCTTCTAGAGGCTGTGAATCAGATTCTGTCTGTGTGTATTTCACGCAGAAAGTATGGGTCTAATGTTTAGAAGTTTTCAGGGCCTTTTCCTGCAAAGTTACTCATTAAACCCCCTTTCCCGGAGTGCCTCTCACGTGCTCAGCACGGGAGACCCTGTCTAGCTTTAGGCTCAGAGAAATATTCCGCGGTTCTTGCTTTCCAACACGGGAAAAAAAGAAAACAACTTACATTAAAGCTGCCTTGTGCATCAGGGAGTCCAAGCAACATGCCCCAAATAACTGAAAACCCACCAAAGTGGTCTTTTGCAAGCAGAGATAGTTTAGCATTTTCCAGAATATTTAAACTGCCTTTTGGGGCTCGTGTTGTGATTCTCTCTTTGAATTGCTTAAAAGATTAATCCAGCTCTTGGCGACATAGTGGGTTAATATTTTCTTTTCTGTGGTGGGCTAGAATCCCTCTTATAACACTTTCCCCCAAACACCATCAAGTTCTTAAGTGAAAAAAAATCCTGAGGGAGCACAAGACGATCTTGCAGTAATCACTATCTGCTAAACTATATTAAAGTCGCATTAGCTCTACCTTGTCCTCTAAGATTGGAACTCATCTAAAGGTACTGTAGACATAGTTTCTCATTTAGAAAATAATTTGCTTCCACTTATTTCTGAACCTAGAAAAATATTCCAGTGAATAAATTCCAATCGAGATTATTGAGTTCTGATTTCAAGTCAGCTCCGTTCATGGATCTCATTTCGGGAAGTTATGGCGTTGCACATTCCTTTTTAAAATATGACATGCACAGTGATGTCCCTGAGGTGGCGAGTCAATGGCATGTCATTTGATCTTTATTTGTCCCTGTCATTTAAGCTGTGGGGACCACACAACTGCATGGAACAGAGTTGCTTTGGGTGATCCTGTATGAAATTGGTAACTCTGAGGGAGATTGGCCAAAGGAGGTTTCCATATCTGTCTGTCCATCTATCCATTGCTATTCAACCATTAACTCCTGGATTAACCCAGTACCTCACTGACTTTAAAAAGGAAAAAGAAAAATAAAGGATCATTTTAGAGGAAAGAGGTCTTTGGTACGAGAGCAGATATTTGGCAGGAAAAAAAAAAAAAGATTCCTTTGGGCCAAGGTATTTACAGTTTTCACAGAAATTTTGAAACTCAAAACAATTACCACACACTTATAGTTTTGTGAGTTTAGAGCCGAAGGCTAACGTCCTCTGTGCCACTACCTCCAACTTCAGTTGCTTTCTCCAACTTCCTTGACATTATCTATGATTGCAAAGTTTTCGTTTTTTTTTCCTATCCAAAGAACTGCTAAAACACATGTCACATTCAGCAACATATCATTGTGTGCTTGATAGTTTCACTCATCAGTGTCTTGGAGATCTTCCCTTGCTAGTCACTCTTTGTAAGTGCTTCAAGAATTTCCCATGGTATGGCCATACCAATGCTCGTCGAGTCATTCCCATACAATGCGCACACAGATTCCTACTCCATTTTTGCTCTCATACACAGTGCTGCAGTGACTATCCCTGGACGTACTTCCTTATGTACTCGAGTATTTCTCTCCTATGCCCATATGTGTTACACTCGTAATACTCTTATGCTATGAGTATTTATCCAGCATGGGTACTTAAAGTGAAATTGCTGGGTATGCACATTTTATTTTCTGATAGCTACTGCCAAATTATGTAGGCAATTTAATTTTTTTAAATTTTATTTATTTATTTGACACAGAGAGACACAGCGAGAGAGGGAACACAAAGAGGGGGAGTGGGAGAAGGAGAACAGGGAGCCCGATGCAGGGCTCGATCCCGGGAACCTGGGATCATGATCTGAGCCGAAGGTGACTGAGCCACCCAGGCGCCTCTAGCAAATTTAATTTTTAGATGAAAGTCCTACTAGAATCTCTGATACAACTTTTCTCAATTCTACTCCAACCTACACGTCACTCAGTCACTCTTATTCTTTGTTAAAAACTTTGCCTTTGCTTCTCCAAGAAGATGGAGAACATCCAAGTGCCTTCTCATTGACTTTTCTTTGTTCCAGGGTGAGCTGGGCCAGCCAGCCTCATCACTGGCCAAATGTCTAGAAGTCGGGATGCTCAGCCCATTGAGGTGGCCAGCTAACCAGAGATTGTGCGGCAGCCACCAAAAAAACAGACCAAAACAAACCTATTACTCATCCTTTACAAATGTGTTCGTGAAGTCAATCACATATTTCCATTTCGATCATAACATCGATGCCCAGATTCAAATAATTATTTCAGACAGTTTCATACCAAAGGCCTATAGATTTTTACATTCGAGAAGATAGCCTTGTAACAAGCTGGTGTTTGCTTAGGACTTAGGGCCAAGGAAAGACATTGTTATGGAACAACTTGTTCCAAGTTTTCCATTGTTATGGAAAACTTTCCTTGTCTCCTTCACTCAGTGAATTTTTGTTCCGCTCTGTAGACCTTCTACCCATGTCCTCCTCTCCATTCTCCAATGCTGCCTCTTCAGACCCTTCCCCTTACCAGCTTTTGAAACCATATAGGAGCTCCATATTTACCCCAGCACATCCTACTGTCGTCCACCCCATTTCACCGACTCAATCTATGAAACGCAAACCTAGTTCGGATTAGCTCTTATTGCAAAAATTTCCTATTATTCAGGCTCTTCGTCCTACCGTTCAAAGTCCTCCATGGATTTATCTCCAGACCAGTCTTTTAAAACATGTTTTCTCCTCCTTTATATACCTTTTACTTAGCAAAACAAAAACGGTCACGATTCTCGAAATCTTGCTGCTTCTCTGCTCTTCTCATGCCCTAGATCCCCCTTCCCTGAACTCCAGAGGAGACCTTATTCTCGAAGTTGCATACTTAATGTGGCTTCTGCCATCTTCGTCATGCTCCACCACAACCAATGTCACCATCATTTGGGGGGACAGCTAACAAGGAAGGGAAAACGGAACTCCGATGTTGGGCTAGTTCTATGTGAAATGGCTGGACTATGATCTCAATAAAGGTTAAGCAGATTCTAAGTGATGGAGAGTAATGTGTTTTCAATTCTACAGGCTAAAGCAGAAAGTGAGAATGTAATCGAATTACAGCTGTATTAAAATGCTAGGCTACAGCAAGTTTCTCTTCAGCTCTACTCTCGTGCAGGCATCTAATCAGGAAATGGCCGACGATGTAACCCATGAATTATTTGTAACTCAGAACCTTTAAGTGCAATGAAGCTAACCCCATTATATGAATAACATATTTAGTCTATATTATGTATAGTAATTCATGGATGAAAATGATACTTTTGGGTCTCTTAGTAGAGCATGCACTTCCAGCAGATTTTTCAGATAAGAAGCATTGATTTTATATAGTCTTTAAAAATTTTGCCTCCTCCCCCTTCTAACTGATGGTATACACTTATGAGGGGCCTAATGTAAGTTAGCAAAGCAGTCCTGGTCACAGACCAACTTCTTCTTTTCTTTAAAGATCATTGTCAACTCTTGGGATTGAATCTCTAAAAACTCTAAAACGAGCTGTTAAAAGGTATTTCTCATAATGAAAAATTAGAAGCCAACTACATAGCCAAGAGTCGTAGATTGATGCCATACACACAGCATAGCAATATTGAAGTGCTCTGCGGGCACGAAAATGCTGTGAAGTCTATAACCATACGGAAAACTAGCTTTGACATAAGGAAAGTGAAATTGCGAGCCCACATGTAAACTTAACTTTCTATGCATATGGCCCGTGAACTTGTCAGGGTGGCAGAATTGCAAGTAATTTTATTTCTTTAAAATTTCTTTTATTATATAGTGAAATAGTGAGTGCCTGTCAGAATCTGAGCGTTGCACTAGCTGTATTTCTCCCAGCTGAGTGGTGACAATTGGGCTGGAGGAAGAGAATTTCTTCCTCTGTGACCCCGGAATGGTGGCTGGAGGGCTTCCCCCTAAGTAGGGCAGAGTACGAGTTGCCCTTACAAACAAGGAGAAATTGCACCAATTCCACTCAAGGAGACTGGTTTAAACAAACACTTGTAAGAGGAACCTGATGCTTTAGCACGAGGGTAGAATTCGTCATAGCTTCCCCAGCTACTATAAACACACCCGTGTCTCTTGATCTTGATGGACTGATTATCTTATGGGGGTAGGTGGGGGGGGGGGGGACAAAGAAAAGTAGCAGATGGGATTGCCAGAGTGCTTTACTTGTCTTCAAGGAACTGTGGAAAATGGGAGAGTTAGTGGAAATTGAGGTATGTGCAAATGGTGATTTACTCGCCCCAAAATTTCAAGGAGACTTTTGGAAATACTTGAAATACTTAGATACTCCATGAATTAGATGCTGAGTTTCAGCAAAACTTAGGAGAAAATCTTGATTGGATATTTTGTAATTTTTTATCAGAGGGTGATGGAAATCTAGAATGTTAGAATGGGAAGGAAGTTGGGGATAGAAGCAGAGCTCACTTGGGTTCTGTGTGGGTTCACTAAGAACATTCTATGTCATCCTGGCTTATTTTGTCTTTTTTTAAAATATTTTTAAAGATTTATTTATTTTAGAGACAGAGAGAAGAGAGTGCATGAGTTGGGGGAGGGACAGAGAGAGAGGAGAGAGAGAATCCTCAAGCAGACTCCTTACTGATTGTGGAACCCCACGGGGGGCTTGATCCTGGGACCCTGAGATCATGACCTGAGCCAAAATCAGGAGTTGGACGCTTAACCGACTGAGCCACCCAGGTGCCCTTGACTTATTTTTTCTGATTAGGTGAATACATAGTAGGAAAGGGACGCTGTAGACCAGTGCTCTTTAAATTGTAAGGTGTGTAGAGGAAGTCACTTAGAGATCTTGGTAAAATGCACATTCCCGTTCAGTATGCCTGGGTGGGGGTCTAAGATTCTTCCTTCCTAAGAAGCTGTTTGTCCACAGACCATACTTTGAGTAGCAAGATTTTAGATCATGGGCTCCAAATATGGCTTGTTAAAAACCAGATTCCTGCGCTGTATGTCCAAAGTTGCTGATTCATTAAGCATCAGACTGCATTTTTTTCAAGCTTCCAAGGTAATTCTATTATGTCATCTCATCAGAAACAACAGCTTTAGGGGCACCCAGGTGGCTTAGTCTGTTAAGCATCTGCCTTCGGCTCAGGTCATGATCCCGGGGTCCTGGGATGGAGCCCCACATCAGGCTCCCTGCTCAGCAGGGAGTCTACTTCTCCCTCTCCCTCTGCCCCTCCCCCTTACTCATGCTCTCTCTGTCAAATAAATAAATAAAATCTTTAAAAAAAAAGAAACAATAGCTTTAGACACTACGTAACAAATCAAAATATCTTATAGTTTTGATTACAACAGATTAGGTATATTTGTAACTGGTTGGACTTTTATTCAATGCTAGATGAAATTAATTCCTTCTACTTCTGTACAACTTCTCTGCCTTGTACTTACTTCTATCTATTATTGCATGTTCCATCTTCTCTTCCGGTATAACTTCGTTTTTCCTACACGTGCCCTCCTTCTTACCAGCGCACCCTTAATGGACTACTTTGTAAGCTCAGTTACTTCCCTCTGAACTGAACTGGGGACTGACTTTTTCTGCGTTCCTGAGCTTCAGGCTCTCCTGTGGCCAATGACGATGATGACACTTTCTCATATCGACTTTGATGAGGACCAAATAAGAAGCAGCCCGAAAGAGTATCCAGAGCTTGACGTGATAAATCAGGAAACCTAGATTCTAGACTATTGTCTATCAGATTTGATGTGACCTCAGACAGCCCTCTGACTCTCTCTCACCAAGAGCAAGGAGGTTTTAGAAAGTATGACGTGCTAAATAAACTGGGGAGAGTTTTATTCTTCATGGTTGGAAAATAAATTATTTTTTTAGATTGGCAAAATTAACGCCCCAGATTAATTGAACAGCGTTTACTCAGTGTCATTAATTTTTATGTGAATTCTCCTGTCAATAGTGGTTTTGTGAATATCTATGAGAGGAGTCCAATTGATAAGCATCGCATTCACCTGAAACATACGTGAAATTCCCCCACCCTTGCGTGACTCTAGCTGGGGACCACAGTTTTCCACCACGATATGTGGCGATTACTCTCTTCCATGTGGTGCAAAGCCATTGTGAAAGCACAGTGCCATTAGGACCCTCCATGTGTGTCTTGCTATAGTTCCAGTTTTCAATCCCTCTTTGGCTTCGGCCAGAGAAAAAGCCAATGATCGCGCGTGAACTCTGCTTGCTGCCTCTAGGGCCACCGTCTCCTACTGGGCTGTGAAATCAGCATTCTTGTGATGATGTCTTATTTGTAGCATTCTTTCCCTACACTTGCATGGATTTCAGAAACAAGAAACACAGACGACTCCTTTTTTACATTAAGCAATTTTTTTTTAGGGTTAGTCTGAAGATGTCTACTGAAGAGAGTCCAGCTAACTACATGCAAGTATGAACTTCTTAAGGACCAGAAAAAGGTCAGTTGCAAATGGTAAAGGTGCGAGAGAATATGGCGGGCTAAGAAGATGGGCTCCGATGACCTGGGCTCTTCTTTTGACTTTACAGCCTTCTTGTTGGGTGATGTTAGGTAAGTTAGCTCACCTCTCTGAGCTTCAGTTTTCTTCTCTGGGCAAAGAGTTAGATGAAAGGAGGCAGTCAATTCTATTAGAATCTATCCTGATAAGAGCAGAAATCTCTGTGTCGTTCCCCAATGTACTCCAAATGCCCAGAAGGGTTGTCTGCACATAGTCGGTGCTTGATGTTTGTTGAATGAATAGCTTCCTTCCGGAGTGACAGAAAATACAGAAGCCTTTCTCTGAGCTCCCTTTGCAAGTGTCTTCACGTTCTCTGAAAGTGAGGCTTCACTGGAACATTCTTATCGCTGCTGCTTAATAGTCAAATGGCCCCAGTGTTTTGTTTACCATGCCTGACAAAAACGAGTGGCACAGTTAAAGGTCTAAGCGCTCTGTGGACTTTTACATCATCCGAAGTGTTTATTAACTCGAACGGAAGTAGATGCAAATATTTGAAGCTTCAACCAAGTTTAGTCTTTTTTTTTTATTATTGTTTACAAAGCAAGGTATTTTATGGATGTAATTTATACATTGAGTGGAAGAGGGCTATTCCCAATATTATCTTTATCTTCTAGACATAAATAACAAACAACTCCAGTAATCAAAATTTACTACGATTGTAATAGATTTTGGCAGAGTTTATGTATTGCAGGCAAAGCTAACATAACGCTGAGTTCCAAGGATAGAGGCCAGGATTTTTAGTTTGGCTTTGTTAAATGGAAAAAAAAAATCTACTACTGTATTTGCAGGTTTTACTACATTCAAGAGATTAATTTTCATAAATAAAATACTTTATGCCGGCTTCTCATCAGAAAGTTGAAATTATCTGAGGCAATGTAACCACTAAAAACTTGTATACTATGAAAATATTTCAATAATTAATGCATGCTCCATCTAGAGTAATTGACAGGAGGTCATAAACGTAATGGGCCATCTGTGTTTGATTTGTATAAGAAAATGCTTAAAGGGATAGGCAGGTAATTCAAGCTTCTCTGGCAAGGAAGATTTGTTCCAACTTCTCCAAGTAGCAGAGCCATTTACTAAAGGGGTTTTCCTTTCTTAAAGTCTTTTCCAGATTTCTGCTGGAGCTATGCACTTCTCCCTGCTACTGATTCTAAAGTAACAATCCCCCAATCTCCTTTAGAGTTTTGGTGTATATGTGGATCACGGCCATCCTCAACAATTATACTTGGCTCTCCTAACCATTTCAATAGCAACTTGAAAGCCATATGTCTGATAAAAAAAAAAAAAACAAAAAAAAAAACAAAAAAACAAAAACAGGCTCACTCCAAAGCTATGACTTTACCATTCATTCTGCCGTCTGACCACTTCAAAAATTGGTTTTGTAATTTTTCCTCAACTGTCAGTAAACCAACAACCTTGCCTATATATCTGTAAAGAAAAAGTAATAGGACCACTAGGACTCTTAGTAAGATTTCTGTAATTCACTCCTTTGGGAGTGGATCAGAGTCACAATATTTTAAGATGTAAAATGGTCTTGGTGGACATCAAAGGAAGTTCTAGAGTTCTCTGGAAACCAGAGAGTGCTGAATAATCACCTGTCCTGAGATCCAGACCCACAAATTCATGCAAGAACACACATTCAACTGGAGTGGGTTGAGCATTTATCATCTGACAGGTCTTGTGCGAAGCAATGATTATGTCGAAAGCCACCCGTCTGATTGGCTGGACTAAACCAACAAGGTCCCTGCATTCATGGATCTTCCTTTCTAGTAAATGCAAAATTTTCCTTACATATCTCAGAGATACCATAAATGCTATGCCTCGAAAACTAAATGTGCTATCTCCCCTAACTACTTCTGCCACAAAAATCTGTTCCTCCTCCTGTGTGCCCTGATTCGGGAAAATATGGCACCATCTTCTTTATTGCTCAAGGCAAAAACCTAGGATTATCCTAGGCTCTTCGTCTTTCCTCTTCACCAAAACAGTTCACAAGTTCCGTCCTTGCTAACGACTTACCATTGTTTGACCCTGCTTCCTTTTTTCCATCCTTAACTGTGACACCCTTAATTCAGTTCCATATATATATAATTTTGGTCTGGAATATTGCAACAGCCCGCTGTATTACATGCTTACCAATCTATTCTTCATACTATTGCCAGAATGGTATTTTCAACATTAAAATGCTAGCACCATTATGTCATTTCTTTATAAAAAGTCCTTGCTGTAAGAGTACTACAATTACTTTGGAAGCAAAATCGGGCAACTTCTTAACATGGTGGAAGGAAGACTTTTGCAAAGATGGGCTGGGCCTGATTCTACGGGGCCACCTTTTGGCACAGATCCTGCTCCGTTGTCACACAGAAGTGTATTCTTTGAGCACAGTATCGTACCTTACTACCTTTGAACAAGTAGTTCTCTCTCCCTGGAATCCTTGTCTCTTCACCCATCAAACTCAACTCACACAGTTGATGCCTTCTTTCCACACAGCTACTCTTCCTTGATACTTGCCTGGGTTATTAGTGGCTCCTTTTAGAACATTCTGGAACATTCTATGGTAGGTAGCGTTAACACAGATCTGTCTACCTGGCTCACAAGATCACAGGGGGCCTGCATATGGGAGATGTGTTGAATAGAAGGTGTTAAAGGATATTCATCATGGGCCCATCCTTGAGCTATGCCTGGTCTAAGACATAATAGAGTTTAAAGCCAATTCTCACGAATATTTGTCTTTAAGCAGGCTTGGCAACAAGATGGTCCCTCTCTTCTTTCTCCCATCCTGTTATTTATTTGAAACCAGTGGTTAAATCATTCCCATTCTTCTCTTTCCAAAGCTAATTTTTTTAAGTGTCTTTAGTGTTTGAGTACTTATTAATATTCAGTTATATCCATTCTTACGACTCTTATTTACAAACACATGGCTTTTAATACTTTTAACCTGTGCCCTTCATGTTTTCCAAAAACTTCTGAGAGAGATACAAGAAAAAAGTTCTACTTATTTTATTCTGATTTTTGAAATACAAGAGAGTTTTTCAGTTCCACTATGGCATTCCACATAATGCCAATTGGCTAACTAAAAATTAAACAAACAAACAAACCCACAATTCCCCCAAGCCCAATTCCTTATGTATTTGATGTCACAAAGATAGAATATCTGAGTGTTTAACTGAAATTTTCATTTTTCAGAGACATTTTTCTTTTTGAGCAGACATGAACCCTCTCTTTCTCTTTTATATGCGTAAAAAAAATCAAACGGCTATCTTTCTGATTTTAATCAGAAAATAGAAATATAAAATATAAATTCAATAAAAAAACTCTGAATTCCACTCTTTACTATTTCCTGAATATGTGTTCATTATCATTAATATATAAAGTGGACATTCAGAGTGGTTAAGAAAAGTAAAGCCTTTGGGGCGTGTGGGTGGCTCACTTGGTTACATTTCTGTCTTTGGCTCAGGTCGTGATCCCGGGGTCCTGGGTTGAGCCCGGTGTCAGACTCCCTGCTCAGTGAAGAGTCTGCTTGTCCCTCTCCCTCTCCACTGCTCTCTCTCTCTCTCTCTCTCAAATAAATAAATAAATAAAATCTTAAAAAAAGAAAAGACAAAGAAGGGCTTTGAAAATTGTTAATGAATATGGTTAACTATATATGGAAGCAAAGGGGTAGTTCGTATAGTATAATTCTGTTATAACAGGAAGAAAGTGCAGTAAGCGGTTAAGGAACCTTAATTTGTGATTGTTTCAACATGGCTAAGGGCACTCGGTTTCCCGTGTTCTATAGGATGCCACTGAAAGGGGACACAGGAGGGTGACATGGGTCAATCTCTGTTTCTCTTCCTGCACCAAGCGTATGGGGTTGGTTTTGCCTATAATGCATTGGACTAGTTCTTGATTTCATCCTGACGATCTGAAGAATTTTTATGTATTTTTTCTATACATTCACACACTAAAAAAAAAAACCAAAAAACAAATAAACCAATATTAAACAGCTACAGACTTTCCCACCCAGATGTTTAGAGTTCAAAGCAAATAACGCTACGATAGGCCAGAGGCAACTTAGCCATCTATCAAACAAATGCACAGCCTGATGAGACAGCAGATTAAAAGCTTAACCGGGGACAGTTTGAGCTGTTTGAAATAAGTACAACTGTGTTTTCCACCAGAATCTAGTTTCTTCTATTGTTTTGTGATATTATAAAAGATATTATATATACTTGCTACAGAGAAAAATTAGAATATATAAAGAGCAAGACTAAGAACATTCAATCCCAAACTGAATTTTCCTTTTCATTACAAATCAGGCATTGTGATCCCATTGGTATATATCCTTGCAGGTACATAAAATTGCACCCTGTTCTACATACACAGACCTATTAATTTAATATCATTTTTTTAAAGGTTTTATTTATTTATTGACAGAGAGTGAGAAAGCACAGCAGAGGGAGCAGAAGGCAGAGGGAGAGGGAGAAGTAGGTTCCGAACTGAGCAGAGAGCCTGACGTTAGGCTCAATCCCAGGACCCTCGGATCATGACCTGAGCTGAAGGCAGATGCTTGTCCGACTGAGCCACCCAGGCGCCCCTATTTAGTATCATTTTTATGGCTTCAAACTATTTCATTTTCTGGATTTACTAATGTACCCTTATACAATTCACATTTATTAAACATTCGGGTCATTTCTAGCTTTTCTCCCTGTCAAGATACTGCTCTAACATATGTATAGTAAGACATCTTAATTGATATAATCATCTCTAGAGGTTTATGTACTTGACAAAGAAACTATTGTTTGTCAAGAAGGCATATTATATGCTACAAATCAGTTCACGTATCTTTAAAAAAATTCCAAACATAGAAGACTGAGGATAAAAGATATAAATACATCAAGCTACCATGATTCTTTATTTTAGAAACTTGGATGGTATGCCTTGTGAACAAACCAGTTCAGTGTTTGAGAGTGGCGGGTAAAAATAAATGTTTGGAAGGTGGGGTGGATATTTTAAGGGTATGTGGCTATAATAGGACAAGAGTGGACTTTGGAGGTCAATGGACAGGTGTTTGGGTCACAGTTTTCTGACTGGGCTGGTCATAACCCTTTGAGCTTCAGACTGTGTGTAGGTGGGAACCCCTCACACTATAGCTGGTACTCTGTTGGTCTGGGGAGAGCTGGCATTCTTTTAGGTTCCTGGGAAGAAGTAGGGTCTAAGAACACAAGGAGGGTGAATGTAAGATGGGGAGGAGGAGAGGACAGAGATGTGAAGGAAATACTAAAATGACTCTGTGTGCCTGAGAAATGGGGAGAGAACTTGGGGGTAGAATGAGGAGAGAGAACATGCCACCAAGTGCTAGACTGCAACTGATCCGATGATGATGGTGGTGATGATGGTGATGATGGTGATGGTGATGATGGTGATGATGGTGATGGTGATGATGGTGATGATGATGATGGCAATGATGGTGATGGTAATGATGATGATGATGATGATGATGATGGTGATGGTGATGATGGTGATGATGGTGATGATGGTGGTGATGATGGTGATGATGATGATGATGGTGATGATGGTGATGGTGATGACAATGATGGTGATGATGGTGATGATGACGATGATGGTGATAATGGTGATGATGGTGATGATGATGATGATGATGATGATGGTGATGGTGATGATGATGGTGATGATGGTGATGATGGTGATGATGATGGTGATGACAATGATGGTGATGATGGTGATGATGACGATGATGGTGATAATGGTGATGATGGTGATGATGGTGATGATGGTGATGATGATGATGATGATGATGATGGTGGCAATCATGGTGTCAACTAATGTATAACACTTACAATAGTGATGACAATAGCAGCTCATACTTCCATAGCCAAACAGGGTCTGTAAGTATTTTAAATATATTCACTATTTAATCCTCACTACACCCTATCTCACCTAGCTCCTATACCTGTTGTAAGAATTAAATAGGTTAATATATGTAAAGTACTTAAAATAGTGCTTTATAAATGTTTGTAAGTAAAAACCCCTCTTTTACTGACACAGAGAGGTTAAGCACCTTGTCTGAGGCCACACAGCTGGTCAATGGCGGGAGTGGAGTTAGAACCCAGTTATGGAGTTCTGGAGCCCATGTTGCCTCTAAGAGATCTGTGGCTGAAGTGGGGTATTAATAAGGTAGATCTGCCCCTTTCCTGACTGCATTTCACCCACAAAATAAAAACAAAAGGGGTGCTTCCTTTTTCCACAAGAATGGTCCATAAAGCTCAAGTTTTCCAATCGCGGGCACTCAGTGGCCAGCTGGTGGTGGCATGCCTTTTGTGCCATTTCACCTCATCTGACACACTCCATCCCTGTGGTCCTCTTTGGGGTGAATTGGGTAGGAAAGGCACTTTTTTGAGAGGTTTGGTGTAACATTATTTAGCAAAATAGAAACAAAATATAGACCCAACCTGCAGAAATGTCACCATTGGTAGGAAATGATTTAAAAGCTCCTTAAATAACTAGTGGTTCCAAGACCACTGGGTTAAGACTTCGCTAAGGTCTTCTATTTCTTGCCCTTTTCCCAGCTCCTCTTCCCCTTATCTTGCTTCTGCCCCTCAATTATTTACTACCTCATCACCCTGCCCCCACTGTAATGGTAATGCTAATAACAATAATGCTGCAAGCTCGTAATTGTGGAGCTCTTATTATGTGCCAGGCACATCCATGCATTATTTCATTTAATCCTCATAACAGCCTTCTGAGTAAGGAACTTTTTTAAACCTAGTTTATATGTGAATAAATTGAGGTTCTGAGAAGGTAAATCACTTGGCAGTAAGTGGAATTGGAGCCCATCTCTATCTTGCTTAAATCTGATGCCACACCTTCTCTTTTCATCACCCAATGCGTCAGAATCACCTCCACTGGGCATTCTGTTTTCCAGAATCACCCGACTCTTGGAAGATTAATAAGTAGGTGTGCATTGGCTTCTCTGAGTTAAATACTCTAGCAAGTTTTTTGCTTTCTATAACTTTAAAAAATTCTGCATATTTTAATTCTACCACAGGCAAAAAGCTGTATTAGGTACTCTGTGGTGTTACAAAGAATTATTTAAAGAGGAAGACATCCTAATCTTTGTGAGATATGTATATATATACATATGTAAGTGTATATATATATATATACACACACACACACACAAGATTATAATATATATATATGTGGTAACTATAGAGGTATGATGCTTAGCTACAAGAGTACAGTTACAATATAGTACGAGTATATAATACAGTATGAGTATATAATACATGAGTCATTTTAGCAAACTTTGTACTCAGGCGAAAACTTGTATCCTGCAATTATCTTCATTGTTTAAAAAATAAGGATCGAGGGGTGCCTGGGTGGCATAGTTGGTTAAGTGTCTGTCTCTTGGTTTCGTCTCTGGTCATGATCTCAGGATCCTGAGATCAAGCCCCATGTCAGGCCATGCACTCCGTGTTGAGTCTGTTTAAGACCCTCTCTCCTTCTGCTCCTCCCCTCACCCGCACTGCACACTCCCTCCCTCTCTCTCAAATAGATAAATCAAACTTAAAAAAAGTAAGGTTTGGGAATAAATTTTAGAAAACTCAAATTCAAAAGTAACAAAATATAATAGGAATGTAGAGGGAGGAAATTAATAAAGATGAAACCTAAAACTAAGGGAATAGAAAACAAACACAAAATGGGATAAATAAAATCAAAATTAGTTTCTTTGAAAGTTTATTGAACTAGATACACCCCTGACAAGCCTGACAAAGAGAGAAAAAGCAAGATAGATACAGCATTATCAAGGTCTATACCAACAAATAGGAAGACGAGAGAAGTTACTGGCAGATGTTCTGTATAACTCTGTGGGAATAAATTTGAAAACATAGAGGCAGTGGAAAATTCCCTAGTAAAAATTAAAAAAAAACTCTTAAAATAACTAGTTTAAGAAACATGAATAGACCAACTATTAGAGAAGAGATTGGAAATTAGGAGATCTATCCCCGAAAAAGGCACCAGACCTAGATGGTTTTACAAGTGAATTCATTACAGTTTAAAAAATCAATCTCACTGTTATCCAAAATCTATTTGACCGTAAAAAGGAAAGATACTGAAATAATTTTGTGAGGACAGATGCTCAAGTCAGTACAGGGGTGCCTGGGTGGCTCAGTTGGTTAAGCACCCGACTCTTGGTTTCAGCTCAGGTCACGATCTCGCAGTTGTGGGATTGGGCCCCAGGTCAGGGCTCCACACTCAGAGCAGAGTCTGTTTTGGATTCTTTCTACCCCCCTACCCCGCCTCTCCCAACTCACGTGCTTTTTCTCTCTCTCTCAGATATAGAAATAAAATCTTTTAAAAAGTACAGAATTTGAAGACCAATTTCTATAAAGACATAAACAGAATATTAGCAAATCAAATCCATTAGTGTATCCAAAGCATATGACACCATTACCAGATAGCGTCTATTACCAGAATATCAGAATCTATCTGAACTATTCCAGTTTTACAGAAATTGTGGGAAGGCTTCCAATTAATTATAATGGATATGATGGTGGCCAATGAATTCTTCATATGTAATTCTTAAACTCTGATACTGAGTAGCTTGGAGATTATAGAAGTGAGGTAGGGAGGGAAGGTGGACACTGGGGGAAGAGAGAGTCATTTAGTTTTAGGCCAATGCATTAGTTATTTGTGCTTACTTATTTAATTTTTAGCATATGCAAGTTGAACAGAGGAATGATAAATGAAGCACGAACCTGTAGGGGATATCTACCATGTTCCAAACCCTGGGATAGGTGGTCTACATCCATTGTCATTTAATGGTTGAATCAAGTCTGGGTTAATATGCAAACAAAGTACACACATGCACACTCACATCAATGGGATGCCTTCTAGAAACATCCATCAATTGCAGAACAAAAAGAACATATTGTTTTTAAAAAAGTCAAGAGGGGCTTATTCACAGCACGCTATTATTGAAATTGGCCCCACATGAACATTTCAAATACTTTACTGACGGATGCCATTCATGAAGCAAGAGAGATAGCAATTTTAACCGACATGTGACTTCACAGATCCTGGCATCACTTTATCAGCTCATTAAAATGATTTTGCTGGTTGGAACCACAGAGACACTGATATTCATGCAGCAAAGACATCTCGGCTCACCCTGGTTTTTCTCACGCTGCCTTAACAGGGTAAGTGTCTGCTGGTTGTACCATCTCGGAATGGAGCATTTTATAATCTCACAATGCCGGGCCTGAAGCTTTCTTTTCTATGTAGCAGAACTTTATCTAGAGACCCTTGGGATCCTGGGGAGTGTGGTGAGTCCCAAAAGAAAGGAGGAAATCTCTGGACGGATTTTTGTCACGAAGCAGTCTCCCAATTGTCCCTTTGGGGACGCTTTCTGCTACATTTGTCTCAGGCATTGCCTGGGGGATGATTTTGAGGTTTCTTTCTTCTGTTTGCCTTGAGGAAGGAGATTCTCTGCTACAGTTATCTTCCCTTGAAGACCTGCTTCCTGCTTATGGGGAAGGAAGCCCTCTTTCTTACAGGGTAGAGAGCAACAGAGCAGAACTCTGGCTAAAAGATACTGGCTAAGCAAATTTAAGCAACGCAAACTATGGACACCTCAGACACAAGACTTTGTAACTTAACCAGTTGGAGTGATAACTATTAGGTCAGTGATAGTATAAGTCTATCCTATAAACAAGGATTATAAAATTTAAATAGGGCTTTGCCCCGCAATTATGTAGGCAGCCAATGATGATAGCGAGAGAGCTACCCTGTCTTTCTGCCTCATCACTTAAAGTGACAGTATCCAGCTTTCTTCTCTGCATCTATCATAAAGACACATTGATTTCCTTTCTGGAGAAACACATATTTCTTTTCTCCCGCTAAAAAGATAAATCTGACAGATTTTAATCAAATGTAGTTGTTCACAACTACAGAAATTCGTTCAGTGCCACATATGAAAACAGAAATACACCAGCAGCTAAAAAGGAGTTTTTTTGGCCAAGTTTATTTGAGGAAAACACTTGTATTAAAACACACGTACACACACACACACACACACGTGTGCGTGCACACGCACACACAGACACACACACACACACACACAAGGTAGTGAAGCCTAGGAATTGGTTAATATTTTTTAAGATAGTAGTATATTATTTGTAGTGACATTGGTAAATGTTGGTCTCCATTAACATTTCCACTAAAACTATGCTGTCCAGATTCTCTGTTTCACCCCAAGACGCTGGAATATTGGGCCTTGGTCTTGACAATGAAGTCTTTCTCAAGATGAAAGTTGGCTTTCAGATATTTGACATATGATATAGAAAGATGGAGAATCTTCATATCTCTTATCCAACAGGCTCGTATCATTGTATTTTGCTCAGTATGTGGCTATGGCTTGGCTAACTGCTATGAAGTATTTGCATTATTTTATAATGTATTTCCCACGCATTCTGAGTAGCCTTAGATACACTGTGTGTCTAAGGAGAGCCCAGATGTCATATATATATGTTTTTTCTTTTGTATTAGATAGACGTTTAAGCTGATTTTTTTCTTAATTTTTTTTCATATAAGAAAGTCTGTGGGAGAGACGCTTAAAGTCAACAAGGCTTGATGTTTTTCACATCTACTCACTGAGTAATTCGGTTCTTCTCAGTATAGGTTGTACATGAACTGATTTTTTAATGGCGCTTTTCTAAATATTTGAGTCTTTGGCATATTTTGTCTTTTCTTCTCTGTATAGATATGACGGACTGCATTTTCATTGCAATGGAGAGATTGGATGTCTCTTGTTCACACCTACTAGCAATTTCCTGCCCAGATATCTTGGCATAATATATCTATTTCAGCTAATTTTCAGAGGTGAAGAAAAAGAATCCACATCATGAATGAAAGTGTACAGGTACAGTTTTAATTGACCATCAATCCAATCCTGCCTTATAGGGCCCATCATTTCAGTAAAGTTTTTTTTTCATTCTATCCTCATAATTTTGAATATTATATTAAGATATATGATTCAAGAATAATTGTATTTGGAAAGAAAAGTATTGAAAGGAAAGTTATTTTAATAATCCTACATCGTGATTCATAGTGTGAATAGATATATGCATTTCACTGGGCAAAAATAGAGAACTATGTCTCTTTTGAATGTGAGCTTTAAAAACTTCACCGAAGTGTGCTTTTGCTATCGTATCTAAGTTTGTGAAAATTACAAAACATTATTATTTATATGATAATGTGCCCTATACACGAATTACCTGCAATACGTTATTGGGCTAACTTTGACAACCACTGTGGTTTAAGAATGAGCTCCCAACTCTGATATTTGTCCACGATGTGCCATTTAGGGATTTTTTTTTTTTTCCTAAAAAGCATAGGGTGATCTGGGAAAGAGGGAAGAGTGGCCAAGTCAGAAGTTACCTTGCCAGAATAATATTAGAAGAGCTTGGCATTTATATTGTAAGAGGAATAAATTAACTTCTTACAGCAAAAAGGAAGAAAAGAAAGCCAGTAAAAGTGGGTGAGCTCGTTCACTTGAAAATCATAGTGTCCTCGTTAAGCCTCAGCCAAGACATTCGTGGTTAAAGATGTGTCCCAGTTTTCGTCTGGTACTGGTGTCCTCTGAAAGTTTAATCCAAAATGAAAGGCTATCCCGGCACAGAAAATAGGTGATTCTTTTCTGGAAGAATATCTGCAATGCCCCAAACCACAGCCACTAGAAGATACGAACGCGAGCACAAAATATTACTTGGATCATGATTTATACATGCTGAGCAGACAATAAACTCGCCGCCCTCCTTCGCCCCTACAGAAAATGCTACCGGCTAGCTCTAAGTAGAACCCAGTATTCCGAAGCAGTATTTCTCAAAGTTTTTTCTTATTTACAAAAGAAGCAATTCATTTTGTAGGACATTTCACACTGGCAAATGGCCAACAACAATTTTGACCCAAGCTGGGTGCAAAAGGTATCGAGAAACACAAAGCGGAAGGATATTTAGGAAACATGAAAACAAAAGGGAAGATTATTCATCCTTCCATATGGCTTTTTAAAGCCATTCACAATTATGTATCGTTTATAGTAGTTTCTATAAAATTTTTTCCATTGAGAAGGCAGAAGACTGAATAAGTTTTGTGAATGCGCCACAAAAGAAAGAGAAGAAATTCAGAATGACAATGGAATTTAGCTGATTGTTTGAGGATCTGTGGGTGGTAATGACACGTTAACCAGGAGAATAGGGAATGTGATCTCATTTGTTTTTCCAGAAGGGGATTTTAAGAACTTAACCAAAAATTAAAGTCTCTAGTGAGAGTGTGAACATAAGCAATAACAGTCCTACCACAATTATGCATCTGATTGAAAAGGTGCAGTATATCAGGGGTCTTAGAGCCAACATTGGTTTTTCTAGTTCGTGTGCATGGAAATATACTCACTTCGGGAGAGGAGAGAAATAGTGGGGCTTTCTCAATATGTATTTAGATAACTTCTTCCAGTACACAATTTAGACCATATGTCATGCCTCAATTCACGTCCTTGGCCTCTTATAATTAAACTGTATTATTTAGAAACATTTGGGGCTGAGTGGGATTCTTGGAGTTTTCGGAGTTCATTCCCTAGCTGCCAAATCAAGTCTTTTGTACACAATTCGAGCTAAACTGCAAGGCATTTATTTTTATTTTTTTTAAAGATTTTATTTATTTATTTGACAGAGAGAAAGAGATCACAGGTAGGCAGAGAGGCAGACAGTGGGAAAGGGGGAAGCAGGCTCCCCACTGAGCAGAGAGCCTGATGTGGGGCTCGATCCCAGGACCCTGAGATCATGATCTGAGCCAAAGGCAGAGGCTTAACCCACTGAGCCACCCAGGCGCCCCTAAACTGTAAGGCATTTCATTTGTCCAATTATTCACAGAGCTTCTCAAACAGTCCCATTCCCCCAACACGCCACTACTTGACAACTTTCAATCTCGTGTCTTTTTTTTTTTTTTAAAGTAATCTCTACCCTCAACATGGAGCTCAAACTCATGACGCCAAGAGTAGCCTGTTCTACCGACCGAGACAGCCAGGGGCATCCCTCAACCTGGTGTCTTAAAGATGAATGTTTTGTCACTTCTTTATTTGGGCTGGCTTTCCATTTGCTTTGGAAATCATTCTTGGAGCCCTTTCCAAATTTTCTGTAGCACCTTATAACTGGGAAGTCAAATCATGGCAAGACCATACAGACCTTGGACATGAAAAGACCCTACCTAGATTGAGTCTTGGCATGGCCAGATACTAGATGTTGGACCTCAGACCAGTTACTAGCACTTTTAAGCCTTAACTTCCGCTATGGAACATGACAATGATGATCAACCTCAAGGAAATTATGTGGCTTAACGCAGCTGATGTGCTGAAAGCCCCAGCAGAGAAGAACTCCCCCGATGATAGCTCGAGAAAGAAGTAGAACATGGGAGTGCATGACTCGTGGCTTTGAGACTTCCCCCTCTATCCCCTGCATCCCGTCATTTCTGCTCATTTTATCCACAAAGCCATATATGTGAGCCTGAGACAGCTTCCTTGTTTTTTCCCCACAATACTCCCTGCTCATCTGGCCGCAGACCACTCTAAATTTGGGCCCTCAGAACTTTAAGAGATGAAATCTTGTCTCAAAAAGTCTGACTACGGCAAAGGAAGTCGCTCTCTGGGTTCCGTTTAGTGAAAGGACTACCTCGATTCAATGAGCAACATTGTGGGGGCTGAACGCAGGGAATCCTGCTCCAAATGTGCCCAGGCTTCCCTAGGATTAGTCCCTTGGCCGTCTCGCTATGCAGCTAGTAATTCAGAGATAATCATGTTACCAAGATGCCATTTAATCTGTCTTTGGCGTATCTCAAGTTTTCATCTTCATTAATAGAGCCATCAAAGTTCCATTGGGCCTGACTGGTATTGGACACGCGAGTGATTCGCCCAGAGGGGGGGTCTGCAGTTTGCCTGGAGAGACTCTGCTTGCCAGATGGCAGCTGTTAAATCTGCCTGCATAGGGGGTGTGAGGGGGGCTAAGCTCTGCTGGCCCCTGGCCAATGGGGCTGTCCCTCACCTCTGATGACACATCGCTGCCAGGCTAGGGCCCCTGGGCCCCTGGGGCAGGGTGGGCTCCCCGCTGCCTGCTGGGCTGCAATCAGCTGGGGTAACAGAAGCCAGATGCAGAAAGCTCCCATTGCGTCTAGCATGGGCCACCGAATCAAAAGATTCCCGTGGAAAGCAGTATGGTACAGCGGACGGGTGCAAACCCGGGAGTCAGAGAAACTTGGCTGAAGATCCTGACTCTACCGATTAACTAGCTACTCGAAGTTAGGCTTATCACTTAACCTCTATGAGCCTCAGAGTCTCCCATTTGCGTGATAGGAACCTGATAGTGTCACCATGGTAGGTTCTCCAAAAAGCAGTGAGAACAGGGGAGTCAGAGGCAGACTAGTCCTTCAGTCCCATGACCCAGCTGTCCCACTTGTATGTATAGAGCCCCGGGGAAGCTCTGATCAGGTCCCTGCGGGGGTGGGATGAAGGCGTTCATCACGGTGTTGTTTGTGGTGATGAGGGCGGAGGAGCCTTAGGAGTTCATCATTGAGGGGGAGACATAATGGATGTCAAGGAGGCTTACCGTGCAATGCCATGTAACGGTGTGAGGTAGTGTAGATGAAGCTTACAAACTATGCTAGCTGAAGAAGAAGGAGGGAAGGAAGGAAGAAAGGAAGGAAGGGAGAGAGAGAGAGGGAGAGGAAGAGGGGAAGAGAGGGAGGGAAGAAGGAAGGAAGGAAAGAAGGAAGGAAGGAAGGAAGAGGGAGGGAGGGAGGAAGGAGGGAGGGAGGAAGGAGGAAGACAAAACAAAGTCTGTGGACATCATTCATATAAATTAAAAACATACACACGCAGAACAAGGATATACAACTTCTTTTCCGAAGACACATACACATTCAAGGATATCTTCAAACCTAATACTTGCTTATGGGCTGGGGGAGGAAAATGGCGGAGGGAAAGGAGCTAAGAGGTAGTAAATAAGTAAGTGGAGGGCCTAGTACAAACTTAAAATGACAGTGAGTCGAGGAGTGGGACTTACTCATTGTTCTGCCCCTGAATCTAAAAGAAGAAAAGGTGAAGACAATGTTGTGGGAAGAGAGAGGATTTTATACGAGGTGCTTTGGGGGCTGCAGGGTCAGAGCATGTTGGCAGGCGCCTATACGCGCTGGAATGGCTTTCCATGAGGGTCTTTCTCCCTCTCTGTTGAAGGCGGGCAGAGTTTTAGGAAACATGTGACGCCAGGATAAAGCAGAATGGCCTGAGATACTCATTTGCTGTTATCTGAATTCTCAATCTCCACAGACCCTAACTGCCTGAAGGCACGTCCCTAATTTTTTTTCCAATTCTCATTACAGACCCAATTTTTGTGACTCGGTCACTGTGGGGTTTTAAGAAGGTGTGGTGCTCATTCTTGCTAAACCAGTTGAGAATTTCCTGGATCCCCAACTCTCTGCCCCTGCGTAGACGTGCATTGCTCTTCTCGTCAATGAGACCTTTGTGTGCCATGGGGACGAAGGATATTACTGCGTGAGAAAGAAACCCAGGAAACTCTCATAATTTTTTCTAGAGTATGAGGGGGAAAAAATGTAAATGTGTAAGGGGGCACACTCTGTAGTCTCCTTTTGTTAATTTATGAATTGGAAGATGAGTGTGGATTTATGGGAATAGTATAATGAAGTGTCACCGTGGTACGGAGCATAATTATGACCAATATAATCAAGCAGAGAAAGGAACCATTTCCCTCCTGAATGGCATCATCCCTATAAGCCTTGCTTCTTCAAAGCTTTGCGTTCATTTCCCTTAAATATAATAAATAAGGCAGGCACAAGTAAAGAACATGATCTGTAAAGGATGATGGAGGGATCTGTTATCCACGTCTGTCTTGGAAGTGAAATTTTTGAGATAATATTGAAGATGAAAGCCAGCAAGACACCTCTGGGCTAAGAGAGGCTACTCTTTTGCTATACTTCTGTTTATCACCAGTAGCCCCTTGTCCTGTTTTTTCCTTCTCTGTTCCTCCCTTCCTTCTCCTTCTCTGTTGGCCAATCAGATGCCTTATCCCTCTGAAGGTGACAATTTACTCAAGAATGGGTATGTGATCGAGGCTAAGCCAATTCAAGGCTTCCCTGGGATTCTGGTTGGTGATAGGAAGGCGGGAGTGTTCTCATGTCTAGAACAGCCATTCAGAATCTGATGACTGAGACCAGAGTAGGTGAAGCAGGAGCAATAATGAGATAGGCAGGTTCCTTACCTGAGTGCCTGCGCTCAGCCGTGCTCGAACCCAGGGCTCTCGAGACCCTTCACCTCTGTCAACTAGTCAATTCCTCTTTTGGCTTGAGCTGGTTAGGGTTGACTTTTTGTTATTTGCAAACCGAAGATTTCTGAGTAATGTGCCAAGCAAGGGAGGTAAATGCTGCCGCAGTGAGGAACACTTATCATTTATCAAACATTTAGTCTGTGCGCTTCCTTGATGCCAGAAAGAGCCTTTGCATAGCAAAATCCCATGCCTTATTTGAATCATTGTCGAACAAAGAGAACACATCTGTGTGTGAGTTCAAGGATATCAGACATTTCTTTGGGTATCTGAAGAAATTGTGTGTGTGTCTGTGTACAGTGTGTGTGTGTCTCCTTTTTCTTCAATAACTAACTGCACAGTAGTAATATGACCACGTGTTGGGGTACCTGCATCATATACTATAGTCACATAATTCCTGAATCTTTGCCAACACTTACTTTCCACGAGGGCACGAAGAACTAGTTTCGTGTTCTTGGGCTGATGAGCTGTGTGACCTTAGGCAGTTTGCTTAACTTCTCTGAGCTTTCCGTGTGCATCTGTAAAGTGAAGATAATCTGTATCACCTGATTGTTGTGAGTAACAAACACAGATTCATGTGAAGTGCTTAGCATAGTGGCTGGCACACAATAAAATCATCCAATGTTTAATAATTCGACAGCCATCCTTAATATCATTGTCACCATAGTCTCCATCAGCATCATCATGATGAAGGGCGCTTCACCAGTAGTTGGAATAATTTGCATGCATGGAGGGTTTTATGTACCATTTGCAAAGTACTTTCTCATCCAATTTGATACAGTGAGCCGACCTTGGTGCGCCATGCCCATTTCACATTTTGGCTTCTTGCAAGTTCTTTCAAAGGTTTCCATGATATTTGAGTCTAGTATCCAATGTAAGAGACTGAGAAATGCATCCATTTCAGCAGAAGAGTTTAAAAAAAAATAAGGAAAACATTTCTAGGACAAATGTAGCATGGCCCTGAATTCAGTCTTTATTATTATTATTTTTTAAAGATTTTATTTATTATTTGACAGAGAGAGACACAGTGAGAGAGGGAACACAAGCGGGGGGAGTGGGAGAGGCAGGCTTCCCAGTGAGCAGAGAGCCCGATGCGGGCCTTGATCCCGGGACTCTGGGATCATGACCTGAGCCGAAGGCAGATGCCTAACGACTGAGCCACCCAGGCACCCCTGAATTCAGTCTTTATTAAGGCTGGAAGGTTAATTGCTTCCTAAAACTTTGGTTACAGCTGTTACACCTGTGAAAGGAGTTAATCAGGGGAGATGAAATGTTATTTTGACAGGAGTGCCTTCCTTTTCTTTTCCCTAATAGATCACGGATATAAAAAAAAAAAAATTGTTGGGGCACATGGGTGGGTTAAAGCCTCTGCCTTGGGCTCAGGTCATGATCTCAGGGTCCTGGGATCGAGCCCCGCATCGGGCTCTTTGCTCAGCGGGGAGCCTGCTTCCCCCTCTCTCTCTGCCTGCCTGTCTGCCTACTTGTGATTTCTCTCTCTCTGTTAAATAAATAAATAAAATCTTAAAAAAAAAAAATTTGAAGCAAACTTTTTTTTGTCATTGGTCATTTAAAATATTCTTTTTTTAAAAAAATTTTCTTCAAGTTGGACCTCCTGAAAGACTATGTGTGTTTCATGTTACCAACATAAGCAGATTGTTGAATTTGATGCATTTAAATGTTTTCTTTGTTTGTGGAATTTTTTTTTCACAAAGGCATGCTTTCAAAATGCTAAAATTATGGATCCATTGTAAGATCTTTTTGGTTTTTTTGCACAGGAAAATACTTTTGAAACAACAACTGGGTAAAAATCCTCAATTGTAATGTTTAAGGGAAGGTTATACTTTTTTTGGGGGGGGAAGGTTATACTTTTGATCTCACACAAATTTCTAGAATAAGGAAAGGCCTCGATTTACTAATTGAGCAAAACTTGCTGATAATTCTCTTTTTGCTTTGGATCAGGGTGTTGTTTTCTCTAAGTCAGGGAAGACATAGCTTCTTTTTTTTTTTTTTTTTAAAGATTTTATTTATTTATTTGTCAGAGAGAGAGAGAAAGAGAGCACAAACAGGCAGAGCAGCAGGCAGAGGGAGAGGGGGAAGCAGACTTCCTGCTGAGCAGGGAGCCCGATGTGGGACTCGATCCCAGGACCCTGGGATCATGACCTGAGCTGAAGGCAGCCGCTTAACCAACTAAGCCACCCAGGCGTCCCAAGACATAGCTTCTTTATTAACTGCTAAGGGGGACAGCGATGTTGTGGAAAGTGGGAGTCTTACCATTTTACAGGTGTAAATTTTAATGATCTCTTGCATAAAACCAAACCAAACCAAACCAACAGGCATATAAAAAAAAACTTTCTTGGGTATTTAGATGATTTCTTCCTGGTCAGAGGTCCTGCCAGAAGCTGGAAGAAGTGCTGAATTCAGAATTCTTTCCCTCTGTTTAGGCTATTCCTGTAGCCCTGTTAATAAATGATTTCTGATGTCTGATGTCACAATATTAAAAAAAAAAAAAAGGCAAGTAATGTTCTTCATTCTGTATCACTGATTTACCGATTTAGTCCACATCTAGATTCTTAGAGTAGTTTATCAAGAGCACTTATTTCTGCATCCTTCATTGTACCTGAGAAGGTGAATGCTCAATTCTGGACTTATGTATTAACACTCATAATTAGGGACAGCGATCATTATATGAAGATGAGCCATAATATTTAGGTTTTATGAATACTTGATGTATTTTGAAAAACATGGAGCCAGATCCGCCTAATGCTTAAGCAACTGCTTAGTAGTAAATCAGGCATCCTTGGCAGGGTGGGTTAAGCGTCTGTCCCTCCTCGGGTCATGATCTTGGGGTCGTGGGATCGAGCCCCACGTCAGACTCCCTGCTCAGCGATGAATCTGCTTGCTCTCACTCTTTCAAATAAATAAAATCTTTTTTTAAAAGAAGATATCCTGCAGAATTTTTTGGTAATATCCAGAAGCGGTATGTTAGCCTTGACGGACAACCCGCCCTAGAGGAAGAAGCCACAGGGACAGGTTACCCCATTTAGCTGCACATGATCGGGGAACAATTTAGGTAACATACTGCCAAGTATTCCCTAAGTGATGCTCAAATTTTCAATTTAAACTCAGCAAATATTACTCATATGTTTCAGGTGGGTGACAGATGCTCAGCTCGATATTCCATACATAAAGGGAACCTGGGTGTTTTTAGGTCTCATGGCTGTGGGCACACGGGAGGCCATATTAGCCTTAATAGCTCTTGAGAGCCTCTCCTGGACCGCCCACAGGACCTCCTGCGCATGCCCAGTCCTCTCCACCACTCCATCTGGGTACCATCCGGCCCGGGAGTCCCCCGCTGCAGCTCAGCGTGGAGAGCAGGAGCTGCCGGGAGGTCCGTGGTGTAGTGTGTGTGTGTGTGTGTGTGTGTGTGTGTGTGTGTGTGCGGGGGGCGAGGGGTGGGAGGGATCCTTCTGTCCGCATGTCACACTTTATCATTTCAGCCTGGAGGCGACACAGTTCGGACCTGAGTCTCCCAGTGACTTTCATCAAAACACACCCATCAGCCGCGTCCTACTCTGTCTCTCTCTCAAGCGTCAGAGTTGAGTTTCCAGTCCTGGGAAACACACAACGTCCTCCTCTATGCACCTGGCTTTTCATGCCGTCATGGATGTCTGGTCTCCAAAATTTGTCTCTTTCAGTCCAAATCCCCAACCACATTGGACATGAACTCATGCAAAGAAATGGGGATCCCAAGATAGGGTGTTTGTGCCTCCATGAGTCCCAGTGCAAATTTTGCCACTGTTAGTGTATTTTATTTTTAATAGATCATTTTGGAAGATGACCTGAGGATAGCGATGATTTGGGCTCAAAGGGTACACAGACCTATTAAACTTCGACATTTAATCGAAAAGCTTCTTTAGTGATTTTGTGGCTGCCGCCATATTGGACTCTAAAGAAATTTACAACGAAGAGGTGGTGGTTGTAGATACAGAGACCATCACGGAAAATGAAGAGGAATTTACAGAAATCTGTGAAAGATCAAAACAACAAGCTCGCCGCGATGATTTGTGGGGGTGGTTCAGATATCGAAGAGACAGAGTGTTCAGTAATCAGTGACTTCTGCAGGATATTTGCATAGAGAGAACTTTAAAAAGGTTACATTTCTTTTCTACTTTCATATTTACTTTGTGTTAAGGTTATAGGATCTCAGTGGCAATGTTGCTGATGCTATTTTTGTGAACTCCCAACTCCATGTTTAAATGTAGCTGAATGGAAATTTGAGCTACAGCAACAATAAATAGATCTGACATCCTTGTGACTTTCAAGTTCTTCTATGCCTGAGAGTCAGTGAAGGCTGGTTTTTTTGCCTTGAACTCTGGAGGAAGAAAGAAACTTTTGTTTATAAATTTCAGAGATTTTTGTCTTTGCACTTACCACGAAGTCAAATGTAGATATAATCCACTTGAAGCACTTTTGGCAAGATTTCAAATATGCCTGTTTTTTGATAAGGGGAAGAAAATCCCCACTTTTTGTCAACACAAGTCCTTTACTCTGTGTTGCAGTATACGACTTCTGTCGGTCAAGCTGTGATCTTGTGGACTTATGGAATACTGATCCTGTACAGGAAGTAAGACGCAGATATGTAATCTGGGCCATCTTTCAGATCCATTTTAGTTATGTCTGATTCTAAATTGAGTTATATAAAATGTAACATAACAGGACCCGATTTCTATATTCTTTATGACTCCCTTCTAAAAATGTAAAATTTTATATGCCGATCTGAGCAAAATGATCTGAGGGTATTGAAAATCAAAGATTATTTAACTTACGCTCCAGTATGTTCTATATTGGAGTCCTTTATGAAGATAATTGGTAACAGAACAATTGTGTGTGTGTGTGTGTGTGTGCATCAATTTTTTTTTAACTGACCACGTTTAGATGTATGAATGTTAGACTGTAAGTGCCCTGAAGGGCAGGGTTGGGTGGTGGTGCTCACTTTGTTAGCCCCATAAGACCTGGTGGAAGGCTCTTGAGAAATAAAATGCCAGTTTGTAATTGTATAGACTTTGTATTCCTGAAGATGTCTGTCGGTGACCTCTCTTACAACCATCCAGTGAGACAGATCGGACAAGTCTTACAATTGTTATTTCACAGATGATAAATCTGAGCCCCAGAGAGAGTCATTTGTGAATCCTTCCACGTCTTCTATTCCACCTTTTTCTTGAGTCCGAGAGCTGGAACTTTATGTTGAATGGGAGGAGCGTCATTATACAAGGGCGATGGGGGAAAGGGCATGTCTGAATTCCTGAGTCGGGTTGGTGACAGTTGATAGAAGCCTTCCTACGGAGCCACAGGTCTTCTCCCACCACCTGCACCTCACCTCCTCAACTGGAGGGAGCATCGAACTACATTCACAATGACCATGAGCAAACCTCAGCATGGTTGGTAATGAAGTTTCCAAATGGATGTGGAAATGCATCTTTGCCTTTTCTGAAAGTGGTCCCCAGGGTGCCTGTGGTGTGTAGTAGTTTTTCCTGAAGCTTCAGGATCGGTGTTTGAGTTGCTGGACCATCTTTCCCTAACTTCTACCTGGTCTTGCTCATTACAGACTGAGTTATTGCTCAGATGGACAGAAAATTGTATTGCGAATGGGTCAACAACACCCAACAGGATTGATTGGATGCATGTTACCTTGGATTTTGAGTTACAAATACTTATTTAAGAAAATGTTCTTATCTCTCAGAGTACTAGTGAGAGACTTAACATTCCACTAGGTCTTGCATAGAATTCTGGGATGGACAATGTGACAGTTTGGCTTGTGCCTTCCTAATAGGTTTCCATCCAATTCAATGAGTGGTTTAGTGAGCACATATTATGACATGCCAGGCGACTGTGCTGATACTGGGAATAAGGTGGAAAGGGACACAGGCACTGTCCCTGCTTTCATGGAATATATAAACTAGTGGGGAAGGAGGACAAGAAAGGCATGAAAGTTGGATTCGTGTGACGGAAAAAAACAGTCCCATGAAACTGGTGTATCTTTCCGGAGAGGTAAGCATGGTGGAACTTTCTGGTTATTTCAGTTTAGATTGCCTGAACTTCTTAATGCGCTCACAGGTAGGCTCTATAAAATGTGAAAGTTCCATGACCTCTTTGGACCATAGTTCTGTCATCTGTGAAATATAGGGGATGATTTTGTAGCTACACTTATGGTGGTGAACATCGCCTCACGTAAAGAAGTGTCAAATCACTATGTTGTACATCCGAAATGAGTATAACATTGTATGTCAACGATGCTTCAATTAACCAAACGAACAGATAAATAAAAGTCTTTTCAGTGACATGTTGAAAGCTCTTCCTCTAGGTTCAGGAATAAGACAAGGGTGCTCTCTCTCACCACTCTTTTTTACATAGTTCTGGAAGTCCTAGCCAGAGCAATTAGGCAAAAAGAAAAAAAAAAAAGAAAGAAAAAAAAAACAAAAACAAAACAAAAAACCCACCCAAACCAAAAAGAGAAAAGAGCAAGAAAGGAAGGAAGGAAGGAAGGAAGGAAGAAAAGGGCATCTCAATTGGAAAGAAAAAAGTAGAATTGTGTCTGCTTGCAAGTGATACGATCTTATATGTAGAAAATCCTACAGACTTCACCAAAAACCTCTTAGAACTAATAAAAGAATTCAGTAAAGTTTCAGGACACAAAATCAATATACAGAAATCAGTTATGTTTCTATATACTAACAACAACATACCTGAAAAAGAAATTAAGAAAACAATTACATTTACAGGGGCACCAAAACCAAAAACAATAAAATACTTAGAAATAAACGTAACAAAGGAGGTGAATGATCTCCACCTGGAAAACTCTAAGACTTTGATGAAAAAAAATTGAAGAGGACAAGTAAATGGAAAGATATCCCATGCTCATGAGTTGGAAAAGTTAATATTGTTAAAATGTCCACACTACCCAAAGCCATCTGCAGACTCAGTGCAATCCCTATCAAAATTTCAATGGCATTTTTCACAGAAATAGGAAAAACAATCCTAAAATTCATACAGACCACAAAGCACTCCAAATAGACAAAACAATATTGAGAACCAAACTGGAGGCATCATACATCCTGATTTCAAATTGTGTTACAAAGCTATTGTCATCAAAACAGTATGGTACTGGCATAAAACATCAAAACATCAAAACAGTATGGTACTGGAATAAAAACAGACACATAGACCAATGGAAATAGGTTGGGAGCCCAGAAATAAACCCACATATATACAGTCAACTACTGTATGACAAGGGAACCAAGAATATTCAACAGAGAAAAGGTTGCCTCTTCAATAAGTCAATGGGAAAATGGGATAATTATATACAAAAGGATAACATTGGATCTTTATCTAATGCCATGCATAAAAATTAACTCCAAATGGACTAAAGACTTAAACATAAGACTCCAAACTGCACATCTCCTAGAAGAAACCATAGGGAAAAACCTCCTTGACGTTGGTCTTAGCAATGAATTTTTGAATATGACACCAAAGGCACAAACCACAAAAGCAACAAGAAACAAGTGAGACTATTTCGAACTAAAGGTCTTCTGCACAGCAAAGGAAATAAACAACAAAATGAAAAGACAACCTCTGGAAGGGGAGAAAATATTTGCAAACCATCTATCTGATAAGGAATTAATATTCAAAATTTTAAGAAACTCATAAAACGTAAAAACAGAAAACTGGACAGTCTGATTAAAACACAGGCAAAAGACCTAAATTGACATTTTCCCAAAAAAGACGTACAAATGACCGGCAGGTACATCGAAAGGTGTCAAATGTCACTAATCATTAGGGAAATGGAAATCAAAATCATAATGGTCTCACCTCACACCTGTTAGAGGGGCTGTCATGAAAAAGACGAGGTGACAAATGTTGGGGAAGATATGGAGGAAAGGGAACCCTTGCGCCCTGTAGGTGGAAATGTCAGTTGGCAGAAACGCTACGGAAAACAGCTTGGATCCTCCACTAAAAGCTAAAAAAAAAAAGCTAAAAAAAAAAAAAAAAAAAAAAAAATAGACTGCCCGATGATCCGATGCTTCCACTTCTGGATCATCAAAGGGAATGGAATCAGGATCTCAATGAGCCGTGTGCAATACAGTATTATTCACAACAACCAACATTGGAAACAACCTTAGTGTCTTAGGTCTAGGAAGAATGGATAAACAAGTTGTGAGATATATATATATATATATATATATATATATATATATATATATATATTCATATTCCTGGGAATCTAATGTACAAAAACAGAAATAATACAGTCATATAAATATTACTTAGCCACCAGAAAGAAGGAACTCCTACCACCGTAGACAACATAGGTGGACATCGAGGGCATTGTTTTAAGTGACATAGGTCAGATGAGAAAAACAAATATCGTATGATCTCGTTTATACTTGGAAGCTAAAAAAGTTGAATTCATAGAGACAGAGAGTTAGAATGGTGGTTACCAGGGACTGGGGGGCTGGGAGAAATGGGGCGACGTTGGTCAAAAATATGCATTTCCAGTTATAAGATGAACAATTTCTGGAGATCTAATGTACAACGTGGTGACTGTAGTTAACAACACTGTATTGTGCCCTTGAGAGTTACTAAGAATAGATATTAAGTGTTCCCCTCCCCCTAAGCAAGGTAATTATGTGATGTGATGGGGAGGTGTTAACTAAGCATATTGTGTAATCATTTTGCAATATGTATGTGTATCAAATCATCACATTGCCCACGTTAACATCGCACAATGTTATATGTCAGTTGTAAAGGTAAGGGGGTGGGAAGGCTATTCAATCTTGAGTATTTTTGGTGTATTATTGCAATAGCTAACATCTATAAAAGGCTACATACAGGCAGGCACTGGACGTGTCTTTTCCAGCATTGCTACATTTAAAAAGTAATTTTTGTGAATCTGCTGTGTAAACCTGGTTACCATATCAGGAGGGGTGTGGTGTTAGTTAGTAACTATCAAGGGAGCAGATGGCTTTGCTCAGATATCTTTCTGGATTTAGATATTTGAGACACTTTGCGAGCGAACTTGTATCTCATATAGAAGCAACTATGTGCTGTTTATATAATATTCGTATGTAAACTCTTTGTTCCTGGTGAAAAATGATCCATTTGGAGCCTCGCATAATTTGAAAGATGTCTCAAGACAAATAAGCAGTTTTCAAGGCAAAACAGAGTCCTTCTGTCTGTTATAGTTATTTATTTACATGCCCCATATCCACCCGTCTCCGTCAAGTATCTCCTTTTGCAAAGTTGTTTGGGTCTTTCTGGAATTGCTTTGCATCATTTTCCAATGTTATTGAGCTTAATTACTGTGTGACTTACAAGGCAGACGTGGTCTTCAGCTCCCTGCTAGGGATTAGGGTGCCTCCTTCCAAACATGGGAGAGCCGGGGAATGAGCGATGCCCTTGCAACGGGCCAAAAACACACGCTAGGACAAAGAGGTGGGGCGCTCGATGTCCCACTAACGTGGTAAGTTAGTTAAGTAACCATGATGATGGTAATGACCATGACGACAGTAATGATCACGTAGAACATGACGGTGGTAGAAGCGGTCATGATAGTGGCCACTGTGGATGGAGCGTCTCAGAAGCTTGGTTTGCATAACTATCTTATTTAACGCTCACGACAACCAAGTGAACGTGATGTTAATATATCCGTTGAGAGAGGATGAAACAGCTTCAGCATTTGTATCCACCTGTTCTACATCGCACCGTCAGTAACCAGACTAGTTGGGACTTAAACCCAGTTCAATCTAATTCCAGATCTTTGGCTTTTAGCTGCTGCACGGTATTAACTGATGACCTTGGCACCAGGATTCCTTTCTAAGAGACAAGGTGAGTCTTCTATCCTATTTTTAATTGAATTATTTATTTATTATTGAAATATTATCAATCAGTAAATAGGAACTTCTTTCAAAGTCAAACAACCGCAAAAAGCAATGTTACATAAATATCACCAGCGTTTAGCAGGTGAGTGTTCTGTCTGTGTGTGGGAAGGCAGCATGATGCAAGGGAAAGAACCTGGGTGTGAGGTTGGCCTGGCCAGGACCTGGCCCCACATGACCAGCTAGGTGATCTTGGCTAGTCACTTACCCTCTCTGAGCCCAGTTTCTTTAGCTATAAGGTGGGGTTAATAATAGCCACCTTAAAGGAATGCTGGAAACTTTGGAGATCGTAAATGATAAATCCGTACAGTGCCTGGCAAGGACAGGACAACATTGCTCCTCCTCAATAAAAGGTAGGAAGTGATATCATTTTAGTTTCCTGCTTACACACCACTGGTTCCAATCAAGCTTTTGGGATCAGACTCTAACTCCTTAACTCAGCCTAAAGGCCCTGCCTGATTTGGTCCCTGCCATGTAACCAGCCTTATCTCTGGACATTCTCCCTCTCACTGGGCTCAGATAACCCAAGCATCACCCCGCCACCCCAGGACCTTTGAATATGCTCTTTGGCTGAGAAGACTCTCTCATCTTTTTATTAACTCACTACTCTTTCTCGTCCTTTAGGTCTTGGCTCAAATATCACTTCCCCAGGGAAATCTTCCCTGAGCCCTAGAAAACATCAGGCCCCTTCTTACATACTCCCTGGACTCCTTCTTATTGGGGATACTCCTCACAGTGGTAATTAAGTACTTTAGCGAGTACTTGATGAGGATTCATTGAATGAATGAAACAAAGGAATAAATAAATTACTGAATAAAGGATTGCCTTATTTTGAAGATTCCCCTTGGTGTTTCCTGACCTGTTTTTATTCAAAGAAGACCACAGGACGTGAGCCATGGAGACTTCTAGCAAAGGCACAGGTTTTTGCCCAAAATGGCATCCTTTTCACTCCTGCTGGGAACAAGACTTCCTCGGGGACCACTTGCTACCTGTGGGAGGGCAGGCAGCCTCGCAGACCAAATAAGCCGCCTTGGGTCTGACCAGAGCGATACCCTAGATGAAAGAAACTTACCACCCCTGTGAAACAGATGCTTTGGTTTATGATGGAAATGGAGGAGCCTGCAGGTGGGGGCTGGGCTGACACGGGCTCTGTGGAGAATCATTAGAGCCTCCTCTGAGATGCGGATTGACTCTGTGTTTAATCAGCCACAGGGAGAAGAAATGACTTCATTCCAGCTCGAGGAGAGCCAGATCACAAAAGGAAGATAGACAGCCCCTAAAGTTCATCGCTACCAGCATATTGTCTTCATTTGAAGGAACAGGCTGGCCCCTTGCTAATCCAGGAGGAGAGGGCAATACGGCTAGCAGCAAGGGCCAGCTAGCTCAACTCTCAGCATGCCCCTTAAGGAAAAGCTCTCACTTGTTTCTCAATTAATATTTTAAGGCAAGTGAGAACCATAGGACCCATTCCTCAATCACTTGAGAAATTCCCCTGCTTGGAATTCAAGACGCTTTAAGGAAGGACGCTTCTTCCCTGAAATGTCGGAATCTCTACGTCTACAGAAGTACCACAGCCAATGAAGGAAGGGCTATTTGCTGGCTGTTTGTGATACACGGTCACGTGTGCAACTGATGGGGAAATAGACGCGGATAGAAACAATGCCGCATCTCGGCATGCAGATACCTGCCGATCGCCTGTGGGCTCTGGTTTCCAGGGACTCAGTCCTCTGCTTGCCTCTGGTCTTCCAGAGCTCCCGCCGGGGAGGCGCGGAAAATGGATATTCCGTTCAGCCGCGGTTAGCTGGTCGATGGCCAGAAAACGGCGGAGAAGGGATGTTTCGGCTCGTACGGGAGGAATCACACCTATCTGAACTCCGCGTCCTTGCCGAACCCCTCTTATTTGAAGTGAAAGCAGGTAATGAGCCATTGGGGTACTTACAAACAAGTGGATGTTTTAGAATCATTTGGTATGTGTCACACCCATGTTTTCATTCTCTCCCCCGAGCCCGAGCACAAAGAGCTTTTATAGCCCTCCCCGCCCCCAGGACTATTTTCCAGATGTTCTCAAACAACATCAAGTGACCCAGTTTACCCCTGAGAGGTTTATAAAGGTGCATTTATGGAGAGCCCGGCTGAGCGAGGCTGAGATGTCCCCTCGGGAGCTTAGTCCGAGATAATCTCCCGTGAACGTCGTATCAAATCTTATTTTACCTAAGGCACACTGAGTACGGTTTTTAGCAAAAGATATGCTAAGTACTCCCAAAGTGAAGAAGAAACTTAAGAAGCTTAACAACGGATGTAGAAATATTATCATCAGCTATCGGGGTAATAGTATCTAGTCGTTCTTCCCCCATGGGCATGGATTTGGGCTCAGGCAGATGAGGACAGCACCATAGAAGTGTGCGGTCTTAGTGCACTTAAATATCAGCGAGATGTGCGGAAGCACCTTGTTAGCATAAAACCTGAACACATGTCATTTGCTTTCTGCGCTGCATGGGATGAAAGGAAAATCACAATTGCAGCCATGGAAGGAGGCGGGCTGGGGTTTTTGTGCATATTGCCGAAACAAGAGAAATCATCCTTTATGGATGGAAGATCGTTTCATTCTTTGCATGTGGGCAGCGAGCCCCAGAGCAGTCCTTGGGATCAGAACCCAGCTCTTGGCTCACATAGTGGAGGCGAGCCATTTCCCGAGGGGAAACAATATGTTGTCTTATACTCAGTCCTACGGAAAGAGTCACCCATTCCTTCCAAACACAGGCATCCGGCCACATGTCAAAATCTGGCGAGAAGGTGGGATCGTTCTTCCCCAGCACATCTGCTGTGCGTAGATGACGTTCAGTGGGACCAGTCCCCTCCCTAAGCCCCAAAGAAAGCGACATGCCAAGGCCTCGATGTGAAAAGTACTCAATGTTTTGTAGTGTGTCAGTTGCCCAAAGTCTGCGGTGCAGAATGAACAACCTTCCTGGCATGGCTTCCATTGTCACTGGCACCGATCCCAGTGCCATCATGCCGTTGAGGTCCTTTGCACATGAAAGGGAAAGTGAGCCCGTGAAGGGGCTCCTGCTCCCTGCCCGTCTCACAATGCCTGCCCCTTCGCAGCCATTCACCCTGCAGCGCTGCGACATGCCGCCAGCTCACAGGTGATAGTCCCTCCACTGAGTTCCGAAGTGGACGCCCCTTCATCTATTGAAAAGCTGGGAAGTCTGGGCCAGCACGTGACATGCTTGTCTGGCCCGAAACCTGGTAAGGAAGCCGAGTTCCCACTTGCGGGCGGACACCGATGCCTCCTCGAGATAAGATGATCTCTTCTCTGCTTTGGAAACCCGTGGTGGGGAATGTTAAAGGCCTATCCTTTTGAGTCAGTTGGCATGGCTGGCGCTTTTCGACTTCTGCAATGGGTTACCTTACCCTTATCTTCACGTTCATAAGCGTCCCTGTTGTTCCTGGTCATCGAATTAGCTGCTTCCTCTCGTTTCACATCCGCTGACAGTTTGGGGTGGTTTGAGTTGAGTGGGGTGGACAAGGGGGAAATTGGCGATTTCCTCTGCCTCTCATAGAGTTAATCCCTCCCCCAGATCGTGCTAAAACATCTCTCTCAACAACACTCTTTATTCCTAGTTTAGCAGCATCACCTTAAAGAACAAGTTTCTTCTTTACAGTGCTCCAACTCAAAGTCCAAATGATAGACGGTTTCCTGATTCTGAAGAAGACACTTAAGCACTCGTAGTTCTTTCAACAATTTGTTCCAGTTTGAACGAGACGGTCGATTTCTCATGTTAGCGTGGGGCAAGAGGGTATGCGTGTGCAAATAAGAATGTCTTGCATCCATTCAAGAGTTGGGCGAAAATAAGGACCCAGAAAGAACGTTGCCAGCCAGAAATACCACTTTCTTGTGCCCACTATTCGATATCTGGGGATTTCTCTCCTGTCTGCATACATTTCCTCTGTTCGTAAAAGTCCTGTTAAAAAAAACCCAACCCAAACCAAACCAAACCAAAGCAAAAAACAAAAAAGTCCTGTCTGGGTCTGCAGAGAGAACAAGTTTTCTTACCATGGATCTTCGGATGTTTTCTTAGCCTACCTACCCCGGTGGGCCCAATAAAGGACACTTCTAGTTCTTAATCTTTGCTTTCTTATGCATCAACCCCTCCCCTCCTGGATGCCCCCACCTTGTGTGCCATTAGTAAAACATTGGCCTTGACTAAACGGTTTTGTTCCATGTACTACATCGGAACTGCTAAAATGTCACTTCCCTGGCAATTCTTTCCATGAGGAAACATTTGCAAAAGCATCTTCAAAAAGGAGTCCTCCTTCCTTACCCCAACAAAAATAAAGCAAAGTTAGCCCATGTGTTTCTAGACGCCTTTTGCCTTCATAAAAGTCATCTCTGTTCTTCCTTCCTGATCAGCAGGGAGAGCATTCTCTTCCCAAGGGTGAAACGGTGTATATTTTGCCGTGTATACTTGGCGCACAGAGGCTCCAAGGGACTAGAACACATTTGAGCATAGTAGTGATTTTCATAATCTTAGGACAAGTTTTCCAACTGGCAGGTCTTTGGGGGACCTGAGACCTGCTCCTTCCAGGGGTGCCTCTCCAGGGAGCAATGAGAATCAGAAGCGAATGGGGCTTCCCTCTCACATTCGCGGTATGTGCCGAGAGTCCAAGTGTCCAAGAATTCTCCCGATAAGGAACTTTCCCGAAGGCTGAGCCATGGGAAGTCTCAAGAGAAATCACAGCCACTCAGGAAACTTCTAACCACTTTCCTCAGCGCTGCATGCCCATAAGCATCATCTGGGTAAAGTGTTGTGAGGAAATTTAAGCCTCATCACAGAGAAACGTCTGTGTATTGCCACAGTCACTAACTTTGGAAAGATGCTAAAGGGAGGTATTCATTTCAAGCCAGTCACTTCAGCTACGGCGCCCCCTTCATGTTTTAATATCACGGTGTCTCCTTTTGGTCCTGTAAGTGTTACCTGGTTTCTCTCTAGGAGTGCAGGAAACCGGGACCCATTATTTATGGCTCCTGTTAAGAGGGTTGGCTGGACGTGTGGACAACATGTCAATAATTATTTCTGGTGGGGCCTTAACAGCAGAGGAGGTGCCCCTGTAGCATGGCTTATTTTCACAGAAGACAGATATGCCTGACCTGGGTTTTATGACAGACGTCAAATATATCGAAGTGTCTTGTGAGGCAGATTGCCTTATTGGCAAAGAAATGAAAGACCACCAGGAAGATGGATGGGAGGCTTTCCTCAGGAGGTTTCCTGTCTCTTTGCGCAGATGTGACAGTGAACCTGAAGAAGGGCCAACTGGCAGGCCCGAGGGGAGACGTCGATGAGACTGAACTTGCCCCTGCCCATGATGGAAACAAGAGTCCCTGCCCCCCTGGAGTGATGTCGGGACAGTGGGGGGGAGAGGAGGGTGGACACTCCAGCGATGTGAGGGAGCCCCCTCTGAAAGCGAGCCCTCCTTATATGCGACACTCGAGGCGCCTCCCAGACCTGCTCAAAAAATCTTGGTTCTCCAGCCTTCCTTCCTGAGTTTAGCTCTACAAAGATCTCCGGAGAGTGTACTACGTGCATTAGAGATTTGTACTAAATACCACACATTCCCATCAGATCTCCTCACCTTTGTTCTTCTGGATCCTTCTACCTGGGGGAGGGACAGGATCTTAGGGTCACTTATCAGCTGCCGGGTGGTCTGGGGGGGGGGGAAGTTGACTCACTTCTCTGAGCCTTGTTTTCCTCATTTGGAAGACGGGCCTCATAGAGTTAAGAGGATTGAACATGACAGCGTCTCTCTGCTTGCCCCAGGGACTAGACATATAAACTATAAAGGGGAAGTGATGCTCACTCCCCTATGTACTTTTGATCCATAAAGACTGCTTTTTGGGTAATTTATATCACCTGCCACTAAATTAACTGCTGTTAGATCACAAGCGTCCTATATGCCTAAGCCCCGAGCTCCCTTACTCAAATATGGTTATCAGAAAACTGTGCCCTTTGGGACAAATGAATGACAAAAACGGCCACCTGTCCTCCAGTTGGGTGGACACCCAGGCATCCCTTTTGTTTTGCATTTTTATTTTGTCCCATTTTGTAGTGATACCAAGAAGAACCATCTTAAGCAAGTAGATCTTGCTCATTTCCCATGTTTTCCCTTTAATCCCCTGGGCTTTTGGCCACGACGGCCTACAAAGAGGAGGGGAAGGGGGGCGGGGACTATTTTCGTGGGTGTCATCCTCCAAGCCAGCTGCCAAGGTGGTTCCACGCTCTCTCTATGGAGCAGAAAATAGGAGCCTTCCTAGAAGGAAAAAGCAGGATCCAGTTCTACGTAAAAGACAGGAACAGGGTAAAAACCGAACTGAATGAGGAATGAGTCCGTAGGTGCGGCGCTTGCCTTGAGCGAGGTGGCAAGGACCGGTCTGTGGCTCCTCAGGAGGGAGGGGAGTCGCTGGCGATGTCTATCTCCGAGGCGGACTGGGAGCATCAAAGGAGAAATGAATGCTTTTCAGTTTGAATCTAGAAAATGTAGCATCTGTCACGGAGAGGAGGGGCGAATGGCTTTTCAACCGCAGGAGATTTCTGCCAATTCACCTACCTCTCTCGCCTGTATTCGGATCCCCCCTCCCCCTACTCTTTTGATTTCTCTCTGAATCTGTATTAAATTCATTATGTGCTCTTAAGGGAGAGAGGGCTAATCGAGATGTAAGATGCTATGAATTAAAAAAAAAATGGGGAGGGGGTAGGAATTCACCATTGCTTCACGGCCCTAAACTGCAGCTCATCTCAAGTGCTTGTCCCCCTTTCAGTGAAATATACACCCTTCTCCTCCAGGAAGCTCCAAGTCTCAGAGGCCTTTATTAACTTGATCTTTGGGAATAGTGCTTTAATTTTTTCCATAATCATCATGCAAATTGATCATGATAGTCTCTGGAAAGGAAAAGGAGGGAACCAATGGCCTCATTAACTCCGAGGCTGGGAGAACGCGTGCTCCTGGGGGCTGCTGTCCTTACACACAGCGGCTCAGGCCTTCTTTGTGTGTGTGACTTGGTCCAGTCCCCAGTGCGAGCTGCGGCTTGCTCCCTGTCTAGCTTGTTTAAATTGCCTCACGCCTCTGACTCCCTCACAAAACAATGGGAAATAACTTGGAAGGTCCCAACCTTATGAAAGAAACATTTGTGTCCTGCGAGATTCCAACCAGAATTTCTAACTCTCTGACAACAGGATCAAACCATTGACACGCCATGCATGTCTCTATCCAGGCCTTACCTTAAAGACATTGGGGTCTCACATTGCTCAACTTCGTGCCATAAATTGAGTCAGCACTAACACGTGTAATTCTGCGTGTTGTTCTGCTGAACGAGGAGGACTTTTTAGAGTGTGTTTTAATTTTAATTTAACAGGGAGAGCGGCAGAGGCAAATAGATCTGTCCAAAATATACTCAGTAACAGATTTTTGAGTTGGGTTATTAATTTCATGTAAGCGGTTCCTCTTTTTATTTTTTTCCTCTTTTTATTTTTATAAACTGTAAAATTCAGGAGAAGCAGAATCAAAGGTAATACACTTTTATTGATGGCCCCGCCAGGTGCCAAGCAAGGTGTCCAATGGTTTCAAATGCTGCCTCACTTATTCTCATCTGAATGACAAGGATAAGGCTGTGGCAAAAGGTGGAAGGGCTTGTCGAGCTGGAAAGTCGCGGAGTCAATTACAGATCTGCCTCATCCTTGAAAAGGATTGGATGTGACTGTTTGGAAATTAACTTCTTCAGAGTCACAGAGAGATAGACTGCTTCCTCAGTGGATCGTGTCTTACCAGTGAGTAGTAAGGAAGTTGCTAGAATTCTTGAGAGTCATGGGGTCCCAGATACTTCCGGGTGAGGACTTGCCTTCAGTGGGTGTCCAGCATTCTGCCTTGTGCACACTAGTGCCTTCCATTGGTTAGTTGTATCTGGGCTTAAAAGTCTGTCTCTTCCTCGTTGGGGGAAGACTGTCCCCTTCTAGTGAGGTACAGCCGCGGCAGGTGCTCGTGAAGTGGGGGGCGGGGAGGAATGAGCATTCTCCCGGCTGGATTAGTTGATGGGCGCTAGCCTCTTGAGTTAGAGCCGGGCCTTAAGTACACGTCCTGTGGGAAAATCCCTTTGTCTCAGCTGTAACCCCTCCAGGGGGCAGGTTCTTTAAAGTTGATTTGATCTCTCTTGAGAAATTTGATAACAAATAGGCATTGACACCTACTCTCTGTAAGGTATTGGGTGAGAAGACAGTGAAATATACCTACAATCGCCATTTGTTGAGTTTCCATGATATGCTAGAAACGGTGCTAGGTACTTCAGATGCAAGTACACAAGGGCTTAATAACCTTGTAGGGAAGGTGAAACTGTGAATGAATGCATGCAGTTTTAGAAGGATGGTCCACAGCAGAGCAGCACAAAGGAGCGACTCGAGGAAGGCTTTAGAGAGCTGATGGCATTTATTTGAGCTGAGTCTTGAAGTTGTTAGGAAGAGTTCTTCAGATTGAAAAATTGGGGAAAATGCATTCTATTTTGAAGGCGCTTCGGGTTTACCTTGACAAAGTGAGTATGTTGTCGCCTTGGAAAGAGCCATGAACGTGGAGTAATTGGTTGAGGGCAATTGATTGAGGGAGGTGGTAGATAATGGAGGGGAGCTGTCACTACTGTTAATTTATCTGGTGGGATGGTCTTTTCTCAAGCTATGCTGAGAAGAATGCTGGCTCCTTGAGATGTTAATTAGTATTGTCTGGGAAAACAATACCAATTAAAATAAATAAATGTATTTTCATTAGATGTAGGGAACACTGGGCTGTAGGCTGTTGGATGGGGTTGTTTTGTGCAGGACTTCTCAGGGCCTTTACTAGGGTACTCTGCGTTATAAATTTCCAAGAGCCTGCCTCAAACCTACTTATCTTTTCCTATTCATGGTGCTTTCAGGATTCCCTGGGTCTCACGGTGGAAAATACTTCTTTAAGGTAGGGGCAGCTGTCTGCAGTCTTTAAGAAGTGAATGGCTTCTATTTCAGAAAGAAACTTTGGGCACTTGGGAGGAAGAAAGCCGGTTGTGACAGACTGGACACAAAGCGACCAGTAACCGAGCTGTTAAAATCTTCTGGGCTAAAGAAAATAAGGGTCAGAATTATGGCACTGAAGATGTAAAGAAGGAAATGGAATGGAAAGATAACTGGCAGGGAGAATAGATACTCTGTAGCCATATGGGGGTGAACGAAAAAAGTATTTGTGGATGACTCCCCGGGGTCTAGTTGAGAAGTTCGGTGAAGAAGAGAAATTTTGAGTAGAAGGTGAAAAAGTTAATTTGGGATGTGATAGAACTGTGGTGTCTATAAGACCTACAAATAGAGTTGGTCAACTCATCCAACAGCCTGAGATACTAATCTGTAGCTCAAGATGTACATGGGTGTAATTTTATCTTTCTGCGATGCTTCAGATGACCCTTGACTATCTACCAGTGTCTTAGGGGTCAGTAGAGTTCCCATTAAGTGTTTCTTGACCATAAATGTATAGAAATGCAGGTTGTAGAGAGCTATGTTGATAGAAAGCTGAATCCAAACCATTAACTACATATACTAACATCTGCCTTGTCCAGGAATAGTGCACAGGGAAAAGGAAGCAAACAAAAAACATATATAAATAAATAAGTAAAGAAAGAAAAAGAAAGACACAATCCTCGCTCAAGGAGCTCATTATCTTAAGCCTACAGAAGATCTGACAAGGGGTCAGATTATCTGTGTTGGGATTCTGGACCTTGCACTTGTTGTATGACCTTGGGCAAGTTAGGTCACTTTGTAGAGCTTGGATTTTCTTATTTGTAAAATTGTATTTGTAGAATCTTAGTATCTTCCTCGTTAAGGAGTTGTAAGGATTAGCCATGGTAAAACAGAAATTGATTTACTGTATTTTGAATGTATAAAATAAATTTCTTTAGGAAATAATGTATGCATTGTGATCTATTTAATAAATTTTACTATTGCTTTATTTGATTTATTTGATTAATGCCAAATAATAACCTGTCTATTTGAATTGCAAAAATCAAGCTGGTTTGAATTAAAGAAGTGTGAAAAATTCTTGGGTTGGCAAAATACGTAACACTTTCATCAATTAAAACTAGGTAAAATGTGTTAAAAATAATGAAAAGTCCATGTTTTAATTGAACCGGCTTTTTCACGAGCCTATATTTTTATGAAGCTTAATGAAACAAAAATTGAAATGGTGCCCATTATGAAATCTGTGTTAATTGTTTTTATTTCCATAAAGTTCACATGATTACAAAAAGTTTTGCAGTTATGCCAACTAGAAATGTACAGTACCTGCCTTTCATCTTCTCCGGATTTATTTTGGGTAATAAAGACCAATATTCATTTTGCCAAACAGAGCATTCGCTAAATTGAAAACTTCCTTTAAGCACACCAGAAACTCTTGACATAAGATTGCCAAAATTGCCGCGTATTTTTGTCAGTCTGACAAAACTTTCTTTGTCCTTCCTTGCTTCATCAAGAGCAAGACTGTTTCTCCACTTACTGTTACTCCAATATGATCGCAATCTTAAATATCTTTGTGCTAGAAGGCACTGCAATATTAATTAAAAATATAGTCTAATTATTTACCCTCGTTGGTTCCTACAAACCTCTACAGTATAATCAGTGGACTCCCTTAAGGGGTTTCACGGTATTTGGGAGTGAAATAGGAAGGTTTGTGACTGACACTGGCTCGCGAGTGTAATTAAGTATAACCTACAATTCACCTATAGGTCACTGGATCCAGTGTAACTTCTCAGGGCCGTGTCCAGAGAGAGGTTGATGATGTTGACTGACCACCGTTTGGCAGCGTACCTAAATGAGCGGAACTTTGATTTGACTTCCAGGCATCTCCGAGAACATTCCAGGGGTTTCTGGAGACAAAGGGAAAGCAGAGGGTGCCCAAATAGGTCACTGTAGACAGTTCTCAGGACAAAACTCTGTAAACCACTCCCGAGGACGGCTCAGTGGGCTGATGGCGTTCTGTGACGATCTCTCCCTACTTCTGTCCTAAGTGCGAACCTGGAGATGCAGAGAAATCTTCTCTAGCTGTGAGAGGTGGGGTGTGAGGGCTCTTGTGTGCCTGGGGCTGAATCATCCGGGCAGAATGCCCTCGGCAAGCATCGCAGAGAGATGTTTCCAGGCCCAGCAGACTGGTCAGATCTATGCATAACACCATATATCTTTGGACTTACCTGGCATTTTTAAAAAAGATTTTATTTATTTATTTATTTGAGGGAGGGAAAGCATGAGCTGGGGGGAGGGGCAGAGGGAGAAGCAGGCTCCCCGCTGAGCAGGGAGCCTGACTCGGGGCTCGATCCCAGGACCCTGGGATCATGACCTGAGCCGAAGGCAGACGCTTAACGACTGAGCCACCCAGGTGCTAACCTTATCTGGCATTTTTTTAATAAGGAAAGAGTTTCTTCCAGAAGGGGATTCAAAGCATTCATTGGTCTCCACAAATATGTCTCAGAAAGAGTAGTAACAACAAAACTGACTTCATGGCGTAAAGTGTCCAAATATCACCCCACCCCCACCCTTGAAAATTCAAATCGGCGTCTAAGAGCCCTACACAAGTCAAAACGTCAAATTGGCTGGCCTGAGGAGGAGGAGAACAGCAAGGGCAACCACATAAAGTGGTAAAAGACTTTGGGCAATGGGAAACGGTACTAAAAATAAAAGAAAATTTGATTCTAGACATTGAAACTCCTTACAACTCAGGGTACGTTCGTTGCGAGACAAAGTGGAAGATGAGAAGAAAAATCTTCTCATCTAAAGGCTAAACCCGGAAGCCTTTGAGTATCTCGAATATTCTTTTGAAATGTGGGAAACAAACGGTGTGGTTTAACCTGCACACAGCAACTCGATAAGGAAGGTCTCTATTCCCCCTGGAGTCTGAAGTGGGGGCGGGTATCCGCTGTGACCTTCCCGATTCAAATTCCCCCTGAAATCTTGCTTAAGGAAAGGTAAGAAGGTTGAGTAGAAACACGCTCGGCTTCATAATTCAATAGGTGTTAGCAGTCGGGAAGGTAAAGCAAGACGTTAAAGGTGTGCGTGCGGAAGATGGTCGATGATGCCTCCCGTGGGGTGATCTGTGAATAGGAAAAAGGATAAAGCCACCAGGGACTGTGGTGTTTGGGTTTCTGCCTGCGGAAAAATGACAAATAGAATCCTTGCTAGCTGGAGACTCTGACTGACAGAAACATGAGAGGTCACGTGAGATATAAAGTCAAACAGAAAGAGTTATATATACACTGGAAAGGTTTTATTTTATAATGTGTTATGCTTGATATTGGGGGATTGGTCTGGAAGCTGGTTGAATCTGCCAGAGAGAATTCTAGAACATACCACATCTGTTCCAATGGAGAAGCTGTCCGTGCTGGTCACTGGGAAAAGTAGGAACAGCCGTGTTCCTGACCTCACAGGGCTGACGGTCAAATGATATGTCCGAGGAAGGATGGCCCTTGTTGTCCCACTGGGAATGTGGGCAAAGGGGGGACCAACATGAGGTGTGGGATGGAGAAGTGGACACGCCCTTGTAGGCCAGGGGCAGTATTTTATTTTGAATAGTAAGAGAAACGAGGAGCCATGGAAGGGTTTTAAAGGAATGATACGATCAGATTAGCTTCCAAGAGTTTTCTCTCAACCTCCGAACAGCATTCTTCAGATGCCCCATTTCTCCCTACTGCCCATGGCCATGGGTTTTCGAACAACCTCTGGAAACTGATGCGTGCACAAGGACAGTGGAGACAAGAAATTGGAGTGATGGGAATGGATGAAGGGTCTTTTCTTGAGTTTGGACCCTCATGACCTCACAACTGGACCACATAGTAGTTCTCTTTGATTGTCCCGGGTCTGATGCTTTCCTCTCCTTCCAGACCAGTTTTCTCTAACAATTGCTCGTATCGTGACCGGGTCTGGAAGCCTTCACCAACTTCCTAGTGCCGCAGCTACGGACCTCCTTAAACACAGCAACGAGACCCTTCATGGAATGGCGCCTGTCAGTCTTCCCTGTGCTGTTACTCATGATGTTTGCAAGTGGAACTTCCCAAACGGGTTCCACAGAATGCCCAGTTCGGTGAGATGTTAGCCGGTGCTCTGTAGGAAAATGGGGAGGGGGGCATCCACTAGTCAAATAAACTGATAAAACAAATCCAGCATTATAATGCCATCCTGTCCTTGAGAGTCATAATGCAATTAACCTCACTCAAGGCTCTGATAAGTCCTGCAAAATGTCACTTAACTTAGCATTTCCCAAGCACAATTGACATCAAATCCCTTTCTGTGCATAACAGCCATGGTCACCATGATGAAAAGTTTGGGCAACACAACTCTGGCTAAACTTCTCACTTTTGTCCAGTAGGTCTATTTAACCCCAAACTTCTCCTAGCATGGCTTTCCTTATGCTGTTTCTCCTTTTGCAGAACTTCTCATTTTCCTCTCCTTCTAAGCACATCCAGCTCAAATGTCACCTCCTTCGTGAAGCCCACCATGATAATCCCAACTCAGACCGATGTTGCTCTTTTCCTCACTTTTAAAGCACTTTTAAGCTAGACCATTTGGTATTTATTTACTGCCTCAAATTGTTCCCTTTTACGCTTACAGTGTTACTCTTTCCATCTTTACAGTCACAAAATTAGCTTAGAAGTCTCTCGAAAGGACTTGTTGTCTACTGTTTACATTGAAAGGCGAAATTATAAAGAACATGGGCGTTGGAATAAAGCAGTCATGCCAGTCACATTTCCACTAACCAGCTGCATGATGGTGGGTGAGCTACCCCCTCTCTATGTCTCAGTTATCTCATCTGTAAAATAGGAATAATAAACTCTGTCCCTGTCGGAGGTGCTGTGAAGACTGGATGAGATCTCGTGGAATATCTGACATATTGTAAACAATCGATGCATGTTACCTACCATTACCATAACCACCGCGCCAAACCAGTTCTCCCTTTGTTTGTTATGGTCACTGCACCTGTCCCATGTTCCAGGTGGTCAGCATTTCTGAATCTTCTGATATTTGGCGTCCAAAGACGCTTATTAAGTGTACCCATTGCCCAGCAAGGAACGGTCTTCCTCCCGGGGATGGCAGCCCTGTGGCTCTAACAGCCAGGCTCCCTGGATTTTCTGGTCTACCTGGATTTTAATAGTAAATCCCATCAGCAAACAAGGAATTAGTCCAGTGTATCTGATTTCTGCTTCAATGCAAATGCGGTGCATTGTGTGAAGAGGTGTTTTGGTCCTTGCTGGCTTGGGGCTGACTCGCCCGCCCGGTCTCCGCACCGGACATCAGGGCACCCGCAGCTGCCGGCCAGCGGCTGGGCGGAATCCGCACTTCATTTGCTGTAGGTGAAGTTTTTCTTGAATCTTGACATGTGATCGTCTATGATGTGAGAATTCAGCAAAATAAAACGTCAAGGGACCCTTTGTGTCTTCCGTAGTAAGTATTTTGTACATGAAGAGCAAGGAGCAATTTGTATGTGCATATGTATTTTTCATTCACTAGTGTTTATTGAGCATGTACTATGTGCCGGGCACAGTTACAGGCCATTGTGCTACAACAGTAAAAAAAAAAAAAAAGCCAGGCATCTCTATTATAATGGAGCTCAAATCTTGCCGGGAAGGCAGAAAACAGACAAGTCAATAAATGAATCCCTTAATACCCCGAGTGGTGCTATGTGCTATATAAGAAAATCCCAGTAGGGTGCGGGGACGGAGAGCTGGGGAGGTCAGGGAAGTCTTCTGTGTCAAGGTGAAATTCCAAGGGTGCCTGGGTGGCTCAGTGGGTTGAGTGACTCACTGTTGGGTTCGGCTCAGGTCATGAACCTAGGGTCCCGGGACTGAGCCCTGCATCAGGCTCCACACTCACTGGGGAGTCTGCTTCTCCCTCCCCTCTGCACCAATCCCCTGCCCCCGTGCTCTCTCTCTCTCTCTCAAGTAAATAAATAAATATACAATCTTTGAAAAAAAGATGAAATTCAAGCAAAGATATGAAGGAAATGTGAGAAGTCCACAGGCTGAGGAACTCTGACAAGGAAAAGACAAGAGAAGAAAGCCAAGATCAAGGGAGGGGGAGAGGCTGTTTGGGGCTGTTTGGCCCCAACAGCGCCATCCATCCAGGCATGGTGATCAACACAGGAGTTCTGGAGTCCGGCAGACCCGGCTTTGAATCCCGATCCTACCACTGAATCTTACACGACCCAGAGCCCATTGCTTAGCCTTTGTAAGCCTTGTGGTGTTGCTGGGCGAAAGGAGATGCGATGCCCTATTGAAAACCTTTCTTGCACCGTGCGGGGCGTAGAGCGGACGCTCAGTAAGCGATCAGCGTAGGAAGAGATACGGAGAGGCACAGGGCTGTGGACGGCACGGAGAGATGGAGATAGAGATGGCGATATTCTCTGAACGAGTTCAACCTGCAGCCCCTGGCAGGGTTCACGGGAGGAGCAGTAGCATCTCAGCCCGCGTGCCTGAATAGGATCTGCTGTAACTCTACACAGCCCAGAGCCGCCGTGCCCGCGGGTAATGTAATGAAAGGTGTTTTCCTCCCTTCGGGACAGGTGCTCAACTGATACAATTTAGAGTCTCAAATTCCACAGCTTCATTGTTTGTTCTCCATACAAGTTAGCCCAGCTCAGAACACCTGTGGACTAAGTTCTTTTGATGCACCCAAGCCTGTCTTTTATGAAGCTCTTTGCAAGCAGTCAAAATAAGCCCAAACGTCCTTGTGTGGCTGAGTACGCACGTGGACATAAGGCAAGGCAGCCTGAGGAATGCCTAGCCAGCGCTCGGAATAGCATGTGAATCCCAGGGCTCGGGAAAATATGGTTCTGTGATTAATGTAACCGGAGTTAGATCTCAAATAAAATTAAATATTTTATATATCTATAGAAACTTGCCTACACACACATAAAATTCCCTATTAGTTGTACTCGAGGTTTAGCCACGTTGAATCGATAAAGGATGATTTAAAACGGATGGTTTTCAGCAGCTGGGCGCGCTTTCCAGTCTTCCATGAAGAAGTTAAAATTAATTTTAATATGTTGATGGTGCTTATTGATGATAATATTCATAATAAATATCCATTGGAAAAATTCTCTGGCACATCTCTGTGACAGAGAGGTCAAGAATGTTAATGACAATCACAACTACAAAACGCCATTCAGTCAATTACTTTAATTAAATCTAAAACTACTTTATGTCTTCTCATTTATATAGTAAACCGATAGTGGGGAAAAGCGCATCATCTTTATCTGGTTCATTTCAGAGTCCAAAGATGTGGTCTCGGATTGCATTTTAACATTTGTAGCTCTTCTATCTTTGTGGAACATTTGAGGTAATTATGGGTCTTAGAAGTAATGCTGCTGCTTCTCTCATGGAAAAAGAGGTGGAGATTTCCTTTTGAATGCAGTTTTATAGAAGGAGAGCTTTCCCTTCACAGACACTAATCTTGTATTTACAGACTAGGTTATATTGGCAAGAGCCCACATTCCAGGGTAAATGGTAGAAACGTCTACATTTCAGTGAATCCTTTTTAATTATACTGTTGGGGATCAGAAGAAAAGGAACACAGCTGTCTGAAATTCTCACTGCCACACAGGTTCAAGGGCTTACAACTCAGTCGTTATACGCTTTTTTAACAAAATTAATTGTGGTGTCATACAAAACTTTGTGATCCTTATGCATTTATGTTGGTCCAACTGGGAAAACAGAAGGGTGAGCATTAAAAAAACACCGGAATCAATCAATTAATTAACAATTCATTCAGTCTTTCAACAAACAGCTATTTAGTGCCTACTGTGTGCTGAGGAGTGTTGTGGGCATCCAAAAATAAAGCTGCGAGGCACACAGATAAAATCCTGTCCCTCCCCTCAAGGGGCTTCCATTTCAGTTGGAAGGAAATGAGAACACAAAAGAGTAAAGTGAATACCAGAGAGTGGCAAGGACTAGGAAAAAAAAAAGCAAGATGGTGGAAGGGCCACCAATGTCTTCAGGCTTGCTCAGCGCTATCCTGATTTTAGCACAGACAGTCCAACATCCTGGGAGGCCCCCTCATTCCAGGCAAACTGGGATTACTGGTCACCCTCAACATAGGACAGAGAGGAGTTTCTTTTGGATGGGTGGTCAGGAAAGGCCTCTCTGGGGTGGTGTCATGTGAGGTAAGACAAGAATGACACAAAACTGCTGCCTTCACAAATCTGGAGAACCATCAGGATGAGACTCATCTCCTCCAGATGATCCAACAGGGGATTGTTTGCTTGGGGAACATGAGGCAACATGTAGGGAGAATTTTTTCTCTGGGCCAGACGATGTAAATATTTTATCTTATTTAGTTTACAAACCAAGTGGTAGGCATTACCCCTCCCGTTTAACAAGTAGGACATAAAGCGATTACTATTGTCTGAAGTCTTGAGGCTATTAAGGAGAGAGTGGGGATAAAACCTTGCTCAGCCTGAGTGCAAAGATCACACCAAGTAGAATGAAGAGGAAGTTTGAACTACTTTTTGGAGGAAGATTCACTTCCTGCTTATACAGGAGATGAAAACAGATACTTTATTTCATGGAGCCCAGGATTTTGCTCTACAGCCATTAAACCTCTGCTAAGCAGGATTAGCTTGGACATTCTTCTTTATCTTCTCTAGACCTGACAGCTTTTGGGTTAAGCAAGGTCTAAAGGGTGGAATACTTCTTAAAGAACTCAGGGTATGAAGGGGTAGAAAGATGAGACTTGGAGTTTCTGCAAATCACAGACAAGATGAGAGGCAAAGAACATAATTTTTGTTAGCATTACTGTGATCTTATTTATATCTGGGCTCATGTTGCCTATGGACCAATGGGAGGCATATATCTTTGTCATTAGTTTCTGGCATGTATGTATTCCTTAAGTCTTTTCAGAGAAGACTGTGTGTATCATATCTTTGGATTTTCCATTGCAACTGACATGGGTACTTGCATGTAATATGGAATCCATAGATATTTGCTGAAATTCAAATATTTGGGGGATTAGCATTCGTATCCTCATAAATTTCAGATTATAATTTTAAGTAATTTTCTACAAGAGGATTTCTGGTGACTTACGTCTGGGTTTGGCTAACAATTGCTTTGGACTTCAAAAGGAACAACATCCTTTGCCATAGCTACATTTTAACTCAACCCACTCCATGATTACACACTTTGAAGATATAAATTTATTTAGATTAAAAATACAAATATGTGAGAAATCAATTTTGAAAAGGAAGATTGAGGACATAAAAGAATTCGCTCCTCCGTAAAAGCAGTAAGAATACTGGTAAAAATCATTAAAAGCAACTTTTTCAGAACTCTGGAAATTAACCAAAGGTTTGCAGTAATCTGAAGAGTGTTTATTCAAAAAGATGGCTAAATCATGGTAAGGACGGTTGAGTGTTGTAGCATTTTAACTTGGTCTCACTCCATTCCGTTCTTCCCTGTTCTGTAGTAGCCTGGAAAACCAACAGCTTCATAAGTATGGTAGCTATAAAAACAAGTAACCTAGTAGCCACTGAACGAGGAAAATGGTTTTGAAACTCCCCAAAGCCCCCTATCCCAGAAAACTGTCACTATTTGACTCGTCTTGCAATTTGTCTTTATTTGACCTGACTCAAGGCTCACTGTGTACAAACAGCCTTTTCTCTAGGGTGTTTGTTAAAAACAATCAGTGGCATTGTTTAACATGGCAGCTCTCTGAGTTGTTGATAGCAGTTGGAGTTACCAAGAGACGAAGCAAAATATTAAATAGTAAAATATTAAAAAGGGAAAACGGGGGAATGAGATGTCCATAGAGGGTTTTGAAAAGCTCCATGATTGAAAATCTAGAAGCCCACATGCAAGGGCGGGCCTGAGTACATGCCTGGGAAAGACCCAGGAAGGCTCCAATTTCTTACCTCTGGTGACCTTGAGTCTCTGTGTAAGCAGGAAGTGAAGGCTAAGGTGGAGTTCTCAGCTATGTGGCTGAGCAATGGAAGTACCCCTTCTGCCTTTCAGAGCTCCTTGGCAAAGGCTGGGAGACTTATTGATTGCAATCATTTAAGGAAATCTCATCTAATCATGAGCTGACTACTTACAGACACTTCAGGGACAGCACATGACACAGAATATAGACTTTACAAAATTATTTCAAGAAAGTCACTAAGTAAACAACAATAAAACTTCAACAGCAATAAACTCTAGGTAGGGAGAGGGGAGGGAATCTTATTTCTAGAGTAACACATCATATTTTTTTTCCCCTAAACTGTCCAGTTTTCTAAAGAAATAAGAGAGTATGGCCTACACCCAGGGAGGGAAAAAAATCAGGGAAAGAAACTATTCCTGAAACAGACCAGATGTTGGACTTAGTAGACAAAGACTTTAAAAGAACTAAAGGAAAGTATATCTAAATAATTAAAGGAAAATATGAGAATGATGTTTTACCAAGTAGAAAATATTAATAAAGAGATAGGAACTATTAGGGTCATCTGTGTGACTTAAGTGGTTAATCATCCGACTCTCAGTTTTGGCTCAGGTCATGATCTCAGGGTTGTGAGATCAAACCCCACATTGGGCTCCATGCTCAGCAGGAAGTCTGCTTGTGATTTTCTCTCTCCCCCTCTTCTCCCCCTCCCCCCTTCATGCACACACACACACTCTCTCTCTAATAAAAATACTCTTTTAAAAAAGAGAGATAGAAACTATAAAAAAGATCCCAGTGGGAATTCTAGAGTTGAAAAGTACAAAAATTGAAATGAAGAATTTGCTAGAGTAAGTTACGATGTTGATTTTAATACCCAGAGCAACCACTAAGAAAATAACAACAACAGCAACAACAACAAAATGGTAAAACAAGTAGCCAGGACTTTAAAACAGTACCCTATAAAATATCAAAGTAACACACAAAAAAGACAGTTATGGATGAATGGTGAAACAAAAAAGACATAAGATACATAGAGAACACATAACAAAATGGCAGCTATAAATCCTACCTTATCAGTGATTAGCTAATGTAAATGGATTAACCACTTCAATCAGAGATTGGCAAAATAGGTAAAAAAACAAAACAAAACTATCATCCAACTATATGCTGTCTACAGAAGACACACTTGGGGCAAAAACACAAATAAATTGAAAGTAAAAGGATAGGAAAATATACGCCAGGTAAGCAGTAATCAAAAGAGAGCTGAGGTGGCTATACTAATTCAGATGAAATAGATTTTAAGATAAAAACTGTTACCAGATGTAAAGAATGGTATTTTATAAAAATAAAAATATCAGTCTATCAGGAGTATTTAATAACAGTAATCATATTACTCCTCCAACAGAGTCCCAAAATACATTAAACAAAAAACATGACAGAATTGAAGGGTGGAATAGACAATTTAACAGCCATAGTTGGAAATAAAACTATTTCTATTTGAAGATGACTGATCTTGTTTATAGAAAATCCCAAGGAATCCACTAAAAAGATATTAGAGCTAATAGGCGAGTTTTATAAAATATAAGGAGAATATACAAAAATCAATTGTGTTTCTATGCACTAGTAATGAGTATTTTGAAAATGAAATTAAGAAAACGATTCCATTCTTTTTTTTTTTTATTTTTTTTTAAAGATTTTATTTATTTATTTGACAGAGAGAGAGAGAGATCACAAGTAAGCAGAGAGGCAGGCAGAAAGAGAGGGGGAAGCAGGCTCCCTGCTGAGCAGAGAGCCCGATGTGGGGCTCGATCCCAGGACCCTGAGATCATGACCTGAGCCGAAGGCAGAGGCTTTAACCCACTGAGCCACCCAGGCGCCCCCGATTCCATTCTTAATAGCATAAAAAAGAATAAAATATTTTAACAAAAGAAGTACAAGTCTTATATGCTAAAGACTACCAAATCTTACTGAAAGAAATTAAGGAAGAGCTAAACAATTGGAAAGACATGCCATGTTCATGGATTGGAAGACAATAAATATTGTTCAAACAGCAACACTTCCCCCAAATGGCCTACAGATTCAACCAATCCCAGTCAGAATCCCAGCTGCCTTTTTTTTTTTTAAATTAATTTACAAGCTGATCCTAAAATTTAAGCAGAAATGCAAGGGACTCAAAATAGCCAAATGATCTTAAAAAAGAACACAGTTGGAGCACTCACATTTCCCAATTTGAAACAATGTAAAGTACATTGATGAAGACTATGATTCCGGTATAAGGATAGACAGATCAATGGAATAGAATTGAAATAAATCCTCACATGTACAGTCAACTGATTTTTGGCAAGATTATCAAGACAGTTCAACAAAGCAAAGAAGAATCTTCTCAAAAAATGGTCCTAGGACAACTGGAAATACATATGCAAGAATGAGTTAGATCCCTCCCCCACACTATGTCCAAAAATTAACTCAAGATGGATCATGGACCTAAAGGTAAGACACCAAACCGCAAAACTGAATTAGACAACAGTTTCCTGGATATGACACCAAAAACCAAAAACCAAAACAAAAAGTATTACTGTCATACAAAATACTAATATGCTTTATAAAATTAACTTCTGTAGGAAAAAATCAATTAGGTCTTATTAGGTGAGTTTCTATAAGATAAAGTAACTGTGACAGGGATTTAGAATCGTCCTCCGATATCCAATTGTCTCCCGGTTCTCCTATCTGTGGTCCTAAAGCCATTTAACTGGACTGTGTTTCCCAGCTGCCCTTGCAAGTAGGTGTAGCCATTTGGCTAACTTCTGGCCTACAGTCTAAGAATGAATGCTTTGTGAAACTGCTCCATTGTGTCTTTAAAAGGAAGCTGCTGGCCCTCCACTTCATCCTTCCCATTTTAGGCAGGCTGAAATGCGGACACGGGAGTGGTTAGCCATCTTTAAATGGCCATCAAGAGCAACACCCTAGGGGATGAAGGAAAAGAAAATGGAAGGAAGCTGGGTTGCTGGGCCATCTTGAGGACCAGAACTTTCTGAATCACTCTGATGCGGAAGAGAAATAAACACCACACACTGGCCTTTGTTATTCTAGACACTTTTAAAGCAGTCAAACTGATTTTCTAATTTATATAGTAACTCCTTGGGCTGAGAGCATGGTAATTTCTCTTAAAGACTTTCTTTCCGTGGATCTACGCTCAAATGGTTTTAAATGAACAACTCTGAGGGTACAAGGATAAACAAGGCCCAGTCCTTTTTCTCTGAGAGTTCAAAGCATAGTGGAAGAATTTTGGCATGAATCGCTAATGTGAAATGCAACAGCTATAAAAGCAGACATCCAAATAGAGTTTTGTGGAACTATATATGAAATTGTGACTGGGGGCACTTGGGTGGCTCAGTCACTTAAAATGACCGACTCTTGATTTTGGCTTAGTCTTAGTCTTGAGATCGAACCCTGCATGGGGCTCCACACTCAGCAAGGAGTCTGCTTGAGATTCTTTCTCCCTCTCCCTCTGTTGTCCTCCCCCCCCCCCCGCTACCCCCTGCTGTGCACACCTGTGCGTGCATGCACGCTCTCTCTAAAAAGAAAAAAAAAGAAATTGTGACTAGAGGAAGCTGGAGAGAATGAGCATGGACATGAGTTGGGAAACCCATTTGCAAGTGGATGAAGGTAACACAATTTTTTTACATTCTATTTTATTATCTCTTATATAATGTGGTTTTGTATCTGGATAATCGGAGTTGTTACTCTTTTCAAGACCTTTTTATTTTGAAAGAATCTTAGAGCTACGGAAGAATTCAAAGATAGTATAGAGAACTCTTCTACACCCTTTACCCAGTTTACCCTAATGTTAACCCTATATATAATCCTAATACTGATACTAACCCTGGTACTAAGAAACTAACTAATGGTGTGTGTGTGCGTATGTGTGTGTGTATAAAATAAAGTATAATACTAGTAGCTAAACTCCAGACTTTATCAGATTTCACCAGTTTTTCCTGTAATATACACATTTTTTTCTGATCTAGGATCCAATCCAGGATCCAAAATCACACTTGGTCTTTAAGTCGAAATTCTCCTTAGCCCGATATGTAGACAATGGGCTATTCACACAGTATCTGACCAGTCCATCTGAAACCAAAAAGACAGGAATGGGAGCTTTAGCATGCTGGGCGAGGCTCAGATCAGTCATTTATGAAACCCTAGGCCTGTCAAGTGGATGGTCGTGGGGCTCAAACATGAAAGCACTCTGAAATTTATAAAGTGACTCTCCTCCAGTGAGATCATGTATTCACTCATCAGTCATTCAGAAAACCTTTCCTGAGCGCCGGCCATGTCTTTGACACCGCGTTAGGCCCAGAGGACAGGGGACCCTGACTCCCACCTGTCTCTGGCCAGAGCTTCTAGTCCTATAAGGCTGATCCTTAAGTAATTATCGAATATCTACCATGGGTCCCAGGCTACTAATTATTAACACTCCACCAGAGCGCCCTGAATATTCCATTTCAGGCCTGAAAGAGTTAACGTGTTGCAAACCCCCCGGGGGCAGGGCCTGGGGACTCTTTCCCTTGGGGAAGGCTGCAGCTGCCCTAGGGCTCCGTCAGCATTTTCTTTCCCTCTCTGTTTATGTCTCTGTGTTTTGTAAAGTCTCCTAAACTGCGGTAGTATCTACCAAGTTCTCTGACAATGCTATAAATTTCATTAAGAAGATGAAGCCTTATGGGGCAATTAACTCCAAAAGTGGTACAAAGCAATAGCAAGGAGATAGTGGCCTGTAGTACTTAGCACTTAGCTCTGAAATTGAGATAAGCCCTATCAAGCCGGGGTTGTGTTTAATGTTTGCTGCCACTTCCATAGTGCGGCTACAACCCAGCGGTCACCGTGTTAACACTCCCCAATATCTATTACAATTAGTTTTTGATTAAGAGGCCTTACATGGCTTTTGAAGCCTTTTATGTTGTGTCAAATGGCCGGTGATGGAGTGACATGCGCAGACACCTCCCAGTAACAAAGCATCTTGTAAAAGGTTTCAAGTGAACTATTTTATCATCCTAATGGAAACCAGATGACTCTAACTCCCCCCCACCCACCCACCCCCGTAATTTCAACTATTTACTGAAGAGTCCTTGTTTTGAATTACTTAAAAGATTTATTCTTAAATGCCTACCTCACGCATTAAGAATCACTCCTAACAGAGCCCTTTGGAATTTGGGAAACGCTTTTAAAGGGAACTGGGGCAATTTTCACGGAAAATCTATTTTATTTTATTTTATGTTTTCTTTTGATTTTTAAAGGAGGAAATACCTCTGTCTTCTTCTAGTATTTAATTGTTATTTTAATTATCGTGTGGGAGGCCTCTTTCTGTGGAGTTATGCCTTCTCTGCTGGGGTTTTTAGGCAATAGTCTTAGTTTATTTTTTAAGAGAGAGGTCACCGGTATTTTGTCCGGAAAAAAGAAAAACAACTTTGTTTAGTTATGTAAGATTTAATTCTGCACAGGTACAAAATACATGTTATTTTTATAAAGGTATAGGAGATCAAAGAAAGTAGGATTATTTAAAAAACTTTTATGAACTATAAATATACTTGTAAATTTAATGAAAATAGTAATTATATAGGACATAACATGTGAATGTGAAACATATCAGCATTTTTCATGACTGTCTTTCTTACGGTCTTTGTGGCGTTGGCCACGTACGTTCCTTTGAACCTCAGTTTTGTCATCTGTGATCTGGGGTTGGACTACACGCGCCCTGAAGTTATTGGTTCTGTGATATCCGACGTGCTGGAGACTCTTAGCTCCTGGAGAACAAAGGCCTTGTCGTGGCGAGGCAGTGTGGTATACTGGGTTCGAGCCCTAGTGACCACTGGGTACCCATCAGTGTGGGTATCCAACTCATCGAGACTCAGATTTTCCCACGTGTAAAATAAGGACAGTGTTCTCCAAGTCACTTACAATTGCAATTGTAATTATAATTTGGTTACAATTAAAAAGTAAAATCAGGTGTGTAGAGGGCCCCGTAAATGGTAGCCTCTCAATAATTTCTTTTTTCCTTTTTTGCTTTCTTTTTTTTTTGAAAGGTTTTTATTTATTTATTTGACAGAGAGAGAGATCACAAGTAGGCAGAGAGGCAGGCAGAGAGAGAGGGGGAAGCAGGCTCCCTGCTGAGCAGAGAGCCCGATGCGGGGCTCGATCCCAGGACCCTGAGATCATGACCTGAGCTGAAGGCAGAGGCTTTAACCCACTGAGCCACCCAGGTGCCCCCCTTTTTTGCTTTCATAGTCTGTCTTGTTGAATATTGTCTAGTCCAGTTTGGATGAACGAAATTACCATAATGTTTGTCACGTCCATCACGCTATTGTAAGCATTTAGTGAGCACTTGCTAAGTGCTAGGTGTCCTACTAAGCCTGAAAATCCTGAGATTAGAGACAGAATCCTTGCTCATGTGCGGATTGGGCCGTAGACAATGGATAGAGAATTATTTATTTATTTATAAAGATTTATTTATTTTAGAGAGAGAACGTGCACACAAATGGGCAAGCGTGCGCGAGCAGGGGCAGGGAGGGGCAGAGGGAGAGAGAGCAGACTTCCTGCTGAGCGCAGAGCCCTATGGGGTGGGGCTCAGTCCCAGGACCCTGAGATCATGACCTGAACCAAAACCAAGAGTTCGATGCTTAACCGACTGAGCCACCCGGGTGCCCCAATAGAGAATTTTAGTAGACTCAGAGATGCGGGGAGGGGTCAACCGTCCAGTTCAGATTCCAGTTGGGGCTTTTTCATTCATAAGGTGACTCTTTTTCTACATGGTCCCATATCTCATTCCAGATAGTCTTCTCAGCCACCCACTGGGCCAAGCAGGGCAGATGTCATCAGCTCCATCTCACAGATCGGGAAACTAAAGAACTGAATTTCTGGATCTTTTATTAGTCTGATTAATAAGATGCATAAGATCCTTCAAAATAAATCTTGCTACATCGGTGTCATTGCAGTGAACACGTGCAAAGATTTAGGCCAAGAAAGAAAGCCATAACAGGTTCATTGATGAATATTTGACTTATCAGAGTCTTTTTTCTAGGTGTTATTGACCTGGGGTCCATTCATTCCATTCATCTAGACATTCATTCCACACGAATGTGCTGCTTTCTGAACACAGGGCTAGGTGGTGGAGGTTCCAAGATTGAACTTAGCAGCCCCTGTCTTCCTCGAAGAGTTCACGGCCCAGTGGGGACATGTGTCCACCAATGGTACCCGTGATTGTAGAGTGCGGAGTTGGGTGCTAAGACAGAGGTTGACAGAGGTGCTTTAGGGAACACGGCAGAGAGGCATCTTGGTCAAAAGAGAGGGGTTAGTTGAGGTTTTCTGGAAGAGGAGACACTTGAACTTGGCTGAATTTTATGGGACAAATAAGGAATTGCCTGTGTCAAAAGTGAGGGTGATGTGAATACGGCTTTAGGCTAAGAGAGGGTGGGAGAGATGAGAAACCATGACTTATAGGGTCAACTGTCAATGGGGAGGAGAAACCAGGGTGGGCACAGGGCTGTGGTGAAGTAAGGAGGGACCAGACCATGATGCCATTAGCCCGACACCTGTCTTTCCACGACATGTTCAGAAATAAGATCCCACACAGCCTCCGTCCTTTATATGAAAATCTAACTCACACTTAACTAGTAAACATGCCCTGTACCTTATTTTCTTTCCACTTCTTCTCAAACCTGTCTCGTTCGCTGCTTTTGAAAGGCAAGTCTGGTTTTATAGTCAGCCTTAGTAGTTGGTTAGAGGCTGTTATTAGTATAACCAACCTTAAATAATTTGATTTTCAGGTTGGGTACGTCACAATATCTCCTGTGGGCTTGATAGCCAAACTACACATTTATTTAAAAATTGGTTTCTTCACATTATATTTGAAAGTAGTGCTACTCATTCATCTGTAAACCATTAGGCCACATATATAAAAGTATCTCATTTGACTTTTATTCACAGAGTTCTGAGAATAAGGTTTAGGTCCTTACAGATATTCCAGTTTTCTATGCAGTCTATTGTCTTATTTTATTAGTTTTCTTTTAAAAAATATTTTTATAGAGAACAATGTGTTTGGAGGAGAAGAGAGACTGTAATAAATTTTAAAGGTACACCCAGACCCTCTTCCTGCATTGTAAATTCTCAGGGATTTTTGTTTATGTATTTTAAGTTTAGAAAAGGGATTTAAACTGGGCTGGTAGGGGTCTGCAGTCAATGGGAATTATTTGGCCTGAGGAGGGTTTCAATGAGTTGTCAACATTTAAAAATCCAGAAGTCTAGAAATTTCACATGAGATCTGGCTTCCTTAAAAAATTTAAAAAAAAATGTGGGGTGCCTGAGTGCCTCAGTCGGTAAAGCGTCTGACTCTTGGTTTCGGCTCAGGTTGTGATCTCAGGGTCCTGAGATCGAGCCCCGTGTCGGGCTCGGTGCTCAGCACAAAATCTGCTTAAGATTAATTAATAATTAATTAATAATCTCCTCCCCTCACTCTCCCTCTCCTTCTGCCCCTCCCCGCTGCTCTCTCTCTAATAAATAAATAAATCTTTAAAAAAAATTTAAAAAAATGTGATGCCATAAACTCAGAGGATAGCACTCTTCGGGGCTCAGGCGCATTCATTCCCGTGGTCCTGGGGGTTCATCTCACTCACCAAGTCTCACTCTCTGTCCCCCTGATCCCTCACGCCTTTGCCTTCATGATTACAGCTCTGGCTTGGCATTTCCCAATAAAAAACAAAAGTGAAACTTATGTGCACACCAAAAACTACACATGAATGTTAATAGCAGCAAGTAAAAAGATCACAGGGGGGTCGGAGGGAGGACTGGCCAGGCAGAGCACAGAGGATTTGAAGGACAGTGAAAATACTCTATATGATACTATAAAGATGGCTACATGTTATCACATATTTCTCCAAACGCACAGAATGTACAAGACCAAGAGTGAACTCAAAGGTAAAAACTATAGACGCTGGGTGACAAGGATGTGTCAATGTAGGTTCATCAACTGTAACAAACTTACCACTCCGGGTGGGCGGGATGCATGCAGAGATGTATGGAAATGTCTATGCCTTCCTCTCATTTTTGCTGTGAACCTAAAAAAAAATGTCTTAACCCACCCCGCCAAATAGGGGTAAATGCCAATCAACAGATGCAAAATTTAACCCCCTCATTTCAGAAGTTTTAATAGAACATACAGGCACAATAACGGAGAGAGCTAATACTTTTAGAGAGACCTTATAAGTTAGTGAGAAAATAGATTTCTTTTTTTTTTTTTTTAAGATTTTATTTATTTATTTGACAGAGAGAGACACAGAGAGAGAGTAAAGAGCAGGGGGAGTGGGAGAGGGAGAAGCAGGCTTCCCACTGAGCAGGAAGCCTGATATGGGGCTCGATCCCAGGACCCTGGGATTACGACCTGAGCCGAAGGCAGACGCTTAACGACTGAGCCCCCAGGCACCCCAGAAAACAGATTTCTTGATCAATTTCATAAACTGCCACCACGGGAGAACAAGGGAACAGTCAGTGATAGGCTGAGTATAACGATTCAAATAAATTTTTCACCCAGAAGTTTTCTTCATGATCTGCCTCTTATTGTGACCATCTCAAAACTGTTTTTGGGGTGTGAATCCAAGAAATGGAAACATGGAAGAGTAAGTTTTCCCTCTGTAGAGACCAGAAATGCCTGCTGGGTTTTTCTCCTTCTTAGGGGGTGGGGGTTGGTGGTGGTGATTTCCTTGGCACCTACTTTCCCGAGCTTGGTTGAAAGTGCTAAGTTTTTCCTGGTGTTACTTATTAATGTGACCTGTTTATGTTCCAGTTATCCGGCTAACCATTAATATCTGTTTACTCATTGATGACCTTTGCAATTTCGTACCTCTCCCTTGGCTGTAAATGTCAACCCCCACCCCCTTTTTTTTTCTTATGTGCCATGTTCTCTTCCTATCTACTGGCTATCTCCAGCAACTCCTTCCCAGGGTAAAATAGTACGGGGCAACCCAAATGTGATCTTCTCGTCTATGAAAGAAAAGATACGTGCTTTTGTTTTTAAGAGGACTAAGACACAGAACATTCCTTTTTGGAATGAGCAAGAAATATACACAAATGGCAAGTGCAAAGATCTCTTGCTCTGGGGGATGGAGGGGTGGTGATGGGGTGGGGGTGGGGGTGGGGCGGGACAGAAATTGACAAGAAAAAAAGTTCTCTTGCTTCAGTGGAGAGAAAACCAAGGAAGGGACTCTGAACTGGTCCTGGGGAACGGAGTCCGAGTTTCTTTTTTTCAGAAGTCAGTATAAGCAACTTGCACATTCAAGCAAGCCTGCAGGATTTATCTCTAGTTCCCCGATCAGTCTACGTTAACCCCAACACTAGCAAGACATTACCATTCCGCTCACTTGTAATGGCTAAAGCCGAGATTAAGCAATGCGGCTGGATTAGGGCTGCAACTGGTGACCTTAATTTTACCCATCATTGGAGCCTGTGTACATTTGATTCGTCTTAATTGCGTTTACCTAACTTAAACAGACAATAGCAGCCCAAGAAAATTTTTTTAGCCCCAAATAATCAGAAAAGGAAGAGGAGCTATTTCTTAGAAATGAAACACAGAGCGGTCTAGCTCAGGCAGCCGCTGGGCTAACAAAAGCTGCCGTTTTCCTTTGCTTTGCTCCATTAATACAGCAGCGCAGGGAAGGACCCATTGAAATATTATTATCTTTGCATAACAATACATTTTAAAGTCTCACGGTGCTTCTTTATTGAAATGTTTTAAAATATTAATATCATCCCGGCCATAAATAACGATTATGGCATTCATAGAGATTAAAGTTTTGAGATATGCCCTGGGTGTACATTCACATTTTCTCGTTCATTGAGTTCTAACTTCAGTAAAATTAGTTTTTTTTAGATACAGCCCTGAACACTTGCTGTGACTGTCACTTCGTGTTGAATTTATCATATAGAATTTAAGGCGGGAGACTGGGGAGCAATCTGTCAGAAACGATTGTATTCCTAATCTTCGAGGGTCGGGATGGGGGCTGGGGAGAAGATAAGCATTCTAGAACGCTGCTCTCCATCGCTGAGACATTCATTCGGCTCCAGCTGCCGGGGCGGCGAGGGGATTTGCGTAGACTGTGTCATGCGTTTTCTTGAAGCTTCTGCCTCGGCGTCGGCCGGCTATGCTGTACTTTATGCACATAAATGCCTCTCAGGTTTTCTTGGCTAAATGATAACTCAGCTTGTCTTTCCCAGTGAGTTCAGTAATAAATAGATATATGGGCTAGACGTGGGGTGTTTTGACTTAGTTAGATCCTCTAGTGTCCTAAAAGAGACAAGTGGACTCAATCATTGAGCCGGCTACGAAACACAGACTTCCAAGGAAACACTAAGTTTTTTCAATGCTAAGTTTATGCTAAGTTTACAATGACAGGAGCTGAGAAGCAACTCAAAGTCAAGGTTAGTGTTGCAACTTCATGTCAGTCCCATGCATCGAGGAGGGAAAAATGGGAAAAAAAAAGCACATCATTTTCCTTGAAGACTGAGTGGCTATTAGTGGTATTTGAAATTATAGGTGAGGTAGAACAGTGGAGTTCACTCTCAAACTCGTCAAATGTGTAGGTTTCGCTCTGGGAACTAAGCAGAGTATTTTCCCAAGACTGTGATTCAGTGCTGTATATTTTCCCTCTGATGTGCAAAGCAGGCATTTCTTTGTAACCTCTGGATTCTGGAAGTCGACTACCCTTATTAGCTTACAGATCTCTATCTGGGTATCAAAAATCAGAGGCTTTGAACTTTGCCAATCAGAATCCCACAGTTACATTTCCTCTCCATGTCACATGGTCAGCAAGCTTCATTGACACGTGGAAAATTTCCTTTACACATCTTACTCAAGGCAACACTGGAAATTTGGGTTTATGGAATGTGCCGGCAGCTCTGAGCTGTCTTGGCTTCTCCACTGTTGGCTTGGTCCGTGGCCCAGTATGATGCAAGCTATGCATAGCTCAGAACTCAAATTAACAGCTAGAGCGGTACTGGGAGTGTGCATGGGCCCAGGAGCTTTGCAGAGGGGTGGAAGGGGGGAGTGGGGAGGCTCCCAGCTCACTTCCCACTGTGAGGCAGAGGTTACCGTTGTTTGGAAAGACTCGGGCCATTAACTTCTGCAGGAAACCTGCCCTCATTCCCACCTTGCAGTCTCCTTAGGGCCCCTTGCCCTGGGCCCTCATGGGGATTCCGGGATTATCCCACTCAGAGCACTTAACCACATTGCACCAAAAGGTCCCCTCATGTGTCCCTTCTCCGATTAGACCTCGGCATCCAGCACAGTCCGTGACACACAGAGATGCTCACTAGAAGCCGCCAGGGCATCTGGGTAGGCTGTAGGACTCAGCAGGACGGGCCACTGGAATAGTAATAATAATTAATAATAATAATAATCTTCTAGTTACTGAACAGCTACTCAATGGCTATAACGATTGAGCTGGGGGATTTTCTTTGTCTTGAGTTTGCAGAGGAGAGACAGACTTGGCGCGGTCAAGTATGGTCCACACGATAAGTTAGGAAGCACGACAACTGAAGGGGATGAACTTGAATCCCGGATGTCTTCGACTTGACTCTATATTCCGACCACACACACCTTGGCTTGATCTGAATAAAGACAGTATTTCCATCATCAGAGTTCAGTCCGGCAGGAGTCACAGGGCCAGTGATGTCCAGGCCTTGCCTCTCTCCCCCTTCTCCTGCCACTCAGATTACCTGCTATTTTGGGTTCGTTTTTGGTCTCCGCAGCATCTCATTCTTAACATTTTACAATACGTTGATGGCCTCTATTTTTTTTTTTTTTTTGGTGGTGGCCTCTTTTAATATTTCTACCTGTATTAGACTCCTGGCTTCACCACATCTAGCTGTGTGCTCTTGGACAAGTTGCCTGCCCTCTTTGGGCCTCCGTTTCCTCAGCTGTGATCTTCGTGCATGGAGTTGTCCTGGGGAGCAACTGTCCTATTACTTGTAAAGGTTCCAGAACAGTCTGAGAGGGCAGCAGATGGGAGAGACCATGATTTATCACTTCCCTCTATCCCTGTCTGTCTCCTCCGGGTGCCGCCCTCCCGGCCTGCACGAGCCTTCATTATTTCTGTGGCTCTGCTGCCCATGCGTGCATTGGGGGTGCAGGGAACCGTGGGTGGAATGTTTGCTGAGCCTGGTGGCCTGCGCCTGGTCCTAGCATTATTTAAAGCCATTTCTTAGTGGTCCAGCCGCTTCCCCAGGGGGGAGGGGGCAGCTACAATTGGGGGCCAAGGTCCTGCCCTCCGCCCCCCACCAGCTATCAACATCTCTCTCCCATTCCCTTCCTCCCTCTCACTCTGCTCTCAAAGTTCCCAAGCTTCTCCACTCTTCCTCCCGGTTGGCATGATCTCCTCCCAGAGCGTGGGGGTTTGGGGGAAACAAAAGCCAGGTGTCTCGGCTTCGGCCTCTCAACACGAACCATCCCCCTGGGGCCGGCGCACAGAGAGGCCTGGCTTCCTTTGTAGAGCAGAGAGCCGGCAAACGCCGAGATAAAAACACAAATTAATATATCAGTAAATTATCCTGCCACGCTGACATACTCTCTAATCAGGAGGACAGGGAAAACACGGGGAGGATGCCAGCAAAGAATCTGGAGGAGGAGGGAGGAGCCACAGAAACCAGGGCCGGAGGAGGAGCAGACCTTTGGGGAGGCTTCAAAGTCTGAACCCTTCCCCCGGGGTGTCACCGAGTGTGTGGGGAGCGGCAGCCCGCTGCCTGGGGAGGGACCGGCAGAGAGGCAAGACAGAAGGAGATGAAGAATAAAAGGAACCTAAGAAGAAAAGGTCAGGGCAGAAAAGGCAGGTGATGACGAATAATCGAGAGGCGCGGATTACTGAGGGCTTACTGTGTGCCAGGCACTGTTGGCGCCCCGCCCGGAGGCCGTCTAACTGTCCTCTCAGCATCCCAGCCGCCTTCCGTACTGCGCGTGCTTGCTCTTATCCCCATTTGATAGATGAGAACACTGAGGGGGGCATAAATAAAGCTGAGCGGACATTGCCAATTTCCTACCAGTGGTCGGTGATGGGGCTGGGCTTTCAGGCAGATAATCTGCGGTTGCATTTAACCACTTAGCTCTCAGGCTCCCCACTGACAGATCTTTGTTTCCATCAAACAGTGGTGCCAGAAATTAATCTCATCTCGGTGGGGGTAATTTGGTGGTCCTAAGTGGCGACTGAGCAGATAGATACCTGTTGGGCCAAGAAGATGTGAAGAATAGAAAAAAAAGGGGTGCCTGGGTGGCTCAGTCAGTTAAGCATCTGTCTTTGGCTCAGGTCATGATCCCAGGGTCCTGGGCTTGAGCCTGGCATTGGGCTCCCTGCTCCGTGGAGAGTCTGCTTCTCCCTCTGCCTGCTGCTCCCCCCGCGTGTGCTCTCTTGTCTCTCTCTCTCAAATAAATAAATACAATCTTTAAAAAAAAGAGAGAGAGAGAGAGAAAAAATAGAAAAGAAAATAAGCCTCTACTCCCAGGACTTCAAGATGAACACAACTTTCGAAGCGAAGGAATAAAGCAATCATATCCTACAACCAACGAAGAGCTTACCTAAACATGGCCTTTTTGGTTCTACCCAACCCCGTCAGATAGACCAGGCCCTGAGTATTATTGCCATTTTATAGATTTGGAAACTGAGGGTGAGGGAAATTGAATAAGAGGCAGAGCTGAAGACTGAACACAGATCTATCGTCTTGAAATTCAATGCCGACAGGATGGTGCGAGGTATACGTCAAGGTGTCCCGCAGCCCCACACTCAGAGGCTGCCAAGAGAAGGGGAGGAATGGCATCTCCCCTGACCCCATGGAGACCGCTGGGCTCACTCGCAGGGGCAATGCGCATTCAAGATCGGAGGGTGGGGATTGCATGGGTGGGAAAGGAATGGAGATTTTTTTAGGGGGTGATCTCAGTTTCAAGCTTTAGACTCAGAGAGGACAGAGTGGGGGTTCCAGATACAAAGTGACTGTGGTGGAGGAGAGCAAGAGCAGCCAAAAAGGCTAAAAATCACGGGATGGAGCAGAAAGGCAGGAGGGACCGAAGAGTGGCTTCCAAGCGTAGAAGGCTGGGCGTGCAGATGGGAAAACAAAGTAGGCAGTGCAAAGGGAAGGAAGTGGAGAAGAAAGTGAACGTGTGGACGATCTGAAAGTTGTCCTCGGGAGCTAGAGATGTTGCCTGGAAACAGAGTGCTGCGTTAAGGGAATATCAAGTGTGGGGGCAGGAGAGGAAACACCTGTGTAAAGAATGGTGTGGGAGAATCAAGACCACGCCTAGACCAGAAGATTCAGGCAGACCGGTGGACATCATTACGACGAGAACAGAAAATAGCATCGCTACGTTTTGGCCAAAGTAAAAGAAAAAAAGGCGGGCAATGGGAAAGGGAAGGACAAAACAAAACAAAACCAATGTTCTATTCAGAAGTTTCTAGAATCATAACAGAAATGTTTCAGCCTTAACTATTAGACCAACGTTTCCTGAACGTGGCTATAATAGCCCCTCCTTTTTTTTTTTTTTTTTTTTTAGTTCTTTTAAAGACCCTCTTTCATATCTTGTGGAAGTATTATTTTATTGGTAGTATTAAGGTAAGCCTCTTTTGCCCATAAATTCACCGTCCCGAATTATAGTAGGTTTCGCGTTTTCAATCGTGGCTAATAATTCTTCCCGTTTTGGCTGCTTTCACAGTGCCCGCCTATGTATGACATCTGGTAATAAGGTATGAGCTGGAAATCCAGGCTCATCAGCATTCTTCCTGCGTACCTATCACAGGATGGGGGCTGTTGGCTTCAGGGACCCTTCCAGGAGCTTCTACATGAGCCTGGGGCCCTGAGGCTCTCACAGCTATTTTGATTGCCCTCAGGATTTTTCTTGCTTACTTCTTTGGTTCTTAGCTTCCATTCAGAAAGCAGAATTTTCCAGCTAATTGATCTCCAAATAGTTGAAGCATGATTGTGTTATAGCTACTAATATTGGCATTGCATAAAAGCAACAGAATCAGCCTGCAGATTACACACTGCCGAGGCCCTTTAAAGAAAGAGTTAATCCAGAGATTAGGCTGCATATTTGGAGGACTTTTTCAAATTTTTTACCATGCCCACATGCTCAGCTGATGCTCATAGCAGTGGCAAGCATATTGTTTGTCAAACGATGGTGAACCATAGTGTGAGAAATACATCCCATCACTTAACCGGTGAGGTTAAGAAGGCCAGGAATTCGGCCACGATCAAACACATTGCTCTTCTTTCTACAACTCCGTGAGGCAAGAGTGTAAACTCACTTGCGGAATTTACGCTGTTTTTTCCACAAGTGGATTTGATGGAAGCATCGCATCGGGGGTGTTCTGGGGTCTTTAATTCTATGCATCTTTTTCTAACAAACGACAGACCCAGAGTTTCCACAAGGCAGAAATTAGCCTATCACTGGCCCCAAAGTTCACACCCAAGATACTTCTTTGGATGAAACTAAGAAGGGGCACTCGAATCCGAACAGTTGCGTGGAAGGAAAAGAAAGGTTAACACTAAAACGGCTTCCAGGGCAAGGGAAATAATGATGTCACTCTGTGCTACGTTTAGAGTAATTTGTTTCACACCAGGCATTATTTTTACCCACCTGCACCCCAATATTTTATCATGACAATTTTCTTTTGAAGAATAAAATTCACTATGAAAGATTTTAACCATGGAAGTTGAAAGAAGGGAACAGTGAACATCCAGACACCCGCCACCTAGATTTCACAATGAGCACTTTACTCTCGTTGCTTTATCCCGTATCTAATCATCTGTGCATTCTCCTACCTGATCGTGCTGCCCTGTTGATGTTTTCATGTTGACTTCTGGATACATTTCAAAATCAGTTGCGGGTGTTGATACTCTTCCCACTAACCACTTTAGCATGCAGATCATTAAGTAGAGTTCAATATTTGTTGACAGGATTTTGTTTTTGAGACAGATCCAGTGTCATGTACAAATTGTAAGTGCATCTTTAGATTTATTTTGGCAAATGTACGCAACTTTGTAATGCAGATGACTGTCAAAATCTGGAACATCGTCCTCTTTCCAGAGAGTTCCCAACATGCCCATCCCAGCCAATCCCTGCCCCATTCTCCCATAGACGACTGGTGTTCTCATGTTTGTTTGTTTGTTTGTTTTTACCATAGATTAGTTTTGCCTGTTTTAGACTTTGATATACATGCCATCATACCATAAGAACACTTTAGGTAAGGCCTTTTCACTCGGCATAAGGATTTGGAGATTGATCTGTGGGGTTGGGTGTCTGGGTAGTATATTCCTTTTTACAGCTGAGTACTATTTCATTGTATGAATATTAGCACTAGGTGCTATTTTAAGAAGGATAAAATACGTAGTACCTGAGAAAGTCCAGGAAAGAGTTTCTAAGATAATGAGAGGTTGGGGGAGGGAAGGGGATTTGAGATAGTTACCATAAAATAAAGAAGCACGTTTAAGAAAGGACATGAGAACTCCCTCATAAATATCTAACATAGGGGTCAGCAAATGTTTTTGGTAATAGGCCAGATAGTAAATATTTCATGCTTTGTTGGGCCATATGGTTTTTGTTGTAACTACTTAATTCTGACCTTGCAGGAGAAAGCAGCCACAGACAGTGTGTAAATGAAGAAATGTGGTTGTGTTTCAATAAAACTTTATTTGTGGACATTGAGACTTGAATTTCATATATTTTCATGTGTCAGGAAGTCTTATTCTTTTTTCGATTTTTTTCCAACCATGTGAGTATTTGAAATCCATTCTTAGCTCATGGCCCATAAAAAAAACAGGTCGTGGTTTGCCAACCCCTGATAGAAATGACTGTCAAACCAAAGAAAGAATAATTATGACTCTGTTTAAAGCAAGTGGGCAATACGAAGACTGAGAGAGGCAGATTTGGCTCAGAGAACTAAAGATCTTTCTAAAGATCTTTCTATTAAATCGTTTGGAAATGTACGCTACATCCTCCCCTTGTCTCTCTCCTCTGTCCCCACCGATACCATAGGGCTAAAGGGACAGGCTCCAGACCCAGTCTTTTCGTTCAATTCCCCAGCTCCTCTCTGTCCAGCTGTGTGACCTGGTGCAAGTTATTTAACCCCTTCCTGTTTCCATTGGTCCATATATAATGTTAGAGGCATTATAAAGACTCAGTAAGTTAGTATATTACAAGTCCAAAGAGCAGCGAGGATGTCAGCACTCCATATACTTAGTACAGTGTCTGTCACATGGTATGGGTGGCGTAAGTATCATTGTCATAATAATTATCAGCCTTATATTATTGTGTTTTTGCCCTGAGAGGCTGGATAGAGAATTTTGTTGAAGGAATTCCTACTTTTCATGGTAGGCTGAACTAATAGATGCTTAGATGCTTTCCAGTTCCAACAATCAGTGTTCTCTTCAATTTAGTGCCCGAGGCCTCAACACTGAGACTCAACTGCTGTTGAAATCCAAGAAGACACAGCACGATATTTTAATCATTCACGTTAGCTAGCCTACACAATAAGGCAAAAGAGTATTTTGTTTCTACTTGATCTTTCCCGGTCTTGGATCTTGGACTTACCTCTCAGGGGACCTTATTAATGATAAAGACTTATGTAGGCGTTGACTGGTAGTGATGCTAATTTAATTTTTTCTCCATATGAGAAAGTGAGAGGAGGGGTCTTTGCTTTGTGATGGGAGATGAGTTACACCAAAAGTATTAAGCAAGGACACGATTCTTCCCATGAGAAGTACTCACCTATTTGGCGATGCCGAGTAACTGGACAGCTGTAGGAGTATTGTGAGATCAGGTCTGGGTGTCAAGGGACATGGTGTGACTGTGCCCCAAGCCACCATGATTGCTGCTACCTGTTGGGAGGAGAGTGAGAAAGGTGGAGTTGGCTACGGCAGACCTCCATTGGCCCCTCCTCATCTCCCAGTTATAACTCTTGTCCTATATTGTTGTCTTTGTTTACTTGCTCTCTGACATTTGTGTTTCCAAGCCTGTTTATCTTTATTGCTGTCTGTCTCCCTTGCCTTGTTTTCCTCCGGTACTGGCTGGAATGGCGGTCTCCACGTCTATGGGTGGTAAACGCAATAGGCGGTCACGAAAGAGAACCAGAAGAGACCTGGGGGACCATTTATGGCAACATATTTACTTTCTAGATGAGAAAACCAAGGCTCAGATAAGATAGAACCTCATGAGATCCTCCTGGTTTCCAGCCCAGTGCTCTTTTCATTGCGCCACATTAATCTTTGTCTAGAAGCAGGATCTGGTATGGGGTAGCGTTTGGGAGGCATGAGCCCCACACTCATGCCTGAAATGCAGAGTTTTGACACCATTTCCACATAAGGATTAGCTATAACTGGAATAATAGTCTCTATTATATTGAATGGTCACAGATAACATTAATAAATATTAAATATGGAAGCCTAATCCATTTTTTGGAACTTTTGGTCTTTTGTGAAATCTCAAAACACGACATCAGTTTCAATCTTTCTGTAGCTCCAAAAGCTTACTGGGAAAGAAGGGAGGTGCTGTCCACAGCAATCCCCAACAAGTTAAGGGGGAAGGGGAGGATGCAAAGCTCTCTGGTGAGTGAGGCTCCTACCCTTTTGACAACAATAGGCTTGGGGATATCCCCCTTACCTCTCCTCCTACTTCCATATCACTTAATAAACATTTCCAGTCATCTCATAAGTTTTTTGAAGCAGGGAAGAATTTGAATAGATTCTTAACTGTTTCCCACCTTGATCACCACATGGCTTAAAGCTTGGGAAGAGCCAAGTTTGCACAAAAACAATACTATAAGAGTTATTAACTTTAGGAGTAAAAATTATTACCTCCCTCCTAACTGACTGTCTGAACTCTTTGGATTTAGCAACCGCGGCTTTGAATGCAAACGTATTCTATGGAAAATGACACACTGACATGAACTTTGTTGATGATTGACCCAAATTCCTTTTTGAAAACATAGTGTAGGGGCGCCTGGGTGCCTCAGTTGGTGGAGCGTCTGACTCTTGGTTTTGGCTCAAGTTGTGATCTCATGGCTGGTGAGTCTGCTTGGATTCTCTCCCTCTGTCCCTCCCCCCTCAAAATAAATAAATAAATCTTTAAAAAAAAATGTAGTATATCTATGGAATTGGAAAGCCATCTTACCCCCATGTATAAGATACCTATGTTAATGCCTTATTCATTTAAAGAAAAGGTCTTTTTAGAGGAGAATACAGAATTCTACTGTCAAACAAGTTGAAGGGACAGAATTTATCACAGGGGAGGCTTCCTGATCACACATCTCCCTTAGTGATATTCAGGGCAGGGTCACGGAAGGGTCTGCAAGAGATAGCCAATGAGACCTCTGTTTTTTTATTTCAAAGTCCTGTTTCCTTCACTCTCTTCAAAACAGCCTTAAATAGACAAATGTGTCTTGAGGTCAAAGTAAAAAAAAAAAAAAGAAAAGAATAATGAAAGTAAAAGTAAAAAAAGGGAACGACACAGCATAATGAAAGTTTTTTTTCATTATCCAATGCTGGTGCATTTTCAATACCCATCATTAGGAAGCCGAGCGTGTGATGGGAGGCTCAGTAAAACAATATTCCATGTTGTCAAGACTTCTGACTCCGACGGCAAAAGCAACCGAATGAAGTAACTGAATTCCCACCGTGGAGGAAAGATGGCTTTAAAGTGGCAGCACAAGTATGCGTTTAGCGTGGGGAAGAATCAAGAGTTTCTGGTATTTACGGTGGAAAGCACAACAATCACCGGCCGATCTTTCGGAACAGGAATGCATGGTTAAAGGTTAAATCAGCTCCGTTTGTCCTTAGCAACCTGAACGCAGAGGCCACATTTTTTCCTCTCTAAGAAGCAAGTCGGAACTTGAAAAGTATGTAGCATGTCGTGAAAAGGGAGCAGTGAACTTTGCTCAGGTCTGCAGCCGGCGCAGAAATCCGAACCTTCAGAAGTTTCAGGACTGGTGGATTCCCTTCCCCCCTCCCTTTGAAATTCCTGTCTAAACAGCACTTTTGCAAAATACCTGGGTCTCAGGTCGGAGGAGTCCCTGCCCCTCTGAGAAAATCTGCTCTTTCTACGTATTTTTGATGTCATGTAAAAGGTAGCCCTCAAAACAAAAACCAAACATGAAATCCAACTTTCCAATGAGCCTGCTTCACCTGGTTTTTATAGAGCCGGGGGCCATGTAGGAAGATTTCTTTTTTGCAGTCATTTTGCTAGTAGCTTTCAAATTTCTTTAAGATTCCCCATGGCGAGATTATCACTGGTGGGAAAGATCTCCCTTCTATGACTAAAGGAGAAAAAGATCTTGAAAACCCCTGCATTCAGGTTGCTTGCAGTCTGAATCTTTTCACGACAGCAAGGAACTTGGTAACTTGAGCTGTGTTCGTTCCTGAAATTCTTTCACATAATTGAAGATTAATTTGATTCCCTAGATTGTTGAGGGTTGTTGACAGTGGGGGGCTGGGGTGGGTGGAAATAGATTATTCAAATCACAAAGAAGTAGGTGTGCCCTAAGTGACTGTTCCATTTCTGCTCAGAAGTGTTTGCCTTCCTCGGTATTCAATTCAGACTCGGAGCTGTAGGATCGCGCTGCCGCCGCCGGGAGAAAGGAGAGGGCCCTGGCAACGTGCGGAGAGCAGGTGAACCTCAGAGAAACTGAAATATTTTGTCAAGAGAGTTCTATGTATTAATGGCCCCTCCAGAGTCCATTACCGCTGAAATAAGCCAACTCAAGGGCTCTGGCTTTCTCAAGTGTCTAATGTAAACAATATGAAAGTCAATAGTGGGGGACATTCCAAGATAGTATGAACACGATTGATTTATTGATGGTTGCACAATGGGAGGTTATCTTTTGTTAATTGACTCGGTAAATAAACTCCTAGGCGGCAGGGGATGGGGGAAAGTAGCTGGTTGGGGATGGTGGGGGGGGGAAGGTGAGGCACCTGGGTTGCAATTTTTTTCAACTCCTGGTCTATCCTGGTAAACTCCAAATACCATTCCCGCTGCCAACATCTAGCCGAGATAATTCTGCCCCAGACTCAACCTCCGTCCCTCCCCCTCAACCCCCCATGAGAGGAAGATGCAAAGATCTTGTATTCCTCTCAACGTTTGCTTCAGGAAGGTTCAAAAGCTAGTAGTAACACCAGACATTAAAGAAAAAGAGAGTGGGAAAGAGAAAATGCACCGACTCAACTTATTTTCAAATCTGGAAACACCCGGAAGATGCAGGGACAACGTGTGCGACGTGTGTAACCCCTTGAGCAGTGAGTGGTCGAACACTGGGGAAAATATAGCCTTTGCTGTTGGCACTCATTCTGCTCTGATTCGGTGGCCCCTCCTGGGAGAAAAGACAGGAAAAAAAAAAACACCCGACATATGCTGTATAATTTCTGGGCAATTCCCAGTGTTGTACCAACTGAAATGGTATCTCTTGGGTGGATAGGTAACATTTTAAACTTGTTTAGATGGATTCTTTTGGGGACTTTGATTTATTTTGTATTTTTTTTCAAGGTTTTATTTATTTAAGTCATCTCTACACCCCACGTGGGGCTCGAACTCATGACCCCGGGATCAAGAGTCTCATGCTCTTCTGACTGAGCCGGTCAGGCGCCCCCTCTTTTTGGGACTTTTAAACTTCCATCAGGTGTGGTTTAAAAATTAAAAGTTCTCATGGCTCCTTCCTCCCCATCTTCTGGAACATTTAAGAAACATCAGCTTCTCCTTTCAAGATGGCTTTCCTTTTGTCCCCTTAAGGCTCCTCTTATTATTTTTTTTTTTTTTAATACGGGCATTCCTCCATGCCTGGACTTTCCCCTTTTTCTGTTCTCTGTTGGATCTCCCAGTTCCCCCAGCTACTGGCTGTGTTCTCTGCAGGCAAGGCCAGAGCATGAGTCAAGTACACATCACTTCCTGTGAGAGCTCGGTTTCCATCTCTACCTGTGCACCTGCCCCAGCTGTCCCTTCAAGCATCTTTCTTCCTGGCTTCTGTCTTTCTGTTCATAACCCCCACCCCCACCCCATCCTCCCATTATCTTTGGTCCTAAAACTTGCAGTCCACCTTATTTTTCCATTTCCTGTACTTGTTCCATCTAGGAGGTTCTCAAGTCTTCTAGATCCTGCTTTTTAAAATTTAAGTACTATGAATTTATCCAGTTTAACCCTCCCGACTGGAACAAATTGATCCAGAGATTGGCACAGGGGAGGTAATCAATTCATGTCTGTGGAACGAAGGAGTGAATGAGTGCATAGCTTTGCCTGCTACTGTATTTTTTTTCCATGCGAATCATCTCTGATCATATTATTTCAGGGCTCAGAAATCATCAGTAACTACTTATCTTCCGAATTGAGTGTAAGCTCTTCTTTTCAAGACACCCACAATAGATTTTTTTTCCCCCAATTTCATCTTCCACCAAGCTCCAATACATCCTATGCTCAATCCAAAACATTACGGTTTCCCCCAAAGCCTTCGTATCTTGCTACCTGCATATTTGTAGCTCATCTTCATTTTCTTCAGCCAGAATGTTCAACCATCTTTTCAAGTTTAAGTTTTGCCAGGTTTTTAAGGTCCAACCCAAATGCCACCACCCCCTCCGTGGAGCTATTTTTAAATTCCGTATGACTCTCTCAACCAAGCTGGATGCGCCCTCCCAGTCTTGGTTCTATTCAGCCTGTGTCATAGATATTTCCATATCTGATTTATTCTCTCCTAGCAGAAGGTAACCTGCTTAGCGGATAGCAGCTAAACCTTCCTTCCTTTCCTGTCTGGATCTTCGATGCTTCCTAAGTAGTGAGTGCACAGAGTACTGTCTTTGAATTACATTGATCGTCATTTTCTTCTCCTTGTTGCAGGATTTTCTCTTTCTCTTTTGATTGCACGTTGTTCAGATTCACGGTGTTCATGTGTGTGTGTGTTTCCCCCACTTGTTTTCCCAAGCGGCTCCTTCAGGCTTGAAATCCACATTTGTTCGAGGATACTTTACAACCGTCTTCAGGATGAATGGAGGTATGGCAGAAAAGCTTCGCTGAGGACCCATGCAGCTTGCTTGGAGTTTACCCAACTCTGTGCTCCTCCTGCTCTGCCCCTTTTAATGTCTGGGAATTAGTTACACTAAAGTTCTACTGTGCCCGGAGCTGCCTGCAATTTGAGATGCAAACTCCAACATCGTGGGCTACTTTTGAGAAGCCTGTGGTCATTTGGGGAACAAAGGCACTCCTGTTTCCTCTTCTCAATAACAATTAAGACATCAGATTAATAGAATCTTTAAATTCTTCAACGATGCTTGCAGAATCGTTTGTGTTTGCCTTAACACAAAGGAATACTTTCCCAGCCATAAAGGTCACCCAAGAAATAAGAGAGAGACAGCTTATGAATTGGGTTTGCTGATAGATTTTTGGAGAATGGCATGCGTCCTTTGCAGCGCGTTCTGGCTTTGGAGCTGCTTGGCATGGGAATGCTCTGTGATCTACTCCAGACAGGCATTTCTTGGGCAAGGAATCCCCTGTGTGGAAGGGACCTGCCTTTAGGACAAGGAGAGGAAAGGGGGAGGGGAGAGTAGGGGAGGAGGAGATTTCTCCATTTGCATCCAGGGTTCACTTAATGAGTGTAAGATTGTTGCTAATGGGATTTAACCACAATACCTATCCCTAACCTTGTCACCAAAAAGGTAGTCTACATGCACCTTTTTTCAATACCGTCTGCCTGGTAACTATGCAGAAGTCTGTTCTCCCAATTTTCTAAGTGGTAATCCTAGAATTAGCTTGGCTCAGAAATAAATGAAGAACTCGTGTACAGGACTCAAATTTCCCTACGGGGGTTGTAACTGAAACAAGGCTTAAGTACTAGGACACAAAACCTCTCAAGCAGCGGACAACATGTCAATGGCTCAACGTGCTACCGGAGGAGGAGGCCCTCTGTCTTTCTTTTTTATAAAGCTTGGGATCAAGTTTGGGTAGGGAGTAAAAAGCCAGGCAATTTAGCTCCTTTAAAGGCTTGCTAGTTGGGAAGGATAGAGCTATATTTAGCTCTGTGATGGTTTCTTCAGGAAGCTAAAGCAACCAGGCAATGAAATGGTAAAGGGTGTGCGTGTGTGTGTGTGTGCGTGTGTGTGTGTGTGTGTGTGTGTAGGAGCGTGTGCAGGAGGAAGGCAGGCTTAGGGAGATGATGATAATTCTTAAAAAGAATCTGCTCGGGGGGAAAAAATTATAGTAGTCACATAGCATGCAGAACACAGAGCCCATCGCTGGACCACCGGTTGCAGATGGCAAAGAGTTATTCCTATGCGGTGAAACGGGGCCTGGATGAATCGAATCTGGCTAATCTCTTACATGCCACATCCCCGCTCTCTATGCAGCAATAGTACTAATAAAATGTCAGCCATTTATTGAGTCCCTATTCTAGACCAAACACAACGCTTCCGTTCTATCACGTCATTTGGTTCTGAAAACTGCGCTCTGAGAAGCAGATAACGGGAGGGTTTTGCCCCAGATCTTGCAGCCGCTAAGTGGAGGAGACAGATCTGAATCTAGTTCTTTTTCTGACTCTGCTTTTAGGTGCTTCTGTGGCCCGCCTGCTATACTATTCTCTGCTGCCCTGACATTGCATGGTTTTAAATTCGAATGTGAAAGCACTTTGACCTTCTCAGAGGAAGGCACAACATACACACACATACACACGCACCATCTATATCTAAATCTGCATTTTAAGTGGACTGGTATCCTTAGGAAAGGAATAATGAGGGACTCTCATTTACATTTTAATTTACATTCAGATATCCTGGAACTGTAACTTGTACTCCTCTGTTTTTTTTGTTTTGTTTTGTTTTGTTTTTTTAAATCCCTTTCCTTTCTTTTATTTATGGTGAACCCTGGAGATTGTGCTATGCTCATGTTCCTAGATATGGGACCGCAGTGGTGGAACAGAGATGAGTGAGATAGAAACATGCCAGAAAAGGAAATCAAAGGGTAGAACTGAGGGGTATGTACCCAGCTCTCAGTGGCTATTTCTTCCATTTTGCATAAAAAACTGAAGGTCTGTTCAGTTCGGCATCTTCGAATTTTAAACCCAGGTAAATCAGGTATATGGCGGTGAATAATCACAAGTGGAAACTTGATTTACAGGAGGGTAAAAGATTTGACTTAATCCAGACAGAGGATTCTTCTTCTAAGGGAATTTAGTGCAAGGCGATTTTCCTTTTGTATAGCTATCCTCTTCCTGAACAGGTAAGAATCAAGGGTGGTATCTTTTGGAAGGTTAATGCTCTTTCATAAATAAACAGAATGTGAATAAGAAGTACATTTCCTTGGATGACATAGTTGTTAGTTTAACGCCTTATATGAAGAAGGGATTCGATCATCATTTGGCAAATCAAATGTAGAAAGAAACATTCGGCTATGGAGGACCCGTCAAGGTTGCTCTCCAAGCACAAAAATGGATGCTTTCAATCTTTTGCAACCTCTTCGAGCCCAGTTGGACAAGCTGACCTCCCAGGCTCTGCTGAGCTGTAACAGCCCATGGATCTATGGTGGCCAACCTAGCTTTCATTTCTGGGCTCATTCCTCGCGGGATAGGGGATGAAGTGGTCAAGGTCAACAGCTAACAGAAATTAGCTGTTGAGCCCAGATGTAGTAATAGAGAGAAAACAGAATCTTTCCTCCTTCCAGATCAAAGAGAAAGAGCTCTTAGATCTGCTCAAGTTTGAAGCAGATGAAGAAAAGAAAGAACACTGGTGATCGAAAATAGTGGTGTATATAAAAATCTAGGCTTATTACAGACACCCGAGAAGCAACTCTCGGGAGGACAGTCCTGCTGCTAGTTACTTGGGATTATTTAATTACAAGCAATTCATGATTACCTGTGAAGGAGAGAAATAGAGTGGAAAACTCCAACAGTAGATGTGGTAAAATCACATCAGTTGGCTTGGGGATATTTCGTATGATTCTCCCCCCAGAAATTTGCCTTCCTAATTATGTTTTGCTTAGCCCAATATTAAAAATTAGTTGGTTTCCCCAGAGTATCTCTAAGGTTAAACTGCAGAGGGAATTGGTTGAAGAGGATGCCCATTGGAATATGGAAAAGGAAACATTTTCTGGCACTTACGTAGCAAAAATAAAATTAAATTAAATTAAAAATTCCCAAAATTATCTTAATCTTCAAAAAAAGTATAATTTCCAGCACTTTCAGCCTTCACGTATTGCCTGGAATGCTATAAACATTTATAACAATTACAGAAATGACATTATTTTTACTTAGGTGTGTTTTTTCCTTGAGAATGTCATGTCCTCACCCCTATCCTTGGAAGCCACAGCCAATAACCACATCTCAGACTCAAGCATAGCGCCCTGCCCATAAGATGATCCAAAATGTTTGTTGAGTAAGTGCATGTTCCCACCTAGGAAGGGCCTCTTTCTGTAGCACTGAAACAACAGGTGAAATAAGATTGAAATGTGAAGGGTATGGGTAGCTTGACGACTCTAGACCCTTCAGCCACAGAGTTGTTGTCATAGGATTCTGGACTGAGCGCCCACCTCCTTTCCTTCCTTTCTCTTACATTTAAATGATTTCATATTCTATTATTACTTAAGTATATCGAATTTGAAAGCAGACACAGTCCTTAAGTTTCTGACTCTGAAACAGACAGGTCTGTAACAAATGTACGGATTGCATTCTAGCAAAATGACCAACACCACATTAAAATTAACAACATTGATTTAACGTAATGGATAACGGTTTGCTGACATTGAATCCCCACTCATGGCGATCACATTGTGCCGACGGGCATGCAGAAGAAGTTGTGATTTTAGCCTGCCTATTTTTCCATGTTGTGTATAAGACGATTCTTCTAGCACTTTCTCTAATTAAACTACGGCAGAGCTTTGGTTCACATAGCCTACTGGACAATCACTTGACATTCACTTGGCATAAATACATAATTTCCTTACTGGGTGGACCCAGGTTTTGTGGGCCTGAATAGTATACAATTTCGAGAGCTTTCTTTAATAAACACGTAGTGAAACAAAATCGCCAGAGCCCTTCCCAGGGCTTTGGAAGGGATCTATGTGTACAAGGAATCCTGAAGCTCAAGGTTCATTATCTTCCTGCTAAATCCATCCGTGTTCACATATCAAGGTCCTTCTCTATTGTTGCCCATAAAGCAGTAAGATCTGGCAACAGCCAGAAGTGGCATTAAATTTTTTTGGGGGGCGCCTGGGTGGCTCAGTCATTAAGTGTCTGTCTTTGGCTCAGATCATAATCCCAGGGTCCTGGGATCAAGCTCCGAGTCGGGATCCCTGCTCAGTGGGGAGCCTGCTTCTCCCTCTCCCTCTGCTGCTGCCGCCCCTGCTTGTGTGCCTTCTCTCTCTGTCAAATAAATAAATAAAATCCTAAAAAATGTTTTTTTTAATTTTAAGGAGATAATTTTAAATGGCACATTCATACTTATGTTCAAATAAAAACAGAGAATTAAGCATTTTCATTGATGAACACAGAGATGGTCGAGAAATCCCTATTAAGTTCTTTCACAACCAAGCAAGTCTTATGCTTTGGACCCTCAGTCTCCCTGCCTTTTATCCCTGGTAGGATCATGTCTTCAAGACTGTACCTGGGCTCGTGCCTAAACCCTAGCTGTGAAGCCACAGATGAGGACAGGAGATGGCCGTGGATCTTTCTTACTGGGGAGATTCTGGAATTATTTTTACTAGAGCTGATTGGAGAATAAAATGATAGCCAATATCTCCCCCAACCACAGGCTCTTTTCCTTCTAAGACAGGAGAATCTTCTGAGACATCCCCATGGTGCCAGTGTCCAGAACACATATTTTGATTTGAGCTTGCTTCCAAGCGAATGTTTATCTTGGAAAATTGTGAGGCTTGTCATCAGAGATCCTAACTTTCTCCCTCTCCCCCTTATGGGGTCACTGTGAAGTTCAAGAGTGTGATTTGTAAAACAAATCACCCTCTACCAGCTTATTGTAGTCACATTTCTTTCCAGTGGAGACGTTGGTTTTTATCTCACCTGAAAATTATTTTCGGGTGAGATTACATCACCTGATATATACTTAAAAACTTGAGGTATAATTGACATATAACATGTATTAGTTTCAGGTGTACAATGTAACAACTCGATGTTTGTTTATATTACCAAAGATCCCCAGGATAAGTCCAGTTAACATCCATGAGCACACAGTCCCAAAATATTTTTTTCTTGTGATGACAAATCCTTTTTCTGTTTCCTTTTTTTTTTTTAATGTTTTTGTTTCTTTTCTATTTCTGGTGAAAAATGATTCCACTGGAAATTTTATATCAGAAAAAAATATTTTTAGAGAAGGGAGGGTTTCTCAGATTTAAAAGAGAAGTTTTTCTTTTCTTTAAAACTCAGAGCTGTTTGAGCTAGTAAACAAACCTCTCTATCTAATCAGTTAGGCCTTTCATACAATACACTCAACTGATGCTTGGGTAGAATATATATTTCCAGTCACATGAGGTCTTATCAGTTATAATACAGAAAAAGAATTAGCCACTCTTTTATTGAAAGACGATACCCGTGGGCTCATTCATTTTTCTTAAAATATTTGGGGGGGAATCTGAAAAAGCTTAGGAAGTAAACAGCTTGTTTTGTTCAGGGAGACTTCTCTGAAATAGCTAGCAGAGTTCATCTGATGACATTAACTCTGTGGTAATTTCCATGATGTCAAGGGCACGCTGGAGACTGAAGAGGGATTAAGGCGACTTGCACGGTCAAAGCATTATTACAGTAAATTGACTTGGCAGGCTACACCTGAGGTTGGCACCTTTCACCACCTAATCACCTACAATCCAGTTTTGTGGTGTTCCCTGGGCTTTCTCAGAGTCCGGAAGAGTGACGCAGACATGGCGGGAGGTCTAAGATGCCGTGAAGGTGTGGTGAGGAGACTTCCGGAAACCCCGCTCAAGACCACCTTGCCCTCAAGGGCAGCCCAAGAATCAAAACATTAAGGAAAACCTCTTTTTTTGTTCTGTTCCTACTCCCTCAGAATGTTTTGGAAAAAAAAAAAATGACCTGAATTTCTGTTTACCTTCCTTGTGCCTCCTCCCAAGTCCCTCAGATAGGCCTTTCTTTTCATACCTTTTTAATTCCTCATGTGATTATCAACTCTTCTGTGAAAGGAGTCAGGTTGGCCCAGGAACTTCACTGAATAAAGATGAGTTTATATTTTAAAAAGGAAACAGCTGGATGGCCAAACCAGGGTGGGAGGCAGCTCTTGTTTCATTAGTGAGGGGAAGTCTGAGGGCCCGAGGAGAACAACTGGGCCGGCAGCCATGGCGGGGAGAAGAAAAGGAAACACACGATCATAAAGAACTAATCATGAAAAATGGAAAGTGACAAAGGGCCAAGAAAAACAAGCAATAAATAGATTTGGAAGGGGGTGGGGAGTCGAAGAGGAATGCACGGTCGTGCTCGGGAAAGGGGCCGCGAGAACGTGTGCATTTCATTTGAAAAAAGAAAGTAATAATTCTGAAAATCATTAAAAAGTCCTATGGAAAAGATTTCTTTTAAGATTTGTAAAAAATTTATTTGACAGAGAGAGAATGAGAGAACACAAGCAGGGATGAGGAGCAGAGAGAGAGGGAGAAGTAGACTCCCCTCTGAGCAGGGAGCCCACGCAAGGCTCGATCCCAGGACCCTGGGATCATGACCTGAGCCCCAAAGGCAGACGCTTAACAGACGGAGCCACCCAGGCGTCCCTCAAAGAGAACTTTTCAGACCCAGGTTCTCTTTCTGTTGATGTCACATCAGAGTCTACTTCGGAACACTGGGAAACCGCAGAGCTGGAGGGAGAAAGTTCATGTTCAATGGTGCCAGAGTGATTGTTTGGTTTTTAATTTTTAATTTCTGCCTGATGAGAGGGAAAGGAAGCAGTTAGTTTGGCTACGTTAAGGTTGAAGACTACACCCAAACTGGTGCATCAGGGGCTTTTCTAAGAGTAACTCATACCCAGTCTAGCCTTAAGTAGAGACATCGTGTATATCTTCATCTATGTGCTAATCACCTAATGCCTATTTGCGTATAATGAGGGAGTGATGGTTGATACTCACAGGTAAAGCTCTGAATATTTTCAGATGAAATTAGCATGAATTTAAGGAGGACCTAAGAGGAAAACCAGATTCTCATCCATCCTTCACCTTGAAATCTGTTCAACAGGATAAAATACACAAACATGGCCAATAGTTGAGGTAAGCCTAGAGAGACTTTTTTTTTTAACTATTTAAAGTTTTCCATCAGTTAGAGACAACACCTCACCAATGAAATGGTGCTGGTCTTTTATTTGGGGCATGCTTATTAGGGTTTTGTTATTTTTTTCTTTTTAAATTAGTTTTTAATAGCAGCATTTGTTTAAGGAGGAGAAAATGCTTGGTGTTGAGTTCTGGAATGAACATTAATCTTGTTAATGACACCACAGTTCATGGTTGGCAAAACAGGACTTTTGAATCAACCTGTTTTTTTGTGGTAGCTATACTTGAGAAATAAGGCCAGGGAGCTAGAGATATATGAAAAGTACATGAAGACAAGATACAGGATTTCCTATGATTTTATGTTGTTCTTAATTAGGAAGCATATTGGCAGCAAATGCTAACATGTGTTAGGATCTTTAAGCTGTAGCCAAATAAATGTTTTCTATTACAGCTCCGAATCCCATGCCTAGTTAGGGCCCATGCTGTTCAGATCACGGCTCACAAGACCCCTTTACAAGTCACCCCAATTTTCTATTGGCTCATGGGCAAAACTACTTTTTGCCACATGTTTTCCTGAAGGGTCATCTTCAACTCAGGGTAGAAATCAAGGATTGAAGCGTGGTCACCTCTGTTCTTGGAACTGCTTTGGTTGGTGGTAACGAGGGGTCCTTAAATAAGTGAAGTCAATTCGACCCCAGAGTCAGAACTGGGTGTCAAGGACCCAGAGCAAGTAGCCTTTCAGAGATGTTAATGCTTGTCTTGGTGGAAGAGGAGGGAAAGGAAGAAGACGGAAAGTCTAGCAAAAAAAAAAGGTGAAGAGGTAAGGTAGTTACATTAGGGAGACATTTTCTTGTGTCCACAAGGAACCATGAAATGTTCATTAAAACAATTGTAATGTTCATTAAAAGCAAGTAGAAATGTGGCAAAAACCTAAGCGTCTGTCACAAAGGAATGGATAAATATACTCAGGAATGGAGCATTCTAGAACAGTTAAAAAGGAATGAGTTAAGATTATTCGTAACAATAAAGCCAGCTCCCGACAGCATATTCAGGGAAAATAATCGTGTTTCGGAACACTCAGTGCATCATGGCAGCATTTGCATGAAAAAGAACAATAAAACAATGGTATATATTTGTCATGGGCTCATATAAATGTATGTAAGGCTATCCCATCAATTCTGGAAAGATATGTATCCAAAGTAGTTCTATCTCAGGGGAGTTAGGGAAGGAACCAAGATTGCTAATAGGGTCAGTGAGAATCTCTTCTCCTCGATAGTAGATGTTTTTTAAAAGGAAATATTCATGTTCTACTCCTGAAGTTAAAAATTAATTGAAAAAGGAAAAAAAAGCAAATGATTATGAAGCTGTTTCCTAAAATTCAATATCAAAGCATTTTATCTACACTTGAATCTAACATTGCAAGCTGGTTATAGAACTTTTGTCATACTTGGAGAGGTAACTGGTACACAGATGCTTCTGTGTGGGTCTTAGAAATCTTTAAAAAAAAAAAAAGAAGAAGAGTTTCTATAAGGGGCCTTTTTATTGCTGGGCCTGAGAAATTTTACACACACTCATATACACAGATGAAATGACACAGGAGCTGCATGGTTCCTGCCTCTTGGTTGGAAACGTCCCTCACTTTTTAACGCCAATGAATCAATGAAATCTTGAGGTATACATTCACTATGCTGTGAACCCATGCCTGAAACTATCAGCTCTTTCTCTGGTTGGTGCCTTTACATATGCTAGTCCCTCTTTCTAGAACTTTCTTCCTTCAATTTTTGCATGGCCTCTGTCCTCACCTCATTCAGGTTTCTTAGATTTTTCTCCAGTCCCCAAAGCTTTCTTTGGTCTCTCCGTCATTCTGTCTCCTCTCTTTGTAATCATTTACTTCCTTCCATGCATTCATTTGCTTTCTCTCTCCTCCTCTAGACTATATGTTTTTGGTTTTTTTAAGATTTTATTTATTTATTTGACAGAGAGAGAGAGAGAGACAGTGAGAGAGGGAACACAAGCAGGGGAAGTGGGAGAGGGAGAAGCAGGCTTCCCGCTGATCAGGGAGCCCAATGCGGGGCTCGATCCCAAGGCCCTGGGATCATGACCTGAGCCAAAGGCAGACGCTTAACCGACTGAGCCACCCAGGCATCCCTAGAATGTACATTTTGAGACAGAAGGGACTTTATTTTTCACTGCCATGCCTCAATGCCTGGGACAGCATCAGGAACACAGAACAAACACCTCACTAAATATCTGTTCACTGAATTAACAGGACCACGGTGGAGTTTTTGTTAACTTGTTATACATCCATGCATAACATTTTCAAAGCCTTGGAAATTATTAAATCATTTCGCTGCATTTTATGTTTACAACTCCTGCTATTCTTAAGAAGAGTGAGCCGTACATCTAAACGGCCTTTTCTTTTCCCCCCATAAACAATCCCGTACAGGATATGAGTTCAAAATATAACCAAAAAAAGTGAGACTATACACCAAATTGCATTAATTTAATGAAAGAGGACTTTTCCCCCTCTATTCTTAAGTGAAGATCTCTAACCAATATATCAGATCCTTCATAAACCATGAAATGAAATGACTGACTGTTCGAACTCATCTTGAGAAGAAAAACTGTCATCTCCACAGCAGTAAAATCTCCATAAATCTGTGTAAACTAATTACTAGGTTAAGTAAAATCACTGGAATATATCAGGACCTTCAGATGTCTCCAGGGCAGACATAATACAATAATTCTCAAAAAGTCACTCTGGGAACACACGGTAATGGGCAGGATGAAATCAGTGTCATAGTCTCACTTAGCTTTGGTCCTGAGACTTATAAAGAGACTATTGGTGGCAGATCACATGGACAGGAGAGATGCTTGTTAATGTAGTACGATGCAAGCTGACTTTTTGAGATCGGTGGGTCATGAGCTCAGCGGAACTTAAATGGAAATGATACAGCCATTTATTCTGCTCAGATGCTGAAGGATATATACCTGAAATCTACTTCAATGTTTCCTTCCACTTCCTTGTCCAAGGAAGTAAAAAGTTTCTTATATACAGTGCTTTTTATTTTAGGTTATTACTTGCCTCTACGTTTCTGTGTGTAGGTAACAATTAAAACAATAGCAAGACCTACCAGAAGCCTCAAAAGAACAGATACAAAACGAAAGACCTCATGTTCCTTTGAATGAATAAAAAGCTCTGTACTTTAGGAAGGCAGACTGATAATCTAAGCTAAATCATTAGGATAAACTCATGGAAATATTGAATGTTTATTTTATTAGGTAATTTTATATAAATTTGTATTATGTATACTACACATATGCTGTGTAAATATATACATTTGTTTACACACACACACACACACACACACACACACACACACACACGTTTAAATTGATGACATCATTTGGCCAAACCCCAAACTAGTCTTATGCTCAACACAAACGATCACTGCTCTGGATTATAATCGACTGTTTGTATATATGTCTTTCTCATAGTCCTTGAAGATAAGGAAGGACTCTCACCTTATTTGCCCTGTTCCCTAGTGTCCAGATTGTGGATTAAATGAGCAACCCACTCACAGAAACCTATCTGTGATTCCCTTCACATAATCTTTTCCTAAAGGGGTGAATCAAAGATAGAAATTTGATCGGAATAGCGTTGGTTCTCATAAATATAATTTCACCAGATACGAAGGTTAACTTCCTCATACTCCCTCACGGGGATTTCTACCCTAGCTCAAGGTGATCATTCATGAAAGAAAAGTGGTAGGAACCAGATCTCTTGGAAGTGATGAGTATCAGATCACAAGCTCAGAGGATGGCAAAGGAGGAGTAAATGTGGACAGGCATATTAACGGGTACCCAAATGGCTTGCACTTTCGAAGCTGTGTCCCCTCCCCCCTCCAATTAAAGTGGAGGGCAATCTTTGTGCTGGTTCGGTTCTTTCCTCTGTGTCTGAGCCTGCCACTGCCTGGTTGGCCCGCAGTCCCTTTGGAATTGATAATGAGGTTCAAGAGAGCAGGATAGCCCTCGCTAAGCATGTCACCCCTATTTAGCACCTTTTCCAGGATGGCAGCCACTATTGTTTTATTATGTCCCTGATCAGCTGTCACTATTCATAAAGTAATCACTGCCATTAACACGTCACACCTCAAGCCATCTGCTGCTGCATGGCACACACTGGGGCCCTTGGTTGTAAGCTAAGCAGGTGTCACCTAGGAATGACAGTGCCACAGGAAAGGTGGGAGGTCATCGTGATGAGGAGGGAAATGTCATACCAGATAATTCTATTTTTTGATGTACTATAGTGCAACGGGTCATGGTATTTCTTGTTCAACTTGCATAATGTTAAAAGAAGAAAAGTCTTATTTCAGATACTGAACTTTCAATATTGGTGAGTTTGGAAACCAAAATGTCTTGGAAATCCTTGACAACAATAACATCTAGGTTATGAATGGACTATTCCATTAAATTTGCAGCCAAGTCTAAAACCTTCTGGAACAAAGCTTCTGATATATTGGCCCTTCACTTATTGAGCACCTGCTATGTGACCCTACTTGAAAAAAAAAAAAAATCACCAAATAAAATATACAGTGGATATCCCTGACCGCTACTGAATTCCTGACCATCCCTCTGTCCTTAACACTTACCTTGATTTTGGACAACTTTCAGTTTCTATTTTCTATATTGATCGGGTCTTGTATATGGATTGGAAAATGAGTTTGCATTGGAAAAAATATAATGATTTAATAAATTCTATTAAGAAGGACAATATCTCTTAGACTAATTAGTTATTTCCTTCACCACTTTCATTACAAGGGGGGTTTGTAGCCATACAACTGAAAGAGGATTCAGAAAGTTGACTGGGAATTTAAGTGTCTTTGGAAAATGTGAGACAAATGATCATACTTGGGCCGAGTGGTCTTTCTGCCCCCTTCCCTCCTGTGTGTACAGTAGAATTGCATCTATCTGCATTAACTTCACCAAATTCACCTGTTAGCCCTTGGCAACAAAATAAAAATAAACAAACAAACAAACAAACAAACAAACAAATAAATAAATAAATAAAATTATCTGGGGTCAACTCTGCCTTTTGTTGCGTGGATTTTGTTTTTTTCTGGGGAGTGACAAGTGTTGGATGAGAAGGTTTGGATCTAAAAGTTCCTTAGGTTCTCTCAGCAGACCCCCCACCCCTACTCCACTCGTAGCGTGAGCATCTCACTGCATATGTGTTGTGATTCTAGGACACATACAACGCGACACTGTTTACCATGATCATTTAGCCATGCGTCTTCTATGCTGCTGGTGGTTTAAGGGATTTTCAAAGGTAAATTCAGTGTTACCTTTATTTATTTATTTATTTTTAAAGATGTACTTATTTATTTTAGAGAAAAAGAGAGAGCACGACCAAGTAGGGTTGGGCCTGGAGGGGCAGAGGGTGCGGGAGTCTAAAGCAGCAAGGAGCCTGATGCAGAACTTGATCTCCTAAGCCTGAGTTCACAAGCTGAGCCGAAACCAAGTTGGACAAGTAACCAACTGAGCCACCCAGGTGCCCCTCAGTTTTACCTTTAGAATCTAACCTCTAAGGGGGTACGTTACTGGATTACAAACCAAATTATGGAAAGCTACACAATCCTGAAGTCTACAGAAAGTAAAGATGTCTGTCCTGTATGCCAGGATTTCTCAACTAGTTTTGAAACCAACCTTCTTTTGAGAAACGTAGAAATCTCAAGCTCTCTCCCCTACCTGGAAGATTTGTAGAGTCATCTGTTGTAACCAAAAAGATACAGTCCAGCTTCATTTCTGTGGTTTGTATTAAGAAAAATGCTTTCTATTTTCTTTTCTTTTTTTGTTTTTCTATTTTCTTTTAGCTATCTGTAGTTATGACATATATTACTTATGCTTGTCAAAATGGGTCCTCCTTTCTCCTTGGAGGTGACCTGCTCTTCATCCTCCCCCAATCGCTGGTCATGTCCTGGGAATCATAAGTGTCAATTTCAAATGGGAAATGGAATAAGTTTCATTATAAGCAGTCACTTTATTAATCACTGAAAACAAGCAATGGGACCATTTTAACATTAAGGATGAAATAAGGAATCTGAGATGCAAGCCTTTCAAGATATTAGGGAAGTATCAGAGTAAACAAATATGTTTCTTCAACCGGTTTATGGCCCTTTATAAGGAGACTTAAGTATAAACCTGTGATTATTGGTTATATTATTTGTCAGGGAAAAGCATCTTGATGGATTTGAACTTGACTGGTTCAAACTGATTTAGTAATGTTACAAAAAAACCAAAAAATTTAACGTTTCATAATTAAGCTGCCTTCAACTACTATAGCTCAATCACTTTACCAGGTTGGCTTCTCAGAATGTCACATGGCTCTGTACTGGGCTCAGATGGAAAACAAAGACGATACTGATATTGGGTCCTGCCTCCAATGCACTTAATCTATTTGTAGTTTTAGAATTTCAACAGAGAAAATGGCTAATGACTGGTAGACATTGCGCTGGATATTTTGCCACTTCTGCTAAAATAATATCTTCGTTGAAAACTTAGAAAGATGCTATGGATTCAAAATCAAACCAAAGAGTATTTGATCAGATCTTCCTGTTGAAGGAAAGAGCAACATTAGGATTTCAAGACATCCAAGAAGCTGAGTAAGGCTGGCTACAGATTTGGAAGTTAATGGCAATTATAGTCGATACCGGGGAAATGTTTTCCCGAGCCATGTGTCTCTATTAATGTTTTGGGTATCAAGATGGTACTTGCACTACGTGAGCCATCTATGGGTAAGCAGGAGGCCGAGTGAATCAAATACCTCTGTAGGGTGTGAACAGTTGAGGTTGAAGACCTCAACTGAGAAATAAACAAATAAATTTGGTAATTTAATTTCATGATGGCTACCTACCCTCCTTGGCAAAGTCTACTTTTTTCTTCACGCAGACCCTTGGAGTCTCTGTTGACTCCCTAAAACTGTAGTTAGGACAGCATTTATTTGAACATTGAGGCCCCATCTCTAATCTATACCGTGGAGACAACCGGAAGACTTACCCTAAAGGGTTTTGGGGGTCATTTACAAATACGATGCATAAAAATAGAGTATTTATACTTCTCTTTAAAAATTATTTATTTATTTATTTATTTATTTATTTATTTATTTATTTATTTGTCAGAGAGAGAGAGAGAGAGCACAAGTAGGGGGACTGCAGGCAGAGGGAGAAGCGGGCTCCTCGCCGAGCAGGGAGCCTGATGTGGGACTTGATCCCAGGACCCCAGGATCATGACCTAAGCCAAAAGCAGATGCTTAACTGACTGAGCCACCTAGGCGTCCCAGTATTTATACTTCCTATAATAATACTTCTAAGTACTATAAAATACATAAGTGTGTGCCTCATGGTAGGCGCTCAATAAATTAAAAAAAAGCAGTTACTACTCTAGATTAAGATAAAGAGTTAATGAAATAAAGCCATGATATTTGCATGTGCAAAATATGAAAGCAGCAGGGCAGGAGGCTTGGCTAGATGGAATTAAAGAATATTTTAAGGGGAGTATTTAAAAAGTAGATGATATTTAAGCTGGCTGTTGAAAGAGAAAGCAAGAACTTCTGAGGGAAAATAGGATGAGCAAAGTTTTGGATCACGAAAGAGAACCAGCTGCTTTTTTTTCTGTATCCCACACACTGTAGTGTTTTTCTCGGTTTTCCCCAAGTCCTGTTTTATGGATTCGTTCAACTATTTGCCTGTTTTTATGTTTACCTGAGCATAAGATCTGTCATTTGGATTCTAATTATGGAGAGCAACACATTAACAAAAAGGTCCTAATAAACACTATTATTTATCCGTTAGTATGATTGAATACTTTATAGCTTATGCCTTGGATATAATGATTTTAAAGTTTTTGCTCATCCCAAATCGTCTTGTAACTGACTCATTCTTTATATTTAATTTATTGTTCGGATCCCTATTACTTTTGACAAAGCATAGGAATCGGGCAGAAGAACGGGAGAGGGAGCATACAATTAGAAAAATATGATCTAGAACTGCTTGCTGCTTTCTATGAAAAATGAAACTCGAGACCCCAGGATCCAAAAACAAACACGCAAAAATCCAGCCATCCCGTGAGAAGAGAGAATCAAGGTGCCTCCGCTGTGCCAGCAGAGACTTGGTGGATATCCGCTGATATTGTCTGTCATCGGTGTCTTCATTCAGGAAAGATACTTGAACTTTCTTTTGGGGAGCCACCACCCTTGCGTGGTCTCAGTCCATTTTCAGGTGGGGTCTTGCTGAGTCCCCTTCCTGTTCTCCTTCCAATCCCGGGCATGAGAAATAGCCCATCTCAGCCACTTGGGCTATCGCTGCTGGGAAGCTGAACTTTGAGTGGAAAGGCAAAAAATGCAGATAGGCTTGGAACAAACTCTTCCTGGGAACAGCACCTTGAGAAGGGTGTTTATGAATTCCTATGAGCACCCTATAGCAATCTAGTTCCCATCTTTTGTCCTTGTATGTCCTGAGTGCCCAGCTTTGGGGTTCTATGAGCCCTCTGTGTTACCCCAATAATTTCCCCCTTTTCTTTTGCTCAATTTAGTTAGAGTTTGACTGCTTGACTGAGTGGGAGTCTATGAAAAATTATGCAAATACGGGAGAAATAGCCAGAGAGCCCTGAGCTCAGATTCCTAGAGAACATTTTATCATGGAACCTGATTTTTTTAAAGGATTTATTTATTTATTTGAGCGGGGGTGCAGAGAGAGAGGGAGAGAGAGCTTTAGGCAGACTCCCCACCGAGTGCGGAGCCCGATGCCGGGCTGCACCTCACGACCTGAGATCACAGCCTGAGCCAAAAATAAGCGTTGGATGCTTGACTGACTGTGCCACCCAGATGTCCCCACTGAACTAGATTTTTAAAGCACATACCAGATTCCAGGCACTGCTCTAGGCATTAGATTCAGTGACAAACAAAAGAAAGTACTGAGAAGAATAGATGTTCTAACAGATGTTGGTTGCTGGATTTTCAAACTTAAATTAACAGGTTAATGACATTCATTCGACCTTGAAGATGATTTTATTTATGATCCTCTGTGAGGGCTTCTGATAGAGTTTTCAAATAAAAAGAATAAGAATATTAACAGCAGCCCAGGTATACATTTTAGAAAAGATTTGATCCTGTGGAAAAGCAAATAGAGTGTTGATTTAAATTTCTCAATGATCAAAGTGTTAAGGTAATTTGTTTTGAATAGAGCCATCTATGAGATCTAGCCACATAAACAACAAAGCCTATAAATGTGTAATGGACAACAAATAATAAAACTATCAAAATAATGTATTTTCTTCATACCAACTCTATCCATTAATTTTTTTACAGTTTTCTACCATGTAACATTACCCTTCATAAAAATGATATTTTAAAATGAGATGGGGTTTGTAAAAGGAACAACAGGTAGTTAATGGAAGGAGGATTGCAAAGCTATGCTCTGCTGGGGGAGGGAGAAGGGAAAATAGGGGGCTTTCCTACGCCAGAGGCCATGGTCCACAGCCTTTAAAGGGGAGAGGAGAGCAGTGCTCAGAGGCAAGACTTTTATATCTTTGACTATTTGTTTCTTTTCTCTAAAGAAATAAAACACAAGCTATTTGAAGTAATGAAACTCGCTTCAATATAATACACGATAAGCTCAGTTGTGAATCTCACACATACTAAACATTTTAAAAATTTACCATGTATTCTTGGATGGTTGGATAATCTCTAAATCCAATACGATGATGTTTTTGCTTGAGACAGTGGGAAGGATGTGGGAGAGATCTGAGTTCCAATCCTCGTTCTGCTTCACACTTACAGCAGTGTGACCTTAGGCAAGGTATTTGACCTCTATATGACTCGATTTCTTCATCTGAAAAGCCAATGTTACAATTTCTAGTAGTACATACTCAGGATAGGACCGTTCCCTTTCTCCATCTCCACGCTTGATTTTGCTACTCTTTCCAATTAGGAGAGGATGACATATCTACAACTAGGGGCCATAACTAATAACCATAATAATAACCACTATTATTAAAAGAGTTGCACTTAGAATGTCTAATATACTTTGATATTATGTGTTAAGTAAAAATGTACATGTTTGCCATTTCTTTTTTCTAATGCTTGCAATTTCTAAAAAAACCGCAAAAAACAGTGAAATTGAAAGTTTGCTTTTTTTTTGCTTACATTAGAATGAGAATCCACCCTATAGTCCAAATTTTGGGAAGGGAATCATCTGGGATATGAATTCTATATTTCTCCACTTCTCCGATAAACTCTGAACACCTAGTAGGCATTTGGTCCCATGCTAGGCATTTATAATACAAAGATAAATAAGACATGACTCTCAACTTCAAAAAGCTGGAGTCCAGGGTGAAGGTCACACACAGAGAATTATGTATAGTAAACGTAAGGGTGAAATGTGGATATGAACACTGAGGGGGGGACCCTAATTGGTGGGATGGGTAGATGGTAACAGGGGAGGTTTCTCATGGTGGTGGTATGGACATGAAGACTTTGTGCATGAGTTGGGATTATCTAGGTGGTCAAGGTAGAGGGAAACTGGAGTGGGTGAACCAGGAAGATCAAAGGCTTAGATTGATAAACTCACATGAGCGGGGAAAGGTGTGGGAGAAAGTCCCAGTAGGCAGTGCTATGGTACCCAAGTCTAAAAGCTGGAAGGCAAGAGAACAGTGCCTTGGAGAGGCAAGCAGAGATGGCGGAAGTTGTATTTTCCTGGCCAAGTTACTTAAGCTTTGTGCAATAGAACATGAGAAGGCAGAAATATTTCAGTTCTGTCTATGGGATAGGCTGTGAGGGTTTGAGCCGGGTCAGTGCTGTGGGACGCAGAGCGGTGGGAGGCATTGGGGATTGGCTGCATGTGGGGTTGAGCACGGGGGTATGAGGAAGAGGGGCAAGTCCAGGGTGACTCCCGGCTCTGGAGCTTTGGTCCCCAAGGTGGTGCTGTCATTGGAGGTAGGAAATACATAGATACAAATGAGTTTAGGGCTCAACCTTGGCATTCCATGACCTAGTGTATAAAAGATATGTACCATCCCATTATAGGTTCCTTAAACATTGGGCCATGACTTTGGTTTTTTTAACCCCTCCCGTGAAGTTTTGTTGACATGAGCTGCATTTATGACTTCTTCTGGTACGTGGTAAAGGCCAGCCCGGGGAGATGAAAGTGGTGAAACCTGGATTAGCATTAGCTCTCTTTCTTTGTAGCTCTGGGATCACGGACAAGTCATTTATCTGTCTGGGCTTCCTTTTCCTCTTTGATAGAATGAGCAGATTGGAGAAAGAATCTCTAATTTAAAAAAAGTTATTCTAATTTGATTAATTAGAAACCACTTAATGTGGTACCTCCATTTTTGGAATTTCCCGTTTGTGCAAAAGGTCGCCCTAAATTTATAAGGCACTTAACATTTGATGCCAGAAAGATATCTTAGCTCTTCTAGACTCTTATAGATATTCTTAGCTCCTTCTCATCAGGAATTGCTTGAAACGCTATGATGGCGTGAATAGCCCCCAGAGCATGTATTTTCCCAACTTTCAAATGCTCCCAGCCAGAACTTGCCTAGACATAGGGCAAAGCCTCACCCATAAAGCTTCAACTCCCCTCCGTCAGCCAACTGCCCGATCCAAACAGTGAGCCACTCCTGCAGTGGTAGTTTCTCCCGTGAAAGAGCGCATTAGAAATAAAGCAACGTGTTTTTCAAATCAGCGCGCATACCAAAAATGTATTTACTTAGTCCTGCTTAATGGCTTTCAAAGAGCCATTAGGCTCAACTGAGTGAAAATTACATATTACCAAAACACGCACAACATATCCTAAAATGGACATTTGACCTGGACATACAATAGGAAAGCCATTATTTTTGAATTCTCCTTCACTCCTTTTTGCTAAGAAAATTGGCACATTTTAGAGCAAAAGGCTACATTTTTCCGAAGGTTTTCGTGTTGCTTGCTTTGTTCCAAAGCTCAAGGAGGAACCATGTCGTGCATTAATCTGTCGAGTGGTCTTAGTAAGGGACGTTCTACCTGCTTGAGACCTGGTAGACTTTCATTATTAACAGAGGTACCAGCAAAGCAGGAGAAGTCTAAGGAAATAAATGAAAAGTGGGAAATGTCTACGGGATAGAACAACGGCTTTGTGTGTGTGTGTGTGGAATACACACACACACACACACACACACACACACACACACACAAACACCCCTCTCTTTCCCATCGATTCAAATTCGAGGTACTTTAATTTGACAAACTATCTGGCCCCCGAGAAAGCAGCGGCAGAGGGGTTAATAATCTCTGACAATTTTTTATTTAACAAGCAGTTTTGTTATAGAAATGGAGGTGGACCTGGAACATTAACAATCAGAATGAAAGGGCAGGCGAGCAGATCTAGAAAACTCACCATTGTATGTGAAAAGGAAACGTTTTTATGGATTTTAGAGAGGCCAAAGGAAAGGGCTTATTTTATATTTGAGAACACAGTTTAATTTAGATTTTTTTAAGGACAAGTCACCCCACATTCAAAATCCATATATAAGGGTTGAGAGAAATGGAACAATACCTCCATTTGATAATGGAAAGCAAAGCATTCATATTTGACAATACAGTGTTTATAAGATATGTCTCTCGGTGGTTCTGCAAGAAGTCAATGTGTAATTTAATGTATTGACTTCTATTTCTAAGGAAGCATGTTGTTTACCTGGCTATCTCAGGGGTTACTGGTCTACCTTGAACCATGTCGGTGAAAGACACAAATCGGCCAGTGTGTACCTTCTGACAATTTCCAGAGTTTTACCTGGAGACACCGGAAGCAGAGAATCATGTTATAGTAACAACAGCTCTGGCTTTGGGAGTCAGGAGATAGAATCCAAAACCTTAGTCCTTTCACTTAAAAATATGTGACCATGGGGAAAAGAGCTTCTTCCGGGGGTTCTCGGCCACAGCTGTACAACAAAACCGTCTACTGAGCTTTATCTACACACCCATACGCCTGGGTCACACAGCCAAGATTCTGGTTCAGTGGGTCACACTTTGGTCCCTGTATTGTTCAAAAGCAGCTAGGGTCAGTTACGACTGATACAGTGTCCTCATCTGTAAACTAGGAATCCTATTTCCTACCCATCGTATAGAGTGGTTGTAGGGATCAAATACGACGACATAGTTAGGACACCTGCAAGCGTGCTCGAAAGGGGTTCATTTTTTTCTTTCAGTGGGCCTTGGTTGTCCTAGGTCAGGGCTCCCCAAAGTGGTTCTAAGGAACAGGAACCCCATGGGATGCTCTATGGAAAGACTGCACCTGCCAGTCCCATTTAGCAGCTACGCACTTTGTTCCCTGCCAGACTGTTACCAGGGCGCTTGGCACATTGAAAGTTCTGGAAGCACTGAAGTCAACGATCTGATGGACACAGGGTTTCTCCAAATTATTTCACCACCAAATTCCTTTTCAAGTGACAGTTATTCATTGACATTTCACACGACACGCTTTGGGGATCGCTCCTCTCTGTGATCTCTAACTAATGTTCTCACATTCTGGGACCTCCCTCAGGGAATTCGCTGCATGCTGTGATCTGATTAAGACCCGGGCTTTCTCATCATCCTGCAGAAGAGCTGCTCCTTTTCTATTAGTTTAAACGGACGCTCATATCAGAAATGATTCTATTTAACTGTTGTGGTTTTCACTCGGAGTGCCTGAGTTTATGAAGGCGGAACATAAATGATCTAGACAAAAAAATGGAACCATCAGTTGAGAAGTAAAATTAATAACCAAACAGTAGGAATTCACAAGCGCACAAGTTTTCCAATAAAGGAAAGACGGTTATGTTATGTGAGATCATAGCTTACCCTTGAACCTGGAGGGATGGGATAAAATAAGAAATACAAGTTATGATTACAGCTTAATTAATCCAATGGTCAAAAGACTTTCGGTAGACATTTTACACAGGTGTACTAAAAAAAATAAATGAAAAATATATATCAGAATATAGTAAATATTAGACTTAGTAAATAGGAACATATCATATTCTTTAATGAAAAAATTGTTTTTAATCTATGTTGGGGAAAGCCAAGAACTAAGAGCTTTTGGGAAACTGAATATAATTGCATAAGCTTTTTGGCAACATCGTTTGCCTGGTCTGCACTTTTAGCCCAAGTGGAATATTTGGCTTCAAATATGTCCTCCTGGGAATGAAAACCCAAAGTGACAAAGTATATCTCTGGCTGAGGTATGTTTGTAGACAAATCACCTATCCCTTGAAGCATAAGGAGAAGAGGATGCATCCACATGGATATGTGGTCTTGAGATAGATGGGATACAAAGTTCATGTTCATGGTCAGGTTGGACAGAGTTTGCGTTAAGTCTTTGCATCCGATAGTTACTTAATTTTTTCTTTTCAAGCACCTTGCTTTTGCAGGTTTGTATGAAAATCTCGGAAGAACAGCTTTGCTTGTGAGCTTTCCTTTATTTCTACTCCGGCCCTGGCCAGAAGCCCTGTGAGAATACCCTTTCAGTTGGTATTTGAGCCCTTATGCCTCTGTTCCTGGCTGCAGACCAAAGGGAACAGACACAACTGAACATTTCAGAACCTCAAAATAGGAAACTAAAAATGGTGTGCTCTGCTTTTGGTTCTAAAAATGATTGACCCCGGAGACTTGTTCCAAACAATCCGGTCGATCCATCTCTAATGTGTTTTAGAAATCATTGGAGAACAAGTTTTTGTTTCTGCTTTGTTTTTGTTTTGTTTTTTGATAACTAAAAATAAGCAAACACAAACAAAAGACAAAACAAAAACACCTACACGATCAAAATGGTTGTGATACAAGCATCAGGTCATTAGAGCAGAGGCTGCATTTTATGAATGTGCTTTGTGGTCCAGGATAAATTAATGTAAATGACGTGGGGATTGGATTCTGGAGTAGGAGATCTGGCCTTGAACGTTGACTTGATCGATTACTTGCTGAGTGACTGGGGCATATTTCCGAGGTTTAGTTTCCTTTGGGTAAAATTAATAAGAACAATGGAAAAATAACTACACTCATTTTAACTGGGGCGTTGTGAGGTGTGAAGCATTTAAAAAATACTTAAAAAATTGTAGTGTGACTATTACAATGATATTACGAAAATTCATGCATCCCAGTTACTAGATGTTTGGACTTCATGGTCAAACATCTGGGTTCCAAACCCCATTCCTCTGCTTTCTGGTTCTTGGTCTGTATAAGTCACTAACCATCTTTAACCATCAACTTTATCCTCTGTGCGATGGGGATAGTGTTGTTAAAGTAAATGAAATAACGTATATAAGAAATTTGACATGTAGTGAATGCTAGAACAAATCGGTGGCTGTTAATAAATGTATAAAGTGATGATGATGGTGGTGATTTTATATGCTCGTAATTCTGGGAGCCAGTCTGCATATAAACATATGAGAAACTGCATCGATCCTTGAGAACTCTCTGGATCCTTCTCCCATAAAGTTACACACTCTGTAGAACGTTGCTGGGTGAATTGACACACTGTGAGATTTACCTAGCTTACTTGGGCAGACCCAAAATACAGGTTGGGCTACATGTGAGGATCCAGTGGGGGAAATGGAAAACACTTGCTAGGTTGATGCCAAGGATGAAGCAATGCTGATCTTGGCAATTTTTAGCATCTCATTTTCACCACTAAGGAGAGGTAGGTGAAAAAGTGCAAACATATGTAAAAATCATAATAAAATTGTTGTGGAATTAAAACATGAAACCCACAATCTCTTAATTCCAACATAGCAGTATATTGTTTCTAAAAGTTCTTTTTATACTAGGAATTCCATAGGAAGATTGTTGTCTTCCAAACCCATCCTCATTGTCAAAAGCCTTGCTGCCCCAAAATCTGACTTGTATCTCCTTTACTTGATATCCCCTAATAGATAGTAAATGTAGGGATTTAGTAAACATTAGACATGATTAAATATTAAAATGTCATATTCTTTATCCAATGAAAACACTATGTTTTTAATCTACTCTGAGGAAATGAGTAGTCTGCTATCTTTAAGGTATCAGTCACATGATATTTACTCTTTCTCCCTTCATAGTCAAAGTGCTTGGAAAAATACTTATCATTGACCACACTTCTTCACGGATTTTGAATCCCTGGCTCTTCCCATCCCCTCCCCCTAGTACTGAAGGGGCATTCTTCATAGACACCTCTGACCTTCCAAGAGCCATAGCCAATAACAATTTGTGAGTATTCTTTCTCCCTTGCCACTTTGCATCATTGACTACGTTCTTAGACACCCCCCTCCCCATTTGCACTCTGCTGTACTATTGCTATTTTCTTTCCAATTCTGAAGACTCCTTTTCTCTGGCCTTAAAGGGCTTGCTCAGGATTCTGTCCTCCATCACCTTCTATTTGCCAGAGAGTTTATCTTTAGGTAAACCCATCCATTCTTGCTACTCCGATTAGTCCCTCGACCCCAAAGCTGGGCCACCATACTTGTTTCCCCTATGTTTGTTATCTCCACCTGGGTTTCCTCAAACTCAGTATATAAAATCAAGACTCATCAATTTTCTCCTTGAACTAGCTCTCCTATTCCTTCCTTTTGCTTTCAGTAATTTTGTTTGACATGGAAATTGTTTCTCTTGGTGTTAAAACCCCAAAACCTCAGTATTATCTTTGTCTCTCCACTTGTGTGACCTCCAGATTCTAGGACGTTCCCACATTTATTTGTAAGCTCTGTCAATTTTATCTCACAAAGTCCGTCACACTCATAAGACAGCTACGCTGATGCAAGGGTCTGTGTGTGACACTCTTTGCGATGCTTGTCCGTATGATGGAAAGATAGGTGCTAGACCTGCAGCCATAACTTCTGCCTTCCAACAGAAAGAAGGGCGAAGATTCCAGAAGCAAAAGACGTCTGCCAATCGAGGAGAGCTTTCCTGAAAGCAGTATCCAACAATCTTTGCTTATGTGTGTTGACCAGAGCAGTTTTGCATGACCACATGGTCTTGTAGAGGCAGAGAAATGTAGTTCAAAGAATCTGGACACAGTACTGCTCCAATAAGGTAGAGTTCTATTTGTAAGGAAGAAAGCGCAAAATGGTATCAGATAGGCGATTGGCAAAAGGGTATTGGGTGGAATCGACAAATCTGTTCTTACCTCCCTACGTTTTAAAATAAACTTCCACTGGTAAAATGAAAGAGCCTAGTACTCCTTATCCCCCCCTTCCCCCCCCCCCATCATCACTTTAGCTCATGTCCTCATCACCTTTTAGCTCCCATGGTTGCCAAGTAAAATGGACACATTGTGTCTGTCCTCTGTGGTTATTATTGTACCTGTTCACCAATTTCTTTATTTAACAAGAAATTGATCACAAGCACTGTGCTGCAAGCTGGGGACGAACCAAACCATGACCACTCGTTTCAGGGACTCACAGTTTCAGGGGCTTACTGTCTTGCCTGTTGATTTCGATGCAACACAATGATTGACTTAATAGAGTTAGGCACAAGGAATTACAGCAGCAGAGAGAAGAAGGTGACTAATTCACGCTGGGAGTGGCTGAGAAGACCGAGGAGGTGATGTGAGTTGAGCTGCGTATTATTAGGAGTTTCGCAGGGCAACCCAGAGAGACATAAAAATAAATTTTCTATTTTTGTAACCTAATTACCAGTGAAAAACAAAGTGGTTGTATACTTGACCTTACTCTGAATTTAATTTTTAAAGAAAGTAATCATAAGCGAAAGCAATTTTAAATATAGCATTATACGGCACAGTATTGATAAATGAGAGGAAAACTCGTTCTTAAAGAGTGTACCACTCACTTACCATGTCCTGAAATTAACTGAGAACTCATTTGTCAAGGCTGCACCTACCCTACAGAGAATTCTTCCAATTAACATCAAAAACGATCATTCTTAACCTCTCATGCATTAAGAAAATCTTGTCTGCACCCAATGTTCTGTTCATAATCAATGGAGCCCTTTATGTATGTTATTTCAAATTTATCACCCTGCATATTACTAAAATGAATGAATTAATAAATGAATCTGCTGTAGATCCAGAAGCCAGATTTATTTGTTGTCTTCTGGTTCTCATGGGGTTTTCTGTTGGTCTGTGCAACATTTCACTCTACAGTTTCTCAGAGTTTGGGATATTTATTGATAGCTACTGACGGCATGTGTGGGTATGCTTAGACGGACAATGGCTCAATCAGAAAAGTGGACTTTTTAGGGGATCACTTATTCTCTGAAAAAGTCAGGTAAGTCAATATCAGACTATGTTAAAAAGGCAATGCTGGTGTTGTGTTATATCAGTTTTAACGGTATTACATTGTTATCAAAAGAATGAATTGAGATAAAGTGAATCATGATACTTCGTGCTGGTGAAGTCATGGTAACATTGGCACATTCCTAAACTGATTGAAGAATAAAACAGTGCAACTTTCCTGGAGGCCAATCTCATGATATGTAACATGATCCCTAAATACTTATATCCTTGACACTTGATTGCACTTGCAAGAACTACTTATGGAGATGATTAGAAATGTAGAATTGTGGGCAGGGCTTGGTGTAGAAGGATGGCTATCAGAACATTAAGTAAACTGCAGACTGTACATGAGATGGAACATTATGTTGCCATCAAGATTCGTATTTTCAAATAATTTTTTTCGCATAGGACAGTGCTTACTATATTCAGTGATAAGACAAAGAAGACAGTTGTATTAAGGTTCTATCTATCTATCTATCTATCTATCTATCTATCTATCACCTATTCATCCATCCATTCATATCTAGCATCTATCTATCTATCTATCTATCTATCTATCTATCTATCTATCCATCCATCCATCTTACATGCACTTAGACAGACACACACACTTTTCAAATGACATTTCTCAGAATACTAACAATGCTCTAAGTTTAAGTGATTTCTGTTATCATCTTTAAGTTTCTCCAGATTTTACAGATTTCTATGTTGAGGGTATACATTTCATAATCAGAAATAAATCACTCAAAAGAAAATACTAACAAGGACCATGTCGGAGAGGAAGAAGGGATTGCTTATTGGCCCTTTTCATACCTATGCTGTCTGTGCCGATCATTCTCAGACCTGTACACAGTGTGAAGTCCCAGTTCAGGCTCTGGCCAGGGCAGAAGCTCTAGGCTCAGAGCAAGACTCCCTGCTATCATGCTCTGCCCCCACCTCCCCCAACTTCCGGACTGCCCTGAGAGTTCTCTTTCCAAGTAGGGCTATTGTCATGTTACTTCCTCTCTCAAAACATGGTGAAAACCTTGCTGATTGCCCACAGAAGAGACCCCAAAGTCTTTGCGTGGCTTCAGCCCTATTCTTGAGTCTGCTATCCTTCATGTCTCTCAATCTTCTTGCACCCCAGCAAAAGAGAGCATCGAATATCTTGCTGGCATACTTCCCCTTGCTCCCCCTCCCCCAACCTTAGCTCCAGTTTTGCTTGTCGAAGTCCTACCCATCCTTCAGAGTCCTGCTCAAATTTCCAGGGAGTTCATTCGAAATTCATCTCTTTCCCCATTAGTTCTGTCTTGTACTTTGTTGATCTCTTTTATTACATGTTTCGACATTTTACTAGTACTATGGGTACTTGCATTTTTGTGTGTGTCTTTCCTGATTTTTAACACCCCCCCAAAGATGTCTTCTTTTGTAATCTTTACAGAATGGCTCTTCAACATAGTATATATCACTGTCGTATGAAGGTTTGGTGACACAGAGTGCTGGCCTCATCCCTAGGTCTCTGATTTGGTGTATCGGGGCAGGGCCTGAGAATTCCCATTTCTAACAAGTCCCAGGTGATATTGCTGCTGCTGGTATGGGGACCATACTTTGAGAACCAGTGCTTTTCAATAAAGGGAGAAAATGAACTAATGTCAATGAACTGCCACCTTGTTGTAGCAGATAGACGCAGAAGGTAAGAGTGCGAGAATCAGAATCAGAGACTTGGGGTTGAGTTCTAATTTGACCACTTCTTGCCTGAACAAGTTTTAAGACCTCTGGATCTTCATTTTCCTGTCAGACAAATGGGGATATTATTACTTCATCCACGGGGCTGTTCTGAGTTCTCAGAGATCATGTTTGTAAAGTGCCCGGGAAATGGTGGCTATTATTATCATTAAGCCATGTAATCTGTGCAATAACTTTATAAAATGGAGTTGGCCACCATTTTGCAGGTCAAGAGATGGAGTAATGGAGAGGATCAATAACTTACCTGAAGTCATCTACCCAGTGGTGACACTGGGATTCTATTTTAAGTCATTTTGACACTTTCTGCTCTACCCTAATATGGCATATTACACACAATGCACACTCAAAAGAGTTCCTAAAGTTGGATTTCCATATTTGTTTGTGTGAAATCCTCCACTGGCAATAACACATTTTAAAATATTTTCCTAGACTTTCAATATAAGACGGTTTCCATGGTTAATGGCCACAAGTGCAATTTCTATCGCATTTTGAGAGGCTATGAGAAAATAATAAATCAGGTAAGTAAAAGTAATTATTAAAAAGGAACTTGCAGGGCCCCTGTGTGGCCCAATCGGTTAAGCATCCAACTCTTGGTTTTGGCTCAGGTCATGATCTCAGGGTTATGAGATCGAGCCCGCCTCGGGCTCTGTGTTCAGCTTGGAGTCTGCTTGAGATTCTCTCTCTCCATCTCCCTCCGCCACGCCTCCCCCTGCCCTCTCAAATAAATAAATAAATAAATCCTTAAAAAAAAAAAACCCTTTAAAGAAGAAACTTACATTAAATTAAAACCGAGTTGACTAAGCAAAGTGTCATCATACAGTTCTTTGTTACTTTGTGGCATTATTAGTTTCAGGAACATTATAAAATATAGTTTAATTTTCTTTATTGTTGTTTTTCTTGGGGAGGGTGGAAGTATATTTCATTATAGATTTTATGATAAATAAGTTGATTTCAACAGCACTTTCAAATTTGTTAGACATTAAAACAATAGAGAAAGACCAATTTTATAAACTGAAAATTCATTTTGTGTGAACACCAAAATGCTGGGATTTGATTTCTTTGTTTCTATAGAAACAAAAGAAAATTGAGATTAAAATAAGCTAAAATGGAATGAAGTTTTATGAAACAGATAAAGGAGCTTATTTTACTTGTTCCCAGTGTAATGTGTTAAGATAAAATCTTTATTTAAAACCCAAGCTATCTGTGGACACTTCTTCTTTTTGAGGAATAGTTCAGTTGAGATGGGGGAAGGGCCAGTTGGTATTGCGGTGAATGGCAAGACTTATACCAATAGAAAACCCACCGTGTGGGCTCTCTGTAAATGTGTATTGTTTATTGACATGTGAGCTAATGTGATCAAATTTACCACTCAAGATTTTTTTTTTGACCTTTTAATGGGAAGAGCAGAAGATGAGCGAGGCCAGTTTCAGGGGTGTAAGACATGTGCAGTCACATGGGGCCCCACACTCACAAGGGCCTCACAGTTGGTTTAATATTCTGCTGTTTTCATCCTAGGATTCTTAATTTTTGAAACCAGGGGCCCACATTTTCATTTCGCACTGGTTCCTGAACATTATGCAGCCAACTGTGAAGATGAACATTATTTTGTAACCTTTCTGACTCTCTTTTCTGAATACTGGCCCCCTTCATTCCCACTACAGGGATACTGTAGGCGGCCATCTTGCTCAGGGTGACTGTACACTTGGCTATGCTTGATTGGTTCAGAAGAGGACATGTGACTCTAGATGTCAATCAGAACCCCTTCTCATGGGCAAAATCCATCGGCCCAAAGATGGACACTTAAACCAAACTGAACCAACTTCTAGGAACTTTGAAACTTGGTCTGGATAACTAAGCTACTTGATTGTTGATGGCAGTATTTCCCACTATTCGGGCTTAGGAAAGAAAAGAAAACTGGTTTCAAGAGAGAATATGAAGAAAGAGGCGGACATGAACATACTTGCAAAAGTGAGGACTAGAAAGAGGGTCTGGTTAGCATTCCTGGATTCATTTGTTTCTGAGGCCTAATTGCCTTTCTGTAGGTGGATTCTGATACTTATTATCAAAAAGCCCTAACTATTATAGGAATGAAGAGAAATTTTTTTCCCATTAACTTCCATCTTGTCAATTCAGTTCCAGGTAGGGCTTTTCTTATTTTGAGAGAATAATCCTTCACCATGCCATCTGTAGTCTTTTTCCTGAAATGACCTTATTTTCTGAGGTGTTACAATCTTGCTGTCTCAGTAACCTCCAGACAGAATATGTCCCCACCGGTAGCATGTAGGAAGTGAGCGGTCTATGTCCTCATGCTTATATTTATGTGGGCTCTCCTTTCCTTGGTCTACTTACGTGGCATGAACCACGTGAACCTGACAGAAGAATGAAATGTTTTTGCAACCAAGCAACCCACAACTCAACCCACCTTTAATGGGAAACTTTGCTCAAAGAGAGCATATGGGTGGCAGAAAAGAATCGGAAAAGCCAAATCAACCTTGGAGCGTTAACGGTGGTGTTATTTTAAAAAAATCACTGTGCTTGCAGTAATGATGTCTATACCAGCCCATAAAACCACTCAGACTTTTCTTTCTTTCAGACAATATGGTCCAGTGGGAGAAGTTTGGGATTTAAAGGATACTGTTCTTTAACTTTATGATGTGTTCATTCCACCCTTCTGGATCTCAATTGGAGGATTTGCAGAATTTAAGTCATAATTTCCTCTATGAAACCTACGAGGTAGGATGAGGACCTATAAATAGCATGTTGCAGAAAAAGACGAGGATTTGCATATCTACCCAGTCCACCCCTCTTGCTCCCAGACTAGTCCCATGAGGAATCGGAATAATTTATCTTTTGCTTTCCCATCATAGAGGCATAGTTGCACTTGATATATTTTCCTGTTCTTCTGCCCCATATTAAACAATCTAATATGTAACTTAAAATATCGTTTTCTTAGAAATATATTTTGCAACATACTGAGAAGAACGTCTCTGCGGCATTTATCTCATGGGACCAGTACTGCTGGGAAGTGAGGCTTCCATAGGAAGATGTAATCAAATCAGGAAGATGAACCAGGCAGAAGTAAAAGCACCTTTGACAGAAACGTGTCTAACTGTATATGAGATGTTGATCGGGATGTGTTTGCCTGCCAGCAGAAACATTAATTCAACTGGCTTAAATGATCAGGATATTTATTTGTATTTGTTTGTTTATTTTTAGAGAGAGAGAGCGCAAGCACAAGCAGGGGGCGGGGGAGGGAAGCAGAGAGAGATGGAGAGAAAGAGAATCCTAAGCAGGCTCCACGCCCAGCATGGAGCCCGATACGGGACTTGATCTCTCAACCCTGAGATCACGAGCTGAGCTGAAATCAAGAGTCGGATGCTCAACTGACTGAGCCACCCAGGCACCCTGATCAGGATATTTATTATGTAATAAAATAAAAAGTCTAGAGATAGGATGTTAGCTCTGGGTTTGACTTATTCAGCAGTTCAATGGCATCATCAATAATAAAAAATTTTGCATTTTTCTTCTCTGCTATTATCAGCATGGTGGTTCCCCCCCTCCCCCCCCGGTCCCCTTGTGTTGCTATAGAGCTCCGCTGTAAGACTTAGCACTTCATTTAGCAAGATGAGCAGGACAAGGGCAGAGAGGGCAAAAACCTTTCCCAGAAGGCCTTGACTTGTCTTGCTTTCATGTCACTTTGGTAGGAATTTCATCGCTGCCCGTTTCAAAATCAAGCCCTCCTAAGGGAGAATAACTTCTGTGGATTCACCCCCACAAGTGTGGGACTCAGACTTCCCTGAAGGACATGAGTACGCAATATCTAAAGACTACTGGGGTTTTGCAGACAAAGAATAGGGGGAGGATGCCTGTAGGGAGAAAACTCTAGGTAATCTGTGACAGTAGCAAGATAGGGTCAGGAGACATTAATGTTTTACAAAATTGTAGAATACTCCAACACTATGGGATGTGTAGTTGTTCTAATTTAAGAAGCTAGAATTATTAAAAAGTGGCCTTTCTTAGGCTTGTATTTTCCTACATCTGTGTTATATCAGAGATATCAAATAAAGTTCCCGGATTTTAACAAGGAAGAAAGAGAAATTCTAAATAGTGAAATCTCTCTTCGAATCTCCTTAGCCTCCTGGGTTTTATATAATTGCATGTGATTCAGCCTTAGTGTCTGGTTTGGGATTTTTTTTATTTGGCCTTGTTGAGTTCTCTGCATGGTTCCATTCATTTGATCTGTTTGCTATTAGTTTGGTTTTGTAATCTACAAGTTCACATACAAAATATCCATTTTTCCCCATCTAATAAATGAATAAACTTATCTTGAAATTTTATTAACTTTTCTCGAAACTTCCAAAAATTGTGAACTGCGGTTAATTTGAGATCTAACTCAAATCAGGAAGTACTCTGTCATATGACAGATTCACCTTCAATATATTTGGTAATGTTTCAAAAAGCAAATAAATGTAAAATTCTACTTGATACAAATAGTATTTGCTCCCTTTACTTTAATTACCCCCACCTCCTTAGTTCACATTCAGATCTTCTCTTACCTGGATAATTCCAGTAGCTTCCTAACTGGGCAATCCACCTATCATGTTGTTCAGAAGGCACCTTTCTAAAACACAAATATGATCCTCTTCCTTTGTTTGGACCTTCACTGAGTCCCTCTTACTTGCAAAATCAAGTCCATGATCTTTGGTTAGATGCCCAAGACCTCTGAACTTCGTTTCTATCTTTTATAGCTTCAAAAGTTACTAATGCAGTAGAATTTGAAAGTACTTCAAAGGTTGAGCCTACTGTAGACTCCAGGTAGGGGGGTGTTGTTTGTGGTTCCCCAAATACCCATGTTCTTTCATGTTTCCAGATATTTGAGCATCCTGATGCTACAATTCAGATTATAGTTTTCTAGCTATCCTGCCCAACAGGATCCTATTTATTCTGTAGGATGCAAAAGCTCTCTTCCAGCGAAGACTTTTTCCAACTCATCTTTCCCTCACCCCCTGCTCCCAGACAGCCTGTGGATTATACTTCGTAGCATTATCTTTTTGTTTCTAGTGCAGAATTTGGACCTGTCCCTCACATGCACATTTAATATAAGCTCTAATCCCCACATGAGATGGGGCTTCACTTATTGGACCTAAAGACACAGAGAGATACTGGTTAGTGGGCCTTCAACAGGAGATGACTATAAATGAAGAGGTAGTTCTTTTCTGCAATGTTTTAAAGACATTGTATAAATAAGACCAATCAAGACAGAACTAGGTTCAAGCTGTGCATTGGGCATCTCTTGGGTATGTTTTCACTCATACTATCTTAAAATAACAAATCTGTGATGTTATATAGGTTTATGGAGGTTATGAACATTTTAGAGGTTTAATTTTTGCAAAACTTGATAGATCTTTGTAGTTCAGTGGTGATATTTAAAAAATTTCTACCATCTTCCATTCATCGCAGATTGGGTAGTTGTGTTAAAGGCAGGAGGTTTGAAAGGTCTAGTTAACTTAATGGACTTTCTGTTTGCTTCATTCTTCGGTTTTCTAACATGAGTAAAAATACAATTACCAAAAATAAATAAAATTACATGATAAAACATGTTTATTATTGTTTAGGGATAATTTAAAGTAACTTTTAAAAAGGGTATTCCCACCCCTTAAATAATAAAAGTAGTGTGACATCTTTCCTTCTTTTCTCTGAGCTTGTTGGTAGCATAGCCCTTTTATCTTTATCTTTGGCGTCTTCTTTTTTTTTTTTTTTTTAAAGATTTTATTTATTTATTTGACAGAGAGAGAGAGAGAGAGATCACAGGCAGAGAGAGAGGGGGAAGCAGGCTCCCTGCCGAGCGGAGAGCCCGATGCGGGGCTCGATCCCAGGACTCTGAGATCATGACCTGAGCCAAAGGCAGAGGCTTTAACCCACTGAGCCACACAGGCACTCCTCTTTGGCGTCTTCTTAACGTATAGTATAAAGTTTTGCACTTAAAATACAAATTTAATAAATATTTGCTAAATAAATAAATGAAATTATAAATGTTAATGGTTTTTATTGTCATAATATCTGGACATTGCCAAGGATTTTGAACACAGCTCAGGCTTACTCTACAGCAAAATAGTCTGGATTTTTTTCTAGTATATATATTTTTTAATTTGGATATAGCTGACTCACAACGTCACGTTAGTTTCAGGTATACAACATAATGATTCAACAACACGATACGTTACGCTATGCTCCCACCGATGACTACCATTGGTCACTGCACAACACTACTAGAACATTGGGTCAATTTTTTAAAAGGGGCATCAATAGGGATCTTTTCTTGATTATAAGGATGCCCTCCCAAAGGTGTGTTTGCGATCGGATCTCTATTTCCACACCCAAGATGCAACAGATCGGCAGCATCAAATGTTTCGATCCATCCCATTTGGCTGAAATGACATTGAAAGCCAGTAAGAAATTCAAGTTCTATTGTTTGACATAAGAAACAAACCTCGCACAGCTGTTCAGTATAGAGAAGTATGTATCATTTTCCAGTAGCTTGTCAGTTGCTAGACCAAAGACTTTGCCTTTCCCCTATTGCTGAATTTTTGACTATTTCACTGTTCATGGTGGAGGCTGACCCAAGGACTAGCCATCGATTCTCTTCCCCTTTGACAGGATCCTTGACAAAATGCCTCGTTAATTTAGACACGGGTATATGGCACACAATGAGAAAGCGACTCAAAGAAACCCATTGCTTCCCAGAAATCCCAGATTGGGATCCATGTCTCATGGGTTCTGGTTCTCAAGCATCCGTGTGTGTGACCCAGAGGAGCACGTTAGGTCTGTGCAGGGTCCTGGGAATCTGCATTCTGAACCAGCGCCAAAGCCCTGCCGATGTGAGTGGTGCCTGAACTCCACATAAACATAGGCTGAGGTAGTTCAAGGAGGTAATTAAGCAAATGAGGCACAACTATTTGGCCCCTCTGCAGCTGGGTGATCCTACCTTACACATATGTTTGGGGAGATAGCGCAGGGCTAAGGCAGAATGCTGGGTTCAAATCCCAGCCTGATTACTTACCTGTATGCGCTCGCCAGAAAGGTACTTCACCTCTTTTTGCCCTGTTTTTTTTTTCAACTCTTAAGTAGGGATAATAACAATTATTACCTCCCAGAGTCTTGGTGGGATTAAATGTGTTAATACATGTAAAGTGCTTGGAACACCGTTTGACACACCATAAATATCATAGAAGTGTTAGCTCTGACTTCATTCGTTCCCAATCTTCAAAATTAGCCCATTTTCCTCTGTCCTGAGTTTACACTGCATTTTGTCTGTTTCTTATAGCCCCAAAAATACTCCTATAGGCTTAGGAACGTGGGTACGTTTAAAGAACGTACTGAACTGAACTGAAGCCTTTTGCTCTCTCGTGTTAATACTCTCCATTCAAAGAACGGGAAGATTGCATTATGAATTTATAAATTCATATAAGTAAACACGGAGAGGGAGAGCGATCCCAAAGGACATATTATCAAAATTGGGCTCCAGATGGAGAATTTATATGATTTGGTGTAAGTTTAAATTTAGAGTTGTTTTATTCCAAAGCTGAAGAGAAGAGGCAGGGAAATGTGGGCCTTGGCTAGTTAAATGAATGTAAGGAATCCTCTTATTAGATTATTCACAGAATTTGTCATCTATTTCAACGAGCTTTCTGATTTCTCTCAACTTTTTTTTCTCCTTAACTTTTTTTTATTAAAGATTTTATTTATTTATTTGACAGAGAGAGACACAGAGAGAGAGGGAAGGGGGAGTGTGAGAGAGAGAGAAGCAGGCTTCCCGCCAAGCAGGGAGCCCGATGCAGGGCTCGATCCCAGGACCCTGGGATCATGACCTGAGCCGAAGGCAGACGCTTAACGGAATGAGCCACCCAGGCATCCCTCTCTTTAACTTTTAATATTTAGTTTTAGAAGTCTTTATTATGAAACGACTCTGGTTCTTAATAGGATGAAAAGAAGAGTTGGAGCGGGCAGAGATCCGAACTGTCATGGGAACAAGCCTGGGCTAAGAGGAACAGGGTGGAAGGTCCGTGGCTACAGCCATCAAGTATCCTGGGTGTCTCAGTAATAACCCCTCCATTTTCCTTTTCCTGTACTCTTTCCCCTTCCTTCTTCCCTCCTACTCTCCTCCCTCCCATCTCCCTCCCTCCTTTCCTTCCTTCCTTTTTTTTCTGCCTTCCTGCCTTCCTTCCCCCCCCTCCTTTTTTTAGAGAGAGAGAGAGAGAGAGAGAGGAGGGGAGTGGCAGAGGAAGAGAGGGCATCTTAAGCAGGATCCACGCTCAGTATGGAGCCGGACGTGGGGCTCGATCTTAAGACTCTGAGATCACCACCTGAGCCAAAATCAAGAGTCCCACACTTAACCCCGACTGAGCCACCCAGGCGGCCCTCCCATTTTGTTTCTGACCATCATCTTCAAGTGGAACAAACATTCACTTTTCCTTTTTAACCAAATGGGAAAAAGATACCCCCAAGTCCCATAATTGGTATGAGTGGGGCCAGAGTGGAGGAACAGCTCTGAGTTTGGTGAGACATTCTACATTGGAGGCTCTGTTTAATCTTGTTTTGCTGTTTCATCTTACTGTGGCTTCAGAGTTTCACCCAAGAAACATGTGCATGGTTTAAAAATAACATGCTAAATAAGTAGCGATACTTGATCTTTTCCGTGAAACAGAGGAGAGATAATCTGGGCCAAGTGGCCCCAAAGTAACTCATTTAAAAACAGGATTCTTCCTTGGGTTGTGGCTTTTCTTTTCTCCAGTGGTGTGCTGGTATGTGTTTAACAACCAGCTCTTTGGAACAAAAGCTCTTTCGTGGTGTTGGCGGATTTCCATAACACTTCCACCATAGCCAGTTCTGGGCTACCTTGTGATGCCCCCTGAAAGCAGATTTGAGATGAAGCTCACACGTGGGCTCTTGGAACCCATTCAGGCCAGCTCCTGGACACCTCTGCTTATATCCCAGAAAAGATTAGGGAGAGACCAACCCAAGTCCCGAGAACTGGCAGTCAGAGAAAGATCTATGGCTTGCTTTGACAAAGGTGAGGGGCGGCATTCAAACTGGCAAGTTGAAATCAACAAGGGCATCTGCCTAGTATTGGATAATCCAGCCAATACTCACTGTTATACTAGTTTAGAGAAATGAATTAGGCAAATGTGTAGACATTCCTCTAGATGTCAATCTGGATATGTCAAAGGAAACATTCCCAAACTGTGATTTTCTAAAGGTATATTCTTTTCTCTTTCTTTAAATGGTTAAGATTATGCCACTCGAGGTAAACTTATAGAAGATTTAGCCCATGAGTCGAAATTCTTTGGGTTCTTATGCTCTGGAGGAATTCACTGCATGTTTATCTTCCCTGATGTCATATTGTCCCAACTGCCGTGTGAGAACGAGGTGATGTAGGGCTGGTCCCCAAGGGGTGAAGTGAAGTCTGGAACAAGATCATCAAGCCACTCTCAGAGTCCGTGTATACACAGATCTAGCATGCAGGGATATAAAAGCACTGTATGTGTGAAGCATGAAAAAGAAAAATGAGGGACGCCTGGGTGGCTCGGTCGGTTAAGTGGCCGGCTCTTGATTTCAGCTCAGGTCATGATCTCAGGGTCCTGGGATCAAGCCCTGAGTCTAGGTCCCTGCCCAGTGGGGAGTCTGCTTTGGGATTCTCTATCTCCCTCTGCCCCCCACCCCCATGTGTGCTCTCTCTCTCTCTCTCAAATAAATAAATAAATCTTTAAAAAAATAAAACAATAAAAAGAAATTAGGGCAACTGCATGTATAGTGGGACAGAGAGAAGGGTGCCATGGACAGGGAAGGCTGCTCAGATCAAGTGACATTTGCACTGAGATCTGAAGGAGGACCAAGGCCATGCGTTCGAAGATTTCGGTGTGAGGTGAGGTGCCAGGTTTTGGGCATAGGAGACTGCTCATGAGTAGTCCCCATGGTTGGAGGGAACCTGGTGCATTTAAGCTGATGATGGCAGGCCAGGCTAAAGCCCGGGACCTTGGGGGAGCCTGCTGCAGGATGAGGCGGGAGTGGGTGTGCAAGAGGGCAGCACCCAGGGGCTGAGATCCTGTGCTTGGCTCCTTGGATGGGGAATGGGGGACAGTAGGAGGAATCATTGGCTGAAGTCTCCTTGCCAGGAGGGGGAGAGAAATTCACTGAGAGACTTTGTGAGGGATGTAATAACATTTGGGTTTCAAGCAGAGCTGCTTTGGGGCCCAAGTGATCAGATACCAAAGAATGGAGACTTTCAGGGCGCCTAGGTGGCTCAGTGGGTTAAAGCCTCTGCCTTTGGCTCAGGTCATGATCTCAGGGTCCTGGGATCGAGCCCCGCATCCGGCTCTCGGCTCAGCAGGGAGCCTGCTTCCCCCTCTCTCTCGGCCTGCCTCTCTGCCTACTTGTGATCTCTCTCTCTCTGTCAAATAAATAAATAAAATCTTAGAAAAAAAAAAAAGAATGGAGACGTTGTCCATTTCTGGATCTTCTACAGAGTGACTAAGAGCCACATAGTGATGACTGAGGGACTGACTCATCTCTAACATCTGACAGGTCTGGGAACCTAAGGAGGGGAACATAAGAGAGGGAGGAGCCCCACTCTCTAAGGGCAGCCGTGCTGGCTTCAGGGTGGAGTGGGGAGTGGCGTTTAGGTAGCGGGCTACCACCCGCAGTCGTGAAGTTTGTGTACCTGGCAATGGGGCCCCACATAGGGACAGCGAGAGCTTGGGTCCAGCCCCTTCTCGGTGCCTCAAGTCCGCGTTGTGGCAAGGCACTGCCCGCAAGTGGTGTCTCTCGGACTGGTTAGCTAAGGCTTTCCGCCAGCAAGACCCTGCCCAGGAATAAGTTTGGAGAGGAGTATTTGATGGAGGGAGAAATTCCTGAGGCTCTAGGTCAGTTAGGAGGGGTTTTGAACTTGAAGAAATAAAGTTATTATTACCTCATTTGTGCTTACAGGTCAGTGGGGCAAGAGTTACTCAATTACATAAGGTGTATATATGTATATATATCACATATACCCACACATGTATATGCGCATGTGTGCATGTGTCTACACATATATGAATATTTAAATGGGGATGGTATGTCCTTTATGTCTTTTCTTTTCACTTTTCCCTAGTGCCTGAATTCCCACTTCCCTTCCCATAACCACCACCACCTGTCTTGTCCAAAGGACTTAGTCGCCCAAGGAGGATTAAGATTATTCTAATGGAACTACAGAAAGAAAGAAGGACACAATATTCAGCTTCTAACATCAGATTCTGTTGCATCTGCAGCAAGTTAGCCTTTGTGGGGAAAAAAAAATTCTGGGCGCCTGGGTGGCTCAGTTGCTTAAGCGTCTGTCTTCGGCTCAGGTCATGATCCCGGGGTCCTGGGATTGAGTCCTGTGTTGGGCTCCCTGCTCGGTGGGGAGTTTACTTGTCCCTCTTCCTCTGCCCCTCCCCTCTGCTTGTGCTCCCTCTCCCTTAAATAAATAAAAATTTAAAAAAAAGGAAAAGAAATAAATTCTAAATTCATTTAAATTCTTGTTAACTTATTTGGAGTCAAGCTTGGAAGATAAGATCATATATTTCTTTCAGAGGAAGGTCCCATTTCTGTCAAAAAGGCTGAGCCATGGGGCTTCCCTTTCTCAAAGAAGGGATGTTTTTTGTGACTCAGAAGGAGGAAGAGGAAATTCACTCTTTAACTCAGGTAGAGGATGAGAGGCAAGCGAGAGACAGAGAGATGTGTCAGAATTAGGTTTGATTCTGAGTGATAGGAAATCTGAATAGTGGTTGAAACAAGATAGAAATGTATTTCTCTCTGGTGTGGTTGCCTGGAAAAGGGCAGCTGAAGGATAGGATGACACTCTCCAGTATAAGGGACTCAGGTTCCACCTGTCGTTTGACTCCACCATAATCTCCATTCCAAGGCTGCCTCGTGGTTCAAGATAGCTGCCCTAGCTCTATCCATCTCATCTACATCCCAGCCATTAAAGACCAAAAAGGATAAAGAAGACTGCACTCCCTAACTTTAAGGATACTTCCCCAAATTTGGCCATTTCACTTATATCCCATTAGCTAGAACTTGGTCCTTTGGCCACCTAGATGTAAGGGAAGGTAGAAAAGGAGTCTTATTCAGGGAAGTCATGTGCAAAGCTAAAATTCTAGTGAATCAATACTAGGAGAAAGGAATAGGGTGAACAGATCTGGATGCGTGTTAGAAATGACCAGATATTTTTAGGGTGGTTAAGGGAAGAGGGCCTTGCCTACTTCCTTGGCATGATCTTGGAAATCTCATTCTGCTTAGAAAGGCCTTGTTGGGTGCTGGAGCCACGTGATGACATCTGGGTTTGATAGATGTACCTGAGCCTGCACTACTTCTGTGCTCGGCCTGTGGCCTGTCGGGTCTCAGAATCTCCCACAATCCTCCATGAGGAGGTGTACTGGGTTGCACTGTGAGATAACAGTGATCTACAGTCAGAATGAAGACACAATGGTACACGGATCCTGGGAGACCAGAGGACTGACATAAGAGAAGATGTCTAGGCATGGGGCCAGACCTGCCAGTCCTCATCAGACTCTGGGTGTTCCCAGAATCCCTCTGCAAATCTAGTCCACCATCTTCCCACTGTCTCGAAGACGGAGAGCCTCCTCATCCAGAGATACCATCTCCAGAAGGAGCAGGGAGAAGGGGAGGAAACCCATAAGACTGAGCATTTATCTGAGAGAAGCTTAGTTACCAGAAAGCAATGACTTTCAAGTGGAGATGGGCTCTCACCATGAAACTTGGCAAGGTCACCTTCTTTCTCTTCCCATACGATTCAATATGCTGGGTGTGGGGGTGAGGCGAGGGTAAGAGAAGAGGGGGAAGAAAGTTTTTGTTTTTTGTTTTTGTTTTAAGATTTCTTATTTATTCATTTGAGAGAGGGAGAGAGAGAGAGAGAGAGAGAAGGGGAGGGGCAGAGGGAGAGGGAGAGGCAGACTACCCACTGAGCAAGGAGCCTGACACAGGGCTCAATCTTAGGATCCCGGGATCAGGACCTGAGCCAAAGGCAGATGATTAACTGACTGAGCCACCCAGATGCCGAGATCCTTGAAGAAGGCTTAGATGAATTATGGCAAATAAAGAAGCCAATTTTTCCCCCACACATCCAAGTATAGTGTGAGTGAATTTGCTACCCTGTGTGTGTATACATAAAACCAAATTTGTAATACCAAGTCATTTCCTTTTGAGTTAGGTCTCATAAAAGTGCAAAATGAATGACAATTTACGTTCAAATTATTTGAGAGTTGAGATGAATGTATCGATGTGGAATTCAGCTGACTTTAGAGCTACACCATTAATACAAATAGATCTTGGGACACCTGGGTGGCTCAGTCGGTTAAGCCACTGCCTTCAGCTCAGGTCATGATCCCAGGGTCCTTGGATCGAGTCCCCTATAGGGCTCCTTGCTCAGCAGGGAGCCTGCTTCTCCCTCTGCCTGCTCTGCCTGCCGCTCCCCCTGCTTGTGCTCTCTCTCTCTCACAAATAAATAAATAAAATCTTAAAAAAAAAATACAAAAAGATCTTGTGAGCAAGTGACAACTCTTTTAAAATGGGAACTAGGAGAGATAAAGTTGAATGGTCAAAAGAACACACCTCCCACAAGTCAGGCCCTTCCCAGTTACTCCGGCTCGTTGCATTCCCACAGCTGCTCTCAGAACCCCTTACAAAGTACCAATTACAAATGCGGGCGCGGGACATGAGATATTTCAGTTACACAAAAGTCCCTCTTTACCCACCGGCATGTTTCCAATGCCCTTCAGATATGGGGATTTCTGGAATGACCAAATAATTTTTTTTTCTTTTTTTGCTTTCAGCGTTAAACCCAGACTTCCTGACTCTAGACAGAGAGCAATTATATGGCGGGTATTCTATTACTATCGCCCACAATTTAGGTGCCCATGACATGCAGGCACACAAGCATGTCACACACCCACAAACACCTACAAAACCTATGATGTACCAACACCACGAAGTATTTTAGTAATGCAAGCATGCCCCCCCAAGACTAGTCCAGCAACCTGGTTGAGCTTTGCACCCGGACAAAGTGATGGTTTCGCTCTTAGAGCACAACGGCTAAAAAAAATTGCTCGCTGTTTTAGCACAGAGTTGGGACCACATTCCCCAGGTACTCGTGGAGTTCCAGTTGACTCGGTGACACCTTCTATAACATTTCAGTACTTGGATCGATGGACACTGAACGACCAATGACCATGGAGGGAAAGTTACAAGGGAGGGTTGCTTTCCTCTGTTTGGTTCTCTCTGATTTTAAAAAATTGGGTGTTGGGGGGAAAGATGTGATCTTTCATTAGATGAGGATTCCTGTCCATGGCTTTTCTTTTTATGCTTGGCCTCACTCACGGGGCCGGTGGCCCTGCATGGCCCGGTGTTGACACAGATTGGCAGCATGAGCCTTAAACTGTTGTAAACACCTATAAAATGTGGCCTTCCTCACATGGTCCATGATGAGGCCTTGACAGCATGACGCCCATCATCTGATAAGCTAGGGTCAGGAGTCACTCGATTGCTTTGCTTTTTCTTTGGATGTCAAAGAGCCAACAGCTTTTAATGTTCTTAATAAGTAAATTACCGAAACATGCACGGTCTTTTGCACATATTAACTCATCAGAGGCCAAAGTGAACCAGGGAGGGCCCCCGGAGAGGTCAGGGGCTGTGCACCTGGTGTGCTGTAACCTTGAGACCAAATTTTGGTGAGAATCATCCGGATATCTGAAATCAATTTTGGAGAGCCGCCATTGCTTGGTGATAGTGGGGTCTTAGCAAGGACTCACAGAGCACAATTTTAAGGGAATGGCTGGATGCTTTTCCAATGTTGACGATGTCTGCAATCCAGGAAAGAAAGTTATCAGCAGGACTTTGATTACAGAAGAACATTTTTCTGACTGCAAAATCAATTTTAGTGTTAGAATTAGTATTTCAGATCATCCCCTCGTGTATATGCCACGTCTGTTTTATAATGTCTTGGAGATAGAGGCGACCAGAATTTCTTTGCTCCGCTAGTTGGGATTAGGTGAATGTGGGACCAGGTGGCTAGGCAGAAGGACAATACATGAAAACAAGGGTTCCCCCATACTCACCATGTGGAAGATAGCTCATTCAATGAGTCATAAACTCAGGAAGAGAAATGTCTGGGTAATTGCCACTGATAAATCTTTATTCCTCTTCCAAGTCTTTTTTATGTTACTGAGGATGGGATGGGGCGATGGCATGTGAAACAACCATTTCAACATCTTGGATAAAACCCCATGTGTAAACGAAAGGAGAGGGTGCCTCTTGGATGTAGGGGATTATCCTCAGCTCACCTCCTGGGATTTCTCCTTGTGTTTCAGTGGACACTCAGGAGTAGATGGGAAAGAATCAGCTGGGGGCATTTTTAGGGCTTTTGGGAATAGCTATTTTCAGTCTGAAAATTCTGCACTTACATAGGCCACTTCACCTACATAATCTTCTAAGATTTCAGAGCAAATCAATGTACTTTTCCTGGTCTTTCTGCCATCGGTCTCATCACACTTCTTTTTTTTTTTTTTTAAAGATTTTATTTATTTATTTGACACAGAGAGAGATCACAAGTAGGCAGAGAGGCAGGCAAAGAGAGAGAGGGGGAAACAGGCTCCCTGCTGAGCAGAGAGCCCGATGTGGGGCTTGATCCCAAGACCCCGAGATCATGACATGAGCTGAAGGCAGAGGCTTTAACCCACTGAGACACCCAGGCGCCCCTCATCACACTTCTAATTCTAAATTTAGTGTTGCAGATAATCACAATGTTGGAAAGGATTCAGTTCATGCAACTCAAAAGCCAGGTTTTCCTTTCTGTCCAATCCAACAACAACTTGTAATCCGTGGATACTTCTGAGTTGAGACTTGCAGAGATTTCTCCAAAAAAAAAAAGGGAAGTCAAGAGAAAATGTTGAGTATTGACCAATCCAAGCAAGCAAGTTCAGGCTCTCTCCATAAGAAGGAGGCAAGTAGTTCCAAATGAATTGAATATTTGGCCCCCTTTTCTCCATCCACACTGTTTGATTCCATTCTGGGCCAAAACATTTTGTAGCAGGCTAAAACAAAGTTGTGTCTTAATTAATCCAACACTGAGGGGATGTCTCATCACCTAGAGGAGATGTGAATTTTTTTTTTTTTAAGATTTTATTTATTTATTTGACAGAGAGAGAGAGAGAGATCACAAGTAAGCAGAGAGGCAGGCAGAGAGAGAGGGGGAAGCAGGCTCTCTGCTGAGCAGAGAGCCCGATGCGGGGCTCGATCCCAGGACCCTGAGATCATGACCTGAGCTGAAGGCAGAGGTTTTAACCCACTGAGCCACCCAGGCGCCCCGAGGAGACGTGAATTTTTATCCCTTATCTAATCTTTACCATTCTGCTTTTAGCACTGGGGAATAGTGATGGCCCAATTTCTAGCACCAATTTCCTCTTGAAACTTCGGTTTCCTTTCTCACTTCCAAAATCTTCTCCCCTCCTATCCTAACTCCAAAAAATCCAGAGTTTTTTGGACTTGGGACCCAGTCTCCACTCAACATCTGTGTGAGCTGGACAATAAAATCCCTTCAGATATACATTGTAGAAGATGGGTGTAATTTTCCTATTTTCCATCCTATTCTTGTGTCTGTGTTACCAAATTATGATTTGACATAACTCAGAGGTTCATTTTTTTAACCTATCCTTTAGGAGTTTATTTCATAAAATTTTTTCCACCTTCATCGAGATATTATTGATGTATAACATACGTAAATTTCAGGTATATGATGTGGTGATTTGATACATGTATATTGCAAAAGGACCCCACAATAAGGTTAGTAAACACCCTCATCCTCTCACATAATTATGATTTGTGTGTGTGTGTGTGGTGATAACATATAAGATCTACTCTCTTAACAACTTTCAAGTATATAATACAGTATTATTAATTATAGTCACCACTTTATACCACTTTATATATATATGTATATATAAATATACACATATATTTATATGAAATAGATAAATATCCATTTTATAGCTGGCAGTTTATACCTTCTGATTAACATCTCCCCATATCCTCAACCCCCAGGTCCTAGAAAACACCATTCAACAGAGATTCACGTCCACAAATAATTTAACCAACCAAAGGTGTAGCAGACTCATGGAAATTGGGTATAATCATGAGATGGGGCAACAAATCTGGGGTTTGACTTGGAGTTTCCTGTCCCACATGACCTTCCAAAACTGGCCTTGCAGAAATCCTACTGAAAAGATATGCTCCCGGACTTTTTTTCTCCCAGACTTATGCATCAAATATATTTCCCCACAGGAATATCTAGTATCATCTAAGTGGATAATTAGCATTCAAGGTGCTAAGACCATGTCCACATGATGAAAAGTGTTTTGGAAAAGAATAAATGAGTGCATTACTAATGAAAGATTTTTTCCTTTACAAAAAGTCACTGAATTATGCTATCCAGACAGCCCACTGTCTGATAATGCATTGATAAATGAAGGGATAGACAATCACATTAAGAACGTCAGAACATCGTTTGCAATTCTCAAAGTCGATATTCAGAATCAACAAGCTATGAACTTTCTCCCAAAATTAGAGGTAATAACCTGCCCAATTGAGCGGCAGCGATGTGCTCAATTGGAGACAGAAAAATGAGAGACCTCCTCTCTGCTCTAGAGAGCCTTTGGTGTAGAGAAAAGTTGTTCAAAGTATTTTGGCTGACACCCACATTAAGAAATATATTTTATATTGCAACACACACTTGAGGATACACGAATATGCACGTATGTAATGAACAAAAATTGTCAATGTAATGTTTCCTTTGGTACACACAGAGTTCCTATTGTGTTCTACTTCCTTTAAAAACAAATACTACTTGCAAACCACATAAATGACATCTTTAACAGGAGGCTGTGACCCATTGTTTGCAAAAATGTTGTTCAATAATGACAACCTTTTTTTTTTGATGAGTGGAGCAGATAGATTATGAAATTCTCCAAGAAATTGGGATTCATAAGCTGGTGGACCACTCATAAACCAACTCTAAGGACACAGTGTATGGCATATGATAGGGGCTCAATAAAAATTTGATGAAATAATTTATAGAGCATAATAGAAACATGGATACCCCTTGGCCAACTTGCAAAACAATGAGAGGAGGAGTAGCCGAGTTGGGGCAGAAATTTTAGGCTGATTGCTAAGGAAAATGGCCTATCAGTGCTAAATATTTTCTATAAGAAAGAGTGAGATATTGAGGAAACTTCAAAACCTTCTATGACAAGTGGATCTGGATTTAAATCGCAGATTCTCCATTCTGTAAGTGTGGGCACCTCCTTCAACTGGATCCTAGCTTTCATGCCATCTGATTAACCAGGTTATGATGAGAATTTCTAATAGTGCATGTAATGAATTTTATGGAGCTGAATATGTAGTAAGTGTTCTATAAATAAAACATAATATTATTTTGTGTGCCAGATGTTGGGTAAGTCTACAGGCAGCATTTGCTTTTGCCCAACATCTGGCTTGAGCATTCCATCATGCGAACGGATCTGTTCTTCCAAATGTTCCATCATGCCCTGCCATACTTCCTCTGTCCAAAGTGTTAACTAGCAGATAATCAGATGACTCCCCCTTTGTAACTGGTGAGAAACCAAGGGAGCCCAGTGACAATGGTGATTAAAGACACAGCACAGGGAAGCCTGGTGGCTCAGTAGGTTAAGTGTCTGACTCTTGATTTTGGCTCAGGTCATGACCTCAGGTCATGAGATCGAGCCCCGCATCAGATTCCATGCTGGGTGGGGAGTCTGTTTGAGATTCTCTGCCTTTCCTTCTCTCTCTGCCCCTCCGGCTTGTGTTCTTTCTTTGTCTCAAATAAGTAAAGAGTAGATAAATAAAACCAGAAAGGCACTGCCCTGGGTTGTGCTGGCTATGACAGGAAGCTCTTCAACTCCAGGTCAGCATAAAACCCTCAGTTATCATTAACAGTACTTTTAAAACACATGTTTTGGGGACTACGTATTCAGGAAAACTGGAGGAAACAATCCAGAGTGCATGAGGTCCCAAGTTCAGAAATGCATGGAAATGACCCATGCCTGGTCGTCCAGGCCCAGTGGGAAACTCAGAGAAAGAAAATTCTGGAAGGTTGGTGTTTTGGTGCTTTGATTAGTGCTTGGTCATCAAAGTCTCCTCACTAGACACCTCCCACTAGAGCTTGATTTCATTCTCCTCTCCTTCCCTTCCTGCCCAGTTATCTACTTTCCTTTATTCGTACAACCGGGAAATGTATAGTATCAGCAACTGTAAATAAGTATACATACCCAGCTGTATTTTCATATATGTGTCTAACTGGGTGATCTCTTAGTGAAAATTAAAGGATTCAAGATTGCCATTAAAGAATTCTTAATAAGATGTCTCTGTAGGGGCACCTGAGAGGTTAAGCATCTGACTCTTGATTTCAGCTCAGGTCCTGATCTCAGGGTTGTGGGATCGAGCCCCACGTTGAGCTCCATACTCAGCGGGAAGTCTGCTTGAGATATTCTCTCTCTCCCTCTGCCCCTCCTCCTGATCTCTCTCTAAAAAAAAAAAAAAAAAAAAATCTTTAGAAAAAGATGGCTCTGTATTCATATTATATATTGTATTTTATATATATATATATATATATATATATATAGTATATACATATACATTGACACCTATCAAATTTTAAGTACTATGGCATATTATTAGGTGCATATTATTAAGGATTTTACCATTTTATTTTAACTTGGTGACAAAATACAATTTTATATAGAATTGGTATAGAAGTATTTACACAAAAGTTGGTATAGAAGTGTTTACTATAGTCTTATCAATAGATTTCTGTACATTTGAAATGATTATAATTTAAAAAGTAAAGAATAAGGAACTTACATTATTCATTTCCAAATAACATATCTTTTTCACACATAGAATTAAAAAAAAAAAAGATAAGAAAAGCAAAGAAGTGTCAATTGGAATGTCTGGAATAGTCAGCTAAAATTTCGCAATATAAACAAAAGAATATGTATACAATGGAAAGTAAAGCGTTGGTTGTCTCTGCTATAAGTTCTTGATAATGATAGAATCGGTACCTCTCCAATTTTGGTGCACACTGAGTTTACTCAGGGTATTTGTAAATAATACGGATTTTGGAAACCAGCAAACTCAGGTTTAAGGTGGAGTCCAGATACGGTTCATGAGCTTTGCGGGCAATTCTTCTGACTGTATCTTGAGAAGCTGGTCTAGAATAGTTCAAATGAATTTTGTATGTGTATATATATTTATAAATATATAAAGTTTATATATTTATATATTTGTTTTCCAATATTTTAGATGTTACCAATGTGGCACACATCTCTTAACATTTAATATTTACTCAAATTAGCACGAAGAAGTAGAAATTTGAACCACTGCAATCTAGTTTTCTGACTTAGTTTTCCATCTTTGCTGTATACCTTCCGCAAATACCCCAGTTGTCTTTCTTGAGCTTTGTGAAGCACCTCTGAATTCCACATGTGCCCATGAATGCTTACCTGGATGCACACACGGAGGGTTTGGAGTTCCATTTCTTTTTCTTTTCTTTTTTTTTTCCATCCCAGGACCCTCGGATCATGACCTGAGCCGAAGGCAGACGCTTAACCGACTGAGCCACCCAGGCATCCCTGGAGTTCTATTTCTTAAAGCATGTGTAGATCTACCCTGATTCTTTAAGTGCTAGGAGTACTATCATCATACAGAGTATCAGTAAATGATAAGAGCAAATTCGTGATCTCAAATAACATACATCTTATGTTATTAAAAAGGGACTAGCATGGGCAGGGGGAGGGGTGGGGTGGCTGGGCGATGAACACTGGGGAGGGTATGTGCTATGGGGAGTGCTGTGAATTGTGTAAGACTGATGAATCACACACCTGTACCCAAATAATACATATACATATATGAACATATATGAACATATACATAATACATATACATATACATAATACATATACATAATGAACATATATGTTCATTAAAAAAAATAAAAAAATAAAAAAATAAAAATTCAACTCAAAAAAAAAAAAGGGACTAGCACCCTGGATATACAACAGAGTCTAAAGTTGGTCATTAAGCCCCAGCAGGACTCTATGCAGTGAGGAACTACTTCTGGCTAATTCCAAGGAGGTAACTGCAAAATACAGTACAAGATGTCCCATAGAGACTTAGCACTGCAAACACACTCCATTCTATACAAAATTTCCATATTTCTTTATAGACTGAGAGGCTGCCTGGACAGAGGTCTACCAGCCAGCTGGTCAAATGACCTTCACTTCTACTTTCCTTCTTCCTTTGGTCCTTCCATTAGATCTGTAATTTGGCAAAGTCTTCCCCAGGGGAAGGGGGAAGCTGACCTCTGGGACTATTCTTTTCCTCCCCGTCCATCTCCCTTTTCGCCCCAGCTCAAGAGGCATCGAAGAAACATCCCTGGTGTCTTTTCCTTGTTCCTGTGTGCTCTACAGAGCTCCATGTCTTTGGATAAAATGCCAAGTCAAGCTTGAAAAGTATTTGCCTTGGAAATGGACCACTAAGCTACAGGGAATTAGGGCACCTGGGTGGCTCAGTTGGTTAAGTATCTGACTCTTGGTTTTGGCTCAAGTCATGATCTCAGGGTCGTGAGATCGAGCCCTGTGTCAGGCCTGCTTAAGATTCTTTCTCTCCCTCTTCCTCTGTCCCCCTGCTGCCCCCCAAACTCACATATGCACGCTCTCTCTCTCTCTCTAAAAAAAAAAAAAAAAGACACAGATGACTGAAACTAGATTTATGTTTCATATATCTGTAACTGTCTTTCCTAAAACTAATAAGGAAAACCAGGGAGCTTACATAATTCCTGTGAGTTTCCATAGCAAATGAGCGTATATCTATAAAATGTTTTGTAATCCATAAAACTGTAGGTAGGCACAATTGGACATCATTATTATTGTTGTGGTTGTCATCATTACTCCTGTTTTGTGAGCAGTGATAATTCTAAGAAAGGCAGAGGAGGGCCGTGTGTGCTAGGTTCAGGTTGCGACAGTAAGAGGAAAGTACCCGGATGGCTACAGTTCACTTCATAGTTGGGTCTCAGGAAGCTCCAGTTTCATGTTCCCCAGCTGTGGAAGGGCTGAGTTAGGAATCAGAATCCTTCTTAGCTTTTGATCCCAGATCAAGGCGTGTCCTTGAAGCCCAGCTCTGAGAGCATCACTCCGACTCTCAGAGCCCAGTCTTTGGCCCAGAGGGCTCATCTCCAATGACACCCTCCCATAAAACCCCTTTCTTCTCACTGTTCCCTCTCCCGCCTGTACCCAGCACAGTTTGGTGACATTCCTACCAGGGACCAGGAGGCTGCTCTCCCAAATCCTTATTAGAAACAGAGCAGAAAAAGGTAGGAGAGAAGTCCCTCATTTCTGGCTGCCCAACACACTTCTCTGGACACCCATTAAACATGTTGGCCAAGCGTTGATTGATCATTCCCTGCTGGAACAATGATAATCTCCAAGGATATATGGGTTATGGGTCTTGGAACAGAACAGTAGTGGGTCATGGTCTTTATGGGAAGATGCATTCTGAGATCAAAGCCTTTGACTTAGTAACAAACGTTTAGGACTTAACCCTATTTGCAAATTGAGAATGAGCTTTCCCCTGGGGGGTGGTGTAAGTCCACAGGCAGAATTCTGACATCTCCTTAAAAGAACACAAGAAGCAATGAGGAAAACACTCTGGGAATCACAGTATCTTTTTAGTAACTAGAAAGAGAAGCTACAAACAATGGGAGGACAACATACAGGGAACTCTACCAAACGTATGGGGAGTTTCTCACTCATGGAATTTGCTTCCTGGGAAATAAAACACCCGGGTAATGACCACTCGTGGTGACATTTTCTTTGGTTTAGCCAAAAGATTTAGACTTTTCTGCAATCATGTGCTAAGAAATGTATCTCGTTAAAAATACAAAACTAATAGGTACTGCTTTATTCTTATTATACAGCCATACTTAATTGGTGGAGAATTATTACAAAAATAAAGTGAATAAAAAGAAAAATGTGAACTAAAGACATATAATTCTAATAGCCACGGATGATCTCTTCTAATATTTTAGAGAACATATGTAAATATACTACACGTATATTTCTTAAATACCGTATTTATATTGAAATATGTAATCTGCTTTTTTAATTTAAATATAACCCAGATATCTTTCCATGTCATGTCTATGTTGTAATCATTAAAGTGAATATGGTTACTATTTCATTTAACTACTGGTCCATCTTGGCATTTAGGTTGTTAAATTTTCATGACTATTGTATGAAGGCATATTTATTTTGGATGAGAAATTTATCAGATACTTAAGTTATTTTGAACAGGATATTAATAGAAGAGATATACGCACTCCCATGTTTTGTGCAGTATTATTCACAATAGCCAACGTATGGAAACAGTCTTAGTGCCCATGAATGGATGAATGGATAAAGATGTGGTATATGTGCACAATGGAATGTTCTTCAGCCATGAGAAGGAAAAACCATAAAAACAGAGTAAAATGGTGGTTACCAGGGGACACAGGAGGGAGGGATAGAATAGATGTTCTTAAAGAGTACAAACTTGGACTCTTGGACCTCTTGGACGTAGTAAATATGTCCTAGAGGTCTAATGCGGAGTATAGTGAATAGACAATACTGTATTATAATCACCAAACTTGCTAAGAGACTAGAACTTAATTATTCCAACCACTAAAAAGAAATTATGTAATGTGATTGAAGGGCTAATTATCGCTACAATGGAAATCATATCAAAATATGTAAATGTATCAAATTAACATGTTGTACACCTTAAATTTACAAATGTTATATGTCGAATATATTTCAATTAAAAAAACCACATGAATTAACGGGCAAAACTGTTTTGAGCAAGTGAGGTTGGTTTTCTAAGTCTACTGGTTTGATCATGTTGCCTGGACAATTCAGATAATAAGATACAGGAACACCTGATTATTTTCATCAATTGGAAGAAACAACTGGTCTGTTCAGTGCATGATGTTATCTCCCCCCCTTCCCCTAAATGGGAAGACATATCGAATTCTTAGGATAGCTTACAATCTCACCCTGCCTTATGTGAGACAGAAAGTGCTAACTGACAGAAGACGCAGGTCAGCAACAGGCTTTCATTTCTCAGATGCCATACAAGAAAGAATTCCTTGTATCAATTTTCTCAGTTGAATCTGAAGTTCTCTGTTAATTTCAATTAAGTTCCAGCGAGGGGCTAAGCTAATTGGCCCCTCTCATATCCCCGGTGATGACTTGTTGATATGCAATGTTAGTAAAGAAAGCAATACAGTGTTGCCGATCGTAGATGAGCAATACAAATTTGGTGGATGGAATGGAAGACAAAATTGTATTTCAGCGTCTTTATGGAATCAGTCCTCAGCCAGAGCAAACTCAGGGGGCTCTACATCAGAACTCCTGGTCACTATTCAGTTAAATTAACATCCAAACATGCTGAATTCTTCACTCTTCCCTCCCGGGCCATCTACGCCATCATTTTCAAGATAGATTGATTGCCACTAAAAAATGGCAATAGATAGATTGATTTGCCATTAAAAAAATGGCAAATTAGGAAATGTGAAGAGACAGAATGTATAATCCAAGACTGTGAGTGCATGTTTGTAGATGCTCAAATGGACAGTTTCATATAGACCCCATCTGATTAGATATGAATCTATACATAGCACAGATCTGTTCGTATTCACATTAAGGGGTTGGGAAGGGGGATGGAAAGCAGGCACAGCCCCATCTGTTTACTTTGTGGCTGTCATTATTCTCATATTAGCACCTGTTGAATTAGCGGTTTTAACCCCAACCCCCGGCGATTTTGCCTGTTCATCTATTTAGTGAAGGGTTCTTAAACGTCAACACGATGGGGGGGGGGGGTAAAGAGCCATATTAGTGGATCATGATATATAAAGAAATCACAAAAAGTCGTCCTCACTAAAAGTTTCTAATAAATAAATGAAGCAGGCTGGTGGGTGCCTAAAAGGACTTCAGGATGAATGCTTCTGAAAGTTCTAATGAAACCAAGCATTTGCTTACCCCATTCTGACTTCTGTGACCAGTGCAGCTGATCTTGGCATTAGCGCGGGACGTGACTTCACAACTAACATAAAGAGAAGGCGTTTCATTTATAAGGGTCTTTATCCCGCTCTTTATTTGAAGCACAAAAAAATACAGAGAATTTAGCATGATTTTCCCTCTCCCCCACCCCCTTCGGCATTTCCATGGAGGGCAGGGGTCGTTACTGAAATTTGTATTTGAGACTTTAGGAAAAGTTCTGCATATCACTTGTATTTCCATTGCCAACAAGTTTGTGATTTGAAGTGATATTTACAATGTTAAAAACAAAACAAAACAGGGGCGCTTGGGTGGCTCCATTGGTTAAGCATCAAAATCTTGACTTCAGCTCAAATCATGATCTCAGGGTCATGAGATCGAGCCCCTCGCTCAGCGTGGAGTCTGCTTGAGATTCTCTCTCCCTCTCCCTCCACCCCTCCACTCATGCTCTCTGTCTCTCTCTCTCAAATAAATAAATAAATCTTGAAAAAATAATCTGCTTAATCAAAACAGAAATAAATCAGTTATGTCCTTTTGAATGAATATATTCAGCTATACACCACTGTTCCTATTATTCTCACCAGCGACTGCATTTTGTGAAGAACATTAGGCAGGAAACCACTTTCTTTACATTCTCCTCACCCTTAGCCACCACGTTACATTTCACTTTTCTCTAAGATCTCCATGGGTCTTTTTATCCTCAACAAGCCTAGGAGGCAAGAAGAGCAGAAGTCATTCTCTCTGTTGTACAGATGAAGGCAAGAGGCTCAGAGGAGGGGTTTTCCTAAAGCCCCCAAGCTCATAAATGATGGTATAAGACGGTACCAAGGCTTTGCAGCCCCAGGATTGGGGGGATCTTCACTGAATGGGGCCTTCGCCTCTGTGCTAAGGCGAACAAAGGGTTACACACAAGGAGCGGCTGTCTTCTCAACACTGCCCTGGTGGGTAATGAGAAGGAATGCGCTGGTGGGGCTTCGAGAACTCCCCAAGGACCAGCTCTCCATTGGCCCTGCAATCAAGAACCTTGAACACCTGTGGAGCGTCCCCTCGCCCAGGGAGCCAGTGCACCTGTTGGCCACCGTCTTCCCACACTCAGATCCAGGCAGGAAGCCAGAGCATGGTCCAAGTAGAGGTAGTCCTAGGACCACCTGGCTGCCTGTCCCTGCTTCCTTCCTTTCTCCTCGTGTCCCTACCCTTCTTGCCCAGGATCTAATGGCTTCTTCCTGTGCCTCACTGCGCCTTAAAACTGAGGCTACGAACTCCAAACCCAAACCCCTTGCTCTGCCATGAGAGCTTGGCAACGGTCTAGCCTGACTCATCAGATCTCAGACATCCTTAGCCTCATCCAACCGACGCAGAGGGCAACCGAATACGTATTTGTAGAAGGAAAGAATATTGTCCAGAAGACAGAAGCAGATCCCTGACTGACATCTGATGGTCAAAAATCGTGCCTCCCTTTCGGTGGATACTCTGCTATGGATTGGGGGTGTGCTGGCGAAGGAAACAGAGCCATTCCCTGTCTTTAAAAGATTCTAGGAGGGATCACAGACAGTTAAACAAGGGATGGCCATGCACGTGATGATATGCGATCTGGCAGAAGAAAAGTCTTAGTGCCTCTAGGCTCTGTCTTCAGCAGAATCATAGGATATCCCAGAGCCCTCATATCCAGCTAATATTGCAATCTGGAGGTTTCCCTTCCAGGCCCAGGGTTAGTGAAGAATTCATTGCCTCTCTTCCCACTCCCCCCCTTTTGCTCTGCCTTGCTCTCTTCCTGACCTTATTTGGCCCTGAGTGTAGGGCTTCCCAGGCTCCTGGAGTCATTTCGGTCCTATGTAGTGACATCAGCATCAGTGAGTAGCCATAGCAGCTGCATAGACCTGTCTATAAATTAAAGCTATAATTCCGAACTCAGGATGCCAAAGGACACACAGCAGGCCTTCCCTTTCAAACACCTCCCAGTCATCCTGCCGAAGAAATCTGGATTTGCAGCCTCCCTTCAACCTTTTGGAATAGAAGGTGTGAGAGAGACTGAGTGATCGAGGGTCCAATTAAAATTGTCCCTAAATGGAGGTGAGAATTTCAAAGGCCAATAAATGTTGTCGAGTGCAGAAACACGGCAGGGTCTGGATGTTCAAGTCATAGTTCTTTTTTCTCAGTTTTGGAAAGAAAGTTGTCAATCTAAAAAAAGCAGTGTTGAAGAACATGCTAACTAATCTAGCCAAATGTGGAAAAGGCGAAATGTTATAGAGCATTTTTTTTCCCCCTAAGTAAAATCCCACTCTTTGGAAATGGCTGAGTTGTAGAAACATCTAGGGGCACTTTTTGGCATGAATAAGAAGTTTGGCCCTTAATGCAAGGTTAATTTACTTGGGATGAAACCATAGCTATTCAACTTCCTATCACTCTTTCCAGAAAACCCTGCAGCCTGGGATCCTCCAGGCAGAGCTCATTTACATTTTTTATCTCCCTATAGTCAATTCTGAAATTCCAGTGGTCATGTTCAGACATAACTTACCAGAAGAGTTACTTCATTTAAAAACATCTTAATTTTCAATGACATCTTGAATCTCCAAATCTCTGCTATGGAGACTTCTTTATTTTGACATGTTCATTCTGGTTGAGTAAATTTAATGTTTATGAAACCAGTTTGAAAGCTAAAAACTATGTGTTTCGCGCCCCCCCCCATCACCCCATAGGGTTCCTCTGTCTGAGCATGGAGGGCTCCTTCTTCATTACCCTTTCTGATATACAGACTTTCAATTTCTATTTTTAGCATTTGTCAACTATCACAGAAAACTATCTTCTGCTGAGTCAGAGTTGGAAATGACATTTTTGAGAATGTTGGGAACATTGGCAAGGATCCCACCAAGTTGTGTACCAAAGAGGGCTGATAGGATTACAGAAAATTCCCCCTGAGGGCTGAGTTGTATGGTAGCAAGAACCTCACTTGGGGAGTAGACAGACCTGCATTTAGATCCCAGCTCTGCCGCTTTTTCATTGTGTGATTAACCCCTCTACTGGAAAGACGGGATTATATGGTCTTCTTTCTTGCTGCGTGAAGATTAGAGTCTGGGAAACGCTTAGCACAGTGCTTGGCCCATCGTAAAAGGTGGATAAATAGAAGCGATTGTCATAACCCCTCTCTGTTGGCAAACTCGTCCAGGACACATTTGACCCAATTCACCTGGAGTTATTCTAATTTCTCTTTTGAGAAATGAGGTGCCCCACACAGATCCATCCTTTAAGTAAGTGCTTGCACAATGCTGACTGATTCATAGTACCGGGTCACTGGGTAGAATGTACTTCCCACTTGGAAAGTCAAGTGCTGCTCAGAATTCTAAATAGTGGAGGGGAAAAAATAATGACTTAGAAAGCAAGAGCTCCAAGGTAACAAAATACTTCAAGGAAAGAAAGGCTAGATCTAAAAATCAAAGATGCATTCTTTTGTTCAGTAAATATTTAATTACTTAAGATGTGCTGGACCCTGGAGGAGGGGGATATACAGAGAGTGGATTTGAAAGTTACAGGCACCCCTAGTAAATTTTTTTTTCATTCTGTGTAATTGAACTCACTCAACTTAAGAGCCGACATTTCTTCTCAGTACTTAGAAGGTGGGTGTGATGGTTCAACTATAAATCCATTTCCATGTCCTAAAGTTAATTTAGTCACTTCTGCTTTATTTTGTCACTTCTAATTCACTCAGTCTGTGCCCAAGGGACCCAGGGGGCACGTTCATGGGATGGGACTCTAGTTCCCGCAAACACCCCTGATCTTTGCTTTAACTGACCTTTGAGGGAAGGCCTCTGCCCTTATGGGACATGTTGCAGAAGTGCCTCCGGTTGAGGTAAAGAAGTCTCTTCCAGCACCGCTCATGCACAGCGAAACCCTATTGCCCTTGGCTCTGAGGTCTGGGCGTAAGCCTATTCAATCCCCATCTTGGAAGGTCAAGGTATCCTTTTCAGTCTGGTGTGTAGGAGATAGTCGATCCCACTAATAGAAGTGGAGAGGGACACTAATGGATTTGAGATGTCCATCGGATACTTAGGTGAAATGTGGGCCTAAAGCTCTAGAGAAAAACTAGAGATGGGAGATTGACGTTGCGGAAGTAATCCGTTCAGTCCCAAGACCTGAAGCCACGAGGTCAGAAGAGGTCACCAGTGGAATGTCAGCAGCTAGATGGTTGGGGGAACGAGGCACCATGTTCCACGGGGGAGGGACTTGCCTCCCATCTGCAGATTCAGCCTCCACAGACTCCAGATTCCATTTCATTAGGAGGAATGCAAGTGATTTCCCATGTCCACATACTTCGCATCCCCCTGTTCTTGCTGGGGTGGGATACTGCTCTATACCGGGTTCCAGTAATCTATTCCCATTCTCACCTGATGTTCTTCTTCATGGGGGAGTGGACAGTGGCTGGGAAACTGCAGTGCCCGGGGCACCTAAGTGACCCCGGTGGCTGAGCATGCGGTGTCTATGGTACCTGGGAGCAAATACTAGTCTAGTATCTAATGAGGCTTCTGAGTCCATCATAGATGAAACCGTTCAAGTTCAATATCCAAGTCCATATAAGACAAGATGATAGAGGGGAAGCAACATGTAAATTCGAGAAGGTTCAGAACCATGGAAGCTGATGTACAGTGGACAGGTGGGGAGGGGGGGATCGTAAAGTGAGCCCTGCGGAGGTGGTCCTTCATATGCTTTCCGGGGCTCATTGCCCAGGGGCCTCTGACTCTGGTTCTTGCTTAAATCCTGGCCTAATTCCTAATCCTATTCCCTAATTCCTTGAACTACTCCATGTCTGAGTTTCCTGGGCAGGGATGAGGAGGAGGTTGGATCACGAATTTTTGATCCTTGTGGTGACTTTCTGACCCTTAATTTTTGGATTTTCCTGGCAATTGCTACCTGCCAGTTTAGACCTTGACCTCGGTCTGGTCTCCCTGACAACCTCAACTCCCACTAACAGCTGCTTGGTTCCACCTGTTGGATTCCCATTATCAGTGTCTTGCCTAGGTCTAATCTCTGTTCCTGCGACTTCCTTTGGAATGGCTTTCCTAGCACTGGGGGTACATCTGGTCTTCCGGTGCTTGTTATGAGTTTAGACTTAATCTTCTGCTCAGCGCCCGGAGTTCCTGTCAGCCCAAGGGCACCAATCTCCGCCGAGAACGACTACATGTGCCTTATTATCTTTCAAACAGCCTTCAATACAGACTCATAATTCTTATTTTGCTGGGCACAAAAGGAGGCTCATAGGGATTCAGAGGCTTACCCAAGGTCATAGAACTAGGAAGTGGCCGGCCCTAGGATTAATAGTCGGATCAATTTGGTTCCAAAACTCATTCTCTTTCCACAGCTACAGGTGGCTTCCCAGGAGGTGTGGGGAAGTTAGAAAGGTGAACAAGACAGTCCAGGAAGAGCAGGCCAGCAGTTTCAGATCTTTATGGTACCCTCAGAGGAATGGGCTGGCAAATGACCGCAGTGGAGAGGAAGGTCACAAGTGCGAAGGAAGTGGAGGGAGATTCCCTTCCAGGTTTCAGGGGAGTTGTCAACATAACACTTATCACAATGAACAAATTATGCTCGTCGGGATTTACAGTCAAGACAAAATGCACCCTGTTGCCTAGAAATGGATGCTACGAAAGGATCGTAATTGGAATGGTTGCCGGATTCACCTGACTTCTAGACGCGATCCTGTTATTTCCGCGGGAGGTCGAGACACACATGCTGTGTACGTTTGTAGCAAATCTGCCCACATTGCTGGGCCCGTAGTCTTGACCATCACCTCCAGGAAGTACGAACGCAACACTTGTGAGAAAAGCACAAATGTTGCCTCTCTGGTTCGCTATGAATAGAAACGGCTCCACTTTGCTAGATGTTCCTGATGTAACGCATCTTTATCCAAACTATGGCTTTTTTCCTGCCCTAAGTATATGCAGAATAGCTAACATTCTTCCTTTTCCTTTTAGAAGGCGGATTAGTACCACCTGTCTCAGCTAACATTCATGGGATTCAGCAGGAAAAACAGTATTAGGGGAGGAAAGCTCCTTTGAATGCAGTATTTTAGGATTATTTCTTTAGTTGCTAAACTGCTACCTTTGTTTTCAAAGGTGATGAGACATTTTCTGGCTGGGAGACAGACATCCCAGAAAGGTGTCAAGTTAAAAGAGGGCTGATGAAAAGATCTGAGTCAGAGCCCTTAGAGGAGGGTAAGCGATTGATTGCAGGCGTTGCTTACACTTGCTTCTTACTGTTACAGTTGAGGGAAGGATTGTGGTCATTACCTTGCTGCCCCATCCCACCCCTTCTTCTATGGAAGGTATTAACCCGGGCTCACATTCCAACTGGATCTTTGCCATCCAGCCCAGGCTGCTCAATGGTTTCTCTGTACAGGGTAAAGGGGGGAAGGTGCCGTGTGTAGAGGTTCAAAGGGCTGTCTCTGAGCTGGGAGTTCTGAAATCTGCTCTTGGATTTGGCATTCAACAGGGATAGCATCATGGACTAGGTATTTAACCTTTGGCTGTCTGCATGGTGCCCTTTTCTAAAATGGAGATAATAGAATTCTCTTGCAGGAGCATTGGAAAGATTAATGAGTTAATGTTTTGTGAAGTGCTTTGAGATTCTCAGATGAAAGGTGCTACATAATAATTACAATAACACTTTGTTCTTACTTAGTGCTTTTCTTCCAGGGGGCTCAAACTGCTTTACCAAAATTATTTCATTAATCCTCGCAGCATCTCTCTATGGCAGGTAGCAATTACGATCCCCCTTTCTCATCTCAGGAATCTGGGGCACAAAGGAATAAACAGACACGGCCAAGGTCACCTAGCAGGTTATTGGTTAAGTCATTGGTTAAATTCTGGTCTGACTCGTTCATTCACACATTCGCCCATTCATTTACTCATTCACCAAATACTCACCCACAATTATATGCCAGACACTTGAACTATTTGAAAGGGAGGGGTATGTGATACAAAGTTAAATAAATATACATTCTTTGCCATTGAAGAGATTGAGTCAGTCCATTTAGACAACTAAATAATTACTTAAAAAATATAGCAAGTATGTCATATGATGGAGTTTACCAGTGGAGAAAAAGAAGTTGAAGAAACATGTCCCAGATAAGAGAATGAAAAAGCACGATAAGTCCGGGGAGAGAGACCCTCTTGGCGTGATGGGAGCACAGGATAATTTGGACAGAGGAGCGGGATAAGAAATTTGAACTTTATGCACAAGACAACTGAGAAGCTTTGGAAGTTGTTCAAGTAGAAGGAACGAGGTCAGCTTTATATTTAGAAAATTAGCTCTGGTGGCTGAGTATTAAGAGGTTTGGATGCAAAAGAGAACTGAGTCTGGAGACCAGGAAAAGAGCTCCCTGACTCCAAGTCCAGACCAGTTACTAGGTCATTCTCAATGGCATTGTAAGCTAGAACTCCAATGTTGTTTTGAAATATTGTATATGGTGTTTCAAAAAAACATCCATAACAGACTTCTTTCATGGCGAGGATGTTTTCTCATGTCAAGAAACATCCAAATGTCTTAAAAAAAAAATCAGATCATCTAGAATCTAGCTTTTCAATGATGATACAGTGAGGAACTGTCACTCTTCGGCTCTGAAATCCATCAGGCAAAATGGGTAAGTCTATGTCAATTACTTATTATAATAGAAAGAGAGCCTTTGTTATGCTATTTGCTAAGTATCTCTCCAAATTAGATACAAGAGAATGATTGTCAATGCAAAAGAGCATTCATTTGATTTCATGTGATAAAGCATTCTGTGATTAGACATATTTATTTTTATTTTTGCTCATCATTATAACCAGTCAATTTTAAGAACAGTTACTTGATCACTTGTGTTTTCTTCCTCATCAAATGTCTTTTAAGTGTCCGACAACAGAAAATGGTAAAATCATCCTGCCTTCGTTAGAGGCTCTTAAAATGTTTTTTGCAGGTATGAATGGATTCAGACCCACAAACTACCTATGCAATGGAAGAGGAAGACCCACTTGGTACTCAGCTGCTCTGCATCTGGCCCTTATTGTCAGTCTTCATGAAGAGCAGTGAGCTGGGAAAAGTCATACACTCAAAATATTCTTCAAAATTAAAATCCTACACATGGCTGGTTGAACTATTCTGAGCCTCACGGATGTGCAATCAATGCTTGTTGACTCGCTGGCAATGAGCTCATTTAGAATTAATATGTTTCTTTGAGCAACACTTGCTTTGGAAGGAAGACTTCCTATTTGTTCTTAAGTTTAGTGAGTGGAATCAGTTAGGATAAGCAAAGTTATGCCACAGTAACAAACATGTCTAAGTACCAGTGACTTCAATGACCGAGATTTAATTCTGACTCACACAAAATTCATTGCAGATCTAAGGGACTCTCCAGAGTGCTATCTTCCAGGTGACCACTCTGAATTTTACCTTCCTATCACATGCATTTCAGTGATTGCCGGAGGAGGACAAGAGAGAATCGAATTGCTGGCCAGTTAAAAGTTTTTATTTAGAAGTTCCACTTTTTTCATCTATTTCTATTACATTGACTAAAGCAAAACACATGGTTGTGCCTAATTTCAGGGAGATTAGGCTTTACAATCCTTTCATGTGCCCTGAAGAGGGAAACTAAATATCAGTGGACAATTTAACATTTGTCATAGGTTTTTCTGACCATCTTTGAAAATACCGTTTTCTGAAAAAAATCATCTATTTCCATATAACGAATGTGCACCTTAATATTTGAAAACCAAGTTATTTATTATTTGTGGCATTCCTGGAAGACTTACTGGTATTTTTTAAAGATTTTATTTATTTATTTGAGAGAGAGAGAGCATGAAAAGGGTGGGAGGGGAGAGGCAGGAGGAGAGGAAGAAGCAGACTCCCAGCTGAGCAGGGAGCCTGATGCAGGGCTCCATCTCAGGACCCCAGGATCATGACCTGAGCTGAAAGAAGACACTTAACTGACTGAACCACCCAGCCCCCACCACACTTACTAGTATTAATGCTATCGTTTAAATACAGTCTACGATACAAAACTCTGTATTAGTTAACTTCTCTCACCAGACAGTGAAATGTTTAAGGGTAGGGACTAGGTCTGATTTTTTTCTGTACTCCTACAACCTAGAAGATTGGCTGTCACACAACAAGCACTAAACATCTTCCTATGTCTTGTGACATGAAAAATTTGTACTTCATATACACTTGGAAGAAGACATAGGTAAGCTGAATTTATTTTTTTAAGGAGACGAAACACCCCCAATTTTATTATAGTAAAAAGTGTTCCAAAATTTTCTAAAGTTTAACTTCTGATGTGTTTTCTAATAATACCTTAAGGCGAGCCAAAATATCTAAGAAAATTAAGTGATTTCTTGAAAACACTTTTCAATTTCAGATGGGGTGAGCTGGAGTTCGTTTGTGCTAGATATAGTGAGGAGGTTATCAGGAAATTCTACTTTGTAAATGAACTCAGGTAATGAACTCAAGGAAACCTTATACTTCAGGTAGAGAAGCTTATTCTAATTCATTATAATTTCAGAATCATTAATAAAACTGTCAATATGTGCTTCCCATGTTTGTTAAATTTACCTTTAAGTGTCTTAAATCCATGAAAAGGCTAAACTATAATAAAATTCTTAAGATTTAGCTGATGTGTTTTCTCCTTGAATTTTATTTCCATATGTCTAGTAATTCCTTCCCGTATATTTAAAATAATTCCTGTTCCTCATTGGCAAGGATATTCTCTGAAGTTTTACAGCATGTCCATCCCTAATAGCTACGATCTTCATTTGGTATTTATAGTCTTTCCTCGTGCATCCATTGCCCCATCCCACGAGCATTTGGTCACCCACTGATGTATCCGAATCATTTCGATACAGAGGCAGTAAACCCCACAGTTACATGATGTGGGTTAGATTCTTTGTGTGAAGCTCAAATAGCGGAGTTGGATTTTTTCCCCCCACTACTTTCGAACCTCAGCATCTTCAATTCTTTGGATTTATCTACATCTGCACTTTATTTATTTATTTATTTATTTATTTATTTATTTATTTAGAGAGACAGTGCACATGAACTGGGAAGTGGGAACAGAGAGAAAGGGAGAGAATCTTAAGGAAGCTTCACACCTAGCATGGAGCCCAATGAGGGGCTCTGTCTCACAACCCTGAGATCATGAGCTGAGCTGAAATCAGGAGTTCCACGTCCAACAGAGTGAGCCACCCTGGTGCCCCCCATCTCTATTTCAGATGGTTTGCTACTGCTCTCTTGCTGTTTAGAAGGGGCCATTCTTATGGATTCCATGCTAAGTCAATGGGTTCCCCTTTGGTATATCTGGGGCCCCAGGGAATTTTCCTTCTTTATTTTCCCTGAAAGTGGATAAGCGATCATGGCAGGATTTGGAAGACAAGTGGAAGCTAACTTTTTTTGAGTAGGCACCAGAGATTGAGTCGTGAAGTCAAAAATCCTCGGGACACCATGATTATGCAAGGGCTCTCTTTCCAGCTCCAAGTTGTGCGTCTGCCATTTTGTATGCCATAGTCTCTTCTCTTAGTTCAGCTAAGAGAAGTTCCCTGAGGACTTCTGAGGGAGGGAGAAAGGCAGAAGACATAAAATGCAAGCCATTGCTTCCGGACATTATCTTGCTTAAAAGTTCCTGTCAAAATGACTGGGTAACTCAGAGTGACTGAGGTTGTTGGCGTGGGAGTAGACGCAGAGGTAGAGGAGACAGAGAGAGTGAATTCAGGAAATTACAGGCAGTCAGGGGATTCCTACCTGAAGACTGAAAGGTTGTCAGCTGCTGCCCGGAGGGCATCCTATTTTAGCAACAGCTTCAGCAGTGTCGTTTTTTAGAATTGTCTCAACTGTTGTTAGGGTGGGAAATGGGAAAGCATGGAGATATAGAGGCTAAAAGGTCTGGGCTCCTAACCTGTTTCATGACATTTTTTTAAAAAAGACACATTTACTTGTTTTTCCAAATTAGTGTATATTGGAAAAGTAATTTCTGGGTGAAGATCTCTGGGGGTAATTTAATGAACATACATATATTTCATATTGTCTTATGTTATATTTTATCATCCTGCACATATATTATGTGCTGTGTTTTTTTCACTCTACACTATTTCATATATTCTGCACATCAATATTATTCATGCTGTAGTCATTTTTAATAGTTATCTCTGCCGTATTTAGTCAAGCTACTACATGTGAGTTGGCTTGCATCTGAATTTTAGAGTTGGTGATCTTTCTGATTTTAAAGACTGTATAAATTTACATAATGTAATGTGAAGTGTTTACATCGGTGTCTAAATTAGATACCGGCTAAAGGTTGCCCTCTTTTTCTTCCTCTTAATTCCCAATTGGATGCACCCCCCAAACTTTGAGATTTCTGACTCCCAGTGCTCATCTCCAAGACTATCAATCCCAAGAAGGTGATTTTCATGTAATAATTTTCTGCTCTTAGTTTTAACCTCTTTTGGTGCATTTCTATTATTTCTTTGTCCTTACTGGTGGTTGCGCCAGCTCCCAGTTTAATATCATTTGCACAGTTCATTAATATGTGGCTTACTCCCTCTTCGAGATCCTTAATAAAGATGTTAAATTAGATTGTATCTGACATTGACCCCTGGGGCACTGGAATGCTTTAACGATATCCCGTTTTCCCGTCTGCAGTGTATAGGATTTTTGCAGAATGCACGAGGCGCACAGCTTCAACCTGGGATAAATCTTCGATTTTAATTCTAAAGCAGAAGTCAAGTCATGTGGTTTGGGATAACTTGACATTGCCAGAGAACGTACTTGTAGTTGCTAGGAAGTCAAGTCATATTTTAGCAATTAAGTACAGGGTTGCCAGAATTACATGTCAGATTGCCAATCTGCTGACAATTACAAGAGATAGTCTCTCTGTCCTGCTTCATACATTTCAGTCAAACTGAGAAGGGTCTTGTTTTTCAAAATGAAACTCGGGTTTTTTTTTATTTCAAGACTAGCAATCACCTTTCGCCAGCTTTTAAACAGCATGCTTCTTGTGTGTTTCAAAGCAGTCTTATTAAAGAAATGGTTGTACCAATACACCAACCGAGAAAGGCTTCAGGGAAGCTTACCAGGTGCCCCACTGAGAATCCGGACATGAAATCAACTTTCAAATCTCAGGAATTTACTGAAAGTTCTTCTTCCAAATTGGAAACATTTATTTTTTTTAATAGAGAAGGTATAATACCATATGATATTCTTGGCACCAAATTTAACTCTCTGGTTGTACTTGGTTTAATTAGAGAAATCTCTCTATTTATATCAGATGCAAGTTTTTCAAATAAGTTATAAAATAATATCTTAAAAATTGGATTGTGTAACCCAAAACGCCTATGAAATGAAACTGATTATGGTTAAATAGAATATATTCTTTAATCCTACCACCTCAAGCCTTCCAAATCACTCCAACGATCAAATATTTTAAAAGTCCCATGTTAGACATTCTCATCAACTTCTCTCATTATTATTTACGGTAAACTTGTTTTGCGAAGTTTTTGATCTCCCCTTGGGTATATGCATTATATTTGTCTGCTTGGGCTGCCATAGAGTGGGTAGCTTGAGTAACAGGAATTCATTTCTCACAATTCTGGGGGCTTGGAAGTCTAACATCAAGATCCCAGGTGGTTTGATTGTTCAGTGAGGACTCTTTTCCTGGCCGGTACACACCCTCTCATTGTGTCTTCACATGGAGGAGAGAGAAAGAGCAAGCTCTCTTGGGTGTCATTCCTTTTTTTTTTTTTTTTTCTAATTTATTTGTCAGAGAGAAGGCCTCACAAGCAGGGGTAGTGGCAGGCAGAGGGAGAAGTGGGCTCCCCGCCGAGCAAGGAGCGTGATGTGGGACTCGATTCCAACACCCGGGGATCACGACCTGAGTGAAAGGCAGACACTTAACCAACTGAACCACCCAGGTGTCCCCTTTTGGTGTGATTTCTTATCCCACCATGGCGGCTTCACGCTCATGACCTCATCTAAACCTATTAACTCCCAAAGATCCTATCTCCAAATACTGGGACTTAATAGGAATTTTGGGGGGAAAGGGAACATGCTCAACCTATAGTACATATCCAGACAATTATTTAGTTTCAAACAGAAAAAGAATGATTGAAAGGACAAACAGAACCAGAACTTGACATTGGCCTTGTAAATACAATTTTTCATATCCATAAGCACAACCGATAGTATATTTCAGCACCAGTCACACAAGGCCACATCACTCTCTGGGATGATAGAGGGACGGTGCTCTAATCCTCTGGGGGTTCATGCCTCCGAAAGGTTTTTCAAACATGTAATGGCTCATTGTGTCTTGGAAAGGACACTTTCACCCAGTTAGCGCATTGCATTTGGAAACTTGAATTCCAGAACATTCAAGAGAAATTCTTTTGTCACCTGCTACCTCCCTCTTTGCCCCACCCTCATCCCATGAATAATCAATGACCTCACCCACTTTAAGAAGTAGGCAATGATTCAAGCAGCTTAGACAATAAAACAAAGCAGAATAATGGAGTAATGGAATGGAATATTTACTCCAATGTTACTTGGTCGGTTGGGTTTTGGTGGTAGAATTTAGATAGTTTCTGAAATTCCTGGCTTCTCTTTTGGGTAAATGATTGGATATAGTGCATTTTATTATACTCTCCTGACCTCAAGGATCTAACAGTTTAGCTGGCACGATAAGAGTTGTCTATAAGAGGAATTAGAATCATATGAAAGGTAGGGGCGCCCAGGTGACTCAGTCGGTTAAGCGTCCAACTCTTGATTTCAGTTCAGGTCACGATCTCAAGCTCCTGGGATTAAGTCCCACACTCCCCATTCACTGGGGAGTCTGTCTGTCTCCCCCTGTCTCTGCCTTTCCCCCCACTCTCTCTCTCTCAAATAAATAAATAAATCTTTAAAAAAAATCATATGAGATGTACAGTTTAATGCTAAATTATGCAAAACAGAGAAGGACTCAAGCAGTGACACAGGAGTTAATGTTCCTCAGAGCCTCCTGGTTCTTTGCTGGCTTCCAGATCTGCGTAGTTGTCTAGAGTCCTTTCCCTTAACCTCTACATTGTTTCATCCAACTGCGTACTAAACACTGCCCCCTGAAAACCCAAGATGGCGAGAGGGTCTGAAGTTGATCATAGGCCTTTCTTTTACTCTGTCTTGCGAGATGGCGCTCAGCACACACCTTGGGGAGATAATCTGGCCTTATAGAAGCAAACCAGTCTGCTGGGGACTCAATGTGTCTCCCTCAAATTCATATATTTTTTTTTAAAGACTTTATTTATTTATTTGACAGAGGGAGAGAGATCACAAGTAGGCAGAGAGGCAGGCAGAGAGAGAGAGGGAAGCAGGCTCCCCACTGAGCAGAGAGCCCGATGCAGAGCTCGATCCCAGGACCCACTGAGCCACCCAGGCGCCCCTCGAATTCATATCTTAAAACTCTCACCTCCTCTGTGATAGTACTTGGAAGTGAGGACTTTGGTAGGTAGTCAGGGTTGGGTTAGGTCATGAGAGTGCTGTCCCCATGGTGGGATTAATGCATTTATAAAAAGAGAAAGAGACAGAATTTCTCTTTCTCTCTCTACCATGTGAAGAAAGCACAAGAAGCCAGCCCTCTGCAAGCCAGAAAGAAGGTCCTCCCCAGAACCCGACCGTACTGGTACCCTGATCTTGGACCGCCAAGCCTCTAGAATTGTGAAAAGTAAACGTCCATTGTCTTAGCGGCTGAGTCTGCAGTATCTAGTTAGAGCAGCCCAAACTGTCTAAGCCACAGTCCGTGAGCAGATGTGGCTCTAAGTGTTAACAGCTTCTGTCTGCTGCAGAAGAGCTAGCCAATTAACTTGAAGGCTTTTGGTTAAGTTCATAAGACAAAGTAGAAATTTCTGGGTGTTCTGCAGCTGCTACAGAGGTTATGATACTCTGCTGCTCTTTTCAGTAAATCCACCTTGCAAAACTGACATGTTCCTGCTGTGACTCCTTCCTTCTTCTTTCCCTGGAGGGAGAAGTACCAAGTCCAAATGTTTCCCTCTGGTTCCTGGCAATGGACAAACCCATTATACACGAAGTCCTCAGGAAAGAACGCCCAGAGCTGGTCTCTTACCTGGCATACAGCCAGAGAACAGAGAGAGCCAAAGAAAAAGCAGCAGAGAGAAGCATTCTTCTACCTTCGTATAAACCATGACAGGCTTTCTTCCTTCGAGTGGTGTTTGCCCACTTGTCAGAACTAAGTAGAATATCATAAACCATATTTTTTTTAGATCTTAAGTTTATACTACTCCAGTGCTAGAAAACCTACTTACAATGATTATTTAGTATGTAATAAAGGAGTTATTCTTTGTGGAGCTTATGATGTGGTTGTGATATTCTATTTCATCTGCTTTTTAGAATAGTTTTGCTACTATTTAGGTGTCATTTCAGTCCTTGAACTGAAAGTTTCTAAAATTATGCAAAAAATAATGTATCTGACAAATTCCTTAGACACCCAATAGACACACATGAAAGAGAACTCTGGTATTAAAAATAACTTTTCTCTTAGATTTTTCTGGTTTACAAGCTACCTAACTTGTATCTTACCAGCTGGCATTAAAATGAAATATCACCAAAAAATGATGAGAGGCATGGCCTAGATTTTGAGTGTGTGCAGTAATGGATAGAGACCTCTGATGGATATGGAAATAACAGAAGTCTATACAGCAAGACACACATCATGAGGATAGGCAAGTGCCTACAACCACTGCTGGCTGCCCATCCTCCTTGGGCAAGAAATCAGTCTTAGGGTCAGAGTTTCTACATTTGTCCAATGAGGTTTCTCACACTTACTTGGTCTACCTCACAGTGTCTGTGTCTTTGAACAAACTTTGAACGAAACTGTACAAGTCTTTGAAGACTTGTACAAAGACCCACAAGTCTTTGAACAAACTGTATATTCTTACCATGACTTCAAGGCTTTGCATGATCTGGCCCCGTTTCCCTTGCCAGCCTCCTCTCTGGCAATTCCCCTTGATTATAACTTCCTTTCTGCCCTACCGGCTTTCTTTTAGAACCTTGACTTCACCCGAACATTCCTCTCGAAGGAAGGACCCCTGACATCCCGAGCTAGATACCCACCCTCTCCCCACATCCCATGCTAGGTCCAGCCCATCTGACAACAGGTGCTAGGTCTTCCCCCTCCTCCCCAACATCCTGCACTAGATCAGGGACCCCTGCCATGGGCTTGCAGAACCCCTGCATCCTCTCCTGCAAGGACTCACTTGAGTCCTAAGTACCTTGATTCTTTATCTAAATTAAATTATATGAGATGAAGCTGGATCTTTCCCCCAGACGGTCATCTCCATCATGGCAGAGTCAATACTCTGGAACCCCGCAGAGTACGGACACAGCAGCACCGTTTTCGAGTGACTGAAGAAGAGAACGAGATGATGCTGGCGATAGCCAATTAGAAACTTCCTGTGGGTGAACTAATTACAGAAAGAAAAGTGTAGATACTCTTTTTGAAAACATCCTTACAAGTAGAGATGGACCCGTGGGCCACCTAGAAGACCCTCCCAGGCAATATGTTAAGGAATCGTGGCTCAGTTCGCCATGATTTTGGAATTTTTAATGTCAGTGCCTCAGTGTTCTCTCCATTACCAGGGAAACTCAACAATCACAAGTGCCGGAAATGGAAGGTATTTTAATGGAAATGAAATTCACACAATAGGTATACTTGCTATCCAAGTAATCACCTTTCTTATTTTGAAACCAAATGCCTTTTTTTCCCCAACTCTGTATTTAACATTTAAAAATAATATTTGCATTTTACATCTCAACAGTAGTTAACATCTGAAGGATTAGAGAGGAATTGTTTTAGCTGATAAGCATTGAATTAAACTTGGGGAAACATTTTTTTTTTTTATCTGATGACCTTCATCATGGTGAATCTGTCTAGGTTTTAGTGCAAATCAAATTTTCAAAGTACTGTAGAGAGAGGGAAGATAGGGCTCTTTAGCTCTGTAATAATTTTTTGGATTATCAAGACTTATTTAAAACTCCCTTGGCATAAATCAGTTTAAAAGTCAGTCTTCATTTTTTTTCTTTAAAAGTGAATATTCAGTAAACCATAAGATTTTAAGGCACAGTAAGATTTGTTTAAATTTATGGATGAAAGTTGATTTTATTAAACTGAAGTTTTCTCAGTGAGGATTTTTTCTTACAAGGCTATCTCATTGGAACACTGAGTTAAAAATAACCTTGTCTATGAAATTTTTTCTTTTTTTAAAGATTTTATTTATTTATTTGACAGAGAGAGAGAGATCACAGGTAGGCAGAGAGGCAGGCAGAGAGAGAGAGGGGAGCAATCTCCCCACTGAGCAGAGAGCCCAATGCGGGGCTCGATTCCAGGACTCTGAGATCATGACCTGAGCCTAAGGCAGAGGCTTTAACCCACTGAGCCACCCAGGCGCCCTTGTCTATCAAATCTATACATGCATACGAAGTTGTTTGTTTGCCTAGCATGACAATGGAAAAAATGAAACAAAGCATTCTGAGCTAGAAGTTCTGAGTTATCACTTTAAGAGAGTTCACAGCTCCAATTCAGGCTGATTCTAGAAGGAAGCCATGAGTTTTGCAGACAAGAGTTTTTTGGTTTTTTTGTTTTTTTTTCTTGATAGGTGGTCAGTTTGTGCAACAAGTAAAGCAGCACAATTTCAGAGGTAAACAGAGAAGATAAGAAAGAGGGTATCCGTGGTTTGTTTTTTTTTCCCATCTGTAAAGTTCAGATCATGCATCATCTCTAATGAGCTTGATAAAGCATAGCAAGGCAAATGTGCCATAATTCATCATGTTTCCCATTTCAAAAGTGACAGGCAACCTAAGGGAAGAGGTCTTTATTTTGTAACAATAAGAGAAGGAGGCAAGATAATCACCTGTAAAACAATATCTGCAGAGGAACCCTTACAATTCATATCACATACAGAACACTGTCTTGTTCTACTGGGGATTTCTTTGGTTAATGTTGCACCAAAACTTCCATTAGCGCCCGTAAGCAAAACAGTTGATTTTTATATTTAATCCAAATGTAGGAGGAAAAAAATGTCTTTAGAAATCTCTTCACATTTTGAGGACTAATATGCTCGTATTGTGAGAAACAGAAGCAATGTTTGCAATTATTAGAAAACTACTATGAGCTTTGTGTTATTTTGTTAAATGGTACAACATAAAATATTGAAAGAGCCAAGTGAGATCCATTCTGTAAAGAACCAATATATACTTATATCAGTTTTCTGAGGCTGTTTGCTTATTTCTAGAACTAGTTCAACAAAATACCATCTCCAAAAATGCGTCTCTTTTTGCTTCAACCATGCTTTTCAGAAATCAGTTGGAATATTTTGGAAATTATATACATATATATATATATATAAATATATATATATATACACTCACACATATATATAATATATTATTATATGTATATAATTAAGTACTTATATAATTTATAAATATATAATATTTATATTATATATTGTATTTTGGAAAAAATATATATTATATAGATATAATAGCAGGGACCTGAACATCTTAGACTGCACACAGAGAGAAGGGTTGGTACTCAACCTAATCACATCTCTGATACCTCAAGTATTATCTGTGAGTAAGCAAGAGAGGATGAGACGTGTTTGGTCCCTATAAGAAAAATAAAAGATCCTACTGGAAAGAAATGCTAATATTTTACCATACACCCACAACTAATCACAAAATATACCACTTTTTATAATGGCTAAAGAAGGCAATTTGTCTTTGTTAAGAAGCTTAAGGATCAAAAAAAAAAAAAAAAAAAAAGAAGCTTAAGGATCATGTTTATTTCAAGTTACTATCTGCACCGTAATGAACAAGTAACAGGAATGCTATGCAGGGAAAGTAGCTGTTTTCGTTTAGAATATACGAGTATATTCACACGAAGTTTCAAAAGGCAGAAACACATTGGGTTGTAATTAATGACAATTAGTGAAGACCCTAAATCTTCACGCTGAGGTGCTGAGGGTCACGGGCTTCAGGGTTAAGATAGAAGACCGTCTTCCACGTCTTTCTTTGCATATTAGAACACATTATATTTGGTAGATTTAAGGGCAAAAAAAGTCCTCTGGGAATTACAGTAATTGATTTTATATGGTATAGATAGATGCGTACTTGCCGAGGAAATTCCATCACTGTGGTATCCTAATCATTGGTCGTTGCTTAATGGCATTCCAGTGGTAAACAGCCTGGTCCCCTTGCCACTGAATAATTAATACGCCAAGGCATATTTTAAGCAATCTTTGTTTCTTTTGGGACCCAAGAAGAGCTTAGCTTCTCTCCCCTGCCTTTGAGTTTTTTAACAGGAGAGAAAATGATAGATCCAATGATGTACATATATCTGGTCAACTCAAATTAATTGTATATAATGAAACAAGAAATTGGGGATGCCCAGGCGGCTCAGTCGGTTGGGTGTCTGCCTTTGGCTCAGGTCATGATCCTGGGGTCCTAGGATCGAGTCCCGCATTGGCGTTCCTGCTCAGCAGGGAGTCTGCTTCTCCCTCTGCCTACTGCTCCCCTTGCTTGTGTTCTCTCTTTCTCCGACAAATAAATAAGTAAAATCTTAAAAAAAAAAAAAAGAAAGAAAGAAATTGAGTTTTCCCTCACAAGTTTATTCACCCGTGTTGTTGCCCAAAGGGGCACTACTTTAAGGACTTTGACATTCTCCCTGCTCTCTCAAATAGAAGTTGAGACTCCTTCACTGGCTCCCATTCCTGCCTCTCCCATTACTTTAGGGTTATTGCAGGGGATGAAGATGGAAATGCTTCTCTAAAACACGGGCTCATTGTTGAGATTGATAGGTTTTACCCAAGGGGACTGATCAGTAGTATGCCACCCTTATATCAGGGACTGGGGACATTTTCCATTATTGCAAAACACTCGCCTGACGAGTTTTTCAGTACTTGATTCTAAGAAAGACGTTTGGGTGACTGTAGTGTATATGCTTGAATTTGCTCTATTTTTTGGCATTTCTCCTTTTCCTTCTGATCCCCTTTCCTGCCTAGGGATCATTATGTTCTTCCTTTTTAGAAAGGAAACTTTTAAATTTCAACCTATGGTCATATTTGGATTATTAGATCTTTCTCCTAATGTCCTAAATAATTTCTTTTATTTATTGATGTTCATATCTTCGCACAGATGCTTATTTTGCTATCCCTTCAGTGAACAAAGTCTGAGCGATTTAGTTTTTACCGTTCTTAAAGAATCAGCGATTTCAGCCATTGCTTTTTTTTTTAAAAAAGATTTTATTTATTTACTTGACACAGAGAGAGATCACAAGTAGCCAGAGAGGCAGGCAGAGAGAGAGGGGGAAGCAGGCTCCCCGCTGAGCAGAGAGCCTGATGAGGGGCTCGATCCCAGGACCCTGAGATCATGACCTGAGCCGAAGGCAGAGGCTTTAACCCACTGAGCCAGCCAGGCGCCCCGTGCTTTTTTCTTAACTTTATATTTTGTTCTCAGAGGCTTCAAAATCATGTGGAACTGCAGAATGACTTTTGATACACACCTCTAGGTCCCCACAGAACTTTACAACTTGAACTTGAAATGTACAATTCAGGGTTTCAAAAAAAAGGGGAGGAGAAATAACAGTCTGAGTTGCTCTCTTAAACAATATTAAAATTAGAATTAATTTTAACAAACATGGTAATGTTCAACATCTGGTGGAAAAGGATCCATTGAGACACAAGGTGACAGTGTCCCTGGAGACAGTGGGCTGAAGGACCTTAGCTCTTTATGCGCATCTTTCTTTATGGGGCTAGACTGACATGGTTGACAGGGTCTCCACAATTTCAACAAGGACAAATCAGTACTTTCGGGGCGGGGGGCAGAATCTGGGAGGGTTGGAGAGGTACCCTTGACAAGGGTGCAATCCATGAGTTAAAGATGCTGTTATCTGGTCTTTCCCCATCCAATCACAGCGACGAGGCCTTTCTAGAGTGTTCCTGCCTTTTGTTTTTGGTTAACGCTTTCCCAGCCAGATCTGCCAAAAGGTGTATTGTCAGCCAGCCAGAGAAAGCTTGTGTCCCAATAAGGATGTCACCGGTGAGGGCTTGGCCATGGGGCTCCTCGGCAGCCCTGTTAAGGTCATCACTCTCTGAGGGGAGGTGTGGGTGGGGAACATATGGTCCACAGTGGCCGGAGGGCAAGTTTCTTCAACCAAAAGTCAGAGGCCATTGGGCTGAGACTGGAGAGCTTTGGAACATCAGCTGGGATTTGGCTGGAAAGGAGCCGGTACGGTCGGCAAGGTTCACGCTCGCTCATCTCTGGATTGTTCTTGAAAAGAGCCTTCAAGGTTTTCTGACTCCACTCCTTTCCTGGTTCCCTACCAGCTACAGTGAAAAGTAAAGAGCACGTCACTGCGGTGTAGTCTGGAATGTCGACATCCAAGAAGAAACGAAAAAAAAAAAAAAAGATGACCAAGCCCTATTTCTGGCTTGAAGATTTGGGGAATTAGCAAATAGCTGAGCTTCTACTAATTCAGGAGATGCAGCTAATAATCTAGAAAAATATTTCTGTTGTTAAGCAGAAGGCCAATGATCTGGCAAAAATATACCCTTTCCAGGCTAGGCAGTTGATATCCTTTAAATGAACATGAGAAGGAAGGGAGCCCAGTCAAGGTGTTGTAAAATTAAAAAACAAACAAACAAACAAACAAACAAAATATATATATATGTATATTCCTTTTGTATTAAAAATTATGTTAAAGCTGAATTTATGTCCTGTTTTTAGAAAAAGCACAGGATAACCAAATTTCTTAGCCTTCCTGGGTAGAACTGTGGGCGTGATAGTCACGTAACTGTTAAAATGCTTACAAGGGTATTTATTTCAATCAGGACGTAAACTTCTGTGAAAGCCCTTTTCTTTTCGTCCTTGCTTCCGCTGCGACAATTTCTCCTACCCAGATCGGTATCAGAAAGTAGGATTCAGGTTCTGGCCTGCTGATGGAGGGAAATACGTGGTCTCCTCATTTAAAGCAACTGGATTTTTTGCTCTTCGAATGGAGGAAACCTAATTACACCCTGGTAAATTCTCTCCAGTCTACCAAACACAGAAAAAAACAGTGACAGAATCTGAAAGGCCAGAAAAGAGAAAAGAGTCCCTAAGACCTAATGAATCCAAACTAAACACCTCTCCACAGAAATGTCAAACATTTCTCTTAGCACAAAACAAGGCTTAAAGAATGCCTTGCTTTTGTCTCTGGCCTAATTCCTTAAGCAGAGAGGGGGATTTTCCTCTGGGAGTGTTATTTCACAAAGAACGAAACAGCAAATAAACAAAAGACTCTCAAAGAGAGAGAGAGTATAAATAAAATTCATGACTCTTTAAAGAGTTTACACTGAAAGAATGTGGGGGATTATTTACAATTAAAGCATAGCCTCTGGAATACAGTTATTATATATATAAAACAAAGAATAAGAGTTCATTTCATTTTGTTCACAGGAAAATGCACCTGGCTACTCGGAGAGAAAAAAAAATCGTGAAACTTCACTTTCTCAAGATCTTTCTCCTGTTATTTTTGTTGTACGCATGTGTAAAACTTCTTACGTGACGAACAGAACATTTTCTAATTTATCTGTACCGTCCTTTTTAAACCCGCAGGTGATACCTATTGCTATTTGATTAAAACAACAACGACAGGTCAAAAGACAAAGTTTCAAGAAAAAGTTTTGTCGTGGGTGTGTTTAGAAGGAATTCTCCACATTTTCACACTTTGAAAATGAGTGTTTTCGGTGGCAAAAAATAGTCTTCGGTTGAACAAAGGAAAAGTCGTAAGCCACTAAGGAAAAAAAAAGTTGGAATTAAGAGAAAAGTAGGAGAAAAAACAGATTTGGGACTATCTGGTTTCCTGACAAATCATCCGATAACACAATGGGGTAGTTAGTAACAGAAATGGGGGAAGGGGTAAGTTGAATATGAAACAAACACAAGATTTCGGTATTAATGTAAGAGGCAGACAGAAATAAATGGTTATTAAGATAAGAAGCAGAGGCTAGAGAAACCACTTGATTATAAATTATAGAGCAATTAGTCCTCTTTTCAAGTGAGTGTGTGTGCGTGTGTGTGTATTAGGCATCTGAATTCTAGTTTTAGCGTGACTTAAAAAAAAACAAAACAAAAACGCAGATGACAATGTTATAAGCCATGAAACGGGGACCCTGTGGACAAATGGCGTTTAAAGGTTGAGCTCTAGTAAAAGCACGGTCTTCTTGAAAGATTCAGTCATGGGCCTGGGAGATGGGGTGAGGGTTTAAGCACTTGCAGAGTTTACAGCAAAGTTTAGATTGAGTCTTATCCTGACGTGCCTGTCTCAGTGAAATAGCTGAAACATTTGGCCCCACGAGATTAAAAGAACAGTGCTTATATTTAGCATCTGCTCCCCCCCCCCACCAACTCCAACTTTGCTACTAATAAAATTCAGCTCTATGGAAAAGAATTTGAATTCCAGCTGGGCAGTTTTCAAAATAAGATGAAAAGTTAAGCAGGCAATTGGTGTGTATTTAGGGCTCAAAACACCTTGCCCCCTAGAAGACTTGAAGGAGTTAATCCCTTCTCAAGATAATCCACTAAAGAGCATCCTTCATTATGATGTTAAAAGCAAGGATCAGTGCTGGGGAGTCTAACAATAGGACAGGGGGGTTTTCAGTCCCAACCACATTCTTCCTAGGTTAGAAACAGAAACTGCTGTGATTCCAGCAGAAAAATAGAGCAGGACTTTTTCTCTTATGTTAAATATTCAGACGGAAAGGGTGGGTGGGGGGAGAGGAACTTATCACATGAACTAAATTCCCCATTGGATAGTTTTCCTCGGAGAATTAATATTTCGGATTATTTTTAAAATCGTCCTCTCGTGAGAGGAAAGCAACAGTTTTTAACTCAACGGTTATGCGGTTTGGGAGCACTTTTGATTTCATGCAAAAGTGCATTTTTGATGAAATTATACTCGATTACTCTCTGCCTCTCCACTCACTGGACCCCCCCTCCCCCACCCCACACCTTGATATGTTCCATGAACACAAAACTCACTCTAAACTTTTACCAAAGATGCAAGCTGAAGTTATTTGGTCAAAATTTGATCCTGTAAGGCATGATGTTTTCACCGTAGGGCCAGATTCTATTTCTTAAAGAGTCTTAATCATTTTCTGTAAGTGAGAAAAGTATTTAGTGACTGTAAGCAAATGAATCTTAAAAACCCGGTTTAAAAATCTCGTTTTCACTGTATTTTAGTGTGTTTCATTGTGTTGGGAATACAATTTACTGTTTGTCATTGCTTTCAAAATATTGTCTAAGAAGGTAGTGTTAAAACTAAAAAAAAAAAAAGATTCCTATAAAAATCTTCAATATAAGCTCATATCTTAGGTAAATCAGGATGGCGAAAGTTGGCTCTGCCAGGCTATGGGAAATATTTTCTTTCCCCTGTCTTTTGTAAAGTGTAAGTACATTATTTTGTAAAGCATGTTTATTTTAAGGAATTCATCCTTACCAAAATTGAAAAAAGACAGGGAAAGATTTTTTTTTTTAAGTGTCTTTGAAGTGGAATCAACCGCAACTCATGAATGTGTGTTTGTGAGCTTTGCTTCCATGATCTCTTTTGTGTTCCTGTGGTGTTCCAGGCATCTGGGCCCCAAAGACCCTGAGCTCTGGTTGCGGCCCTCAAGGGGTCGAAGGTGGACACACACGGCTCTGGGGGTGTGTGACAGAGCATGCATTGGAGTGGTAGTAACCATCAGAGCTAGAAGAAAAAGAGGGAAATATTGATGTGATTTGGATTTGGATGGGTTAAGAGAGCCATCTAGAAACACTGGTTAGACAAAGAATTTGAAAGGGGGAAAGTATGAATGCTAAATAAATAGAAGCTCTTGAAACAGGGTCAAAGACCTACTACTATAGAGAGAAATATCAGGAGCTAGTATTTCAAACAGGATTTGATTAATTTATTTCCATGAGAAGCTTCATGAAAAAGGAAGGACTTTTGAGGTCAGAATTGCGGCACTTATCTTCTCTTATTTATATTCAATGGGAATACCTACGTCTGAACTATAGGTTAGCGGGAAGATTCTCAGAGAGCACATCAAACCCTACTTTTTCACGATACACTGGTGGTAAAAACAAAAACAAAAACCAGAGACCTGAATTTATGCAGACTCCATAGGTGCTCCCTGTGTGACTTTGGGCAGGGCCCCTGGTGTTCCTAAATCAGAGTTTGTTCCTCTGTGAAGTGAGAATGATGCTAATTCAAAGGGTCGCTAGGAAGATACAATAATATGGTCCGTAAGTGACTCAGGGCCTGGCTTATCATAGAACAGATAACATAGACCTTAACAAAGGTCAGCCAAAGCAGCAAATGTATATATTGAAGGACATCAAACATATAGAAAATCCATTAGAAAATGTAGACTCTCTTCCTTTGTAAATATATGCGGCCATATTTTAAAGTACTACGCATAGAGTTAATTCAACGAACGAAAGCGTTACTAAGATTTTGATCTTATAGTTGAAGTATTTTCCTTAGCCGCCATTCATTATGAAAATGAGACAGGATTTATAGAGTTTACTTTTCTTAGTCTCAGTTTTAACTTTTTCTTTGTTCTTTTTTTTTTTTTTTAGTCTCAGTTTTAATTTTTAACAGATGAAGAAACAGATTAAAATGTGTCCAAGGGCATTGAGCTGATGAGTAAGTGGCAAAGCCAAAACTGAAACCTCAAGGCTCCCATTCTGGATATCTTCTCCATGGAACATGGGGAAAGCATTGCAGTCTTCTTCCCCTTGGTTCTCCCAAAGCCTGACATCCAGGAGGTCCTAGGAGATGCTGGTGGGCTTGGAGCCTCTGCTCTCATCAGCACTTTTGTGAATGGCGCCTCCTGGTTTCCACCACTGTTCTATGACTGAGCCTATCCATACTGTCCTCATGGAAACTACGCCTAGTACTTCACTGTCTAGATGAAGGCTACTCTCCTGATGGAACCAAGGGATTCTGCTAAGGATCTAAATGTACTGTATGTGCACATGCCATAGGACAAAAGGTTCTTTTAGTGAATGACCTAGCTTTTTGCCTTGAGGAGCAAGTGGGGTTGGATTGGAAGAAAGCCCTGACATTACTTAGGCAAACTATGTTCCTGGCAAGCAGGCCAAAGACTGAATCTGAGTATTTTTCACTTTCCTAGAGTACCACGTGTCGGATAAGTGTTCAATACTACTAATTGAATTGAACTCGTTTGACAAAATAAAGGAAAATAAAAGTATGGGTCAAGAAATGTTCTTAGGTTAAGAAGCGATCTTGAATTCACAGCTTAATCAATAATGATTTGCAGATTCATTATTTCCCAACTTTAAGTTGGTGCTGCTGGCTGCTTAGTTATTTTTAAGTCTTTACTAGATGCATAAATACTTTCCTCTTTAATGAGGATGAAGCTGGGCAGTCTGTGCCTTATCATTAAATTCCATTTTATTCACAAATGTTTTAGTTTAGACTTTTAAAAAGTCATTAATTTATTGCCCTTTTTTCTTATTGTCTTAAAAAAAGGGGGGAAGTATAATGGAAAGAAGCTCTTATTGGCGAGAAGACAGAACACATTTCCATTGGTTGAGCCAGTAATTCAAGCTGCTGATTATGGCAATTAAGGGCCAATCTGGGGAAAGGTGGACAGCCCTGGGCTACACAAGGATGGGCTTTCAGCTGTGGGAACCCCAAATCATTGGTGAAATCGGGAAAATATTTGCAGATATTAGCAAACTGGGACATTGATAGCCATAGTGTTTTGTCATCAGCCCTTCCTTCTTGTGATTGTATCTTTCTGTACATGCATTTGACTTTAATTATTTTATTTTTAAATTTTTTGTTATCATTGAAGTGTAGTTGACATATAATGTTACATTAGTTTCAGGTGTATGTCGTGGTGATTCAACAATTCTATACGTTAAGCAATGCTCATTTTAAATGCGATCTTGAAGGAGATTAATAGAGATATTTTTCAAATAAGTACAATTTATTACCAATAATAGAACATTTCTGTCCCATAATTACTATTGCTCACATCTATATTGTGAGGTAAACGTCGAGTTGACATGCGGTAAAAGCCATATCTTAATAGATTTCTCTATTTTCAAAAAAATAAATAAGGTGGTGAGTTTAAGTATGTACACACTGGCTGTCTACCAATTAAGATGTTTTAAATTCAATTAAATTTTAAATTATGAAAGCCACAAGGGGCAGCACAAGGATTCTTTTTAACATCTAACAAATTTAAATGTTTTTTGAAAACTACAAAAATATCCAAATCAGATCACTTTTTTTTTTTTTTAAAGATTTTATTTATTTGTTTGACAGAGAGAGAGATCCCAAGTAAGCAGAGAGGCAGGGGGAAGCAGGCTCCCTGCTGAGCAGAGAGCCCGATGCGAGGCTCGATCCCAGGACCCTGAGATCATGACCTGAGCCAAAGGCAGAGGCTTTAACCCACTGAGCCATCCAGGCGCCCCAATCAGATCACTTTTTAAAACTAAAAAAATTAATAATTAAAAACCAAGGGTTATTAAAGATAAACTTTTTTTCCCTATAACTTTGCGGAGCTGAATTAAATATCTCCTATCATGGCCAGAAATACCTTTTCTATGTAAATACACCTTACCAACATTTCTCAGATGATTTTAACACCTTCGATCTTAGACCCACAGTCCGAGGCAGACTATGAGACGGACCCCAGGGATCCTTGCCTGCTGGTATTCATACTCTTGCATAATCTCCTCCCCTTGAGTGTGGGCCAGTGTCTTACTTCTAACAGATAAGGATAGAGGAAAGGTGATGGAATATCATTTCCGTGATTATATTATGTAAGATGATAACTTCTGTCTTCCAAGCCAACTCTTCCTTGCTGGCTTTGATGAAGCAAAGCACTAAGGCTAGATTTTAGTGGCAAAAAGCTGAGAACAGTCTTTGGCCAACAGCCGGGTAGGAAATAAATCTTTCCTCCCAACAACCCAAAAGAAACTGAATGATGGTAGCTCACAAACGCATAAGTGATCTTTGAAGTCGCTCCTTCCCAATCGAAACTTCAGATGAGATGAACTTTCAGATAATACGAGATCAAGAAGCCAACATCTTGATTGCCACATTGTAAGAGATCTTGAAGCAGAAGACTTAAGCTAAACCGTGTCCAGATTCCTAATCCAGCCAAAAGAGATAGTAACTATGTATTGTTTAAATCGCTAAATTTGGGGTCATTGGTTATGCAGCAATAGGTAACTAATGCAGGCAGACAGACACATACAAATGGACACTATTTGATATTTGAAATAATTGTGTAAGCTTAAGGTGTACAGTGTATTAATTTGATAGATGTTGCAAAAATGATTACCACCATAGTGTGAGCTAACACCTGAGCCACATCACATAATTAATATTTCTTTTTTGTGGTGAGAACATTTAAGATCTACCATCTTAGCAACTTTCAACTATATAATACAGTATTATTAACTATAATCACTATACTGTACAGTAGATCCCTAGAACTTACTCGTCTTATAGCTGGAAGTTTGTACTCTGGCCAGCATCCCCATTTTCCTCCATTTGCAAGGCTCTGGCAACCATCATTCTACTATGATTCTATGTATTTGGCTTTTTTTAGATTCCACACTTAAGTGATATCATAGTATTTGTCTTTCTCTGTCTGACTTATTTCACTTAGCATAATCCCCTCAAGAGTCATTCATGTTGTTGCAAATAGCAGGATTTCTTTCTTTCTCATGGCTGAACAGTATTCAACTGTATGTATATATCATCTTTTTTATCCTTTCATCCACTGATGGACACTTAAGTTGTTCCCATGTCTTGGCTATTTTGAATAATGCCGTTATGAACATGGGAGTGCATCTCTTCAAGGTCCTGTGTTCATTTACTTTGAATATATACCCAAAAAAGTGGGATTGCTGGATCATGCAGTAGTTCTATTTTTAATTTTTTGAGGAAGCTCCGTAGTGGCTGAACCAAATTACATTCTCACCAACAGTGCACAAGGGTTCCCTTGTCTACACGTTCACTCCAACTCTTATAATCTCTTGTCTTTTTGAGGATGGCCATTGTAACAGATGTGAGGTAATATCTCATTGTGGTTTTGGTTTGCATTTTCCTGATAATTAGTGATGTCGAGCACATTTTCATGTACCTGTTAGCCATCTATATTGCCTTCTTTGGAAAAAAAAAGTCTGTCTAGTTCCTCTGCCCCTTCTTAAATCAGATTGCTTGGGTTTTTTGTTGTTATGGAGTTATACAAGTTATTGATATACACTTTTTGAATATTAACCCATAATCAGATAACATGATTTGCAAATATTGTCTCCAATTCCATAGGCTGTCTTTTCCTTGTATTAATGGTTTCCTTTGATATTCAGAAGCTTTTTAATTTTAGTCTCACCAGTTCATTTTTACTTTAATGGTCTTTGCTTTTTTGGGTTAGGGGTTTCTTTCTTTTTTTTCTTAAGATTTTTACTTATTTTAAGGAGAGGGCATGGGGTGCCTCAGTGGGTTAAAGCCTCTGCCTTTGGCTCAGGTCATGATCTCAGGGTTCTGGGATGGAGCCCCGCATTGGGCTCTCCGCTCAGTGGGGAGCCTGCTTCTCCCTCTCTCTCTGCCTACTTCTGATCTCTCTCTCTGTCAAATAAATAAATAAAATCTTTAAAAAAAAAATAAAGAGAGAGCACATGGGGGGAAGAGAGAGAGAGAATCTCAAGCAGACTCCCCGCTGAGCATGGAGTCTGACTTGGGGCTTGATCTCACCACCCTGAGATCGTGACCAGAGTCAAAATCAAGAGTAGGCCACTTAACCCACTGTGCCACCCAGGTTCCTTGGTTTTTCTTTTTTAAGTAGAAGATTTCTGGAAGAATGTTTATGATAACTCTATTTTTTTCTTTGGATGGATTAAAATCAGAGCAACAATAATAAACTATCTGAGTTTTCATTTTTTGCAATGGATACGTCCTGAAACGAATGTTTCAAGACCTTTATTATGTTCATTGCTTGAGGTGAATTGAGACGGTTACCTATAGGACTTAAAATATATTCCAGTCCAACTTGTAGGCCTATCCTCATTGTCTCAAGCATGGTTGTGTGAAATACTTCTCAGTATGGTGCCCATTACTTTTTATAATGAATAAATTCAGTTCCATTTTTTCCCCCACCTCTCTTCATTTCATTTGAGAAGAGGAAAAAACAGGAATATCAAAACATACTCTCTTACTAGCCCTTATGGAACTTAAGAATCCACTTTAAGATTAATAAAGCTTAGATCTACTGATGACATCAAATGCTTTTGACAGCTAATGAGCATTATCTCCAATGCTATTCCTCCTTTATCATACAGCTGTTCCAATTCTTCTATCATCTAAGACACACGTCAAACTCCTCGTATTTTTCTGGAAGTAAATTTTTAACTGTTAAATAATGCAAAGCCCAAATATGTATGATCCTTTTATGTAAATTAAAGTTACTCCATCAATTCATTAAGACTTATTTTCGGTAATGTTCATGCCATCTTGGTCATAATGTTCATCTAGAAGGTGACTAATACTAGTTCAGCAAGTTGGCTACTGCACCAAGGAATATATATAACTTTAAAAACAATATAAATACATGCTATTCAACTAGCCACATAAATGTCCCCCTTTGAAAAGTACCAATTGGTAATCATTGCTTTTGGCTCTAAGGTGCATTGATTTAAAAAGTCTGGGAAATGTGTCCGTACACATGAAAAAACTTCATGACTTTTTCTTTAATCTTCATTTTACTTTTTTTCTAGAAGATTTCCATGTGACCTGTGCCAACATAAGGTATATTCAGAGTCCTTGGCTTTCTAGTTGGCAGAAACAAACCTACACTCTGCCAGCACTATAGCACATTCACTCCTTTATGAAGTTGAAAGACTCACAGGAAATGGGCATGATTTGAAATTGCATCAGAAATAACTATCAAAACATGGTTCACCTTATTAATATTCCAGGTATCTCACGATTAAGCAGAAAGGGCCTGAGTTTCTTTACCTGATCATGCCACCCTCCCTCTCTGAGAATGGGCCACATTTGCCCCCAGCCTCTCTTGTTTATTCCTTAGGGTCATGGAAGGGGTCTTTTGTAAGTGGGCTCAGACACCCCAGCAGAGAAATACCATTGTGTTTCTCAGAAGAACCACTTGCATGAGACCACTGGTCACCAGTGCGGCCTTGCCCCAGGGCCATCGCACCAACAATTTCATGACACATTCCTGGCCGTGCACAGAATATTTTACCAGAGACAAACATCCAGAACACAATGCTTGCACCATAAAGGCTTTCCCCCACCAGCTTCAGAAATGAGTGACAAGAATTTTATTAGTCAAGGAGATGTCTATTGAAGCAACGCAACAGTGATTTTTATGGCTGCCTAAGTGGGAAGCTTTATTGTGTATGTATTTGTTTGCTTTTAATCATTCTGTGGTACTCAGATGGGTGGTATAGAAATGTAAAGATGTTTTTGAAAGGTTCATGCTGTTGTTTAAAAACATAAAGGAATAAAACTTAATTAACAAAAAATAAGTTTTACTGTTGCATAGTCTGTCTTGGAAAGCGTGAGGATAATACAAGGGATTTTCTTATTAATTATTAATACCAATCATTAGTTATGATATCCCTTAATCTGGAATGGAAAACAAGAAACCTGACATTCATCACAAACAATTGCTTTTGTTCCCTCGAATTTTTATGGAGCAGGCGCATTGTGGATTTCGAAGGCGGTCTTGTCTTATATGAATATGCCTTCTTACTACATTTTTGGACATCAAAGTACCTTCTTGTGTCCAGAATCCCATGGCACAGCCCAGGGAGTCTCGTCCTTTCAAGCACTGAGTGACCAATTGCTACCCCTGCCCCAAATCCACAATACTTGTTAATCAACAACTTGTGAGGCATCTCATTTTATTCCAATTATCTCTCCAAGTCTTAACAGTGTCTCTTTGGTACCCAGCGTACGTATCATTTCAAGTTTCAGTTCTCAAGTCTGATAAAAGTAATAAACCCACACTGCCAGAGGTGGCACATTAAGCTGGTAAAATGGTTTTCATCTTAATTGGATATGAGCACTGTTATCGCTAATAACCCCAGGATACTTCTAATTGGACTCTCTCTCTCTCTCTCTTTTTATTTTTGAAACACTAATCGCATTGACCAGCTTAATTTCTTCATCCTCCACTCTTCGAACCCAAATTTTGAAATGCAGTATAGAAATATTCTCCATTTCAGAAGGTTATTTCAGTATTATTCCTTTGTATTAGGCCAAAAAAGGTAAACGCTTTTATAAAAATAAAATAAAATAAAATAAAATAAGAGTTCTTTTTTAAGTTTTCAGAAAAAAAATGATAGCAAGACTCTGCTATTGGCGTTGCAATAATATCTTTAATGTCGTTCGGCTAGCTACCAACTTCACCTAAGGACACTAAATTCTCAATTTTGAGTTCTTTTTAAAAGATAATGGTTTCCTCTTTTGAATTATTTAGTGTAATTTTAGCACAAGTTATATATCAGGAAAAAACCCACTATTTTAGAAGTTATCGCATGCATAAATATTAGATTTTTGTTTCATCTTGATTTTACAAATATTGGTGAATATATATGAAAATTATAGCAATCTGGATGTCACCATTTTGCTTAAGAGAAAAAAGATGTGACAAGACTTCTTCCATGGGGAGCTGTATTTGGTGGCTCGTAAGCACTCACTGACATACACACAAAGATAGTCACACTTGATTCCACTATACCACGATATCGACTTGAAACTAAAGTTCCACATGCAAAATCAACCCCAATTTTTCTTTGTACGATTCTTTTTAGATTCGGTAGGCACATCCTTGGCACCAGCAAAATAAGAAAATAAGTAAAAGTCTCAAGAAGGGTTAAAGAAATGAACAACAACAACAAAATTTTGGATTTCACAAACCAGCAATTTTTTTCTTCAATAAGTATAGGAACTGAACACTGCATATGTTTTAATTGTTGAAAAATGTCATGTGAGCCATTCACTGGCAGAAATAATTCATTTTTAATGGACATAATAATTTTTCTTGAGCAATATATATTTTATCAGCTGAGTGCGGGCCTTTATAATTATTATTACTATTCCCATATAATTAAAAGCCTTTATGTAGATATCATTAAATAATTATAGATGTGCAAAAAGAAATGCTTACCATTTTTCCAATCCATAAAATGGATACTGGAAAAAGTATTCATTAATATATATTTACATTTCTAGCAATTAAATTAGCAATACCTGGAGCACAGAGGAAGGTGGGTAAAAAGCTTTCATAGAATCTTTTCTAATATCAAAGCTATAGTGACATCACATATGCCTTTCATGTTGACTTAGAAAATTACTCATCATTGTGACTCTGAAAAATATTAAAAATATGGTTGAAATGTAAGGTGAAATACAGAGTTATATGCATGATCAAAACTAGCCATATCTACAACTTTGACCAAAAACTCTTATTGGGAAGACAAAAAAACAGCTATAGCTATATGTAGTCTTGCTTTGGGTATAGGTTCTCATATGTGTTTTACATATGTGTTTTATATGTGTTTACATATGTGTTTTACATGTGTTACTCTAATGAAATACTATGTGCACTAAACATAGACAGAACTGTAATAAAAAAGAATGAGACAAAATCAATATTCATAAGAGTTCTAATATTTTGTCGCTGTTCACCCCATTGGGGCCATTTCCCCAATCTCAAGACAACTGATACAGATGACACATGGCCTTTTGATGCTTGTTGCGGGTTAGATCATTATGTTCCATTTCTTTGATGTGGTAGGTAAGGGTAGCTCATCCTGATGGAAGAGAGAGGGTCACAAAAAGCATTTCCAAATATCAGGGGTAAATTCCATCTCCTACCGTAAACGCACGTTCTACCTACCATTCCTTAAGCTATAAAGACTTTCATTATCATGGGAGTTTTCCATCACCCAAACACCAAACAGTTTCCTCCCTATTCTCTCCCACCTTTCTCCTTACCAACATTCCAGTCCCTTGTCTTCTATTTTTGCTCTTTCTTCAATTTAAAGAGTTTCCTTTCCAAACTCATCAAAGGTGCTAGATTCAACCTCTTTCCTCAAATCCCAGTTTATGGTCTCAAAAAAGTCAAGTACCTTGCCCAAGTTCAAGCAGACTGCAAAGAGCAGGGTAAGAGCTTATGTTGCCTCTACCGCTGGTATTGTCTTTAGCTTAGAATCAATGTGATGATGATATGCAGAATAGTCGCTCAATAAGCCACCTGTTCTGGGACAGGCATTGTGCTGGGCTGTGGGGACACACTGGTTAATAAGATGGGCTAGGATCCTCATAGGATTGGAGCATAGGAAGTATGCATAGTAGGATAGTATGCATAGTATGCATAGCAAGTAGCATAAGAAGCTCATATTCTAAAGGGGAAGGATATGAAATAAATAAGCATGCAAAAAAAAAAGAAGAAAGGAACAAGGTAATCTCAGACGGCGGGAAGAGTTTGGTAATTCAAAAGAAAAAAGAAAAAAACCTTGAGTGGTACGATAGATATTTGTGGGGACGTGGGGTGTATTATTTAGGTGACCAAGAAATTGTCTCGGAGGATGTGGTATTTGAGCTGAAACCTGGATTATATAAAAGAGCTAGTGTGAAAGCATGAGGACATTCCAAGGAGGTTCTAGGACCTTAAGGAAGAAGTAAGCTTGTTGTGTTTAATGAACACAGAAACAATTCTGATGGCTGGATCATAGCCAAAAAGGGGGAGAACAGCAGGCGATGGGGTAGGCACTGTGTAGGACCAGATAAACCAGGATAAAGTTTGGATTTCATGGTAAATGCATTAAGAAGTTGAGGGAGGTTTTTAAACTGGGGAGTGACATGGTCTTATTTACATTGCTTCAAGATCACTCTGCCATGTGGAGAATGGATTCCAGAATAACGGAAGTAGCAGCAGGGAGACAAGTTAGGAGGCAAGCAATGGAGCGCTATCTACCAGGATTATAGCAATAGAGTCAGAAGAAGTGGTGATGGAAACAGAAGGATTCTTTGGTGGATTTCATGCGGGCAGTGTGGGAAAAAAAAAAAAAAACAACCCAAGAATACATGAGTCTGGAGCTAGAGTCATATAGTAAGTGTACTGAGTGTGGTGTCATGTACTAAGAAGAGTGAGGATGGAAGTCTAAGGGGTGGGGAAACAATGAGATCTGATTTGGCCACATTAAGTTTAAGGTATATATTTAAGATCTAAGTAAATGTGTCCAGTAGGCTGTTGGATTCATGAGTTTGGAGCTCAGTGGCGAGGCAAGGTCTAGGGAGAACTTTGTGAATCAAGAAGAGATAGATGGTGTTTAAAGCCAAGAAATGGAATGAAAGGGGCGCCTGGGTGGCTCAGTTGGTTAAGCGTCTGCCTTTGGCTCAGGTCATGATCCCAGGGTCCTGGGATGTAACCCCGTGTCTGGCTTCCGGCTCAGCAGGGAGTCTGCTTCTCCTTTTCCTTCTTCTACTTCCCCTGCTTGCGCTCTCTCTGTCTGTCAAATAAATAAATAAAGTCTTAAAAAAAGAGAGAGAAATGGAATGAGATCATCCAGCATGAATGAAAGCATACAGTCAGAGAAGAGATGAGAGTCAGGGTTATTCCAACAGGACGGGGCTGAGACAGAGTGGCCGGTATGGTGTACCTTTGTGCTTTTTAAAAGATGGCAACCAGTGGCTCCCAAATTACATTTGCTCAATCACTCAACCATCTAGCTGAGCCTATACCCTGGAATAGCCCTAAAGTAGATTTGGGGATATAAAAATAATTCAGACTCAACCACCTTTGGGGAAAGAAAGACGGAAACGTAAACATTTACAGTATGGTTTAGTAGCTTTCTTTCTTTCCTTTTCTTCTTTAGACCTGTAATACTGCAACTTGTTGCCTGACATCTTCACAAAGACAACTCCAACAGGGGCCTCGATTGCCAGTCCTACTCTTCCTCGTTCCCCGATTTTACCACATGAGATCACAGTCCCCTAAAGATGTGTGGGATGAGTAACTGCAACATTGTTGAGAGACCATGAAGACACGTAATGTTCTTAGGGGGAGGCTGGGAGGTGGCAAGGCCATGGCGAGAGGGGACGGGACCTTGGGAAGAGAGGTCCAAGTTGAGTCCAACTTGAGTTTCCTTCCCAGTTTCCTAGGAGAGTTTATAGCCCCTCCCCACCTCCTCGCCATTGTGTCCCCTTATGTTCTGCTTTCCTCTATGGCACATTAATTGAACTAAACACACACCAATCATATATTGTGTTTATTATGCAGATCACGTAGATTCCCCAGTAGTTTCCCCAAGACTCTGTATGTACAACAGGAGTGAAAGCTCTAAACGCCTCATCTGACCAGGCAAATAAATAAGTGATCATGGCTACCATTTATTGCACACCTACTGTGTGCTGGAAACATTTTGATATTATTTACACATAGTATTTCACTTAGTCTTTCCAAAAGCAATGAGTGAAACAGCCTTGGTGAGGCAAACCCGAGAGTGTTTGCACCTCTGAAGCAGAAGCCATGCCTCCATCTACCGTTTCCATGGGAAAAAAGGGGTCCTGACTTGGGACATTATCTATAATTTTAAAAGATGGAATCTTCAGATTTAAAAAATATTGGATATATATGTGTTTATACACACATTATGCCTAGTTATTATACATACATTAGATATGCATATTATTTTATATATACGCAGGTTATTTTGTATATGCATATTTCATATGTGCGCTTTAGTTTGTACGTACATTTCATTTTATATGCATACTTCATTTTACGTATCGTATCGTATTGCACTCTGGGAGAGCGAAAGCAGACACGTTTGTGGGCTGCTTCTGAACTCAGTGGACAACCTCTGGGGTATAAGGGGTACAGTCTGGTCTGGGTTGGTAAGAAGAGCCTTAGAGTTGGGGGAGCTGTTGTAGGATAGGGCACCTGGCTCTTCATTTCCTTGTTCCATGAGGCTCTGGATTGGCCTAGAAGCTCACTGCCAGGTAAATCATGCTCTGCTGGGCTTCACGTGTGTGTCTCTTGGGTTCGTTGCAATATTAGGGGCTCAGTGAATGCCCTTTAAAGTGAACCTTGGCCTTGGCCTGCTCACAGGGAAATGGGGACCACACAATGCTCTTCCCTACTCCTGATCCACATGCAAGCACCTGACCCAGCTCAAGAACTGATTATTTATATACTATCCACAAGCCTTGCGATCTATGCATTTATTCATTTATTCGCACTGGGTATAAATGCTTGATATGAATACAAATGGGTATCCTTAAAGGGGACATTTCCAGTTTGACAGGGATTGGTGCCTTTTAGTAGCATTTATAAGGTATTCTTCTTTGGGGGGCCTGGGTGGCTCAGTCCCTTAAGCGTCCGCCTTCCGCTCAGGTCATAATCTCAGAGTCCAGGGATCAAGCCCCACATGGAGCTCCAGGCCGATCTCCGGGTCGGGCTCCCTGCTCAAAAGAAGTCTTTTCTGCCCCTCCCCCTGTTTGTTCTCTCTGTCTCTCTCAAATAAGTAAATAAAATCATAAAAAAATAAAATAAAAGGTGTTCTTCCAAGACCCAGAAAGCTGAAAGAGGGAGGATGAGGACTCATCCTTCTCCTTCTGCCCAGCCCCCCTCCATAAGGCACCCTGGCTGTTTATTTTTGCTATATACTGAGGCACTGAATAATATTTCCTTTGAAAAAGGGGGTTCTTTGGCACTGAGAAAAGTTATCTGGAAAATTAAATTCTAACGCTAAAGTTTTAATCATCAATTATTTTAAATCTCCACTTCCTGTGAAAGTTGTGGGTTTTTTTTTTTCCTGCTCATGAATAAATCCTCGAAGAATAAAAAGATGCGAAGAGTTAGAATAGCCACACACACACACACACACTCCTCCCCTCCCCGCACAGAACTATAGGATCCAAACTTCTCAGCTGGAATTCGGGGAGGGAGTGCTTCCTTCTAAACTACTAACACGAGGCACATAGTGTTTTCCTGGCAAGATGCTTTCGTGCCCATCTGCTTGGGAGCGCCGTGCCAAGAGGCTGGGGCCACGCAGGAGAGCGGGTGGCTCTGGGAGTGACGCCCAAGTCAGCGCTGGGACCCAGTTCGTGCAGCAGTCCCTGCGTCAGAGCACAGGGCCATGGCCAGAGATCACGGTTGTGGATACTGTAGAGAAAGAACGAGCAGCAAACATCCAGATCCTGCGCCCCATTTCCCAGTTCACTTCTCTTCTGGGGATCGGCAAAGCTGAATCCCACCCACATAGATCTGACTGCTTGGGGGGGGGGGTAGGAGGGGGCGGTACTGGAGACTTCCCTGTTTGCCTACATCCCTTTTGAAAAAGAACAACTAGTGTCCTTTTTCTTCCCTATGTGCCATGTCGGGAAACCCTTGCAGCCGGTCCCAGGGCAAATCTCTTCACTTTGCAATTGAATCTTGGTGTGTGATCAGGTGAGGTCAGGTGTCATAAGGGGAAAGAGAAAACAAGTGGGCGCTTGAGAAATTTGGAGAGCTTCCTTGGTGTGTTCTTTGTCTCCTCTTTCGCCTCTCCTCCCCTTCTGTTGAGTTCTGCTGAGTTCCTGTTATGGAAATCTGAGAGCCCCTGACCTCAGTCCGAAGCAGGCGTTCTCCCAAAGGGGGGTGGCTGCAGCCACAGGGACCCACAGAGGGAGTGGTTATTGATCTTCCGTGAAGTTGCCCCCCCACACACACGCATATCCACCCGCGTGGGGTGTGAAATAGGTGCGTGCAAGCTCACGTTCTCCCAGGGCTCTTCAGCGCACGTGTTCTATGCTCTACTTCAAGAACCATTTTAATTACCTGCTTCTGACTCCCCATGAATACCATTAATTGAAAAACACCCCCACCACATTTACAAAGTGCACTGTGTGGCTTGCTTGATAAATGTGGGGTTTCGTAGGCATTTCCGAAGGGAGGAAAAAACTGAAGGGTTTCCACTGCTCCCTCTGGGAGTTCTTAAGAACTGGGAGGACCCCGATTTGGGGGTCACTGTTATACATGATGGTGTCCCGGACAGGAAACACAGAGATCTGGACTCTTCTGGATCCACAGCTGAGAACCTGGGCCTAGAATCTTTCTCTTCTCCTTTGTAAAGTGAGACACAGATGGCAGTTTTAAGTAAGGCGCCCTATGGACCCAGGGTTTTGCCTCTTCCAGGATCTGCGCCCTGGGGGAAAAGTGGGCAGATATCTCCTGCTCTTGGGGCCATCTCTAGCTCCCTCTCCAGCCAGAGCTTCTTCTGATAGGAAGTGTGTAGCTCTTTCCCCATTCCACCTGTGCAGAAGGACCCTGGAAAACCCCAAAGGAGATCCCAGAGGTGGGCAGGGAACCGAAGGCCAGAAATTAGATCTTCTGCTTGGGGAGCGCAAATGACCAGCAATGCACATTTCTACCTCGAAGAGCTCTCCGTGATTAAATGTCTCTGAACCTGACATCAAAGACAGCTCAGGGTGTGGGGCTGTGTTGTGGGTGGATGATACCTGTTATCACTACTTAAGTCTTTCTTCAAACATGGTATCGAGTCCAAGAGTCTACTTAATTATTATTAAACTGAAAACATGTTACATTCCAAAGATATTTTGGAAACAATAGATTTGGATATTTACTGGTGGCTTCCATCATTTCAACAAACTTGTATTTAGGGAGCAGCTGGTGTGTGCAAGCCTAAACTGTGAAACTAGTGTTTAGAGATGAAGCTGATAATTCTCTCACTCATTTACAAGATTACGCTTAGGGGAAGGATTTCACCTGAGCGCGTCCCATGCCAGAAGCCAGAGAAATGCACAGACTTGGACAAATCTGGGACATGGATGCCATGTACTTAATATATGAGATGATTTTTGTCTGGAGTAGAAATAAACAACTCTTGAGTGGATGTGGACGTGGCGAAAATCTGATTCCAGATGGTAAGTGTGTGTGTGTACGTTAAGAATGACATCGGTGATAGAAATCACGATAAAAATAACCCAATTGAAATCGAGTGGGAAACCATCTTCCAAAAGTTATAGTACATTCTTATAACCAGATGGGTCACTTCTACTGGAATCCACAGAATGAATTTCACAGTTCTTTTTCAAAGCTCTAAATCCCACAAGTCTATGTAGACCAAATTAAGAAAACATTAAATGGGGTATGGAGCAGTATATAATCCTTGCTATGAGTGAATCAGTTTTGGCCTTAAGATACAATGTTTCACGCTCAAGTCATGTCTTGGAAAAGAAATTCTAATTCTAATGACTTAAACTGAAATAATGAGTGTAGTTTTATTGCTATCATAGGTGAATCTAGTATCCAAAGAAAGGTTTACATGAAGACAAACACATCTCTAATCCTTTCCTGGATGGACATGAACCAGATGGGCAAAAGGCTGGTGACCCTTAGCCTTTGATGGTGTGAGGTCAGGTGGAGAGGGAGGGAGGCTTTGGTCCAGGCTGCCCTCCCCAGGACAGCCCCGGCCATAAGCCCCTTTGGCAGAATTGCCACAGCACAGTATTTATGCTTAGACATGTACAACCCGGCTTTAAATTCTAATCATCTCTCTGCCCTTTTAACCAGTTAACTCCCTTTCTCCAAATTTCAGTTTCTTTCTTTGTAAGTAGGTAATTAAAATTGCCTTTCTGTGGGGATTAAATGAGATGATAGGCGTCAAGTGTCTGATACCCAGTGAGTGTTGGAGAAGCGTGCTAATGTTATTATTGTCATCTATTTATTTTACTTACTTACGCTGAAACTAAATGAAAAGTTAATTTGAGCACTTTACAAAAAGGTCCCTGCATGAACTCAGGATATCACTGGTGATAGAATTATTTTTCCTTCTCAGATTAAAACTTTTCCAAAACGCCAATGAGAGGAGAGACAATCTGTAAAGACTTGAAACCTTAAGTTTTTATTTTTGGCACATCTTGGGCCTGCTTACTTTCTCTGTTTTTTTCTTTTTAATACGTTATGAGCATTACGGAATTGGAAAAAGGATTAACAGCCTAAAAAAATATAGGCTTTATAAATCCACTTAGCTTGAGAATGGCTTTCTGGGGCAACTGGCCTTTCCAAAATAAATTTGCAAACTGCACCCTTATAAAAAAAATTGGAATTTGGCGAGGCAAAAGAATTTGGGCCGTATCAGCTTGTCATTCCAAATTTAAAAATATTTAGTCTTACTTCAAGATAAATAGCAACAATTGAACTTAAGCCACTAAGAAAAATAAACATACAACTTCTTGAAAATGTACAAATAACTAGATGGTTTAAAAAATGTTATCAGGACTGTCTTTACCGCTAACAAGGTCTAAATGAAACCGTGGCCATGGATAATGTTTGTTTCTTGCGCTGTGACTGTCCTGACAGGGGGCTGTCTAGTCAGGGAGTAGATGAAGCTTAGCATGCACAGGCCTTGGGATCTATGGATGGAGAGACCCCAGCTGTCTGCCAACCAGAACCTGGCAGATCTTTGGCAAGGTGGTTGACAACTCTTACCCTGAGACAATCGGGAAGGCTTGGGGAGAAGGTAAGATTTGAACTGAGCCTTAACTGTCCCCCTCCAGAGGTAACAATTTTCCTTCCTTCCTCCTCTCCACCTTCTCCCCAGCACCACGTGCTTAGAGGAGTGAAGGTTGGAACCCATGGACGATCACGGCGGATGGGGGATCATAGGAAAAACCAGCTTGACCTCTGAAAGCCCTGACTTGTATTGAGGGGAAGCCTGAGACTGATAATGATTTCCTGAGGTGACCTTGTCTTCCTCAGGTTACCTGATTAAGTGCAGAGCTCTGGAGTGAGCCTTGAGTTCGAATCTCTCCATTGCCACCCGTTACCTATGGCCCCGGGGCCACAAAGAGCGTGCTGCTCTTCGACTGGCGTCTTTCACGTTTGTGAAATAAGTATGTGAAAATTGGATTATTGTGAGGCTAGGTGATTTACAATTATAGAGTCAGAAATAAATTTTTTTAAAAATTTCAGGAACCTCTATCATCAGAGTTGAGTTGGAGAATCACTTCAAGGAATGTCTGGGGTCATTTTGTTTACAGGAAATGGGTTTAAGGGAATGCTTTTAAGGACATATTTCTTTTCAGTTTGATAGAACTTTTCAGTACTCAGTACCCAGAGTTTTCCATATTAAGATTTATTCTTTCTAAAAGCATTAATAAGTACAGAATTAAACCATAGGGTAATAATTTAAATGGTTGCTATGAAAAATGTGACATTTTTTTAAATCCAAATTTCTAATAGTTTCCTGTTGTTTTAAAACTCATAGTGCTTTTGAGTTATAATAATCAAACTGGAATTTTAGTTCTAACCACGGGTAATGATATCTCAAGCAGGAATCATAGTACACAAAACAAAAATTTTGAAAACAGTCTGGGTTATAGTCAGAGCGGCAAAAATTGTGAAAAAATCAAAATCTCCCTCCCTTGGCTGTTTTGACATATTTTCTCCTGCTGATAACACAAATACCAAAGAATTGACTGCATATATCTGATCTCATACAGACAATTGGCTAACTTATCAGAATACCCACTTGCCTTAGATCTATAGATCCCTGGATTGAGCAAACAAAACTTAACCTAAAATAAGAAGAGCCCGGGTGCCTGGGTGGCTCTATCAGTTAGTCTGCCTTCGGCTCAGGTCATGGTCCCGGGGTCCTGGGATCGAGCTCCACGTCCCAGGCTCTCTGCACAGCAGGGAATCTGCTTCTCCCCTTTCCTCTCCCCGCCTCCCACTCGTGCTCTCTGCTGCTCTCTCTCTCCTTCTCTCTCAAATAAATAAATAAAATCTTAAAAAAACAAAAAGAAACCAAAAATAAGAAGAACCAGATTATACTTTATGCCTTTTTCCCTTTTTAATATCTATGGTGGTTGTTATAATAACTGTTGTAGTTCTTTTCATTGACACCTTGAGATGGTTCTGGTAACTGGTCCAGTTCCCTGACTTCGAAGCAGAACATGTGACACAAACTGAGAGGATCATATTCCCCATTCCCTGAAGCCACAGTGACTGGCACGGGGTCGGGGGAGGCATGTGGCCCAAGCTGGACCTATCAGAATTCTTTTCTGGGATTTGTCTTACTGCAACTAGTGGAGAATACGGTTCTTCCTTCCTGGGTTGATGAAGATATGATGTCATGACACCATGACTCAGGATGTGCCATGAAGGACTAACCTTGCCTACGGAGAGGTTAGACCATTTGCCCCCAGCTCCAAGGAGGTAATCTCTAAACCCTTGGAGGGTCCTGCCTGATACAGGTGTCTTTGCTTACCTAGAGGTGGTAAGCCAGGCCAGATATCCGATGCTAACCATGTAATTTTTGGTGGAAGGCCTTGGGCCATGTGGTACCAGTCCAAGTTCTAGAGGGACTAGAGACTAAGGTTATTCACATGAGTGATCAGCCTGTCTACACAGCCAGCTCCTAATAAAAACTCTGGATAACAAAGCTTGGGTGAGCTTTCCTGGTTGACACTATTTTGTACACGTTGCCACATGTTGTCACTGAGAGTAATACGTGCTATCCACACCGTTCCACCAGGAGAGAACAATTGGAAGCTCCGTGCCTTACCATGTGTTGGGTCCTGCTTTATGTGCCACTTGCTTTTGTTGATTTTAATCTATAGCCTTTCTCTGTGATAAAACTATAACCACGAGTATAACGACTTCTCTCAGTCCTGTGAGTCCTCTACTAGTGAATTATTGAAACTAAGGGTGGTCTTGGGGAATCTCTCAGACATTATCCAGGACATCTGTGTTCTCCATTACTGGAGAAAGTTCTCCCCTACTGGTGAAAGGCTCAGAGAGAGAAGCAGAAATGAGAAACATGAGCGATAAATGGAAGAGACGAGAACGAGAGAAAATAGTATTGTGTGCCTGGTTCTAATCCTTGAGACCCTTCGAGGCACCTTGTTCATTTAGTTATTTCTTTGACTCTGTGGATTACCGCAGTATATTTCCAGTAATCCAGTCTCTCTCTCTCTCTTTCTCACTTTCCTTCAAACAGTTGATACTGCATTCCTGAAAGTTTCTAAATTACTAATCATTTTCCAATTTCAGTTATATTTAGCTAAAAATATGTCATTTTCCATCCTTAGAGAAGTGAGTGCGATTAGTAGTAAAATCCAAACAAAATAAAGACTTGTAAATATTTTTGGACCTGTCAACAAAGTTACTGAAAAATATACTCATTTCAAGTAAATTAATCTAGAAATGTGGACGTTACTTGGATAGGCCTCTTGAACCCTTAAGTTATTTCTCAGCTGCTATTGGAATAAGAGATTTGAAAACAGAACTTAGTATAGTCTGCTAGTTTCATACGTTTTGTAAGAATTTTCTAATATATAATTTTCTTCATTTTGAGCTTTCTGCATTGGTTTTGTGAAACAAGAGAGTTTCATCTCTCTAGGGATCTAAAGTTACATGCTAGTGAAGATGCTCAAAAGAGACTATTCTAAACCCAAAGAGACTGTTTTATAGAAAATGTTACATTCTTCCACTACTAAATCCCAAATATTAGCCCACAGAAGAGCAATTAGCAAGTATGTCATCTATAAAAAGTATGAACATTTAGACATTTATATTGTTACTATTTATCATTCTACTGATGGAGAATGGACCACATTCATTTCATGCCTGATACCAGTCCAGGAATGATAATTGAATTTCCACAAGTATTATCAGAATTCCTTGAGCTTTTTGGAAACAAAAGGAACTTTCTTAATTTGATAAATTTTTCTACAAACACTTAAAAGAAAAATCATGTTTGAGGCGAAAGTATCATGAATATTCCCTTCAAAGTGCAGAAGAAGGCAATGAGGTTCCATATTACTGTCTCTAGGTCTTAGACAGCACATTAAGCAAGTAAAAGAAATATGAATCATATTATTGGAATGAAAAAATTATCAGGATTACAGACAGTCTCATTTTTTTGATAGTGCAAAAGAATTTTGGAAATTTGACAGACACAAGGTCAAAATTTAAATATCAACACATGTAATTAATTGCGTGGTTAAATACTAGCATAACCGATCAGAAAATGTAACTTTCAAGGATCCTATGCCCAATACCCACCAGGTATTGAAGAATAAATCTAAGAAAAGAAATGGATGATCTGAGTGGAGATTATGGTACAATAGTATTTTTTTTTAATGGTACAATAGTATTGAAAAGACACAAAAAAGACTTACATAAGTGGAGATATATTACATAGATGAGAAGATTTATTTTCCTAAGGAGATCAATTATCCCAAAACTAATCTAAAATTTTCATTAAAATCTCAACTTTTTTTTTTTTTTTTTCCCACAGAGCTAGTCAGTTCATATGGAACTAGTTCATGCATCTTAAAAAGTCAGGGCCCAAAATAGCTCAGGTGCTTTTGAAGAGAAAGAATAATAAGCAGTATACACCCAGTTAAGGATGCAACTATTTTAAAGCTATCATCCTCAAAATGGTGTTGTGGTGGTAGGCTAAAGATGCCTGAAACAGACCCACATAGACATGGGGAGTGGATAAGAGGTGGTCTTACACAGCAAAGGGGAGAGAACAGACTTGCTTATGAAAGGAAACAGATATAGATATACAAAAATAAACTTCAGATGTTAAAATCAGGAAACAAAGCTTTAAAATTCTTTGTTTTTAAAGATTTTATTTATTTGACAGTGAGAGAGAGAGAGAGAGAGAGCACAAGCAGGGGGAGCTGCAGGGAGAGGGAGAAGCAGTGTCCCTGCTCAGCAGGGAACGTGATGTGGGTAGGGCTCGATCCCAGGACCCTAAGATCATGACCTGAGCCAAACGCAGATACTTAACTGACTGAGCCACCCGGGCATCCCGAAATTCTTAGACAAAAACGAAAGAATATATTTACGATGCCATGACAGGAAATAATTTTTTGAACATGAAAAGTGCAAATCTGAAAAAGATGAACGAATTTGATTAGATTAAATTAAAATTCTATGAAAACTCTTCTCTTTGTTTACGGATGCCCCGTAATATTTTTAAAACCTTACGTTCTAAGATTATAGATTTTAATACTTCTAATTCTTATCAAGGACATCTCCTCCATTCTTCCACCATTGGCCTCCTTCTGTGCAGATTTTTTATTTGTGGTTCCCTCTCTTTTCTTTTCCTACAGATACCCTTATGTGTTGTTCCTGTGCTTTACCTGGTTTTCTGCTCTCACGTTATGTCCTTGGGAAGACCTTGTGTGAACACACTTTAAACCATCACACCTCCCCGCTCGGATCATCCTTTGACCTCCTATATTGGTCCCAGGGGGTTCTCTTTTGCCCTACAAAAATAGCTTCTGTTTCTGGGAAGGCATCTGTCACTCAGGGGACAGTGGGTAAGTATTTGTTGAAGCAATACATAGATATTTGCATACATTTAGATGTTTACGGGCCCCTTCCTGAGATTTAAGGGCTCCCTCGCATTCATGTTTTCCTGTGGAAACAGAACGAAACTTCCTTCCTACTGCAAACCCTCTCCCAGAACACGGGATGAGCGGAAGCATGAGGGGCAAGAGGCAGCAGGTGAAACCCTCCAGCCTCCTCGGCCCCTTGCAGCTTGCTTTCCTGGGACCTTCCACCAGGTGCTCTGCACGTGGACAGGGGACCCGTCCAGGAATAAGGCTGTGTCTTCCTTATAAAACGCATGGAAGCACGAGCAAGAGAAAAACGCCCGTGTTCAGATCCCAGTGAACTCGTCTGCTTCTCCTTGAACTTTTTGCAATATCATCTATGCTGGAAATGATCATTTAAAGCCACAGTCTAGCATAATGTTTACATCCCGAGGGTTGGAACTGGAGTCATTAAGTCTTTCGAACAACAAGGTAATGTTCAACTATTGCTCTTCTAGGAGGGGCGTCATTTAGCACACTGCAGGGTGCTGATGCGAGCTTGCAGCCTGGGAACTCGAAAGCCTTGGTACCTCTTCTTTGACCTGGGGTTCACCTTGTCTTCTCTGGAATAGCCTGGGAATGTGATCTCCTCATTTTCTTAAGTTACATAGCTAAGTTTGCTTTGAATTACTTGTGTTAGTGGAAAGGTAAGGTAGACCCGGGTACGGGTTGTAGCCATATTACTTCCTAACCATGTGACCTTGGGCAAATTGTTTCATTTCTCTTGATCTTCTTCCCCTTTCTTCACCTAACTGGTGGAGTTATAAAACATCTCCTACCTCTGGGTTCTGGGGGTTGATACATTGAAATAGTAGATATAAGGCACAATGCCGGTCCAACTTGGACAGGCAAAAATCGTACTTTCTGGCATAGCTTGCGTCCTACCTCTCTTCTGTGGACATATTAATTCTCCTTCGTACAAATCACAGGTGATTACGTTGCCATGAACATTCTCTTCCATAAGCCCAGAGCTGTGCGGATTTCGTTTTTCCCCAGTTGGCTGAATGAGGTAGAGGGCAAAAAAAAGTAAGTGATGTTAATAAGCGATACCACTCATGTCTTCATGGCGATCTCCTTGTAGCCAGATAACTTCCTTCTAGCTGCATGTGTGAGCTAAATTTACCTAGTCCTCTGGAGAAGAAGTGAGATCGAAATGAGATGGGAAGAAAGCCTGTCTCTAGATGTTGACTATCCTGTCCCGGGAGAGACTTAAACAAAAATGAAAAACATAAGTCTTCTTTTTGAGGGATTTCACCATAGCCGATATTCTGAATCATACTGATAGACCTCCATTAAACATCAACCAGTTTAGAAACCCCTTATCCAACGTGATTGCCTAACAACTAAATGAAAGTAACCAGATGACGATCACTTTATTTTGATGAAGACACCCACGCTAATTAAAGATTAATTTAAAGAGGAGTGAGTCTTAACCCCCTCCCCCATTCTTCAGAGCCTCTATGAATGCCCACGAATTAAGAAGTTTTAACAACATACTGTTTTTTAAAACATTCTTGACGGGTACTTGGATATAGCTATAGCTTGATAAACAGGTTGGTTCACTTGTTTAATGCCCCGATCTACTCCTGGTGACTTCCTTCTCTTTACTTCTTTCAACTTGCTCTATTCCACTGTCATCCTTATATGTGCAGGATGTCTTCCTCAGTCTTCAGCCAATGCACGTTGAAACTGAACCTTCTCAAGACAGTTTTGTTTAATCATCACTCCTGTACATACCCTCTTCTAACCTTTATATAATCTTGGGCTAGAACAGTGATTTTCTAGCAAAATAACTGGGGGTTATTTTGCTCCCCACCCAGGGGACATTTGGCAATATCAGAGGACAGTTCTGGCCGTCACTACTGGGTGAGAGCAATGCTAATGGCATCTATTGGAAGAGGCCGGGGGAATACTGCAAAGCATAGGACAGCCCCCCACAACAAACACTTAGCCAACTTGACATGTTAAAAGCCCGGAGGTTCAGAAACTCTGACGTAGGGTAACTAGAAGCTTTTTCCATCCAAGCTGGACATTCTTGGGAGTGAAAGATGGTGCCCTTAACGATGAAGCTTAGATAGCGGGTATAACTGGGACTTAGTATTGCAGGTACATGGGATCTGTGGTCCCCTATTTTGAGTTTGTTTTCTTTTGGATGGATGAGGCATTGTTTGTAAGTATCATTGTAATTTGCTTTCTTGACTTGCTCTTAGGCCCTTTTCACCAGTTCGACTCTTAGCTACCCAAAGACAGGAGGTGCAGCCTCTGTATTTTCCCTTCTCCTTCGAGGACTTTATCCATAATACCTACTTGATAAACCTTCTTGACTGACTGTGCTTATTTGTAATCTCTGCTCACAACTAGGTCCTTGACAAAATCTACTATAAACTTCTCAACCATCAATTATACGTCAAAAATGTGGGAGAAATGATGGAGAAGAATTCAACAAATAGCATTGCTCATAATGTAGAGAAGATTCTACTTTCTACGATATGTAATTTGATGAAATATGCTAAGCAAGGTACAATCCCTATAATTGGTACTCATTTAAATTATTCATGTTTACTGTAAATGTTTTTACTGTAAAAAAATGTGCTTCTATTGAATTAGATAAAATTTTATTATTGAAAGCATCGTTAAACAATTAAAATGAACCAAGATATATAAAGTTCCCCAAATCTTGATCAGGATCGAGAGATATATAGTAACTATTAGTTCTGTTTGCCTTCCATTACAGATAACAGTTAATTTTAGGCCATTTAAATTGTCTTATAAGTTTTTAAAGTATCTATTCTAGGGGATTTTTAAAGCTACCGAGATGGTTAAAATTGGTTGGCATAGGGGCACCTGGGTGGCTCAGTCAGTTAAGCATCTGCCTTCAGCTCAGGTCATGATCCTGGGGTCCTGGGATTGAGCCCCTGCATTGGGCTCCCTGCCCAGATGCTTGTCCCTCTCCCTCTGCCCTCCCCCACCCCTGCCTGGGCACACGCGCTCTCTCTTTCTCTCAAAAAAAAAAAAAAATTAGCTAAGATCTTTTAAAAAAGTGGTTGTATAATAGTTTTGCAGGGCTCTGTAACAAAGCGTCACAAACTGGGTGGCTTAAATGACAGAAAGAGTCTCACAACTCTGGAGGCTGGAAGTCCAAAATCAAGATGTTGGCAGCTCTGGTTCCTTGTGAGGACCGTGAGGAAGACTCTGTCCCAGGCCTCTCACTGTGGCCATTAGGAGACATCTTCTTCCCTCTATATGTATCTCTGTGTCTGAATTTTCCTTTTGTATAAGGACATCAGTCATATTAGAGTAGGGCCCATTGTGAAGAACTCATTTTAACTTGATTATCTCTGTAAAGACCCTGTCCCCAAATAAGGTCCTATTTTCAGAGGTACTTCAACGTATTCATTTAGGGCGTACACTTTTACCCATCACAGCTGATAAAGAAATGCCATAAAGAGATTATGAGCTATATTTAAATTTTATACAAAGAATAATTTTATATACTTTACTATAAAGAGAAAATTGTGGAGTCACTACAGGCTGGAAATATGAGTGATAAACTTCAAGTCATTGTGGGCTACTGGAAAATACATTATAGCGGTTTATCCTGAAAGACACGGAGAAGAACTTTCCTGAGGAAATCGCATAGATAAAAATGTGAACATCTTTCTTCTGAGCATCTCAAAATACTTTGCCTGTCTTTTAAATTTTTTTTCACCTCTCAAAGGTGAATGGAAATTAGATCATTTGTTTCATATCATCTTCTCTTTCTAAAAGCAGAAATAAATTTGTTCTCTGCATTTGCTTTATTGGAGGTATGTCTGCTTGACTAGTTAGAGCATGTAAAAGATTATGGGATTCCAGGACTGTTGATCTTTAAATGGATTGTATTCATGAAATAATCAGAGTGGGGGCGGGTCTGGAGGGCAGGCAGCACAGGGATCTACCAGGATGGGATCTGAGCCAGGTGAGGGCTGTGGCATTCTCTGAGCGGGGGATAGCCCCTGTCTGCCCATTACATCAGGCTAGGAAGAGGAAATTTAAAGATATGTGTCTACCTTTATATAAATTTATGTATATTCTATATAATGCATATATTCATTATATATATGTAATATTTAAATTTCCTCTTCCTATCCTGATGTAGATACATATGATTGTTATGGGAATATATGGTGTAGATATATTATAAAAAATGTATAATATTTTGTATCCCTCTGTCTGACCAGAATGGTGGACAGGGACCTGCCCCCGCCCCCATCCTACCACTTGGCTTGCTGGTGGACTTGAGGCAAGCCCCTTTGCTTCCTGGGCACCTGTCTTCTCAGCTGTAAGATCACAGTATCAGCTTGGGTTCCAACAACATCACAATCTGAAGAGGGAGGGAGATGGTTCCAAGTATTAAAAGCAATTCTCCCGCGATCAACCCTTGTGCTGAATGGACCCTCAAAGCCCAGTAACTGGGTAACCTTGTCCCGGCCCTGTCGCTTACCAAGCCTGGTTGGGGGTGGGGACGCGTGATGTTTCCCGAACAAAACGAAGAGTTCTCCAAGACACCCAGCGCTGACCTCCTCGCCTTGCCCACCAGCCGCCCCTCCCCTCTCCTCCCCTCCCCTCCCCGCACCCCTTCTCCTGGCCCTTATCCTGGGATACTCATCAGCCCCGCCGAGGGCCCACCGCAGCGGCCGCGGGGTTGACGCTATGAACTCTCCAAGTCGGAGAGGGAAAACCTCGGCACCCGGGGGGTTTGCCTTTTCCCAACAGTTTCAGCGATTGTTAAAAGCAGGGGAGTTACAAGGCGCGGGGTCGAGGACTGGGCTATTTAAACAGAGGCCCCTTTATCTGCTTCACCCCCCACCGCAGGGCAGCCTCCGCAAGTTATCAGAGTGTCGTTAACGGGGACAGCTGCTGGTAAACAAGGAGGATGTCGACACCAGCGCCGCAGTCAACAGGAATTTAACTTTAATCTGTCCCTTCGCTTAAAGGAACACCGCTCTCTTTCTCTCGGTCCCGCGCATCATTAATTTATCTCCGTCACCGTCCCGATGGAAGGCTGGCATTGACTCAGGAAAACCCGCTGGGACAGAAAATTAATAAGGTGCTAGGGACATTCACCTTAGGTCAATCCGAGGGGACACGGAGAGAAAGAGAAGTTGCTCAGGAGTTCCCTGCTTAGCTGGAAACCGATCCTACATATTTATAAAGGTGAAACTGGAGGGCTGCCAAGCGCCTGCATTTAAGTGATTAACAAATGTTTCTCTTTAAGTGGACACCTCTTGTTCTAAATATATTTGACAAGAATGCAGAGAGTCATCTGGAGGGCGCAGAGGGCACCGCTCGGGCCTTCTCCGGCGCGGCCGGCGGGGATCGCAGGCCCGGCGGGGATCGCAGGCCCGGCCCGGCCCGCGCCGCTCCCCGCTCGGTGCCAGCCGAGTTCACGTCGCCGGTGGGCAGGCTGCCAGCGCCGGCGGCTCCCCGCTGTTTAACGACAATGGATTTACTGCTTCTCTGCATATTGGTGTTATTTTGTATAAACAAGGTTAACAGTCCTTTTAAATTAAATGCACCACCTGGTGACTGAATGGGTGACCTTGCCAGCTCTCTTCACCTGGCTCGGAGAATCCCCGGATCTCGCTCGGATTTCGACCTGTAGCTCGGCATTGGAATCGCCCTCCCTTCTTATTGAAAGAGGGGGAGCTGTCCGTCGCCTCGCGCTCTGACCCCGCCGCGGGCGACCCGCACCCCCGGAGGTACAGGTGCGCGCGGCAGGTGAGCCCAGTCCGACCACCTTGCGCAGTGCGCGGGTCGGCTGCAGGCGGTGCCGGGGGTCTGCGAGGCGGCCGCCCGCCCCCGCTGCTCCGGGACCGCCCGGGTCGGGCGGTCGGTGTCCCAGGAGAGTGACAGCCGGCCCTGTGGGCCTTGCCGAGGCTGCCTTCAAAATAAAGATCTCCAGAGGGGGCAACACCGTGAAAAAGGTTCTTTGTGTTTCACTCTAGCGTGGTATTGATCTAATATAGGCCTCGGCACTTTCCCCACTCTCCAGGAATTTGAACACCTGGAAAAATTCTCCGGCTTTACATGTGAGGAAATTTAATGGTGTAAACAAACTCAGCAGGAAGCCCCCTTTGATATGGGAAGGCGGTGGTGCCGAGCTGCAGAGCTTGAAAGACTTTGCCTGGGAACGTCCACTGCAATGTGGAAGGATGGCTCGGAGCTGTGTAGGAAAATGCAGACAGGGAGCACTGCTGTGGATGCATCTAGAAACTTCGTCCAGACATTTCAAGCAGAAGACACTTTGGTTACTCATTGAATGAAAGGCACCTTCTCACTCCCTCCTTACCATTTGCCAACCCCCCCTGCCCCTCACCCCCAAATAGGGCGGGGTTATTCAGGAGTACTTGCCTTCCACCTTAGCCTATTTTCTAGACCGGTTTGGCAGCCCCATTGCTATGCAAAGAAGGAAATCAGATCCGGAGAGGTGCGGTGACTTCCCCAGGGTCACCTGATCCAGAAGCCAAGTCCAATGCAGTTTTTGCTGTGTTCCCACGGTGTCCCTGCTCTGCCTCCCCAGAATGTGGAGTGTGAGCCAGAGCCCTTGGAAACTTGTTTTTGTTCTTAGCCCGCACAAAAGTCACTGGTTAAATAGCTTCTGCATAAGGTTTTCTTAGAAGTTCAAATTCCAATAATGGAAACGTCTCTCTAATTAGGTAAAGTAATTCCAGTAAGTGATATAATTTTCATTGCTAGAATTCTAATAATTTTACATAAATTTTATTAAAAAGAAGTCTGAATACAGATTTTTTTAATACCTTTCAGTGGGTGGGGTAAAATGTGTCCGGTCTTCCAAAATTTCCCTAAAGAGTACATTAAATGTGCGTGTGGTGGGGGACAGGAGATTAATATTAATATTACTAATATTAATATTTTATTACTATATATTAATAAAATCCATTGCCCACACTCACTAAGAGTGTTTTTAATGGCATTAAACATTTAGTGTGGACATACAGGGTGCAAGGTTTCAGGGGCACATAAATGAACAGAGCACAATCTGGAGCTTGATTAGTTATGGAAAGATGGAGGAAATGAATGTATATGTAAGAAACCTCTGTGGGTGGGTGGGGGAGCTTCCAAAGCTGAGCGCTCATGACTCTGGGCGTCCGAGCAAACTTCACAGAGCTAGAAGTGCTTCACCCTGGGCGATTTCGTGTGTGTTATTGGGAAACAAGTCAGAATAGGAAGATATTTACCTTAGTGATTACCTATGGTGATTACTGTTTGCCAGGCCTTCTCCTTGATACTTGGCCTAATCCTCCTAACACCCCACAAAGCAGGAACTGTTATCACTCCACTTTACATGTGGGGAAATTGAGGTGTGGAGAAATGCCGTCATTTGGCCAATGTTTCACGACGGAGAAATGCAAATCCAAGCTGTCTGGTTTGAGTCCATGCTCTCACGCTGCCCCTGGATAATTCCATGGGCATTGTAATGCCATAGCTGTGTATGACTTTCTTCCTTGCAAACAATCTATTTTCCAGGAACTAGTTATCACAATGGAACACATACTTAAAAATTACTCATTGCCAGACACTACTGTGGGCTTTTTAGACAAGCCCCTCATTATCTTCTCTCCAAAAAACCCCATAAAATAGGTAAAGGAAACTGGGCCATTCACCATCATCATGGTCAGCAGCAACATCAAGGTCTTCCTCATCACATTCAATAAACTTATCGCAACTAAATCCAAAGAGTACTTAGAAGTATCGGATTTTCTGGGACAGGAAAAAATTTAAAAAACCTTCGAATACTGTTCTCCACTCTAAGACCAAATTCCCAGACTTTTCACTTAGAAATATAAGGCTCGGAGACTGTCATGGTAAACACCCAGGAAACAGGCCCATGAAGACATGGACGTCTTTAGAGTAGAAGGGGGCTTTGCAGAGATATTAGAGCAAAAATTGCAAGAGGGAATGACAGTTGAGAACTGGGGTTGTCAGGAATATAAGAGGTCATTTCTAGCTAATCCTAAAGTAGCCCTTCTTTAGGGCAAATAGATTTGTTACTTTGTAGAAGCTGCTCTCAGAATATGAAGCGAATTAACTTCACAATATTCTTTTTTCTTAGATTACTCACCACTGTGATCTCCATCCTCCACTTGGTTCTACTGATACAAACATGGCCCTCTTACTCCCTCCCCCCCCAACGCCTAGTCAGTCTACCTTGGGTCAGAAGAGCAGATCGCTTCTCTGAACGTTAAACCACGTTAGGAAATGAAGAAATGTTGCCTGGTTAGTGTTTGGGCTTGTTTCAGTGCATATAAGTCAGATCTACTGATTTTTCCAATTCCAAAAAAGTAATATTATATAATAATAAAGAAAATTGGGAAAACTATAAAGAAGAAAAGAGAAACTCATTGAAAATTCCATGGCCGAAAATACTTCATCATTTTTCTCTTCCAGCCTTTTTTCACATGAATTCTGTGAATAAAATAAGGATCACTGTCATGTGTTTTTTAATGCTACTTTTTTACTTCATAAACAGGTTTCACTACCAAATATTCTTTAAAATTTGTATTTTCAATGATTATATAATATTCAGTATAAGGATTTATTATAGTTTTACATAATACAGGTTAATAATTCTCCCATTCCTAGATATGTAGGTTATTTCTAATTGTTGCTGTTAGAAATAATCTTGTACATATATTTTGGCTGCCTATGTGATTTTCCCTTGGTCACATGGATGGCTAAGAAGTAATGCTATTGGATCCAAAACTGTGCACTTTTGCTGTCTCATCAGGAATATGAACATGCCTAACACACGAGTGACTTTGGAAGGGATAGGATAAGATTCAAAGTTGAAGTGTACACAAATCTTGATGCTATATTTGGTAACTTCTGCAAAAAAAATTAAAAACATCTATATATGCATATTTTTTCCTAAACTTGAAAATTACGCTGGATTGCCTTCTGTATTCCGGTCTGAGACTTCCTTTGTATCATATGTTGCTTCCTTTAAGGTTGGATTTCTGCCTTTTGGATGTTAACAAGGGGAAAAAAGAAAACATATTGGAGATGCTAGAGCTTAACGTAACCCACCATGGTTTGGAATTTCTTTCAGGGAATTTAGAAAATTCTAGTTTGTCAAGTATCTAGTGTCTTTTGCATTTTTCAAGAACACAGGCTAGGAACAGCAGACAGTTGCTATTAAAAACAAACAAACAGGGATGCCTGGGTGGCTCAGTGCCTTCGGCTCAGGTCATGATCTCAGGGTCCTGGGATCGAGCCCCACATCGGGCTCTCTGCTCAGCAGGGAGCCTGCTTCCCCCTCTCTCTCTCTGCCTGCCTCTCTGCCTACTTGTGATCTCTCTCTCTGTCAAATAAATAAATAAGATCTTTAAACAAACAAACACACAAACAAAAAAACAACTTTCACCAGAATTTATAAACTCTGGAGGAGTAAGCTATTAAGTGGTACCTTTATGGCCCCAAAGAGACATTACGAATTTCTAAGGCATCTAACTTTGTCTTGCTTCATGGCTAAATGAATTTGCATTGCAACTTATAATGCAAGTTATGTTGGACCATGTTCAATATGACTTATTTCAGGTTGGGAGAAAAAAGAGCCATCATTTGTTGTCAGAGCTCCTGGATCACGCCCCCCCCCAACTTGCTTATCTCTACTGGACTCGAGCTTTTCCTATGGCATGCCCACCTGGTAAGCCACCTCTCTGCCTGGCCCCCAGTGTGCTGGATGCTCCCAGTGAGCTTGGTATCCCAAACGACCGGTCTGTATTCCTTGGTATCCGCTCTGGTTGGGCGCTCTCAGCTTTCTGCTCGGCCTTGGGCAAAGCCATCATACACTTCACGTCCTCGGTTCTGGCCCGAATGCCTTTCGCGTGAATACAAATAACGTTGGAGTGGGAAGCTTTTCTACTCAACTATGGACACAGTTGAACAGCTTTTGCTTTAATGAAATGAAGTGGAGCCTGAATTTATCTGGAAATGTGTGGAATCAGCAGAGAGCAGTAAACACAAGTCTAGGGAAGTGGAAAACCATTGTGTACGATTTTGTGTTTTTCACTCCCAGTGGGCATTTGGGCATTATTGTAAAGAACCGTGTTTTCAAACCTGCCAATAAGAGAACAGATCCTTATTCATCGTGGATGAGGCTTCCATTGGGAGAGTTGAAGCTCTCGTTCCTTTTTCGCCAACTAGAGAACTCTTCACAGTTCCAAGCTTCTGTTTTCTGACTCCCGAGCCATAAAGGGCGATGTTAGATATATTTCCCGTAGGATAACCTTGGTCAGACAGTTTCTATGGGGGCCGTTGTTGTTGGTGGCATAGAATGACAGTTCACCAGAGAAAATCCCAAGGAAAGGGCAAGTATATGCATTCCATCCATTTGTCTTTCCTCTGCGTGTATTGTTGCAAACAATAGAATCCACTCAAGTAAGTTTAAGCAGAAAAGGGATTTAATAAAGGAAATTGGTAGCTCATAGAATCGCCATGTTGGCGGGGGTGGGGAGAGTTTGCTGCAGAAACAGATTTGAGGCTAAATTTCCAGAAACATATCGTACATCAGACCACAAAATCGCAGCATGAGCAGACATTTGTCATTGCTCCTTCGTGAGAAGAAGACTCTCAGAACTTTTGCAACTCTGCTGGGGCCTCCAATGATGGATGCTAAACTTGCACTGGGAACTCAATGTTGCAACCCAAGGCTGGAGGCTCATGTTGCCGCACATACCCAGAAAATGGAAGCTCCACCAGGACTTTGAACCAAATGCCCCTAGCCGTGTGTCCCGTGCAGGTGGCACCGTGGGAGATGCAAGGGGAGCTGGGGATTCCAGTGCTGATTTCGACCCGGGGGTTTGGGGGCATCGCTGTAGAGATCCTCTGGTTTTGTGTTCCAGCATACACATTTATTCAGTAGGAAGATGTCTTCCCACTTCTAGACATGAGCCTGCAGCCTAGCAAAGTGGTTGACTGTTTGGGTTTCAGAATCAGTCAGACATGGGTTCGAATCCCGGCCCTGCCTGCTGCTCTCTGAATGACTGTAAGAAGTCACTTCCCCTCGATTCCTTTCTCCTCTGAGCCTCAACTTCATTATCTGCAAAATACACTTACTGTCCTGTACCTTAGAGGTATGTGATAAGAATTTAAATGAACATATATGTCAAACCCTTAGTATAGTTTTTTATGATGCAGTGAACATTTACTATCTGGTGGTTGTCATTCCAATTACTAGTAAGAAGGCTGCAGATATATGGTTTAGAAAAGGGGGGGAGAAACCCTTATTGCCAAAGATCGTATGTTAATAATAATAATAATAATAATAATAACAGTAATCCTGCTGGTAACAAACCAGCCTCTACCCAGGCCACCCACGTTCATCTTAACGTTTCTTGTAAGATACTTCAGTTCATACAAGGAATTATATGGCTGAACAGTGGGAAAATGTGAGGTCAGATGCTTCCTCAACTGTTTCCAAAATAAATAGTTACAGGATGCTCACTCCCCTCTGCATTAAAGCTTGGGAGGGGGGAGGATACAGAGGGGGCTTTCTTACTTGGAGTTCTCTACTGGGGATGTGGGAGCAGATCAATCTGTGGCCAAGTGTTTCAGCCGCACATTTATTGTGTTTGACAGCGATGACAATGTAGTACGCACTGAATAAAATGACGAATGCACCCATTTCTCCCTCTCATACACACTGCTTCTATTTTCCCCTTGAACCTCCTGAGTGAAAGCCAGTCATACAAAAAGCATGCTGGGTGGGAGTTGAGATCCACCGCAGCCAAAATTACCCAGGAATTCCAGATTTCCAGAGTCGCAGAGGGGAACCTCACTAGCCAAAGGAGAAAGAACACAAAAGACTTTGTGTTCAGTATTTAAGATTCAGATCAACTGGGAAAGGCCTGCCTGGCCACAGAATTACATTTCTTGATCCTCAAGCCATGTCTCCTTCCCATGGTGTGGACGGCTGAAGGAGAAAGGAACAAGAGATATCTAAGTCTATTGTAAATTTACATAATATAAGGCAAAACTTTTTTTAATGGTTCTCCTCCACTGTTCAATATCCTATTTAGATGCCATCCCGTTCCCCCTCGCTGCCGATACCCAGATGTTTCCACTTGCCTTAAAACATCAGGCAGCATCCAGATGTTTTGAGGGGGCAGAGGAAGTTCTTTCATTTGTGGCAAATTTGAGAGGTGAAGATTCATTGACTCATGTAATAGTAATCTTTCTACCCCCGGAATTTGGAGCCGAGCTGCTTGCCCACTTTCCCAGTCCTGTGTGGGGTCATCTCACTGGGGTGGGACAGTGGGGGAACCCGTGGGGCTGGGATTGTGTGGAAAAGCTTCCAAAATGTCTACCACAGTTTGGATTCACCCTAGGCAACTCCTTCTCTTCTTTTAAAGGTCATTTTGTAGACAAGGAGGAAGCTTCCGGCCATGTCACCAGCACAAACTAACATCCCACGCTGGTTCTCCCGCCATCCTCTCTGAAGATTTGCTCTGGAATCATGGTGCTCCTGTTCTGGAAACCTCCCAGTTCTCAGCTCACTGGAACAACAAATCTTGAACCAAGCAAATCTTTTCCGTAGCTTCTGAATCTTTTTCCTGCTTATCTGGGATTCAGTCGTATTTCATCTTCCTGCTCTACCCCTGCCCCCGGCCCTCCTGCCTTGCTCACTCTGTCCCAGGCACACTGCTTTGTTTCTCAGATACCCTTTGCACACTCATGCCTGGATGAGTGGGTGGATGGGCGAGGGAGGGTTTGCCTCTGTTGTTCCCTGTGTCCAGAATGTTCTTCCCCGGATGTCCTCGATGGCCCTGACGCATTTCACTGGGGTCTCTGCCCAAGGGTTCCCTTTTTGGAAAAACCTTCTGTTTCCACGCTGCGTGAAATATCAGCAGCCTTCACCACTTCCTGATTTACTTTTCTCCTGCTCACCATTTCCTATCACACTGCCTGACAGGCAAATGATGGTTTGCTTAACTGATCCTGACTGTCTTTCCCTACTAGAATCTAAACGCTGTGGGGGCAAGTTTGGTGTCTCTTTTGTTTCTTGCTACATACCCGTGGCCTAGAACTCTACCTCACACAAGTTGGGCCCTTTACTAACAATATTGTTCTTATGCTTATGTTTTTATGCAGCTTATGAAAGATTTGCTCATCCTCTATGGACATCGGTGGGACTCTTATTCTCTTCCGCTCACAAATGGTTCTTTAACGGAAGAATTAGATGAGAAATAGGGGTGCCTGTGTGGCTCAGTCAGTTAAGCATCTCAGGTCATGATTTCAGGGTCCTGAGATCGAGCCCCACATCCAGCTCCCTGCTCAGCCAGGAGCCTGCGTCTCCCTCTCCCTCTGCCCCTCCCCCTGCTCGTGCTCTCAATCTCTCAAATAAATAAATAATAAAATCTTAAAAAAAAAAAAAAGAATTAGGTGAGAAATGGAGTGAGTTGACTACTTCCCAAGGTTTTCAGAGCAAATATTCAATGGTCAGGAGGCAATTAAGGACTTTGCCTTTTTGCTGCTGCTTTGGAAAAGAGTAACCACCTCATTTGAAAAAAATGAATAACAATCCTGCAGGTACAATGCGAAGCATAGTGACTATGTATTACGTATTTGAAAGTTGCTAAGAAAGTAGATCTTTTAAAAGTTCTCAGCACAAGAAAAGAAATTATAATTACGTGTAGTGACAGACATTAACTCAACTTATCGTGGTGATCATTTTGAAATATTAATCATTATGTTGTACGCCTGAAAGTAATATAATGTTATATGTCAATTCTATCTCAAAAAAACCTGAGTCATAGAGACACTACATCTCTTTCGTCTGAAGTGATGCTTTAATGTCCTTTTTTCAAGAGCTGAGCTTACGAGAAAGCCTGAGAACATTTCTGTCCCCGCCCCAACTCCATTCATTTGCCCTCCTGGGCCTAGGAGGGCATCAGATGCATGACCTCTACCCTGGAAATTTCTCATTCAAGTGTTCTTTTTTCCCTGTAAATATAATTGGATCTTTTCCTGAAATTTAATTTTAAATTCATGACAAACTTAAATGCCTTTCCTTTTTTTTTTTTCTTTGTCACGTTCTTTTATTGGTCACGCTCCGCAAGAATCCTCTGCACTTTGTACTTCATGATCGAACTCTGAGGTTGCTTCCTGGCTGATTTCCTCTCGTTGCTCTGCTTCGCCGTGAAGACACTGAAACCTCAAAGTTAAGATCCCGGTCAATATTCGCCAACCAAGTGAACGGTCACTGGGGCCTCCATTTTAAAGCACAATAGGGTGAACTTACTAACTTCCAGCCCTCCATCTCAAGATGGCAAGGCACTGCTTTATTATCATTCAGCATTTCTTAAAATTTGTTAGGACATGTTTCTGAAGAGCGTGATTCATTTTGTGTGGGAAGAAATAACAAAGATAATAGGGTGACTGCATGTCCTAAAATGAACCATTGAGTTTCCATTTTGAAATTCTCTTTGTCAAAATGGTTTTCTTCTCAATAAGTTACAGCTTTCTGTGTACGAAAAAAGCAGGGATTTGGCAAAAAAAAAAAAAAAAAAAAGTGCACAGCACCCTAAAGAAATACGGGGAAACCAAGTATTTGCTATGGATAAACTGACTCATTATGCTCCAAATGTTGACCTAAATTTCCTCTGGTTATATTAAAGCCAATGGAGGGCACGTTAGAGCTGCAGGAAGTTCCTCCATCTTTGACACGGAAACACACTGACTAAGCACCTTCTTATGCTGGAGATTCACACTCAACAATTGCCCTCCGAGAATGGAGAAAAATCCTAGCAAGTCACTGTCCTTGGTTGAGTGATGCCCAGAGAAAAGAAAAGAAAAAAAAAAAAAATAGAATCTCCTTTTCACTTAAGTAGTTTTAATTCCTCAAGTTAAGCAGAGAAAATAAAAAATGTGTAATTGGGAGTCCAAGGCCGCCCACGGTTTTCTACCGAGCATTACTTTGGCATCTGCTCAGAGTTCTTGTTTCCTAGCATTTCAATAGTTCAATGTTCACCTCTTTTTGTATTTGGACCTTGAAGACACAAATGGAGATGCTATGGAGTCTGTTAAAATAGGACAGATAGTGCGCACATTTTACTATTCACCGTTTTTAAAAATCCATATTTTTTGTTGTTAATAATTATACTGGAACTTAAAATCCACAGTCTCTTCCAACAAATGGTCTTGAACGATGCCCCCATTTGCTTAATTGTGCTTTTTATAAATCAGTTGCAAAAAAAAAAAAAATCTCTTGATGGAATTTCAAAGATCTCTTTTGTAGAAACACTGGGGTCTTGTAATTGCTCGAGTACAACTATCCAGTCTGAGAGGATGACCTTTCACCTCCTACCCAAAAAAGAGCACTCTGGAGAGAGGGGTGCCATAATCTGGGTTTAAGGCCTCTCACCACCAAGAGCCCGTTTCCTGCGCCACACACAGAGAGTGGCAAGAAAGCATAGTTTCAACATTCCCTTTAGCGCTTGCCTGTGTCACTCTTGAGAAACTCTCCTGCTTACAATGAAGAAAGGGTCTTACCCCGAGCGCCCCGTTCCGCCTTGCCAGGTGGAGATGCGAATACATGGAGCCTCATAATCGGTTTGTGGGAAACTGTCCAGAGGGAGAAAGGACAGAGGAGATTAGATCTCAAGGAGGCAGGCAAGTTCAAGGGTGGTTCTAGAGTGGCTGTATTGTCCCCATAATTCATTTGAGCACCGGAAGAAAGACTGAATCCTGAGTCCTGCAATAGGACACCACGTGGAATTCTCTTCCACAAACAAGTGGACAAAGCCATTTCACCACCTGTTGAAGGGACTTTCAAAGCAATGAACGGAATGACCTTAAAATGCTGGGTTCCCCTTGGAGACATGTCCCCACACTTAAATGAAAAGGTAGAGCCTGGTTTTGCAAGAATAATTGAGGAATGGTAATGCGCATTATAAAGTAAGATGGCTTCCTACATTTTCTTTTTCCAGGACAGTCAACAGAGAAAAGTTCTGGTACTTTGGCTCATGTTTTCTATCTGTAAAAACTTAAAAATCACTCTAAAATCCCTACAGTTTTGTTTGTTTGAGGAGGCGCTTCCTTTTTAGTTTTTCATGCAAACTAAAGTTCTCGGAGTGGATTCTCTAAGTTCTAGCTAGTGAAAGCTCTTCCTCAGCATTGGGCTCAGAGTTTTGTTGGCATTTCCGTGTGGGTAACAGAGAAACTTTGGTTCTGCTTTTCCTCAGAGCGTCAGGGTATGGGTCGTAGGAATAAACTTGGCCTTCTCTGTTTTAATGACAGTCTTTCTTTTTTTTTTTTTTTTTAAGATTTTATGTATTTATTTGACAGAGAGAGCTCACAAGTTGGCAGAGAGGCAGGCAGAGAGAGAGGGGGAAGCAGGTTCCCCGCTGAGCTGAGAGCCCAATGCGGGGCTCGATCCCAGGACCCTGAGACCATGACCTGAGCCAAAGGCAGAGGCTTCAACCCACTAAGCCACCCAGGCGCCCCAATGACAATGTTTCTAGGGAGGCTGGGGGTCATTGGCTGCAGGTCCCCTGTCTATGCCAGATTCCATCAGGGTTTTTGATCTATTTTGCATATTGGCTTTCTATAAAGGTTCTCTTTTTCCTTCTTCAAGTTGTGGTAATATATATATATATATATATATATATATATATATATATATATATAACACCAACTTTACCATTAGTGACCTTTAGTGCTATTGGCAAAGGTATTGGGTCATCATCACTAGGAGGACATTTTAATCACCCCAAAAGGAAACCCCATTTCCCTTAAGCAGTGACTTCCTATCACCCCTCGGCCCCCGAGCCCTGGCAACAGCCACTCATTTGCTTTTTGTCTCTAGGGATTCTTTTGACTCGATTTTTATATTTCGTATAAATGAAATTCTACAGCAAGTAGCCTTTTGTGTCTGGCTTTTTTCACATAGCATGCTGTTTTTAAGGCTCATTCATGCTGTAGTATGCATTAGAACGTCGTTCTTTTTTTGTGGCCAAATAACATTCCACTGTATGGATATGGCTCATGTAGTTTACCCACTCATCAGTCAATGGACATTTGGGATGTTTCCACCTTTTGGCTATTAGGAACTGTGCCGCTGTGAACATTTGTGTACATATTTTTGTTTGAACATCTGTTTTCAATTCTTTCAGATATATATTTAGGAGTAGAGTTGCTAGGTCGTATGGTAAATCTCTGTTTAACTTATGGAGGAACACCCAAACTGCTTTCATGGTGGCCGTACCATTTTACATTCCTGCCAGCAATGTGTGAAGGTTCCGATTTCTTCACATCCTGTCAACACTTGTTATTGTCTCCCTTTTTGATAGTCGTCCTTGTATGCGTGTAGTATTGCACTATGGTTGTGAATTACAGTTCTCTACCCGTTAATGACTGTTGAGCCTCTTTTTACATGTTTCTTGGCCATTTATAGATCTATATAAGAGCTTTCTTTTGGAAAAAGTGCTTTATAGTTTCAGAAAAAGACATGGTAAATGACATGGAAATGTGCTGATTTTTCTAGCTCAGCCTGGTCCCTTGGAAAAACTGCCATTGGCCTTGAAACAAATAGTTCTACCTGCTGGTGCCTTGCCTTGTCTCTTGACTTTCGTAGCTAAGATTTGTGTTCTCTCCTTTTCCCTCTGTCCAATCCTTTAGTACCTCTTCCATCACGAACCTGATCTGTAGCTTTGCTCCTTGTGTTTATTCTGACATAGAAGTTAGCAGCACATTCTCGAGAGTCCAGCTGTGAGAGTTAAAATCTCATCAACTCCACTTACAAGCTTTGGGACCTGGAGGGAATTTATTCCCTGTGTCTCAGTTTTCTCTACTTCAGAGTATATGTGTACATGGTACCTGCCTTATAGATTTGTTGTAATAAGAAGGTAATGTCTATAAATTACTTTGCCTAATGTTTAGATGCTCAATAAGAAGTACTTTAAAAACATCACACCTCACTCTCTGCATTCTAGCTTCCTTGGACCGACAATCTCGTAATCCCTCTTAGGTCCCTGGTTGAGGCCTGGATAATATGACTTTCTAGTGTCTTTAAGATACTCTCGTTAGGACCATCTTTAAAAGCACTGGGACTCAATGCACAATATCGAAAATCATGCGAATTAGCCACTTGATTTAGAATCTGTTATGCTGCAGTTCATTTCTGGGGATATAATATATTTATTTCTGAGCAGGATACTTAATAACATCATCTACCTTTTACTGAGTGCCAAACGTGTGCCGGACTGTGTGCTATTAGGGGTTCATGTATGTCGCTAATCCTTGTAACGATCCTGAATACTGATGTCACAATAGTCCGCCCTATCCAAGGGGGACGCATTTCAAGATCCCAGGAGATGCCTGAAACGGTGAATAGTACCAAACCCTATATGTATTGTATTTTTTCCTATACATACATACATACAAATGGTAAAGTTTAATTTATAAAGTAAGCACATAAGAGATTAACAACAATAACTAATAGAGCGATTGATTAGCACAATATTGTAACAAGAGTTCTGTGAATGTGGTCTCTCTCTCTTAAAATATCTTACTGGACTATACTCACCCTTCCTGTGATGATGTGAAATGATAAAATTCCTGAGATGAAGTGAGGTGACCGAAAGAAGCGTTGTGACACGGCTTTGGGCTACTATTGACCTTCGGACCATACCTCAGAAGGAGAATCACCTGTTTCTGGATTGCAGTTCATCGGGGGTAAGTGAGACCCCTGATAAGGGAGGACTACTGTATCATCTCTTCTTTCCAATTGAGCCTAAACAGAGGTTCAGCAAGGTTAAGTAACTGACCCGAGGTCTCAAGAAAGGTTCATAAATACCAAGGATAAAATTTAACACCAGCTCCACCTGACCCCAACTTTTTTTTTGCTCCTTCCTTGTCACCACTCCTGATATTAGAGTGAATTGCTAATTTAGGTGCTGCCTGGAATGTTTGATATTTAAGCGGAAAACTCTGAAGGTGCCGGCAGCCATTAATACTGACAATATGGCGTCCAGACAGTAAGCCTGGAGCAACTTCGCTCCGCTTTGTATCCTTCCCGTTCTCCTTCCGGGTCATTCCCGCTTCTTCTTTCTACCAGAGGATGGATGATGAAACGAAATGATAAAAATGAGGACAAAGTTCTGCTTTACCTATGGAGGTAGAAATTGGGTGTGTGTCATCTGTTGGGAGGGTTTGGAAATGATTCTCCAAGAACTAAGAGACTTTACCTGAATAAACAGAACTTGTAGAATTAGGATTTTGTGTACATTTGTATCTTGTCCGTGAAAAACTACAGTATAAAGCAAAGGTCCTGCTAGTTTGTTAATGAAAAGAAGGATGTTGCACAGGAGGAGGAATTCACATTTGCAATGCTTAATGTAAAGCCTATTTTAATATGAAATTAAGGTAAACTCAGCCTTAAGTCACTCAGATAATTAGATAAATAGAATTTTTATTTAATAAGGTCTAATTAGGATATTTCTGTATCACAATTTCTAAAAAAAATGAAGAAATTTACTATCCACTTTCTTTCCGTATGGGCCTGGGGTGGTAAAATAAAATTTCATCTCAAGTACAACTCATCTTCTACAAATTCCCAAATAACTATTTCTGTATTCCTTGTTTGACAGTACAAACGATGCTACCCTTGAACCCTTATGGGTGGCAAGTGAGACAACTCAGCAGTCACCTGGGCCTGAACGCCTAGCTGAACCCTCCCCCCCTTGGTACTGCAATGCATTTGCCTTACTATCTTCCTTTTTGACTTCTTCTTCCTTTGTTCTGTTTGCCTATTTACTACAGTCGTTATGTTATCTGAGTGTATGGTAGCTATCATTCTTGTTATCTTTTTTTGAGCCCTTAATAGAGTAAAATAAAAAATATAATGTAATAGACACTGTGATAAGTTCTAGACAGGGTACTTCAGCTCTGGATGTCTCCAGCGTGTCAGGTGTCCCATGGTACTTAAAAAGTTGGATTTTAATCCTATCCAGAAAGAATAATTGTGTTGAATCACCTCATTTCTTGAATTTCTCAGGCCATGGTATACTCATGGAAATGAGCAAATAGTGGAGAATTATATATGTTCCAGAGGGGTCTACTGGTAGCTACCCCTATTTAAAATGGCCAATTGGGAAAAAAATAAATAAATAAAATAAAAAAAAATTAAATGGCCAATTGGGTCCAAGTTTGGAGAAACAATTGAGATGATTCCAAAATGTATTTAATGTTAATTCACTGTGAAAGATATGTAATAATAATACAAGTTTCAAATTTAATAGTCTTTTTTTTTTTAAAGATTTTATTTATTTATTTGACACAGAGAGAGAACACAAGTAGGCAGAGAGGCAGGCAGAGAGAGAGGGGGAAGCAGGCTCCCCGCCAAGCAGAGAGCCTGATGCGGGGCTCGATCTCAGGACCCTGAGATCATGACCTAAGCCGAAGGCAGAGGCTTTAACCCACTGAGCCACCAAGGCGCCCCTCAAATTTAATAGTCTTTGAACTAAACAGAATAATTGAAAACTTTAACAAATTAATTTTAAGATGAAAATTTGTATTTATATTTTGAATATTAAAAAATTTAAAATTTAATTAGAAATTAATGCTATCAGGGTTTGGGCAGGAAAGTGCCCTGTGCAACCATCACCTGCATCCCTGCCTTGCTTTTTCCAAACGATGCCAGAAGTGTAGCTTACAGTAGCATCATTAGAACTTTTCTCTCAGAGCTTTTTGTAAGTTTACTTGATCTTGGGCCCTGCTGGATGTTCACAGGCATTTGCTTCTCTGCAAATGAGCATACTCTTGGGCACAGCTGCTGGAGGAAGGGCCACCAGGAGCATGGGCCATAACTGGATCAACCTTTGGCTGGAGTGCAGAATAAATAGACACTAGGCAGCAGGAAGCAGGTCAAACATTGCTTGACCGTGACCTCAAAGGATTCTTACTCTGTTAAGAGTTGACTATAGGCCCCGGTTAGAAGATGTCAAAAATAGCTATTCACACATCCTTGTGAAATAAAACAAATTTATACGCACACAGAGCGGTAGCGATTATAAAGGACCAAGCCGACTGCAATTTACACAGCTAGATAGTTTTGATTGAAAACGGAAATTGCAACAGAATGTTGATAAAGAAATTTCACATATTGTTCCCCATTCCTTCTAAACATAGTTTTAAGCTCTAAAGTCTATGCATGTGTCTGTCTACACAACGTACATCACTTAGCCACTTAGGGCCCAGAGGGATGTGGGTGGATCTGGCAACTTCTAGGGAAAATTCCCCGAGAGGAAATCGCAAGGCAGCAGCAAATCATTCTTCTTTGTGTCTTTCGCAATTTTTTTTTTTTTTTTAATGACACAAGTTTTAAGTTTTTCCTGGTAGCAGCTCCTGATTTCATTTGCTAAAGGTTGCTGCGGGGTTCCAGAAAAAGCACCTATTAACGATTGAACTCTTGCAGGAGAAAACAATGCCCAGTACACCAGCGGGGTTGTTACTTTGTCAGAGTGTGAAGCTGTGTTTGATTTTACTTCACCAAGTCTTTTTCTGAGAACATGTGCGAAGTTAGAATGTATTGCTTTTAGAGAAGGAGGAAGGTAACATCGTTTTGAAAAAATGCAACACTGAGTCCTGCATGCCTAGGAGAATTTCTGTGTTTACTACCAATTGGGAATGAGTTTGTTTCCAAATTCCGCATGACTTGGTGTGTTGTGGAATTGAGAATATTGGAGCCCAGAGATGAGGTACTTGATTTCTTTAGGTCATTATCTGTATTCTACATCCCCGATTGCCGGGCACAGATCTGTGTGTGCGGGAAATGCCCATGGAATGAAATATATGGACAGAATGAAGGAGGCGGGAGCAAAATAAAATATTGGCATGTAAAGAAAATCGATAAGAATTAAACCTCTTGGTAATATTTGTCTAGCAACCTTATGTATAGAATAGCAGAAAGATCAGCAACCAAGCAATTGAAAACAGAATCCACATTCTTTTTCCCCTTTAGGGAAATGCACCGGGGATGCCACATACAGTCTCTGTTGCAAAATGGAGATATTTATTTCTCAGGTCGAATTAAGTTAAACTTTTAAAAATATTACATTTGGCACTGTAGGATTCGGTGTTTTCCTTACGTGCTTTTATCTTCCCAAAGATTAATATTTTTTCCCTGCCAACCTTCGAATTCAAACGGGTGTTCTCATGGCTTTGGAGCTTCTGTTTGCATCATTAGCAAGAAATCCCTTTTAAAATGGGTGAATTAATTTGGAAGAATTAGGTTAACAAGTCATATCTGAAGTGAGCTGGTTTACATTGTGGTTTGTGGTGAGTTTATGGAGGTTTTGTGAGAAAACTCCAAGTGCTGAAAGCAAACCTTTCTTAGACCATAGTGCCTTTATGTACTAAGCACAGAATTTCCTTTTGTGGTCTGAGGTGACGTGGCTTTGGGTAATAAATATCTGTAAAAAGATTTCCTGAGGTTGACTGCAAGGCATCATTGACACTTTTAAGTAGTTGATTGCACAGCTTTCCACAATGGAATTTGAAGCCTTTTAAATAAATATATATGTATACACATTTAAATATATATGTATACACATATATATCCATATGTATATATGCATATATATGTGTGTGTGTGTATATATATATATATATATATATATATATATATATAAAAGTAACATCACTTCATAATAACAGATAATAATCATCTAATCCCCTAATAGTTCTAACACTCCACACTGCTTTTTGGTTTTGTACTTCTTTCTTTATCCTTTCATTATCTTGTGTCTCCAACTTTTAGATGAGGAAAATACAACCTTGTGTCTCCTCAGTTATCAGAGTCCCATTAGGAGTTGGAGAAAGAAACACACACACACACACACACACACACACACGCACCCCACACATGGAAACCCACAGCATGCCCATGTTAACTGTAGAAACTGGTTTCCATTAATGTGTAATCAAGAAGCAGGCAGCCCATTTACCTTGAGAAGTAAAATAAGAAACCCGTCTCCCTCCCGACATGCTCTTTCTGATGATGACTCCCCCTCCCCCCCCGCCCCGCCCACCGCCAACCTGTTCGTCAAACTTGGCTTATCAGAGAGTAAATTCTCTTTTTGTCACAGACCCGGTAACTAATCAGGAGAGGTGGATTTTTTGTAATGAGGTAAAATATTCCAAAAGCCTAAGGCTCCCATTGCCGTTGACCTTTAAGGCATGTTGCAGCAAAGAAGTTAATTCACTTTGCACATGTTGCAAAGCAACAGGTGGTAGAGAACCACGGGGACTGCCGGCATTCCTCCGTTTGCAAACTCCTGGCCCCTGGTATTCTGGGATTTACACTGCCTCCCCCCAGGTCCTGACTGACAAGCTAATCGGTGCGCTGGGAAGCACTGAGCTATTGATTGCACTGTAAGGGAACACCACCCCGTCAATGAAACTGCAATGAAATGCTTCAACGCCGAAGAAAGGAAGGCCATTGGACTGTAGGGCAACTGGAAGAAATTTGCTTGTAGGTAGTGCGGCAGAAATGAAAAGGCTCTCAGGAGCAGGGCCTTGAAAAGCCAGGTTATTAAAAAAAGCCACAAAGCCGGAGTCTGGCTGAGTGGAGAAAAATAGTTATGGCTCAGCTAGGCGTAGCTAAAAAGGAGAAGGGAGGAGGGGGGCACAGCTTTCAAAATTGCGTTAATCTCTCGAGTGCTTAATTTCTTTTCTTTTATGGCCGCTTGTAGTATAGCAACAAGTATTCGAGCAGTTAATAATTTTAAACAGTTTAGCTTTCCTTAGGCAATATATCTTTAGCCTTAATTAAAATTTTATTTTAGTCGGAAAAATATTAAAATGACATTATGATCCATCCTCTATGATGGGAAATATATGATGGTATGAATATTTTATTATACAAACTGTTATTAAGCAGCTGCTGACATATTCTCTCTTGAGTTCCACTTTAGTGTTTAGAATGCGTTCACTATTTCTTAATAATGCCCCATCAGCTTCCCCCTGAAATGCTGGAAAGTGCCATATTAATTAGAAACAGAGGCCAAATGCTTATGATTTTTTTTTTTAATACATCGAGGGAAGATGCATAAGGAAAAGCTAGGTGTTGGAGCGTTGGCTTAATTCATGGAGAAGGTGAGACTTTTGACAAAAATAGCATTTGTGTAACCCAAGTATTCATCACAAATCACCACGCAAATTGAACTTGGCCACCCTGCTTACATGTTTTACACAGGAGGAAAAAAAAATTAAAAAAAATAAGACATCTTACACCGTGGCCAAAGCCAAAGAAGAAATACGGAAGCTGGAACTGATTTGTTTGTAACCTTTGTAACCTTTTACCTACCTGTTATCAAGTTGTGTGTGGGTGTGGGTGTGGGTCTGGGGGTACTTAAAGAGTTAAGCCATTGGGTCTCATCAGTGTATGGAATTTTAATGACAAAACAAATCTCTGGAAATTACCTCTAACCTCAAACTGGATGGAAAATAACCATCAATTTTCATCTGTATTTCCGTCTTTCATCTCTGCAGCTAGTGCCTACCACGATGGCATTGAAGTGCTCCTTCAAACTAATTAGATTAATTTCAATTTCCATTGTGTGTTGGAAGGACACACTTATCATCTCCTTCCCTACTGAAGCCAATAATTGATTGGATACTGACAGGTTGATAGAATCCTCCTCCTGCCAAGATGAAGGAAGGCCTGGCTCGAGGGCATTCATTTTTGAGGCTGGAATTGTTTATTGTGCTTGTGACTTTGAGGATGGAGTCCTTCAGTCTTTGCCATCTTCCCTCTGCGAAGAACTCACTGCACTGTGCCTTCTAAATATAGCTAGCGTATGTATGTGTCATTGGTGACAAGGGATGGGAAGAATGGGGGTAGAGCAGATGTGCATGTGTGCGGGTGGGTGGAAGGAAATGGGGCACACAGGGGAAGGGACAGTGAACCCGGAGCGAGGAGGTGTGGGTTTAAGTTCCAATCCTGCCACTAACCAGCTGTGCACCTAGAGAGATTTACTTACCTGCAAAGGGACCTGATTTTATGATCTATAAAATGGAGAGGGAGGATTTATTCAATTAATATTTATTGAACATCTACCATAGAGCATGAAGTCTGGTAGATTCTGAGGATTCAAAAGTCAGCCCAGAGAGGGGGCACATGCCCTTCACAGGGCTTTGAGTCCATTGGGAGAGAAAAACATTAATCAGATGCCCACAGTGATGTAGCAAAATTGCAACAGCCAGAACTAGATGGCAATCTGAGAGCATGGCGGGGGTGGGGTGGGGTGGATATCTGACCCTTCAGGGAAGAAGTAAGTCTTGAGCTGAGGTCTGATGAATTACTGTCCAGGTAGAGCAAAGAGAATGTGCAGAGGAGAAGAGAGGCAGGTGCCCAGGATTGGAAGATGCATAGCAAGGGAGCAAGGGCAGTAAGATAAGGTTGCAGAGGTAGAGGGCAAGAGGATGGGGTATGGTCAGATCCGAGTGGGAAACCATATTTGTGGGAATTTGGAGAAGACCAGGAGTGGAAACAGGTCAAGCAGGTAGGGAGTTCTTAGAGTCAGTTGGTCAAAACTTGATGGTTGCCCACACTAGGTGGACAGAATGAAGAGATATTGAAGAGACACCATTGGCAGCACGTGGTGATGAGTTAGGCTTAAAATTTAATGGGAACGTGTCCTCAAGAATGGGCCTTCGGATGGAATGATCCATTGGATGGCGAGATAATCTGTAGACTGGGAATACTGTGAAGGGACCAGATTTGCAGGAAATGATCACGGATTTGGCTCAGGACACAAGAGTTTGAGGGGGGAATTTGACTCATCAAATAGGATGACGAGATGACCCCTAAAATCTTGTCACCTGTAGAATTCTATGGTGCTCTGAGATGGATCTCTTACAGAGGAGTGCATCCCAGATCTCAATGGGAAGATGGCACCAGGCGGTGGAAATGCCATCAGCATTTCTCACAGATGGGGCCCCAACCTCAAGTAGGCTGTTCGCTGGCTGAGTAACATTAATTTACCTCAACGTCAATTTCCTGTTACCAATTAGGGCAATGCCATCCCTTTCAAGGGTGAAATGAGCATTAAAGATACCGTGGGCACCATTTCTAGCTTGGTACCAGACACAAAGAAGGGCTAGACTTTTTTTTTTTTTACCCCAACCCAAGGTTTGTTGTGATGACGTATTGGTCCATATTGTCCTGTGTCAAAAAAAACCCCACATATTATTCCAGACTAAAGGCCCTGTATATAAAATCCACTTGATAATTGATTATTTGTAGGTAAGAGGAACTATTGTCTGGGGCCCAGCTGCACACTTCGTCTCAGGCTATTCTGGCCCCTACGTTGCTCAATGGAATCATGTTACAGTGCGAGCTGCCCCAGAGAAAATTCTTGGGTTGAATTCGGTCTGATGAAACTTCTTTTTCGGCAATAACACACAAGCTAGTTACGTTTTCCCACGGGTCCTTAGCAAAGGTAATTTCTGGCCGCTGGCTGGGGTGCCACACACATGTCCCCGCATACATAGGAACACGTGTCCCCGAGCCGTTGGGACAGAAGGCTAGTGCTCTAGGAAGAAACTCGCTTCTGTCCTTGTGTGTATAGTAGGCGTGTGTCTGTGTGTGAACATTCAAAATCTGGGCACCTTTATTGTAACTTAAACATCACCCAGAATCCATTTCACAGCCCCTATTTTAGTCACCTCATTAACTTTCTTGTGGCCCCGTTCATCCTGGCCTGGAGGGTGACAGGTCGCCTGTCCCAAAAGAACGATGAAGCCAAGATCAAGTCTTCACTTTTAAACTTCTCTTTGGAAAAAAAAAAAATTGCAAGGGAATTTCGAGAGGTTTGAGGATTCCTGGAAACTTATCTCCCTACCACTACACAAAGCTGGGCTGGTTGTTTCAGCCCTTGGAAAAGCTTTTCGACTTTCTGATTTCTAATATAGGAGAATAAAAAGGCTCTGCCCTCTGCAAACTCTCTTCTTCCCCCAAACATCCTGAATTGCCTACATTTCAGTTCTAATTTGTTATTATATCCAAATGCCACACGTGCCTTGCTCATTTAAAAAGAAACCCTATTTAAAAAGAAACTCTATTTTCTTCCAGGCACTTAAAAACTTATTAGCTATCTCTCCCCCTTCTTCTCCCCAAGTTTACTTACTTGTTAGCAAATTGGATTAGTTTCATCAATTAAAAGAGCTGCGGTCATGGGCACAAAGCTAACGATTGTTATAGATACTTGCTTAACACTGCAAAACTTACAGGGTCTCCTGCAAAGGATTTTAAAAATGGGGAGGAATTAGTCTGGATCATGCACATTAACTCTTGCTCACAGGGCTCGAAACCTGACCTGCGGTCATCCACCTTCCGATAGGCTAGCCATCTAAAATATTTGAAATTTTGTGGGAAGATAAGAGAACTCTGGCAGCTTTGCGAAGCGAGGAATGCATTTCCTTTTCAATTTAGCAAGTATCTATTGAGCACGCCAATGATCAATAAGCTGCTGGATCTATTAAAATGACCCAACCCTCCCTTCAGAGAGTTTTGCATTCTTTCCCCCTGCTTTCCAGGGAGGTAAGAATGTGCTTACGTGAATAATGGGAAGTTGAAAATACGCCAACTTCATTCATGTGGAAAAATTAAATTTGATATTGAATTGAAGTTATTTAATGCATACAAATACGGTTTTCTATATTTTTAAATGATGTTTTCATGCCTATTACAGCCAACGCATGATTTTCTGTAGTACTGAGACGCAGGGAGAGAGTGAATAAGTAACTTTGTCAGCCAATCATTTCCACATTCTTTCCTACCGGAAGTTTTGAAGAATCCACCTGATTTCTGATCACTACCTTTACCTGCCAGAAAAGTTAGCTAATAGAGCTGTGACCAGGATCAGCAGTGGGGAAGGCAGAAGGGGACTGAGGGAAATAAGGACCTACTGGGAATTATTCCCTGAATAATAATGGGACCTAGAAACATGGGCTCAGAAAGAAATAGGATCTGGCTGCTGAGCCAACAAAGCCTTCTGAGGATTCTGTTTTGACGGAGAAGTGAGGACTTATGTCAACATTTGGAATTCTGCACTACTTGGGGAATAAATCCACCCTTCCAAGTGCTATATGTGTTCTAGCAGCACCAACAAGAAAAGAAAGAAATATTTGATAACACTCACGTTCACTATAGTTACAAACTTTTCCCACTGGAATTTACCGTAGTCTTTTTGCTCCAACTGCCACTTTCTTGGTTTCATAAAACACAATTACTGCTGGATCTCTTGCTTCTTGGTTTATCTTATTATTTTTTTTTTTTTAACAGACTTTGCTCAACTCGAATATTTCTTTGTTCTCATGAGTTCCCTTCTATTCTCGTTCTGGAATTACTCACTTCCTTACCTACAACCCATCAGCTGGTGACATCTCAAACCATGCCCAATCTACAGGCTTACTTTGGTCAAGTTCTCTTCTTTCTAGAAACAGAAATAAGCTGAAGCTACCTTCACACACACAAAAACAAAATAAAGTAAACGAACAAAAAAGACAAACCAGAAAAGAGGAGAAGGGGAGAAAAGTGAAGAAGGATGGTAGATCTTAGGAAGAGCGACTGACCCAGGGGCTGGGAAAGAGGATAGGATCCAAGATGGCCTCTTTCTTGGTTTCTCTCTCTCACTGGCTCTAGTCATTGCTCGCTACTAAGGACTGCCTCTGAGGATTTATTTCATTTTTATATCTCTGTGTATCCTTCTTTCTCATGACAAGCTTTGTTTGTTTTTCTGTGTCTTTTGAGACTTTGGGGTTTATCCACCCCCAATTCAAGCTACCCACGGAGATGAACTTGAATTGCTGGATCTCAAACCTGAACCCTTAGGTGACTCCATTAACTGTGGCTGGTGGAATGTATATCACAGACACGTATGCAGGGGAATGATTCCTTGTAGTGGAAGGGATCCTTGAACTCAAGAATGTTCATCCTAACGTGTATGTTACAAAGTTGGCCCTCTCGCCTATGTTCTTGGCTTAAAATATTCCCAGGGTGGAACTGACCGTCCCTGTACCTTCAACCAGGCAGATCTCTCTACCTTTTCCATTCCTACAAAAAGAAAAACAAAGCCATCACAAATATTTTATCATGGCTTCAGTTCTCAGGTTCAACATCTCAGTTTTTGCAACCCGTCTTGGTTCATAATTGCTTGGTGTCACTTCGCTCCATAATTGTTGTGAAATGTCACATAGATTGATCTTCCACCCCACCCCCATTTCCACCACTACTCGAATTCAGGCTGTTTCCATCCACTTCTCTGCATGATCACATGTATTTCCCAGCTACCTTTTCCTTTTACCATCTTCTCCTCCATTTAAGTCATGTGTTAGGGACTAAATGTTTGTGTGCCTTGGAAATTCACATGTTGGAGCCCTAATCCCTAATGTGGTGGTATTAGGAGGTGAGGCCTTTGGAAGGTGACTAGATTTAGAGGAGGCCATGAGAGTAGAGCCTTTAGGATGGGATTAGTACTCTAATAAGAAAAAGAAGAGACACGAGAGCTTGTGCTCTCTCTCCGACACTAGAAAGTGGCCCTCTGCAAGCCAGGAACGGAGCTTTCTCCCCAGGAGCCCAATGGACTGGCGCCCTGACCTTGGACTTCACAGCCTCCAGACCTGTCAGAAATAAATGTTTGTTGTATAAGCAACCCCTCCCCCCGCCCCGGCCAGCTGCCATCTTTTATTATAATAACCCACACTGAAGAAGACATTATTCTTTCAAATAACCGGCTAAAAATTCCATTACCACCATGATAGGGGTTATTTGGGGGATTTACTTAGGTGATACGTTGCTTTAAAATCCACCTTGTTTACTCTGAGATCCAAAACCCCTTCTTCCATTATCTGGTCTTCTGACTTCACCCCTGTCAGAAGGATTTCTTCATTTAGAAGCTTGGCCTCCTCATCGCCCTCATGTCCCCATGAAGTTGAATCCTTTGCGTGGAACCGTTTCCCCCTAATGAAAACGTTTCCCATCATTATAGGGTTTACATTTATAGTATTAAAAGAGTGTTTTAGCTTTTGGTAAAAAGCAGCATCTTTGTCTCTATTTTACTGTGTTTTCCATTAAAGTGAAAGTAATCAGCTAAGTTCACTTGCCGTCCAAGACCTTACTTCAAAATGGCTGCCTTCTAGCGCCTCTCTCTAGAAGCCCAGCATGAGGTTGCCTCTGCCATCAACCACATCATCAGTATCCCCCTTTGGAGGCAACAAGTCTTGCATGATTACGTGTGAGAAGCTAAAGGAGGGTGGAATTTAAATAGACCAGAACCCTTGAAATATTCCAGAAAGATGCCAGAGGCCCTGCATTAAATCAAGTTGTCCGCGCACAATGGAGAGAAGTGAGGACATTCACTTTGGGATGAAAATCAACTTAATTTATTTAAAACCACATTCAACATCAATTATTCACCATTAAGGGCGAACTGCTGACTCAACTATTTTTTTTTTTTCTTTATGACGAACAATTTGAGGTCTCCCTTCAAGACAGCCCGTGGGCCCTGGGCTTACTGTAAGCCTCAGAGGAGCTGCGATGCCAGAGCGGGCCTGGCCCATAGCAGCCGCTAACGCAAGGCATGCCTGTCATTTGCTGTTGACAGGCATTAATAAAAACCTAATTTGAGGAAATTATGAAAAACCTACTCATTATGCAATCTGGTTTATGTTTTGGCATGTGGCAATCATTGCCTTGATAGCCCAAAAAACCCCTCATTTCCAGAACTTTATGGCCTCTGTTTCAATTGCAGACGGGCCAGAGCCCCTCGCTTCTCCCACGTGTGTTTGATCTCCTAATTGGCTCAAGACATATCCACAGGTTTGCTTTCTGAGGCTGCAGGCCCCGGCCTGAGCCGAGGTGGGATGGACTCGGGAATCCAGCATTGCCCTTTGCAATCGTACTTGGCTATTACAAGAAACTTAATTCTGACCTGTCCGTCAAGTGCGTTCACCCCCCAAGCTGCCTGCACTCTTGACTTGCTCCTTATGGCCTCTGTGGGTTTTCTAGCGGTGTGCGTAGAACCGTTGCCCAGATTTGGGGGAACAGTTCCCATTAGTTTCCAGTCTGCACAAAGAACAAGTACAGAGCGACCTTTGTGTGGCTTGTGAGTCCTCTGGCTTTGACTATAGCTAATAAATAACATGTAAAACATTGATTTTTTTTAATTAAAAGAGACTTTGCTATTAATGGTGCCCTATCAAATTCTGTGAAGATAGAACGTCTTAACATTCTGTTAAGTCAGAGAGGGTTAAGAAAACCTGAAAATAATCTGGCTTTAGATTCTGGGCTTCCTGCTTCCTAATGCTGTGGGGTTTTTTTTGTTTTTGTTTTTAATATGAAACTTTAAAGAAAATAGTTGGCAATTTTGCATCTTCAGTGAAGAATTGGTTCCTCTCAGTGGCCTCTGACTGATGTCATCATAAAAGTTCCCAGATACTTTAAAAAAAAAAGTTCCCAGATAAACAGTGATAGCAAAGTGTAGCCTTAAGCTATTCAAACAGAAATTTCTGGACAAAGGCTATCCTGTTCTATCTGCCTTATCTTTTTCTGACTTACCAAATGCTGCCCTAGTCCTTCCTTTCTCCCTCCCTCCCCTTTTACCTTCCTTCCTCCCTCCTCTCCTGCTTCTCTCCTCTCCTTCCGCCCTCCCCCACCCGCATGCCCCTCCTCCCTCCATCCCTCTCTTCCCTCCCTCCCCTCCTTTTCCCTTCCACTCCCCCCTCCTCTCTCGTTTCTTTTCTTTCTTTTTTTTGATATCTGATTCTGATTGCTCTTTCTCTGTCACGTGCCCTGACTTTTGTTTCAATCAGAAGTTTTTAAGTATCAATTCAAGTCTGAAAGCAGAAGGTATTTCTCTGCTAATACAACAAAATAGGACTGATTCGTTTATCCTTTCCATTTGTCAGTAGCAAGTTCAGTCTAAATAGAAATCCTGCAGTAAATGAAACACACAGGAGAGACAGGAAAGACAGTATTTCTAGTCCTCTATTTTCCCAGGTTCCACCACTGGAGATTTGTTCGTAAGACTCCGTTTCTTCTAAAACTGGAGGCATTACAATTCCTCTGGGAGAGGTAATGTTTTTAAAACTTCATTTATCACAAATTGTTGAACACATGCCATAGAATATTAGGGTCAAGAAAGCCGACATGATCTTGGTAGACTATTTCATCTTTTAAAAAATCAACTTCACATGGGTCAAATTTACAAATGTATTAAGTGTTCAATCGGATGCACTGTGATTAACGTTAACAATCAAGATATATAACATTTCAGTCACCCCCCCCCCCAAAATTTCTCTCAGTACCCTTCGTAGGATTTTCTGTAAGGGGTATTACAGGATATGTGTTCTTCCGTGTCTGGCGTCTCTGACTCCGCATGTTTTGAGATCCACGCATGCTGTGACATTTGTCAGTAGGTCATTCTTTCTTATTGCTGAGCAGTATTTCGTTGTATGGCTGGAGTCTGATCTGTCTGTGCATTTACCCATTGATGGATGTCTGCGTTGTTTTGAGCTATCATAAACAGAGCTGCTACGGACATTCCTGTACAAGTCTTTATGTACAATTTGTTTCTGTTTCTCTTGGGTAAATATCTAGCACTGGAATTACAGGGTCATATGTTAGCAAGAATACGTTTAACTTCATAAGCAACTGTCCTTTCTTTTCCAGCATGCTTTTACTCTCTTACACACCAAATCGAGTTGTTCCACATATTTGCAAACACTTGCTATTGTCAGTATTTTAACATGTTAACTATTCAGGTATGTGGGTAGTGGTATCTCATTGCATCTTATTGTCTTAATTTGCTTTTACTAGATGACAACTGCTCTCGAATATCTTTTCATTTTCATTATTACTCAGGTGACTTTGTGAGATGTTTGTTCAAATCATTGTCCGTTTTCAAATTGGGTCACTTTTTCATTATTAAGAGTAAGAAGTTTTGTTTTGTTTTGTTTTTTTAAATGAATATTGGATACATAGCAAGCAAATATTTCTTCCAAGTATCTAATATGGCATAAATCCTCATCATTATTTTCAAAAAAACTCTCAGTTATTTTCACCTGTTTATTCCTTCAGATGTATTCTGTAATGATTTTGTTAAGTTTGGAAACAATTTACTTTAAAATTTAATTAGAAATTGTTAAATTTCATTGAAATGAAATTTCAATTCATTGAAACTTCAGGGAAGTGAAACAATTTTATAATATTGTATTTCCTTCCAATCCTATGACTAGAAGTCCAGTATGGCTTCCCATTTATTAAACTCGTATTTTATTTTATTTTTTTAAAGACTTTATTTATTTATTTGATAGAGAGAGAGAACACAAGCAGGCAGAGTGGCAGGCAGAAGGAGAAGGAGAAGCAGGCTCCACACTGATCAGGGAGACTGACGTAGGGCTCCATCCCAGGACCCCAGGATCATGACCTGAGACTAAGGCAGACACTTAACCAACTGAGACACCCAGGTGCCCTAAACTCATATTTTAAATAAAGTTTTAGGCTCTTAACATAGTCATAGAATCTTTTTGCTAATGCTTAAATATTTTAATATTTATTATAATGTAACAAAGATTTTCCCATTGCGTTGTCTAACTGTATTTCTAGCCCAACTATTTTGCAGGAAAGTTGCTCATCTTTGAATGTCTATTGCATCATCTGGGACAGATCATCTTTCAGTAACCACTCCCAAATCTTAGTTCGACACAGTAACGTTTATTTCTTCATCAGACAAAGCCCCTTAAAAGGGCTGGACAGTTCATTGCAGCAGTTACCTCCATGTGTTGACTGAGGGACCCAGATTGAATTTACCTTGGGACACCTTTATAGAGAAGAAACGTTTTCACAATTGCCTTAGCCAGGAAGGGGACATTGCAGAATTGAGTATTGGCAAGAAAATGCTTTGGCTTAAAATGGACATGGGTCACTTCTCACATTTCATTGGCTAGCACTGGTCATATGACCATGACGACCCATAACGTAATTAGGAAGCCAGGCACTCAGAAGTAGAGGAGGCTGGGATATTTGTAAACAATGGTATGTCCTCCATACTTATTTTATTGACATGAGTCTTTTCTTAGGTGGTAAGGATATTTTATTGAACTTTTGGCAGGTTCCTAGGGGTTGGTTGCCTTATCATTAAATAATGTTGTTGCCTCCTTCTAAAATAATGTGGAATTGGTGAAAACTTCCAAAATGATTCAAAGTAACAGTAGTGGATGGGGACGGACTTTCTAATCTTTCACTTGAAGCTAAAGGGCATACCTCAGATGTGGTACCAATAAGTGTGAACTTTGCAATCATTTGGCATAGAAAACTGGAGATGGAAAGAAGCTTCGAAACATAATAAAAATAACTTGCATGAAAAAAAGTATGTTGATTTTCCAAGTGATTTTTCAAAGCCTATTGCAGTAATCACATACTTTCCCTTCCTTGATCAATTGATCTTAGGAATATGAGTACGTTGTTCTATGTTAAACCATCCTTATAGACTAAATCATTCATGATTTTATTTTTTGCTGTGATGATATATTTGATTTAATGGGATTTTATATAATATTTTTTCTTAACATTAATAATTAAGATGCACTTGGAGCTTTTTTTTATTGTTATCTTTGTTACTCTTTAAGGTATTAGGAATTAGTACCTTTAAAAATCAATTGAACAACATTTCATCTTTTTACATGCTCAAAAAAACTTATGTAGTATGGGAAAAATTAAAAAGAAATGCATGTATAAAATTATATAGACATCTTACTTGGAGGTTAATCACTAGAATTTTGTGATTTCTTTTATCTTTTGTCTGTTCATGTGCACACATATGTAAACCTTCTTGAATTGATTTTGGTGATTTATATATCAGAAAAGTTTCTAATCTTTTTATATTTTCAAAATATCAAAATGTTTCTGTATTACTTAATGCTTTTATTAAAAACTTTTATATTTAAATTTTTGTACTTTTTTTCTTATTGTAACTAGATTTGACAATTGTTAGTATATTCCCCTCAAATATCAATTCTCAGTATTTATTTATTTAAAGATTTTATTTATTTATTTGACAGAGAGAGAAAGAGTGCACAAGCAGAGGGAATGGGAGAAGCAGACTCCCCACTGAGCAGGGAGCCTGATGCAACACTCCCTCCCAGGACCCCGGGATCATGACCTGAGCCGAAGGCAGATGCTTAACCGACTGAGCCACCCAGGTGCCCCTTGTATTTATTTTTCAGTTCCACTTAGTTTCATTATTCTAATTTATTGATATATTACCTTCGTTTTATTAGTCTTTCTCCTACTTTCTTTGGTTTTCATTATGTTGTTCTCTTTCTAACTTCTTGATTTGACTTCATATTTTTTTCCTGTTTAATAAGCATTTGCATCTACAAATTTGCTTCTAAATATATCTTAGACTACTTTTATAACCCGATGTTGTTTAATAATCATATATATTACTGTCTAACAAGCTTATAATTTTATTTTCCTTTCCGATTTGAGATTCTCTAGTGGGTAAGACACATATGCTTTTCAATTATTTTGTTTCTTATGATGCAATACTTTGTTATTAATATCTAGCTTAATTGTGTGGGTCAAATAATGAAACACACAATTTCTATTTACTGAGATTTTCTTTGAAGTCTAACACTTGTGCAATTATTATTTTTTAAAGGATTTATTTATTTATTTGAGAGAGAGAGAGCGGGTGGAGGGGCAGAGGAGGAGGGAGAGAGAGAATTCCAGGCACGCTCCCTGCTGAGTGTGGAGCCAGATGCGGGGCTCGATCTCACCACCCATGAGATCATGACCTGAGCCAAAACCAAAGGTCGGATGTCCAACTGACTGAGCCACCCAGGCACCCCGCTTGCACAATTACTGTAAATCAGCGATCCCCATATTTTAGGGAGAAAAAGAATCCCTGAGGTGTTTATTGACATACATGTTATCTAAGTCCTCTTGCGACATATGGTTCATTAAGCCTGAGGATTTTCATTTTTCACCAATAGTTAGTTGATCCTGGTATAACTATATTCAGAAAAACATGACTATAAATGATGGGGTGACCCTTGAATAAAACCCATATTGTCCATTTGGTTGGGGGGGACAAAGTTTCATATCCCATAATGGGTTTTAATGATATTTTTCAAATTCTTGGAAATAACTTCAGACATTATAAGGAAAATGGGATTTAATACAAAAGTTAAGTGTTTACAAGATCACTGAAAAGTGCTAAAGGGATGGGACACAGGAGGCACTTTTCAGAGAAGCTCCCAGAATACCAAAGAATGGACCCAGCAGGGAAGCTACTATTTCTGAGGCCACTGCTTCAGCTGTAACTGCCTCTTGACACTCAGAAAGCTGAAGACAATGGAAACTAGGACACCGCCACCATCACACCTCAGCTTTTGTGGTCTAGTTTACAGAAAGAAACAGCCAAAAAGGAGTTAGAGATCTGACAAATGTAACATCTTCCTTCTGCCTTCCAAATCCTGTATGAGTGCACCTCAGTGACAGGACTAATCAGCGTCTAGAACAGAAAAGGAGACTGAAGGTGATAACTTTTAGCTTTCTAGTCTCTCCCACTAGAAGCATGACAGGATAGAATTTGAAAGCAGCAATGTACAGGCAGAAACAATATGTTTTAAGGGTGTGGCAGTGGTCCTGAAGTAGAAAGGAAGACTATGGGAGACATCTAGAAGGAGACATCCACGCTATGGCATATAGTGTATATGGTTGATGATGGAGAGTGCTAAATTAAAGATGGCCTCAAGATTTTTGCCATGCATGACCACTATATAAATTTTAATTCAAGTTAACAAGAATTATAAAATTATAATTATATAATTATATAATTATATAATTATAATTATATTATAATTATAATTATATATTATATATATTATGTATAATTATAATTATAGTTATAATTTTATAATGTTTTTATAACATTTATAATGTTTTCTCCAGAAAACATCTAGTATCTAAGGGACTATCTGAGCTTACCTGAAAATAAACTATAAACGTTGGAGAGAGAAGCAGTTTAGACATTTAATATATAGGAAACATCATCTCCCATACTGAAACTATCAGAATAAGTATAGAGGAAGACTTAAATAGATACAGTATCTAAAGTTTAAGAAAACAGGAATATATGAAAACTATTTTAGAAACATAAATATCAGGGGGGGAAATGACTTGCTGTGTTGGGACACAGAAGACATGGATTGAAGTTCTAGGTCTGTTTTCATGTGGTATGTTACTTTTGCAAGTAATTTAATCTGAATAAACTTGCTTTGTTCTCACCAAAATAAGATGTATCAGTTAGCTATTGCTGTATAACAAAATTCTTCCAAGATTTCTTGGCTTGGAATCATAAGCATTTATTTATTATTGCTTGTGAGTCTGAAGGTCAGCTAGGTGATTCTTTCGGGCAAGACAGGGATTACTGATGTGTCTCTAGTCAGTTGTAGTTTGGGGGATATGGCTGTGCTGATTTCGCTAGGCTCTCTCACACGCGTGTGAACTGACTAGCTGAAGTCTCATTTAGAATGGCTCTGTTTAGGACAAATGGCATCTCCTCTCGATCACAGCAAGCCTTGAGCTTGTTTTCTTGGCAAAGAAAAGTTTTAAGAGAAAGAGTGGAAGAGTGCAAAGCTTCTCCAAGACTAGGTTTGGAACTGCAACTCTGTCGTTTTCATTGTATGTAAGTCACAAGGCTAGTCACAATTCAAGGATTTGAGCAAAATGCCTTGAAGAATAGCTAACAAAATACAAATGGTCCCTGTATTTCGGCAAAGGGATTGTGGATATTTAAAATTTTCTCCTTTTTGCTAATGTTTTATGAATTTTGTACCTCGAACTTGACTATTATAATCAGAAAGAGTATATTTTAAAACATATTCATTATTTGGGAAGTAGACTTACTAGTATAAAATAAAACGTCAATTCATTTGTAACCTGAACGTCGGCTGTGGTGATCCTCTAGTTTGAGAGTTCAGCAAAACTGACTTGAACACCCTTTCTTAAAATTATACATGAAATGTGTATACATCGATTTTTTGTGAGATGTCTGTGTATTCCCCGGAGATTAGCTTTTTTCGGTCCTATTTTCAGTGCCCACAGAACACCAGATCTCAGCCACAGTGGCTATTATACCACACGTGGCCCCCCAGTCTCTTTTCCTTGCTTTATTTCCATAAGCAGTATTAACAGTAGGCTTTCAGGAATGCATAGACTTTATTGAGGGTTTGGGGGTGACCAAGGTGATGGGAGAAATCACTACACAGGATCACACAGAAAACCACTGAAACTATTAGATGAATTTGTCATTGAACGTCCTTCTCCCATCTTGTCCCGGCCTAAGTCCCGCTGGGATGTCACCCTTCAGCTGCCTCGCTTGGATTACCCCTCTTCTGCAGGCTTTTTTATATGTTGACCCTCTCCATGCTGCTCCCAATCCTAAAAATTCTTGGTTTTTTTCCCCCTCACCTATCAGTTTTGCCAATTCTCTTGTTTTCCGCCTCCTTTCTACTATGCCTTTAGGGGGATTCGCTCTTTTAGCCCAAAGCATTTCAACAAAATACTTTGCTTTAAATATAAGCAAATGAAGGCGCTCCATTCTAGAAAGCACGTGGCTAGAAAGAAGCACATGGTTATTATTCCACAGAGAGAGGAAGTAGCTGTAGTTATCCTGGTTTAAAATTGTATCAAAGTCTTCTACACACATGTGTGTTTATTCAGCAAATATTTTTAGGCATCTACTATCTTCCAGGCCCTGTGGTCAGCCCTGGGCACTCAACAGTGAGTACACTCCTGTCCTTATGGAGATCATCTGCTTTTCCCACCTTATTTTTTCAAAGTCGTCATGAGAATCTTTCCTTAGAGGTTTTATAAGTTATTAAAACAAAACAAAAAACAAAAGAAAAGTGTATATACCAATCTCCATGGGACATAATAGTTGTGGAACCTGAAATCTAGGCAGGAAAACAACCATGATGAATGTTTGCTAAGGCTCTCAGGGAAGACGATGATTCATTTATTTACCAACCAAGAGTTTCTAGCTGCTTTTACTACTGTTCAGCAAACTCCTAGAAATCAGGATGGTCCAGAAGGCACTAACACGTAGTTTCCTGACTTCAAGTATCTCTCTGCCAAGCAGGGAAGGCAGAACGCATGTTCAGTAAGCAATCAGAGAACATTTAAATACTAACTCCTCAATTATGATTGCGATTACAATGGCCAAATTGAGAAGGAGGAGTCCCTGTGGATTGAAAAGTCCCAAGGAAATTTTGCAGAAGAATCAGGTCCCGGTACACATTTAAGCAATATCAAAAGCATTCTGGTCTACCTCAAATTGGGCTTAAAATTGGGTCAACTCGTGAATGGATATATGGGATCCTATTTATGTCTCAGAGTTAGACTGGCCATCCCCAAATCACCCAGAAACTTGTTTCTTCTATTCTTGCTTCTGCTAGATACCCGTCTCTTGTATCTTCACCCCTACTCAGTGCTCTATCACTCAGCGCAGAAGAGAAGACACCTAATTGTAATCCATGACAAAGATTTTAACAAGTTAATGAAAAATCTACACATTCCTTTATGAGAGACAGTCAACTTTCCAGAGGGAAAGAGGCTGGGGGTGGTAGTGGAACTCAATAGCCCATTCAGAGCTGAAATGTGAACACTAAGGCCACTCTTTGGATAAATTCAAGCCAGATTTGGCCTGCAGCTCTCGCTGGGTCATTCCCCGATGAGAGCAGGCCTTCAGCCTGTGCCGAAGAAGTGCGGAATAATGCCTCTTTGAATTAGTTTCAAAATAGTGCTGCAATGCAGACTGACAGCTTCTGATGCCAAATAGCGTGAAGCACACAGAATAGCAGTCTGTTAAAAAACCCATAGTACCACTGAAGGATGTAGTTCTTAATATAAATTAAAAAAACTAAAAAAAGAAGCCAGAATAAACTGGCATCGGATGACGAGCCTCACCGTGAGACATCGGGATTTTTTTTTTTAATCAAGTATCTATGAGATTAAAAATAATAAAAAAGTAAAATAGTCGCCTTATCACTTGCAATGACATATGGCTTTCCTATACAAACTTCAAGTAAATATAGTATGTTTGCAACCAAATAAAATCGATTGCCGAAAATGTACGCACTCTACTACGTGTATAAAAGTAGATCTTGGCGTAGTTGGCTGTAACTTTTAAGATTACAGTTCTTTCTGAGCAAATCAGAGGGTTGCATGTGGAAATTGGAATTTTTAGTGAGGCACAAATTTCAAGAATCTGGATGGGATCAAGTTGTTTATGCAGTTGAGTTGTCTAGTGGACGAACTAGTATGTACCTCTCGAACCTACCTCTTGGTAAAAAAAAATGACCACCAAGGGATAAAAAAATTGTAGGAATAACAGAAAAGCAGCCAGACTGTGTTTAAGTCTCTGTGTCTAGAAAGCATGTGCTAGTCCTTTGGCCTGCAGTACATAACCGTATACATAACCGAATTTATGCATGCTTCCCTCCCACAACAAACTTGAGTTTCTGCAAAAATGCTCCTGTGAGAGACCATCTCTTACCATCTTTAAAGCTTTCTGTACTAGTTTGCTAGGGCCGCTGTCACACTGTACCACAGACTGGGTGACTTAGCAGAAATTTATGTTCTCATGGTTCTGGAAGCTTAGAAGTCCAAAGGCAAGAAGGTTGCAAGATTATTTTTTTTCTGGGTTCTCTCTCCGTGGCTTGTAATTGGCCATCTTCTCCTTGGGTTTTCTCTTTGCCTTTCCTCTGTGTGTCTGTGTCCCAATTTCCTCTTCTTCTAAGGACGCAAGTCATAGCGGATTAGGGTCTGCCCTAATGAACTCGTTTTAACTTCAGTGACCCTATCTCCAAATATAGCCACGTTCTGAGCTACCAGAGGTTGGGACTTCAGTGTATGAGTTTTGGAGAGACACAGTTCAATCTGTAACGCTCTCTCCCCATCTCTGCTTTATTCTTCCTCACATATTTACCACCCTCTAAAAGTACATCTGCATTGGCCTAATTGTCTGTTTCCTCCGCTGGAATATAAGGCCCCCTGAGCTTTATAAGCTCAAGGCTTATAAGCCAAGGCTCCCAGGGCCATGCTACCATTTCAGCATGGAGACCATTGCCTGGCCCCCACTGGGCACTCAGATAGTTATTGAATGAATGGCTTTGGGTGCCCAAACAAGGGATATTAGCAAACGTAGGTATGCATTGAAGTCTTGGGACATATTCAAATTGTAATTGTCAAAGGCCTCTTTTAAAGCTGGGAACCTGAGCCATCGCTAAGTAAAGCTTGACAATCTATGGTCAAAATGTTGGTGAAAGCTTGCCAAAAATATTTCCTGGGGCAGGACTATTGTATTTTATTGGAAGCATATCCCCCTTTTTTTTTTCTTTTAGTATTCAATGATTTTAGAAAGAAAACAATGATACTGTTACATGGACTTTTAAAAATGTTTTAAAAAAGGAAAGCAAAAGAAATGCCTTGACATTTCTTCTAAAATGTCGTTTCTCCTGAAACCCCAACATCTGGGTGCCATGGGCCTACTTTCTGTCATTGGTTAAATGACTGTCTATCCTTCCCAGGCTTCTCTTGTAATGAGTTTTGGCACGTGGGAATTAATTTCATTTCCCTTTTCACACTTAAAATAAAATAAAAAAAAGATTAACAAAGCAAAGGAAACAAAACACGCACAGACTTGCCTTTTGTAAATCTGTAGTTCTCCCAGATTTTCCGTAAGGGTTTCAGAATGGAAAGACAGTTCCTCTACTACTTTTATGGGGAACTTAATCACAGAAAACAATATGGGAAGTAGAGACCTTGCCAGATAAGAGGGGCAAGCTAGACATTTTAAGTACCTACTTTCACCCTAGGAGATTTTCTCTTAGGAAATGTTTCTCGAACTTGAGAGTGCGTCAGATAGAGTCAGATCTGGTGGTCACTATCAGCACTTTTGATTCAGGAGGTAAAGGGATAGTCCTGAGAACCTGCATTCCTAACAACTTCCCGGGAGATGCTAGTAATTGTCTGGGGACCTTACTTTAAGAACCAATCCCTAAGACATCAGGATGGCCTTGGGGTGGTGGCAGTTGACTTATATCAACAAATTTTCCAAAAGGCCAAGGTGATTCTGATAGTGGGCAGGAAGACGAGGGTTGAAGGTGAATCTCTACCCTGCCAATATTTTCAGAGTGCCTCCCTTCTAGAAAAAAGTCCTATTAGGCCATGTTATTTCTGTAGCTACTTACATTGGGGGAAAAGTGTGCAACTAGGTAGTCAACAACAAAATGCATCATAATTCAGTTCTCTTACAATGAATACTTCCCCTATACGTATTTTAAAATTAAAACAAATAATATAGGCTTATTGAAAATATTAGAAGTATTTAGAATAATAGAGTGAATTTCTTTCCCGGCCCCTTATTTGAGGTCAATTCTTGCTTGAGCCTTCATTCTTCCACATTACTTTGTTCTTGTTTCTCTTGAAAGGTCTTAACATTTAGGGGTATTTCCCAAAATACAGAAAATGAAATCTGTCTCTAGTGAATCAGTTGGTTTTCATTACAAAACTAGGTGGGGGGCAAGGGTAAGGAGGCTCTCATGATACTCTGGTGGCCATATCCTCTTTATCTGAGACAGGATGAGGGGCACATTCATGAGCAAATGAATGATCCACCGTCCTCCTCTTCATGGCACCTTCCAGGACTTGGGAGAGGCTCGAAAAATGTTCATATGGTTGTGAGCTTTTGTAAAATTTGCAAAACTGTAATACATTTTTGTATTTTTCCCCCAAGTCCCCTCCTTCTTATCCTAAATATAGACATTTTGGGTCCCATCTAGATAAAATTCTGGCCTATTTATAGATAAAATAAATTTGAAGGGTAAAAACTGCAACATCTTTCCCCATAAATTGTACACTGTTTTTAGAAAAAGCTCCTTTGATTTTATCAAGGAAAACAGAATGAAACAAAAACAGGAAGCACTTTTGTGGGAAGGCATTTTACTCTCCCATAATTTATCCTTAATAGATCTATTGGTATCTATTGAGAGATCAACTTAATGAAGTTATTTGTGTCTCTTAGCTTTTAATTTAATAATTCAAGGCTACTAGCAAATTCACAGATCAAAGGTTTAAGCCTTAATTGGTCACTTGCCTTTGCATTTGAAAGACTGCTTAATCATTTAAAGGTAGTTAGATTACTGTTCTTAATATAAATTTCATGGCTTTTTTCTTTGATTTCTGTTCAAATGCATTTTTCAGGTATCCCCTATTTGCTCTCAGTCAGCCTGGTCTTCTGATCCAATAACATTGGTCCTGATAGTAATTAGCATATTGTTAACTGCTCTAAACCTCAGAGTCTCATTGGTGAATAGAGAGACAGAGAATCCTACCTTCCTCTCACTACTTACTCCCAATCTGGGACTAAATGAAATAAGTACATTAAGCCCAATGTCTGGTAAATGCTGGGATCTTCAATAAATACTAGTTGACTCTGCATAAAGACGGGAAGCTATTCGGACAACTTTGATTTTGAAATATCAGGCCAAATATATTATCTTCCATTATTTGCTGAATCAAGAAAAATGCATGCATGTTGTTTTGCTTTAAATACCCAGACAACAGCACTCAGATATAAACTACCAAGTAGCTAATAATGCAAATCTTGAAGTCATGCCTATGCCTGTCAAATTTAAAAAAAATCAAACCATAGTATATCACTAATGCCAAAAACAAAACTAACAGTCTCATGAATGGAAGCAAGTCTATATAGCTGATGATTTGATAAGCACCTAGCTATATTGGTCCTTCTTGTTCTCTTATCAATAGATATAGATAATTATTTGACTCTTTTGAGTGTAAGGATTAGTATCACTCAAACTATGGGTAAAAATGATCTTGTTGATTCTGGTATATACTGCTGTTAAATATTGCTATTTTCCTTGGTATTTATCCTCCACTTTATACTTTAGTATAGAGCCCTTAGATTTTAACTGAACTTACAGCCGTCAAGAAAAATAAGATTATGTGAAGCAAAGTGTAGCTGAGTGACAAATTTCTGGCCAATGAGATGACAGTAGAGGTGATATATACCACTCCCAAGGAGTGTATTTAAAGCAGGGATGGGGGGCATTGGGCCCTTCCTTGTCCCCTTCTCCACCTTTCTGTTTAAAATGAAGACATCATGGATAAAAATGGAGCCATCACCTTGAATAGTGGGTCACTTCCAGAATAAAAGTCACGTATATGTAAAAGGAAAATGGTAGAAACTGTGAGTTCCTCTGAACTGCGTGGAGAGGGCCACCATAGCTGCTTTGATTCACCTAAGACAGAAGATATTAATTTTCTATTTTCACCACTGTTATTTGGAATTTTCTATTATGTACATGAAACCAACCTTAACATATTAGTCTTATTGCAGAAGTGTTTGGAGATCGAATAAGGACATGGCCTTACAGGGACTTCCTTGTCACTATGAATTTCTTGAAAAGGTGTATTTCTTTCTAACTTTAGTTGCCCACTGTTTAGAATACAAATAGTTACAAAGACAGAACAATTCTACATCATGCGCACCTTAATTTTTATTGAAGGAAGTTTATATGAATACTAGAATATATATGAGTAATAGATGTATATAAAATTAAGGGCTTATGAGATAAAATTCTAAAGTTAATAAAAAAAGAATATAATCTTAAATTCTTGTACTTACAATCATATGCATCTTTGTAAGCCACCCTGAAGTCCTCTGTGGAAGAGGTAGGGAGTAAAGAACAAATCAACATAAAAAAAACCCTTTGAGAAGATAGTACAGATGGAAATTCTAACTGGCGCTAGCCAGATTATGCCTGGAAATGTTCTTCACCAACAGGAAGGCTGTGTTTTTTGTCCACATAAGGATGGATGGAGCTTTCGCAGCCACTAGTACCAGCAAAGCACCCCCCTCCTGCCTCTTTAGCCCTGGTCTTTCCTTTCATCAGGTGGTACCAATTTACATGTCGGCTTTGTGCAGGCGGCACCAGGCATTGGCCAGAGGACAAGCCGAGACCACCAGTTCATCCCATGCAAATAATTCAACAGCTAACACACGATAGGCTTTGGTGTTCTCAGCTCAGGAAAGCATCTTCATCAAAAACGTTCCAAGTCAAAGAACCATCGATGCCTTGGGATGTGCGCGTGTGTACACGTGCACACATGCGTGCCCACACACAAACATGCACATGTATGTTTTAAAGAAATGAGGACAAGAGAACTGATTTATTCTGAAACTTTCAATCTTTGATTAGAGGCATTCACATGTTAATATACCAAGTAGTCATTTTACTGCAGAAGCTGAAAAGTGCATATGCAACCATGATACCATTTTATGAATACATTTCATGTGAATGTTATTTGGCCGGGCCTAGAAGAAAGCCATCTGAAGCAAAATAAAGAAAAATCAAATTCCTAATCAGTTTATGAACACGGGGAATTTTCAGCCAAACTTACTGTAAGTGTAATGTAAGCAGGAAGATGCAAGAAACAACAATAACGAAAAACAGAAGAAAGAAAAGGAAAAAAAAAAAAGAAAGGGAGTCAGTTAAGTGGAATTTAAGTTGTCAGGCTACAGTGTAGAACTCCATTACCATATCTTTCTTTTTTTTTTTTTAATAGTATTCTCTGAAAAGCACTAGATGTAATAAAGTCAATTTAAAATTTGTTCTACCAATCTTTTGCATCTGTAATTTTCCCATTAAACGTAAATGCCCATGAGGCAAGCTATTTGCATTACATTGCATTTGCAGTCTTTAAAACAAACTATAAATCCCCTCCTTGTTTCATGTGATTGATGCTGTGTGTATAAATACCACTATAAACCTCAAAGGGGGCTAACAGTGACAGTAAATTAAAGTTTTCAAGTCTGGCAGCATCTCAGCACTCCAGCCCTTGATCTTAAGCAGCGTTGTTAACCCCCGCCTCATTGCCCTCCTGAACTCACCTTTTTTTTCCCTTCTTTCCCGCTCTGCCCCCCATTCTGATTTCCTTGGGAAACACCTTCCCGTCCATGCAAGTCACACCAGGGCAGAGATAGGCAGTTAATTAAACTGAGGCTTGGCGGCTTGCTGGAGAGCGAGGGCCCTGCCTTGCCGCCCTCTAGTATGGGAGATAAAGAATCTTGGGGCCCCTTCCCTCTGTAAACAATGGTCAGCACTGAGATACTGATTAACTGGCAAAACCTCCATGTTTAGCTGCTTTCATGGTGATTGTCTTCTGCTCACTGGACTTCCCATTAGGAGTAGGAGACATGTTGACAGAGAAGGGATGCAGGCAAAAAGGAGGAAAGAAAGGTTTCTAGGCGTATTTTTCAATTTCCACTTATCAAATCACCTCTCTATCTTCATTCTTTTATCCTTCACTTTAATACTACATAAGTGATAGAATTATTTCTTATTAAAAGCTACAGTGTGACAAGGAAGATCTTTACCTATATAAGAGGGCTTACTTGAAACATAAACAAAGGTAATGACTCTCTGGGACTTCAGAGGACCCCTCGTTTCTGTAATTAATTGGTGGGTACAGTTGGTAAATTCTGTCTTATCTGGATCTTAGTGCAGTAGGACTAAATTTGGGGAAAACTCAAAGTGGTGATCTTGAAGAAATTATAAATGTTGACTAACTGACTCTATTTGCCTCCCATCTCAATGTGTGGGGATTCTTCTCTCAACCTGTAACAGTAAATTCCTTGACCTACCTCATGTGATCGCTCCCAAAATATTGCACAAAGGCTAATTGATTCAGAGTGCATTGGGATTTCATCGTTATCTCAAATGTTCCCCATAATTTTTTTTTGCATCTTCCCCAGAATAAAAGGAACATAATTGTAAAATCCCATATCAATTTTTTTTCTAGCTGTATGTGTCATATATGACTTCAAAATAGGAATGTAAATTAGTAGAACCTCACAGCTCATATATGCAAAATTCTTGAGGGAATGGTAAATCTTCAAGGATGAGTAAATTATTCCTCCAGAAGGGAAAGAAAAGACACAGAGGGAAAGGAATTGGGAGGGGGGAAGCAAAGACAGAGGAAGAAAAGGGAAGGCAATGAGACAAGGAAGCTAATTAATTAATTTAGGCTATTAATCTAGACCAAATGTCCTTTGACGATCTCAGAATCAGTGGTGTATCCCAAGTGAGTATTGACAGGGACATTGAAATATACTTGGAAAAGAATGCTTATGTGGCTTTTCATTTCTTCTATGATCTTTTAATAATCTAGGTGGAAGAATCCATGAAATTATCGATACCGTGAGAAAAAAGATGCCCAGGAGAGAATTCTGGAGACCTCTTTGTTCCTTTTTCTTCTGAACGACATAGCTGTCCAACCATGGAACCTGTTCATTCTGTTGGCCAGATGTCCTCACTAAGAAAGTAGCTTGTGGCAATCCATGCATTTTCCTCTTCGTGCTTCTGCTTTTATAAGTCTTTCATAGCCGGTTGCCACAAAAGTGAAAACTTCCATTGACTTGGTGAAGGACACAAATTTTATTAACATTTCCACAAATGACTCATTGAACTCATTTATAACCAAGTAAAGTAAGGCTGGGAAAGTGGTAGGAAAATGCCATTTATTGCATCTCCACTATGTGCCTCTCACCCCATTTGGTGATTCACATTTTATCAACCTTTGCAATAATCTCATGAGGCAGTCTCATTTTTCTTTGTTAATAACATGGGAGAAAGAATGTCAAAAGAAACTCGTTTAAGGTCCGGAAAATGATAAGTGGCGGTGTTTGGGGGGGATTGGTTTTTTGTTTTGTTTTGTTTTTTTTTTTTAATTTCCTTCGAAGTTTTTAATGGCACCTGTTCAGAAATAGAAAATGTGGAATCCTTAATACAGATCCTAAGACAGAGACACCAGTATCTTCCAGTAAACCACTGGGTCCACATGATTTTGAAGGTACATCATGCAAGTTTGCAGTCTGGTAGGAAGCTCTGGTCATTTTGTCACTGCCTCATGTTTCTACTATTGGAAATAAACAGAATAAGGAACTGAACCCTGTGTGTATGCATGTACACATTCATTGGTATCGAGAGACCAAGAAACATAATGGGAGACCAAGAGAAAAAGGTATATTTTGGAATTGATGGAACTTGGCATTACAATTAGAAACAAGGAAAGCTAAAGGCAATACTGTAAACTTGTCTTCTTCTGTTTTCCCTCCCCCCTTCCCAACTGCTCTTCCTCTGTTTTTCTCATTTCCCTTGTGGAGGAATGATCTACTCATCCTTGAAGACTTGCAATTTCCCCCCAGAATTTTGCACATGTGAGGTGAGAGGTTCTATTAATTCATATTCCTATTTTGCAGTCATATATGAAACATATAACTTGAAAGAGATCGACACATGATGTTATGATCGTGTTCTTTACATCTTGAGAAAAATACAAAAAATTCTGGGAAGCATTTGAGTTGCCCCAATGCACCCTGAATCAATTACCCTTAGAGCAGTTTTTTTTTTTTTTTCCTTAGAGCAGTTTTTGAAAGCCATCCCATGAGCTTATTTTCAAGATCATATGACAGCCCTTTACAGAAATAGACATTACCTCTCTGTACCTATCTTGCCCTACTCTAAAGGTCCTCAACACAGATACCCCACCAAGATTCTCCATTCCAGAACTTTCCTTGTTATTTTCATTCCCAACTCATAGATCAAAACTTACCCATCTTGTGTCTCCTTCCCTTGAAGCTACTATTCTAGGCTAAATAAACTGATTCTCACTCTAGTGCTATCAAAAAATAACCTTTTTGCATGTGTGTCTATTTGATCAGGAAAATTTAAAAGCCTTATATCAAAGGAAGGACTATTGGTGGAAAAGCACCTAGTCTACATTGAGTTTCCTTCAAATTACAATTCAATATTTCCAGCAATAAAGGGATATGGAGATAAGTACGAACTTAAAGGAAACAGGAGCATTTGTCTTGTGAGTAAGCTGTAAGCACATTTGTTCAGTGCTTGAAGGCTCCTTTCTGTGATTCCCTGTCCTGGAGAACCTGTAGACATTTCAAGTTGTGAGTGTGAATCTTAGATGAATTTTTGGTTAAATGTCCATCTCAGGCACTGGGAATTGATGTTCTCATGTCCATTGACTCAGTCAATATTCTTTGATGACTGCTTACCTTTCATTAACTCAAACACATAGAAGGGTGACTAGCCTAAAGGAGAATACAAAGTAGAATAAGGTACGATCTCTGCCCTTAAAGAGAGTATAGTCTATTACTATTGGATATGAAGTACAATGTGATAAATACATTGCCCGTGATAACAAAATGTGATGTGAATTCTGATGTAAGAGAGATGATATCTAGCATTTGTGTCCTAGGATCATATCCCTTGTTCTTAGATGGGTACCAAGAACAGGAAGATTTTGTCCTTGACTTCAAGAATTTTCCCTTATTTGAGGAGATTGAATAGAAGTAAGATGGAAATGTAGAAATATTTATAGGGGAACATAAGCCAAATTATTGATATCTGATGGCGGGGACTGAAGTCTAGTTCACAGGGAAGTTATGAGTGCCAATAGCATGTCTCCCAATGTGTCATTGTAAGAAATTGATGTGGAGAATCATGTCATTGAAGATACATTTATTTTGGCCAATATTAATTTTTCTTTGCTACCACAGACATTTATTGAGTGGATTGTGTACCCAAGTGTGGAAGGGATATGGAGTAGAATCAGGACCAGGGCACAGCTGAGAGTGACTGAAAGCATTTCATGAAAGGGAGCTTTTGTCTCTGGTGCATGGATTGGAGCAAGGTGAGTTTTCCTAAGTAGGGGAAAGCTGTGGGTATAGAAACCAGCAAATGAAGGAGAGAGGATGACAGACTGGTTGACATGGCCAGCAACGACGGTTCCTGACAAAGAATAGAGAGGTGTGAGGAATCAGAGGGTGTGGCTGCTCCCATTGCAAGCCACAGGTTGGCGGCCAATGGGAAGGTCGTGATGATCCCTGTGGGGACTCGTGTCCCTGGGCTAGGTGGGGATTGAGGAAAACGGGAGGAGAGCACACGGTTGATCTCCCTGGGCCATCGCTCAAACCAAGCCCTTTATTTATAGGTAGAAATGAAGGTCCAGTGTTGCCAGATCTGAATTTTCAAGAAAAACTTAAAAATCGCTATTTTTATTTGGACTCTCAAGTTTTAAATGTCAGTCACGAATTCAAATATCAGATCCTTCCCTACAGGTACATTAAAGAAAAGAAGAGTCTACCCCGATCCTCCTTGGTGATCTTAGAGAGCTCTAATTTAATTTGGTTTTATCCAAATGTATTTATTTTTTGATCTGGCAATATAAAATGATTGTGAGAAATCCTTGTTGCTATTGTGGGGAACATAAAGAAAATTCTTATTTTTCCACTTTGAAAAATGTCCAAGTTATTTGGTCTATTTCATCACTAATTACCTTTAGGAGGAGGACATACTAACATTAGAAATATAAACTGCCAAATGGTATATGCAAAATACATTTGTAGTTTTGATTCTGCCACGGTTCTGAATTTTTGTGTGTTTTTTTTTTTTTCAATCCTGGATATACATATGCTCAGTATTTATCCCTATTATATCATCTGCAGTAAAACATATTCCTCTGTCTTATTTTTCCCTGTTAGGCAAAACCAGAAGAATATTGCTAACAAAATTACAAGCCCAGAATCTTCATGAGTCATATACTCAAACCCTACTGTTGACACAGACTCTATAAACAGAGAATATCACAGTCGAAGCTCATACCAAAAAACCGAGTTGCAGCTGATTCTGTTGAGTACCAGGACATGATGGAATTGAAATTCGGCTTTATTTCCGCTAAGCATCCATGCTCCTAGAGCTTTGGGACTCTGCAAGTGCAACCTTTGCACCGACCAATGTCAAACACATCCTCCTTAGATACGCTGAAAGCTCGCATCTTTTCCGGTCATTACTGTTTTTCAGGAATTAATTGATTGTTAGTGTTTAACCGGAGAAACCAGAGAAAGAGAGAGCAGGTGCCTCTACTTGGCTATCACAGAGGCAGTAATAATCATAACGATGGCTTGCTGTATTAAGATATGTGGCACCAAGTACCCATTTCAGCCCAAACAGATTGGAAATACATCCCTCTTCTTCAATCACCCTATTAATTTGGAAATGCTTAGATCTCAAATTCAGCATAGGAATCTACAGATCCTACCAATTAGAATAAGCCAGCTTGTCCTACTAACACTGCCACGGTGCTGTTTGGTTTAACAGATAATGATAATTTAACTTTGAAATAACCTTGTCATTGTAAAAAGAATTAAAATTATAACTCTTCTACAATCTTGGTGTGCAGCTTTCTATAGACTGTGGTGTGCCGAATTTCAAGTAATATTCCTCTGTCACCCCACATCCCCAGGTCCTGGATAAAAATGAAATGTGCATTTCATAAGAAGATCCCAGTGAGCAGTAATAAGAAAAAGTATTCAATCATAGTCAATTGGTTAAAGCTTTGGGGATGGGCTCCAGCCACCATCTTCTTTTTTCATAAGGACCCGAATTAAAAAAAAAAAAAATGAACTAAAATATATCTCAACCTCCCACCAGATCCAGCTGGCTAGGGAAATAGAAGGAGTTATATCGGTAGTAATATGAAGATAATTTCCAATGGATTATTTTAGAATTAGTGGAGGCATCATCAATCACCTCAGCTCTAATAAACAAAAATTCTAGTCAATGTAATATAAGTTCTTTTAAGCATAACCTGAGGTCATATCAAAATATATACCTGATGCCATTGTTTCCCCCTGCAAATAAAGAAAGGGAGAGAGGAAGCGTATTTTTTTCCTTTTAATGTATGAAAAACCCAGCAACACGGAGCTTTCGCAGTAACAGGATTTCTGTTTTCAGAGTTGTCAATAAAACTGAAAACAGAAATTGCTCAAAGGATACTTTGATTTCTTAAAAAACAGAGAAATATATAACTATATATTCATATATTTCTAAATTTCTTAGGCCTTTGAATTTGCTGCTTTTATTTTTTTGGAGGGGGAAAGCATTTTGTTCATAACGAATTAAATTATGCTAGATAGCTGTAAATAAGTCAGTCTTCAAAAACAATAAATAATCCCCAAGTTGGCCAAACATATTTTCACATTGGCTTTTGTCTGCACAAAAGTGAAACATCTTCCAAAATTTTGAAATCTAGGAAGCAAAACCCAGACTGCCCAAGCAGACGTGTTTTTGTGAAAATGTAGAATAAAGCTTTCTTTTTACCTACCAGGAAACCTTTGGTACAGCCAATATTATAGCTCGCGTATTATGCCACTCCAAAAACAGTTGGGAACTTTCATTCATTCTGATTCACTGCAAAAGGAATTTCACTCTGTCTCAGCTCATTATAAGCAGATGCTACTGATTATATTGGGGGGAAAAAAATCAGTGGCACCAGGAAAGTCCAACATTAAAAAAAATGCTTAAAACAATAGTTGTTTAGAGATACCTCAATGGATCCCAGTGCTCCGGAACCTTCTCCTGGGTTGTGAACAATCGAAGATTTATTCGAGCTCTCTGCACACTGGGAAATGAAGACCCAGAAGCTCATTATCATGTCTATTAAAAAGCAGAAACTGGGGTACATCTAAGAAAAGATGTATTACTTTTTAAACCGCACTGCAAACTGCAGACCAATAGGGACTTGAACTATATAAAAATACTCTCAGTAGTAGGGGAGTGGGAAGGGGGTGGGGTGGAGATTCACTCCCCCAAACAGCAGGAAAATACCATGCCATGAAGTTCCATTGTTGTCATGGCTTTGGAAAAATGGCTCTATTGGATTTTCCTGAAAAGGGATTTTTGAAGTCAGACTTTTGTTTTAGTCGGGGGACGAGATACGGCAACTCAAATAACTTCGGGAACTACACTCTAGAGGAGGTGAGGGAGGGTTTGATTATCAGTGACCAGTTAAATTCTAGTTAACCCCAATTATAAACCTTCACCTTTGCTAATTGGATTAATTTGTCAGCAGGCAATATACTTATAAAGTGTGGTGGATCCAACTTTGGGCCCCTCGATTATGAGATAAAAATCATTATTGTTGTCATGGCTCATTTCTTAAGAGTGGATCTATAAGCAATTTCTGCAAAGGTAGAACAAAGTTGAATTTTACTGTAAAGTTGGAAGACCCATTTATTATAGCTATTCTCTGGAAAAAAATATGCCGAGTAAGCAAATTCTCTCTCAATTAAAAGCTTTCCAAACTGAGGGTTTAATGAAATCTTAATTAAAGTCAATGGAAAAATCATGTTCAGAAAAAAAAAAAAGTAAAGGTACTCAAATATGTCCTTTTATTTCCCTCTTGACCGATCCAAGAATACGGTTTCTAACTCTTCCAATTTTTTTTTTTAGTGTGTTTTGTCCACAGAGAGACACAAACCAGAAAAACCTGTTGCATTTATTATAGTCCTCTCACCCCTCCAAAGATGAGCAGTGTCTATGTTCTCATTAAGATGGTAAGAGATGTAAATAAAAAAAAAAAAAAGATGGTAAGAGATGTTCCTCCACTGTTTCCAACAGTTCACAAAGACTGAGAGCGAACTTTGCCAGTACAATTTGTTGGACTCAATTTTAATAACGAAAATATAATTTCAGGTTTCTAATTCTGTTAGAAAAATCTGTGAATGGTTCCAGGCTGAGTAAAATAAAACAACACTGTCAGTCAGGCGTATTTCCCTGTAGTGGAAATAAAATCTTTCAAAGGGTTCCAAGTTGGAGTGAACAGAGAATCTGTTATACTTGAAAATATGTTAATAAGGCTTAAAAATATTGTGTTTTAGAATTGGCTAAAGGGCAAATAGCTATCGTCAGCATCGTCTGTCTCTTGGGTGAACAAGTCCCCAAAAGCCTAAAGAGACACAAGGCTACTAGTGTTGGGGGACGATGTGCTTCCAAGTACAAAAGAAATACTGTGGCGTTTTCTGCTTTTATCTGTTTCACAAAGGGACGTATGGGAAATTAGATATTCGATAGATATTCCGAGGGACTATAGATTGTATTTAGCAAGTCAACCTTTATTTTTTTTTTTCTTTTGTAACAAGGGCGCTAAGAATAGTACTTTCAGCTTCTTCCCCTTTATAAACAAAGCAATTTATAGGAAGGAGACAGTAAAAAATATGGGATTACAGAAATTAATGAGCTTTCTGTGTATGTGTGTGTGTGTGCACGTGCATGTGTGTGTGTGAGAGAGAGAGAGATTGGGAGAGAGAAAGAGAAGAAATCTACCTAGGAGCAGGGCATTGAATGTACCTTCTCTATAACCCGAGCCAGACCTCGTCATCACCTGTTGACAATAGAGAAGAAAGAAAGCCAAGCGTTGGGATCAGGGCACAATAATGCCTGTTGACAATAAATTATCAAATCAATAATCATGTTTAGCCAATCCCTTTGTGTAAAACTGTTATTATGATTCTAGTGCCAGCTGTCTGAAACTTTAATTTAAGTGCTTGCTTGAGGCTAGACATTTGGAATGCTAGTTTAGAATGTTTTATAGCCCAAGCAATATGTTTTACTAACCTCAAATACTGTGATGATGGTTTAAATGGTGACTCTAATTTGTACGTGGGGGGCTCCGGGGTGAGTTTTGCTTTCCCAGGGAAGTGGCTGCTGCATTGACAATTCAGACATTTCTGGGCTAGCTGGAGCAGCTAATCCCAAGGGGCCCTTGGAGCTGCGTCTACCTGCCTGCAGGTAAACACCACAGGTGGTTAACTTCTAGAAGTTCCTTCAAGTGGCTGCAAACTAGAAGGTCCTCAGAAACAGAAATGATGGGCGGAAAGCACCATATTGGAGAAGAAGATGTGGTTTAGCGTCCAGTGGGCTGGGAAGTTTTACTCTGTCCCTTCATCATCGGCTTACTCTCTTGACCCTAGACCTTTAATAAGAAGGCAAAACCAGATCCTGTCCGGTTGTCAGCAGCACATATTCACCTTTCCCTAGTAATCAATCAGCAACATGCTGGCATATTAGGAATATAGAGTTCCACTTTCAACATAGCGGCCTCCAAGAGAAGACCATTTATAAGCATTTTTGCAATTGTTCTGATCACACATAAATGTTGTGGACCATGAATTTTGGAAAGAAGATGGCAATTTAAGATGAGATACAACTTATCACTTTATATTGGAATATTATTAAGATAGTATATATTTTTTCACTTATGGAATTTATAAAGCACATTATATCTGTTATCTCGGTATTGTAGAATTACCTCGGTCATGATAAAATCTCATTTTACAGTGGAGGAATCAGACATTTTGAGAGTTTATATAATCAGCTTGGTCACGTATCTCCAAAGACCAAGGTTCAAAGCTGGATCTTCTGAGTCAACCAGTAACAGATGCAACATGCAGACTTTTGTAATTCCTTCTTGATTCACCAAATCGTCAAAAACTCTAGTCAATAATCAAAATGTCATCAAATTATTTTTGATAGATTTTGTCTTCCATTTATAGGCACTAGAACAACCAGCAAATATAAGTTCCAAATTCAATGTCTAGGTTTGCAGGAAAAATTTTCCCAACTGAGGATCCCTTAATAGCTAATATCTAATAGCTCTTCTGAGCCCATGATAGGTACTTAATAAATCTTGAGGATAACTTGACACCTAAAACCACATTTTCTCTTTTTTTGCTATAATAGCAGTCTAATTTAAGTTCTAGAAAGGTTTCCCAAAGTTCTACAGCTGAACTCAGCTGGTGGAGACAGGTGGGAAAACATACCAAAGCTGGGGCAAATATCTACTGAATAAATAGTTCTCTGACAACAGTCTTTGTCAAGCTGATTGACTCAGACAATAGCAATTGCCTCATAAATTATCCTAATGTAAGAACTGCACATATGTGCATTGGTCATATGTATGGCCAGATGTATTTCTGGAGAACAATGTGTCTCTGTGTAAGTCATCCCCTAGCACAGTTCCTGGCACAGAGGACAGGCATGATATTAAATTTATTAATCAACATCAAAACATTTCATTTTCCTGGAACTGGGGAGGCTTACCCCTTGAAGGAATACCAGAGGAAATGTTATATAAAGCAGTAACTCTGCTCTCTTCTCAATATATTTGTTTCGTAATTCCCGATGCTTACATATGCATTTATAGTGAGCTGCATTTGAAATTACTATGCTGAGAAACAAATGCTCTACTTAATTGGCATCTGAAATGCAACTTTTCAATTAATTTATATTTTTTACAAAGACAAAGGCAGCATTTATACAATATAGGTGATGTTTACAACGTTAGTGAATCTGTGATTTTTTTTAAGAAACTAACCAGAAGGGACATATAAAAAAGCCCCATAAGCATTATCTATCTGAGTAGAACGAATGAGCTGGGTCAGAGTTGTTGATTAATAGATAGTCAAACCAAAAGATGTTTCGCTGGACTCTCATTGTTGAGAAGATCAGGCTTGCGTGTGCCCAACATTTCCATCCTTGAAGTGCAGTGCGCAATGATGCCTATGATGATGAAATCGGACTCGAACTGAGTCAGTTCAATGAGTTACTGGGTTATTTACATTACAACTCATATACATGAGTTATTGGGTTAGTTACTAATATAACTAAGCCATAGTTACTGGGTTATTTACATTTACACCAGTAACAATGAGTTACTGGGTTATTTACATGGTTATTTACATATCTGAGGGCTGGAATTTTGAGGAGAAATTGACATGACTTTATTTCTTGCTGTGTCTAATATTTTCAATTGATTTTCATGCAATGACCAGTGTTGATGATATTTAAAAAATGTTCGGTCTGTTAACCATTAGATGGTAAGATGAGGAGTGATTTTGTTTTTATTTTTTAAGTAGTTACATATTTTCCATTAAGACAATTAAACTTTCTTCCCCTAAAATAATGCCTTTCTACTTGTCTCCACATACAGTCACCAAGTTTTGCCCTCATGTTTCATCCCCAAGCATCTATGCTGGCCCAGATCTTTATGTCAGTATTCTGACTACTGCAGAGGTTGAGTGAAAAATTTGCACTCTACTGCTTTTCCTATGATCCTTAAATACCAGTATATTCTTTTTGTCAGTCACTCTTCTGCTCAGTCTGCTGTAGGTCACTTTTTTTTCTACCAACCTTTTAAGTAGAGTTCATGCATCCATTTATTTTTTTTTATTTTTTAAAAGATTTTATTTATTTATTTGATAGAGAAAGAGGGAGAGAGAGAGCAGGGAAAGTGGCTGACAGAGGGAGAGGGAGAAGCAGGCTCCCCGCTGAGCTGGATGCCTGACATGGGGCTCGATCCCAGGACTCTGGGATCATGACCTGAGCTGAAGGCAGATGTTTGAGCCACTCAGGCACCCCCATGCATCCATTTATTTGTTCATTTAGGCACTCTTTCAATAAATAGTCTGTGATTACCAAATATAACGTCAAGAGAATAAGCATTGTATAAACTGCAAATAACAAGTTTATGACTTCAGCCCTCATGAGGCTTAAAATCTAGTTCAGGAGTTAAGACACATGAAAACAGCTTTAGTATAGAATCAAATTGCCTGGGTCCTGGAATCAGATTGCCTGAGGTAGAATCTAGGTTCCACAGTTCATTAGCTAAATCTTTGGGCCAGTTACTTAACCCAGCTGTGCCTCAGTTTCCACATTAGTAAAGTCGGCTGAATCATATTACTTATGTTAAGGGATTATCGTAAGGATTACATGAGGCAGGACATGTAAAATCTTAGGGCATCCTGGTTCAGCAAAAGCACTCGAAACACGTTCAGAAGGGTGGTTAGGGGAGTAAGTAGAATTCAAGAAAATTGGAAACAAATAAAAAAAAAAAAAAGAAGGAAGGAAAGGAGGGAGTTGAGCCTTTTCAAAGCTCCAGGAGGGGAGGAACCCTTTCCACAGGTGGGTGCTTACAGGAGTCACCGAAGTGGTTTTGGAGCTGTGGCTGGAGAGATCAGTTGGAATACGACTGCTAGGTGAAGGTATGCAAGGTCCGGACTGGGTCAGTACGATTTCCTGAAGAGTACTCTTCACTCATCATGCCAGCTCACTTGCATGTGACTGTCCTCACACTGCTTCCTATGGTACTCCTTCATCTGACCGAGGCTGAGTTTTCTAGGGAAGCCTTTGCTGAGCAGGAAATATTCAGACGCTGTCGAGAGTGGCTACATGTTACCTGCTCCACCTTTACTGACCTCCTTATGTTGTTACGTTGCACTGAAGGACTATGCCTATGAAATTCTCCCTTGACTCTAAGTTACTTGACCTCAAGTCCTCTATCTTTGCAGATCTAGCACCTACTGCGATGGCTAACACCACATAGACACTCAAAAAATGCACAAGGATCTAAAGAGCATCACTAGTAATCCGGGTATCCTAAAGAAATGGTGGCATGGAAGGCCACATAACTTGGTTTATTCTGTGAGATTGCTAATCTCATTCTCCTCATTCACTTTGGAGTGAGAATGAATCTCTGAATCGCATCGGGAACTCCTTTGAAACTTTAAGAGGAAACCATTTACCATCAGTGGATGGGATTTCTTATGCGTTTTTTCACCTGGGGGTGTCATCAAATTTTAATGTCAAGAAATTTCTCCTATTGGAAGAACATTCCAAATTTTACCAAAATCAATTAGCCTTGACTAGGACTCAAAAGTTCTAAGCATGGGAGCAGAAGGCAGGTTTCTGGGAACCTTCTTCTCTAGGCAAGGAAAATAATACATAATGACAATAATAATGTCATTAATATTAATAATAATAATAATGACAATAAATGTCATGATGCATAAGGGTGCTAAGGCCACATGTGATACTTCTTCCCCCTGCTTCTTTGACTATGTTAGATACTAGAGAAGCAAAGCAACTATTTTTTAAAACAATTTTCACTCAGAAATATACACACACACATCTCAAAAGGATAAAAGATTATTTTGGAATGAAAAAAATGCTGTATCCATTATATTTTAGAACCAAATAAAGTTCAAGTACATTTTTCACACTTACCTTACTTTCATATAATGCATTAAATAAGTCACTCAATGCCTCTCAGACAGAGTCAGAAATTGCATTCCTGTAACTGAGGTCAAAATCTCATTGAAGAGTTGTGATTTTTGGATTGATTTGTATCATTTCTTTATTCACTTCCTCTTCATTTATTTCTTTTCTTCCTTGACCCAGAGAAGAGGCCACCAACTAACAAAAGCCCCAATACCATTGAAACTCTGGACGAATAATACTGACCCACATTAGCAAGTTGAGAACCCTATCTCATTCAACACTGTAGAGTACAAAATTATAGAATAAAAAATAAAGATGTTATCAGTCACACAATTTGTCTTCTCTTGCAATGCAGATTAAATGGTTATAACTTCCCCGGACTCCAATCTACTTGACATCTGTCAAAAGGCTGGGGTCATCTTTCTTCCATTAGCAAGGGTCTCCATTTCAACAATCCCCACCATACCCATATTCATGTCAAGTACAATTGTCTACTTCTTGTCAATCTTCCCCGTTAATGGGATCAACAAGTGCTGAAACCAGGCATCTTTCTCTTCTCTATGTTGCAAAGAGAAAATGCTGGTTCTTTTCACAGACAGAAGAGCAAAAAGTAAAAGGGAAAGATAGCTCCTGGACTCCTTGTCATCTAATGTTCTCTTTTATTTATTTCCCAACGCAGAAGTTTCCCATTATGCCAACCTATAAGATGCAGGATTGCTTCGCAGCTAGAAATGCTGCCAGTGACCCAATTCCAAAGGCTCCATTTGTGGGCATGATCTATCCCCTCCCAAATCACTATGGTAGACAGTGAAGCTTTCGGATGTGCAAAATGAAACTAGGCGCTGCAGAAACATAATTTGTCTTTGGAAACGATGGGTAGATTTTTGCCTCTGGTTTCAGTGCTAAGAAGCATCCAATTATGATATACTTGACCCATCATCCTAGCCTCAGCCACTAAGCAGATCTGCGGGCTCAAAACATCTTTGTGGTGAATCCCCAAATGACATATCTGTGGTAGATTTCAAAATGTTTTGGAGAAGGGATGAAAACGAAGGTTCTTAATCCATACTTTGACCACTTCAAATTGTTACTGATTGCGATCAATCCTGGATTCTTTCAGAGGAGACAGGAGTCGGCCATTTACGTAAACCAATCGACCCATCCCTTGGTATGTGGGATCAAACTCACGACTTTATTTTAGGTCAGCTATCCAAAATGCAGTTTTGAATCTTAGAATCTTGTTGGATAGTTGCAAAATCAATAGCATATGACGAAGGGGATGGTTAGACTAGGAAAACCACATGTTGAGGATGCATTTGGAGACAAAAGGTCTACCTTTAACTAGTAAAGCCCTGTGACTACTTCTAACCCAGAAGATCACTCACTAAATCACGCTTGCACCTTTTATGAATTTTTTAAAACATAAACACTAAGTTCAAGTGGGTGAAGAGTCCTTCTCTAAGCAGTTCCAGGGATCAGCTCTACAATTTAAGCACCACATAGGGTTTAGGAGTTTGTTTCTACAGTCATTCCTATGTGTTTATACTTGCATTTCTATCTTTAATCCATAGAATCAGTGGTAAGAAATAAATAAAACATCTCAGTGGAAGCAAACACAACATGGCTAAAGAATGTAGTGTTTTTGCCCCATTGGCCTAGGAGAGTAACCTTGATATTGACATGGTATATATTAAGTATTTTGTTTATTTATTATTATGTATTGTCAAATATATACATATTCGGTATGCATATGATCTATGATATATGTACATATACTATATTATATACATATAACATACTATGTATATATCTATACAATATACAAGTACTACACTATACATGTACTATACTATATACATATGCCATATATTCCTAACTATATACATATTCATTTCATATGCTATGTATCACTTTTTTTTATGTATCACTTTTTAAAAGTATATGTTAACAAAAAGAAAAAAGGTATATGTTAACAGTATATGTTTAATAAAATTTAATATATGTTTAATAAAATATAAATACAGATGCTACATAATCTAGATTTAATAAAATGAGCATCTTCAGTTAAGCCTACTCAGACACACAATGGCTGTCTGACATTGGGTAAAGGTTTATTTTGGCGGTGAACTGCTCAGTGCTTTGAGAGGTCCATTTCCATAAGCCAAGATCCCGACCCCCCCACCAATGCTCCTCCGTCCAAACACATACACTCTCTTTTAAAATTATTCTGCCACTTTTGTTAGATTGAATTTGTGAACTGCCAAATCACTGAGTCATGCCCCTTTCTTACTCTTCTGAAGTCTGTGCCAAGTTCTGTTTCTGAGGCAAAGCAGAAATAAACACCTTTCACTAGTACTTCACTCTTGGGGAAAATATGAGGGCATCCTCTCTCGGGATCTGCCGAGCAGACTCTGAAAACATCCCTTTCTGGATTTTCTGCTTTTCTCATTCTATTTTCTCCCAGAATCTGTTTGCAAAACATTTTATGGAATTGGCAAGTTATTTGCGCTGCTTTTGCATTGCAGTCTGACTAATTCAATTGCAATTATTTGTAAACTGCCGCCATAACTCTTCCTTGGCTAATGTCTGCAAACTGTTTACTAAACAATAAACTTAATCATGCATTCATTGTTGCAAATGTCTCCAAATGGCTTCAGAGTAGAGCTGACTTGACATTTTTGCCTATTTGCAAAGCCATGAAGGATGTTTTCTGAATAGACAGTAAGTTCTATAACATTTAGTCATTCTATTTCCTACACCTCTTCTGATCTATTGCAGATGGGGACGGGCTCTTTTATGGGTCAGCCAATGGGCAAGGTGCTAATAGTGGTAGATCCAAAGCAAATGGGGCTGGGGGTAAGGCGCTGGTTGCAGACACACTACGACAGCGTGGTGTGGGCAATGGTCAGGTTTTAAAAATATTACCCGAGTATCACCTAGCATATTAGCCAAGTTACTATTATATTTAAGATCTTGTCTGAGACTCCTTGAGGGGTACAAGTTGTAAAGACAGTGGCTCTGCCCATGGAGGCTCTGACAGGATGTGAGGATGAGAGGAAGAGGAAAGATCAAATCAACATCTCACTTACAAGCCTTAGTGATCTAACAGACTCATAGTGCTATTACTAACAGTATGAGGAACTAATCTGGGAGAACGATGAAAAAGATGGCTCAAAATATCCTGGTTTGCACTACTTTCATTTTGTTGCTGGTACTTCCTCACCCTCCTGACTTGGAAACATTAGAACACCCCAGGGGCTGTTCCTTCCACGTCTTCATCTCTACCTACACTGACTTCCTACGTGATCCCATCCTGCCTTTGGCTTTAAGTATCACCTAAATACTGGTGACTCCAAAATCATATCTCCAGCCTGGATATCTACCCTCAACCCCAGGTACTATGTATCTACTTGTCATATCCACTTGGATATTCCAAAGGTGTGTTAAACTCAACATTCTTAGAACCAAATTCATAAATCCCTGCTAACCACCAATCTCCCAAGCCTGCTTCTTCTCCAGTCTTTCCTTAGCAAATAACAACTTTATCCTTCCGGTCTCCCAGCTGAAAATAATGCAGATATTCATTTCCTTTCTTGTCCTCACATCTCCAAAGCTGTCCATCAGCAAATGCTGTTAGTTTTCTGAGATGTATATAGCATCTCATCACTTCTTGCCACATCATTGCTACCATCTTGGTCCAAGTCATTATCATTTCTTGCCTGAACTATTACAGTCAGTTTCTACCTGGTCTTTCTGTTTCCATAACTTCCTATCCAGTCTTTTCTCAATAGAACAGCCAGAGTGATTCTTTGGAAATATTGTTTGTACCAGCCATCTGCTCAGAGGCCTCTAGTGGTTTTCCAGACCTCACCAAAAGTAGAAGCCGAAGTCCTTTTAATGACTTCAAGACCCTACTGGATCTGGGCCCTGGCTCATTCTTTGCTTTCATTGTCTCCTTCACTACCTTCAGGTCACTCTACACCACTCTACACCAGCTACACAAGCCTCATACCTGTTCCTTTAACAAAGAAAATATCTCAGGAATTTTTGCATGTTGTATTTCGCCATACTGCTACATTCTTCCCACAAAATCTATGTAAGGTTCTCCTTACTTCATTAAGGCACTGCTCAAATGTCACCTTATTATGAGGCCTTTCTCATGCAACATAACAGTGCCTACCTTCAGCACTCCCTATCCCTTACCCTGCTTGCTTTCTTTCCATATGATCATCTGACCTACCATATTGATTTGTTTGTATATTTATGGCTTTCACTCAATTCCGTGTAAAAACTATGAAACCTGGAACTTTATCTCCATTATCATCTCCATCACTGTCTTCTATTGCCACTGCTTAGAAAAGCACCAGCATGTGGTTCATATGCAATAAATATTTGAATGAGTAAAAGTCAACTGAGTACAAGGTCAGTGGTGCCTAGCACACTACTTAGAACATCATATTGGTTCAATAAACATCCATCGAATGAATGAATGAATCGGTTTCCAGGACTGAGGAGGCATGGACTCACGCACAGGCAGAAAGCAAGAGCCAGTTGGGGAAACACACATATTATGAAGTAGTTCACTGGATAACACGTAAAAATACTATCACCAAGTAAGCCCTGGGACTAGGCACACCAGGATTTTCACAGCGCCTGCAACATGATGGGGTATTGACCAGGGGACCCTCCCATGGTGGGACTGGGTTTCTCAGGACCAGCTGGTGAGAGGGATTGCCACATCAGGGGTTATCAAGAAGCCAAATCCAGGAAATCAATCAAACTTAGAACGGGTCACCAGAACCAAAGATTCAGACTCAGATGAAGGAAAAACTATGGCTAGTATCAGATCCTTGGGGAGGTGGCATGTGAATCAAGCATTGAGGAGACAGGCTGGTGGATTACCTTCAAAGAAACAAATCAGCAATACATGGAGATTTTTGATACAATGGAGATAGTATTCTAGGCCTCAAACCCAGGCTCCAGTCTGGCATTAAGGCACAGAGAAACACACGGGGTGACTATATCCCGTGCCCCAGCTTGAAATCCTATTCATTCAGTCCCAGACACAAGCCTGCACCCGATATAACCAATTCCGACCCAGGATGGGTGTCCCACTGTAAGACATAAGGCAGTCAGGAAAAACTGCAAAGCCGGAGTCCCGATTGGCAAGTTCTGCAAAGGCCTCCTCTGGGAAACCCATCGTTCCGTTTCCCAAGCCGTTCCACTGGAATCAGGGATTTTCCTCTTGTAAAACTGGCCACAAAATACAACTTAGAAAGTGCCCCCAAACCGCTCCGCCAGACCCGCCAGCAAGCACAGCTCCTCTCAGCTTTCTAAGAATGCCTACTATATAATGAAAACCATAAACCCCCAGCTTCCACGCGCACGCGCGCTGCAGTTGGACGGGGACCAGCCCTTCCTCCCGCCAGAGCATCCCTCCCCCTGCCGCCCTGACCGCGCATCCTCGCCTTCTCGCAGCCGCAGCGGGAAACCGCCCCCTCTGTCTTTCCTGGTCCCCCAAGTCGGGGTGCCAACTTCGGCTCTAAAACTGTTCAAAGTGACTAATCAAAGGTCTTTGAAAAAAAAGGTGACACTTACTTGAATCAATGTCTTCTTGAGGCTTTTGAAAGGTGCAGCAGGCATAAAATTTAATATTGATCGTAGGGGCACATTCCATTCCCCTTTCAGAGTCATTTCAGAATGACAAATAATTTGTTTTGATCCGTACGGGGAACGTCTGTCTGTCTACCGGACACACATGAGTCCCCGGCCTTCTTAGTGAAGCTCAGCCGGCTTTTTTCTGACCACTTCTCTGAGTTGGTTCTCCCCTCCTTAAATTTCTTGGTTCCTGCCGTCCCCTTCTGCTTGCTCCTCTTAGCTCCTGTTCTAATTTCAACTGTCATTTCCCCCGCTCTCCCGAGTGCTCTGAGCTCCTGTTCTAATTTTTCATGTCTTCTCCCAGTGCTGCCCTCCTTTCTGTCTCTCTGACCCTCTCCTTCTTGCCTTCTCTCTTTTTCTGACTCTGACTCTTCCATGTCCCATCGGAGGCTTTGCCTCAGGTTTCAGTTCGGCTCCGGTATTCTGCATCCTGTTAAATGCAGCCAATAATAGGATGTCCGATCTGCTCTGCATAAATCCCAGATTCGCAAAAATAAAACAGGATTTTTTTTTCATGTTCTTCGACGCCTGCCTTTGAATCTCATCTCCCCTCAATATTCCCCCCCCTTCCCTTCCAGCTTCTACTTGCAGTTGGAATAATCTAAGAAAATATCTTTTTATATTCCTTGGTTGATAGGAGCAAAATATAGGGAATTGGTCTGAGAACTCTCATCTCAATACAATTCTGGTCCAATTTCATTTTCTAAAGAAGTTTGGATGGATTTCCAGTGAGTAACCAGGTAAGTGGGAACCGAGACGTGCTGGGAGCCTATCCTTCCTTCCAACAATATTTAAATGGATAAGGAAGTTAAGGTCGTGTCTTATAAGTGACATATTTCTCAGGGGTCTTTCTCCCCTCTCAGTTGCAGATAGAAATAACCGCACTCTCGTTAATTACACACCTTGTGATTTGCATTATTTGTAAACTGCTTCACCAAGTGTGTATACTGGCAAACAATCTGGGTGGAATTTTGAACACAATGGTCTGGCCTGGAATGAAAGAAATGTTCAACAAATGTGGTGTTGGGATGTGGAAAGGAATTCCTGGTTGTCTCGAATATCCAGGCTCCTTAAGACAGGAATGGTAGGGGATTCTATCTATATATTGGTTCTTAAGGGCGAAGAGCTCCTCCTGCAAAGTTTTCCCAGCTTGGGGGATCTGAATAGTTCCATGCTAAAGAATGCATCCATGCCCATATTAAAGGTTACAGATACTGTGTCAGGACACATTTTGATTTCTAGATTATTGTCTGGAGGCAAGGGCATTTTTCAGACTTACATAGAATTTTCCTGTCACTGCTTGGCGAATGAAAATAACATAGTCAAGCACCTGGTTGTTTCCAGGAGACTGTTTTTGTTTTATGTAGTTGGCCAGTCCTTCTGGCAAAACTCCTCACTGAAACAGAACATTTTACATTTGTTGGAAATATATTCAGACATAGACAAGGAGAAAGTTTGTATCGAACAGGTCAGAGTTTAAAACCGTACATACCGCATCTTATTCTTTCAAGAAGTCATTGAGGATCTTTCTGGAACTAATTTTGGAGTGCTTTCAGAAGTTAACAAATGACACAATTTTCTTGGCTCTGTATTACTGTTACTATCTTTATAGATGGTAAATGAAAGTTTGGGGTTACGACATCCAACCCACACAGACTCAGTAAACTTTCCGAGTGTCTACTTTGTACCCAGTGCTGTGGTGAGGGGTGCAGGGGTCATAAAGATGAAGAAGCCCGAGTTCCTTCTCTGGAGGGGCTTCCAGCTAAAGGTCACGTCAAGGGTCAACCAAAAAGCCTTAACCTCATCTGAAAATCTTAATCCCAAATACTCTTCTTCACACAAGAACCCTGGAGTTAAACCTCTCCAGGGCATCCGACTTCTAAAAAAAAAAAAGGAGAAGATAAAAGACCATAAAACACAGGAAGAAAAGACTACACATGTTACATTTTTCACTCGCTACTTGTGAAATGGACAGAATATATACAAACTTCTCAAATACACCTCCAGGGGGAAAAAAAAAAAGACCAAATGCACATTTAGCCCCATGTAAGTTTCTGATGCTTCCCCTGCTTTTAATTAAGTAATTTTCCTTTTCTAACAATCTCCAGGTTTTTTTTTTTTTTTTCCATGAGAATGAGCAGAAAAACAAAAACATGGGGGAGGGGGAAGACTCATAGTTCTGTTGAGAAACAGGAAGTTATGTGAAACCTTGTTTGCCCTTTCTGCTGTGAAGAAGTTTGCCAAAGAGCTGTAACCCTGAGCTCTGCTATGTAAACCACTTACAGAAAAGGCAGAGGTCAGCGTGGGAAAAGAAGGGGCGCCTTGGGCACAGAGTGACAACAAAAGTCAGTGCTTCTAGGCATCTCAAGACGGAAAGTAAAACCATTGAGACCCGTTGAGTAGTTCAGAGCTGCTTGCTTTCTTCTTCCTCTTGCTCCCACTCCTTTCTTTTTTTTTTTTCTTTTTTTTGGGGGGGGAGATTAAATTCTGAATCATTATGAATCTATTAAACATGTTGATCTTTTCAAACATAGTCTAGGGACCTCAACGGACTTACAACTAAACCAATCGCCTGTTTCGCTGCCGAAGTATGTTTCGGTTGCTGCGTTCTCTCTGCTGTTGTCTGGGATGATGGGTGTGGAGAAGGAAATCCTCTCTAGAACGGGAGCGGCTCACGCTGCCCTTTGCCATACTTGTGGGCTTTCCTAGCGATGCCACAGGGGCATCAGTGTCGCTGAAGAAGGCCATGGCGCCGGACTTCAGCAGTGTCTCTTTTCTGTTACATAAATTGGGGTTAAACTTATTGTATGTTTGAAGAAAGGGCTCTGGCGAAAAACAAATTTTGAAAATGATTGATAGAGGAAATCTTTACTGCAGTGCCCTGAAATATCCAGATAATTGAAGGTGTTTTTTTTTTTTTAATTGTTGTTGTTGCTTTTGCTTTTCCTTCGGTTTCTTTGATCATGTTGCCTTTTTCAGTTCATCCTATGTCTATAGCTTCAGTGCTTCCAGATGTATTGGAAGAGAAAATTCTGAATTGGGGCCCAAATATGGGCTTTCTGAAATTTCTGTTTCTGCTGTTCAGTGTCACATTGGCCCCCACTGTAGCAAAAAGGAAGGTCCTTATGGGGATGTACTTACGATTTCAGGCCACTGACATATTGAACTTATCAGGCCACAGTGTCATTTTCTACTCCCAAGGATGGGCTTGGAGCAGTGGATTTCATACTCAAGTATGTAACAGTCTCCTGGAGGGCTAATGAACATGGCTTTGCTCGGCCTCAACCTCCTCACTCCCAGGAGTTCCTGATTAAGTGTGTGCAAAGCTCTCTCAATCCAGTGTCAAGTGTTGGTGCGCTCCATGTCCCCCCCTATTGCCCCTCAAAGGTGGTGGCTGTGGGTCCTGAAGGACGAGGCGGGACGGTGGTCAAGATCAAGTGGCTTCTGGGTGATGGAAACAGAATTCACGTCCAGTGGGGTTTGGAAATGCAAGATGGGGTGCCAGTGGGTAGGTTTCTGGTAAGAGCACGCTTCCTCATTTGTGGACACATAGTGTGGATAGGTTCCTCTAGTTTTTGTTTATTTTTGTCAGCTTGCTTTTGTCTACCCTTTTCCCACTCCCATCCGTATGTATGTGCTATTAAGAGAGTAGATGGAAAGAATAAAAGTTGGTAAAGTAAACCAAGAAAGTTGTGGAAGCAAACACTTATAATATGTTCTTTGGGTGATTTGGCTATTTCTGTGTTCAACATTTTTGACTTTCTAATGTTTTCTATATGGGTGAAGCTTTTTATTGTGTCATAAGCATAGAAAATTTTGAAAGAAGAATTTCACAAAATGACGCCTAGAAATCGACAGCTGGGCAATTGTAGTCGTTCCTTCTTTCCTCAGGCATGTTCTAGGCGTTTGGACGTCACATGCCAGACACGGGTTTTGACCCTGGGCACTGCAATGAATAGGATAGCACCTGTGCTCATAGTTTATATTCTTGTAGAGGAGACTTCGATCAACCCAGTACGCATGTTTAGGACTTCTCTGTAATGTAACTAATGTATTTCTTGCTGCCATTCACAAATCCACTTAACACAAAGGGGAGTCTGATGTGCTATGGAGAGCATTTTATTATGTGTTATCAGTCTTTTCGCTCTGATGTTGATGGAGGGATTTCCATTCTTTCCACTTCAGTCAAGATGAATCTCATCTATCTATCACATGATTCACAGAAAGACCAGTGAACAATTTGTGTGACGGCTTCAGAAGGAGACATTCACTCTTGTTTTTGGTCTCCGAAAGTCACAGTGTTGGGCCAAGCTTGGAAATAGAAGCAATCGTGCTGCTTTAACCAATCTTACGTTTATCTCTGGGTGAATGCACTTTTATCCTTCTAATCGTCATGTTAACCATCTGTGGAAAGGCATAAATTTCAGATTCCAGAAGTCTGATGAATCAACTAGAACATAATTAAACTTAACCAAATCTCTTTTCTTTCCTCCGGAGTGCTCAGCATCCTGCATAATAAGGCCATGGCTGGGAGAGTGCATTTTGAGTAGCCGGGAGTATAGCCTGAATCCATTGGACTTGGAAGGCACCGTAGACCAGCATGGATTTAACTCACAGCTCTACCACCTGCTAACTGTGTGGCCTTGGAGGCTGATTCACTTCCCCAGGTTTAATGTCCTTCCGTATAGCATGGTTATAGCAGGACCCATCCCAGAGGGTTGTTGCAAAGGGTAAATGAGATTGCATATGTAGATTTAGAGACATTTGGAGTGTCTTCCCATTTCACAACTCACAACCTTCTCTGAGAGGTACCACCAAATAACATGGATGAGCCTGGAGTGGCCGTATTGTGCTATAAGGTTCTGTCTCCCCACCCACTGTGAGCTGGAGAAGTGGGCCTCTGTCCTAAACCAGACAAATCAGATTGTCTCTTCTCATATTTGGCACTTGCTGTAGAGAGACTCAGAAACTGGGAGCTGCTGAACGGAGTTATAGCAACGTCGCAGCCTGGAGCGTCAATGGATTCCTGTTGTCTGGATCTCTGGGCTCCCTGATTCTTCTCTTCCAGGATACGATTTCTTCTTTGAATTTCGTGAGATAGCCCATTGTTCTTCCAATAGATCTCATCTCCAGTTGGAGTTGGATTCTGATGACTCACTTCCCCCCAAAAAAGCTCTTAAAAGTGTCTACCACTGAACACTTGAGGTTCTTTCAAATATTCTAGAGTTTCCCATCTCAAAAGTTCCACCTTCATCTACTAGTTGCTCAGCTGGACCTCTTGACCTCTTTCTAAAAACTGTCTCCTCCTTCAGCACCTTATCTACTCTGTCCTGAAGCCACTTCGACATCATTTTTCCCCCCAATATCTTTTTTCCAAACCCTTCATTTTAGTGACCATCTCTCACCTGGACTCATCTCTCTCAAGATGGTTTTCTCCGTTTCTGCTCCAGCCTTCCTTCGGTTCATTCTGCAAACAAAGCCAGAGGGAGAGGGATTCTTCCAAAAGTGGATCATATAAACTGGATCATGCAAGTCCTCTCCTGAAATCCCTTCCGTGGCCTCCTATTGGCCTTGGAGTAAAATCTCAGCTCTATCATCACCGCTAGGGTCCCGTTGCTCTAGGCCTGTCTGCCGTTCCGGCTCCACGTCCCACTTCTCTTGACCATGGTCTCTCCTCCCCAGTGCCATCCTTGTCTTGGTTTCTCCAAAGATCCATCCTGCCCTGAGGCCTTTCTAGGTGTGATTTCCTCTTTTGGTGCTTTTCTTTCAAATGCCTCTCATTCGATCCCTTACCTTCTCATCTCAGTCATTTCCTGTAAGACTTTCTCGACCGCCAACCTCTGAAGTTGGTCCCCTGATAATACACGTTCTTTATAACTGATGGTAAAAAGGCACCAGGCATCCGTAGTCATAGGTGTATTTGCCTCTTCTCTCCCATGAGATTGTATGCTACATGAAGACAGGGAATATGCAAGCTTCACCCCTCCCGCCATCTCCAGCGATGTAGAGCGTTAACATAGGATACCTAGACACCTGCCATGGCATCACGAAGGGGAACACAGGAATGAGCGATGCTGCTTACACCCAGGCCAGGCAAGGCAAGTGGGCATCCCTCAGTCCAACAATTAACTTGGAATCAAAGAATCATGGCCATAAAGCACTCGGGCACTTCCAGATGAAAATTCCACTTCTCTCTCTAACTGCAGAGTGGTCCTAGGCAGGCAGTGCGAGAGGATAGAAATAAACCAAGGTCGATGAAAACGCTATTACATTCAGAGGGGATATTTTCCATTCGTTTTAAAATTAAAGTCTCATGCAAGCAGCAGAAAAATACACCACAGATTCTTTAGCTTGATTGTTTCAACTTTTAATAGTAAAGTCAATATGCGCCTCCAACTAACTGCTGGGGATTGTTCTGTGATTGCCAGGTTGTTTTATGTATGTGAAGCAACAAAACAATATAAGGTGACAAACAAAAGATGGAAAAATATATAAAAGGGGGAAAAAAAGTTGGCTGTGTGCTACCTCGGGCTTTAAAACTCTTCTTATACACTTCACCGCGAAGTCTATTAAAGCAAAATATAGTGGAAATACGATGTACTGCAATGAATGTCTTCAAACTAGCAATTTAGCGCAAAAGCTGAGGGCAGTTCTTATGCACCGACTTTTAATACCAAGACGATTTGTGGTCTCACAAAGTTCCTGCCTTAGGCAGAAGTTGTGCTGGTTCTAATAGGCCTAGTTTGTTGGCTGTCAGAATAATGGAGAATTTGGTAGCGGAGGGGCTGGATGCTGTAAACAGTGGAGATAATTAGAAGGTTTGCGGGGAGGATTGTGAAGCTGGTTTATCTTCGGTCACAGGGGAAAGGGTTTGTTAGGAAACGGGGGGATGACGCAGTGTCGTCTGGGTCCCAGAGAGTTTATTGGGGGAAATTCCATGGGTCACTGGGCAGGCTGGTTTTCTTTTGTGATTCTAAGGCTATGGCTATTACTACAAATATTAAGTTAATAATAATAATAATAGTATTGGGGCACCTGGATGGCTCAGTGGGTTAGGCGTCCCACTCCTGATTTTGGCTCAGGTCGTGATCTCGGGGTCCTGGGATCGAGCCCCGAGTCGGGCTCCATGCTCAGCAGAGAGTCTGTTTGTCTCCTTCTCTCTCTGCCCCTCCCCCTGCCCATGCACTCTCTCAAATTAATAAATACATCTTTAAAAATAATAACAACAATGTTATCGACCACCTCCTATGTGCTTGGCCTTGTTCACCCAGTTATTCTGTGTCCCCATTCTCTAGAGAAGGAAATCAAGACTCAGAAAGGTAGGAGCTTTCTTCAGTGTCAGACACAAGCAAGGAGTCGAGTTTGCAATCATGTAGAAACCATGCTCTTTACACCATATCGGGCGGTCTTCCTGTGCAGCAGGGTTGATCTTGCCTATCGGAGTGTTTTCAGTGAGGACACTATGCATTCAATGAGGATCTCATGCATTAATGTCTCGTTTAAATTTGCAGTAAGTCTACAGCCAGCCGGCTTTCCAGACAGGGGCTGGCATCCAGAGTGAGGTCTCCCATGACTAATTATTAATCATCGTTCAAGGGATGAAGTTTGCTAGGGATTTATTTTATTTTATGTAAACCAGTGTGGGATCTAGACTGTCCTTTACCATAAGGCCTAGTTTTTCCCTCCTTGGGGCAAAGTTTGCTTTTCTCCTGGGAGGACCAGGTAGCCACACATCACTGCAGCTTTCCGGGTGTGACCCCCACCTCTCCTGCCCCCACGTGGTCACCTTGCCAGGTGGGTCACAGCAGAGAGGGTGAGAAAATCCAAAGTCGATTTCCCATGAGGTGTGGGAACATAAGGGGCAATTCTGAGGTCACTTGTGGTTTTGACTTTCACTCCACTTGTAGATTTAAGCACACAAGGACAAGACACCCACTCAGTAAGGGACAGGGACCAGAATCAGTGGCAACCTCTTACCTTAGGGAGCTCACTTACACACTTGGACTGATTCTGTTTTTCTTAAGTAATAAATAGTAATTAGCATTTCCCAGGACATTGTGGAATGCCTGCCTTCTCCCCCATGAAAGCTAGAACAGAACTGGGGAATCGACAGGCAATGGGCAAGTGATGTTATCATGTGGAGAGAGACCAAAGAGCCTGGGATTACTCAGCCTAGAAAGGGGGAAGTTGAGAGATGGCATTATTAGAAGTGTATAAAATACTGAAGCATGGGATTAAGGACTTGTTTACCAAACACTGGATCATTTGAACAAGATGGCTTCATCGCGAGACGGTCCTACGTTGCTCCCTTCTGGGCAAAATCAGCTTTCCTCCCCTTTGCTTTGCATTCATGCTCATAAGAATGTGTTACACTGCTGCATTGGTCTTTTATTCGGTTGTTTAGGAGAAGTAGCAGGTGGAGGGCAAAGAGCACTAGTGAGGGGTAAGAGGGTGTGGGTTCTAGTCCTGGCTCTGCCATTGCTTCCAGTGTATGGAAGCATTGCTTCCCAAGGCTCAGTTTGTTCATCTCCAAAATGGGAATGTTGTTTTACTAAAAAAAAAAAAGGTATTTGTGAAGGTCAAATGGGAGAGGATATAATATACAAGTGCTTCATAGTCTGTAAGGGGGTTTTATGGGGCACCTTTGTGCCCCTCGTTGCATGATTTAGACCCACTTTTCCTTGAGTTGGTGCTGGGAGAAGCAGCTTGAGAGCTTGACAAGTTGTTTGTTCTCACTCGGCAGGCCTCCCCGTTGGCTTCTGCTGGTCTCCGTCTCCCTAGCTTTCTGGGGCAAAGCTTCTCCGAAGCTATGTTAGGGTCACACATGAATTCCTCAGAACGACCCATGAAGAAACTGTTGAACCATGGGGTACGAGAGGCAGAAGCAAATGACACTTTATGCTACCCTCAGGTGAAGAATTGAGACCCATTCGAAGTGCTCCTTGGGGGGCCCTACACAGATGGCGCCCACAGCGGTGACTGACTCAAGCGCGTCCCCTTGTGTGGTCTTCTCAACCAGCTGCTGTTTGGGGGGTTGGGAAGCCCTGCTTCAGTCTCTGCTTCCTGGGGGACCCCAAGGTAAGGCAGGACTGTACCATGGGATGTAGCCACGCCTCTCCAGCCTTCTACATTTGACGCTCTGAGATAATCACAATGGCATTATCCAGATCAAGAATAATCATAAAACTATGTAGCTCATCTGTGGACAATCAAGTTCAAGTGAGATTCAGAATCTGGCTCTGGAGCTCTGGGGCTCCAGGTGTTTCGCTCATGTGGCGAGAAAAATACAAGCTGGATATTCTCACCAGCCTTAGATTCATGCTCCTGGGACAGAGAAACCGATGATTAGAAGTCTTTAGCTCCGATGTGCTTTCATACGACTAATTTCTCCAAATTGCCTTGGCCAATAGAGTGGCGACGGTCCATCAACCCTCTCACCTGGACAATAGGCATAATTTCCTAACCTGCTCCTCACATTTAGTTTCCACCTTTCCAACTTTAATTGCGGATCATCAAACAGAGCGATCTTTTAAAATTCCCAACAAATCACATTACCCTTTATAGAATATCCTTCTGGTTCTCCATTGGTCTTAGAATGCAATCTAAAATTCTTCTCACAAACGCCAATGCCCTTGGAATCTGGCCCCTCCCACTCTCCCCGCCCTCCCACACCACACTCAAGCCACTCAAATCTCCTTTCAGCTCCTGGAACCTCTCGGCTGCCTCCAGTCCTTTGCTCCAGTAATTTCCTCGACAGAGGGCTCTTCCTGTACTGATTCCTGTGACCAGTTCCTTCTCTGTCTGGCCTCTGGTTAAATGTCATGTCTGCAAGGAAATATTCCCTGAATATTTTGCCCTCTTCCCATCTGCCGTCACTTATTCTCTATGGCGGAGGTCAGTAAACTTTTTCACTAAGAAATAGTAAAGCAGATAGTGAACATCGCAAGTCCTGTGGGCCATAAAGTATCTGTGACAAGTATTTAACTCTGCAGTTAAGGCAGCCTTAGACAAAACATAAATGGTTGGGAGTGGTTGTGTTCCAATAAAACTTTATTTACAAAAACAGGCAGTGAGTGGGCCGGGATTTGGCCCTGAGGGCCAGAGTTTGCTGACCCTGGCACTATTGCTTAACCCCTTTAGAGTTCTTGGTGGCATTTATTGCAATTTAAAAATAATCCTGTGCTCATTAACTTGTTGACTGTTTGTCCTTCCCAGCTGACTGTACATTGGATAAGGAAGGAATCGTGCCCCTTTTGTTTATCACTATGCTCTCGGTGCCTAGAAGGGCTGCTGGCACACAGTAGATTCTAAACACGTATTTGTAAATAAACAAACAATGAAGTACGTCTCTCTTGTTATATCTCAACTCTGCATCTTCTATATTTATAATTTCCTTCACAGCACTGATTTCAATTTTCGATCGCTTCATTTATCTGTTTTTGCACAGAAACTATGTCCATCTTATTTAATTAACTGAAACACCGCTCAGAACCTAGCCCAGTGCTTGGCACATAAACATCCAGGGAAGTGGGATGAATAAAGAGATGAATAAATTTCGATTATTTCCATGGGTAAAAGGAAGCACTGACCTCCGATTTTGATAAACGTTTTTAAAAACATACAACAGGGTGCCTGGGTGATGCAGTTGGTTATGTGTCCCACTCTTGTTTTGGCTCAGGTCGTGATCTTGGGGTTGTGAGATTGAGCCCCACGTTGGGATCCACGCTCAGCATAGAGTCTGCTTGAGTTTCTCGCTCCCTCTCCCACTGTCCTTCCCCGACCTTCATGAGTGCGCACACACATTCTCTCTCTCTCTAAAATAAATAAATAAATAAAAATTTAAAAAACTAAAAAAATGCATATCAATGTGAGAATCCATGGATGAATAAATAAATATGTCTCCTGGCTCTGCATAGTCATAATAAAAAATTTGTAAAAAATTCTCCAAATTAGTAAATCTAAGGGATCTTAGGAGTAAAAAAGAGAACTAGTCATTTGCCATTGTCTAGATGGGACTCTTTAACCACTTATAGATTTGGTAAGCAGACACATTTTCAGGCTTTATCCAGGTAGCTTCTTAATAAATGCAAATTCTCCTGAAGGGGAGACCCCGAGGCCACATGATGCTGGATCCACATGAAGGCTCGGTGTCACACGTGAGGACATTCCCTCTCCCTGGCGGTTCTATCATTCTCTGCCGCTGAGGAATGATTTTGTTGACTCGTGGACATACCCATGTTTCTGTCTCCTCGGAAAAGCTTAAAACCGAATTTAAGGAATGCAAAACTGGAAAAAGACATAAGGTATCATAATCCAGATAAAAAAACAATAAACCACGAAGAGTGTGACGATGACATGTCCCAGTTTGCATGGGGCGAGTATTGTTTTTGTCATTTTTTTTCCCCCTAGAGTCATTATTAATAGTGTCTCTTTTTCTTCTCAAAAGTGCCTGATTTGGACAATAAATTATCTTGTCACTGGAAACATAAGGAGTAAGTTACCTTTCTTTCCTAAGGACAAGCTGAACATGTTCTGGGTGCCTAGCGAGTCACTGGGGTGGAGCTTGAGAACATTAGGCTGTCTTCCCTGGCTTGTCGTGGATCATATTCCTGTTGGTGACATCTGTGGAAGTTTTGGCAGGAATTACAGAGACGGTTTCAGCAAGGCAAATTTAAATACCTGATTTATCTTTAAGTCCAGTCTCTGGGCCTCACGGAAGTGGTGGAAGCCAGATCTCTTCTGGTCTGAAACGTCTGACCGAGATTTTTGGAAATGGCTGACACCATGATCTGATGTAAGTCTTCACAGAGGCACCTCTGTGCTTTAGGTGAAGGTGTTACCTTGGGAGGAAGCTCTTCCCCCCCAAATTTTCAGCAGCCATTGGGAGACTCGGGCATAAATTCCTATTGTCCAGTGAGTTAGGAATCATGGACATTGATGCCAAGGGTAGCAGTTAGAACATTGACTGTGTTCTGGGCTTCAAATCCTGGCCCAGAAATTCATTGTCTCTTGTCCCCAACCTCTCTGTGCCTTAATTTCCTCGCCTTCAAAATGGGGATGGTTATAGTCCCAATCTCCTAGTGCTCAATAATTTGAAGATCTTTTACTACACATTTACATAGTTTTCTTAATGCTTTTGAGAGGACTTTCAAGCTTTAGGTAAAACTATTTCCAAAAGACTTGAGAAATGTTCACCATCAAAATTCCATCATGTGGAATTTTGTACAGTATCTATAGTCTATATCTTCTTATTGGCATGTTTGCTTTAAAGTTCATGAAAAGGTTTCAATTTCCCTAACATTTGCCTGATTGTATGACGTCCCCAAATATTTTGCGATTTTGGTACCTCTGTGAACCTAGGGCACAATAAAATAAATTAAATTAATTAGAGCAGATAATTATTCTAGCTAACCATCATCTTGCATAATGCATCTATTCAACCCTGCTTCTTTGTTCCAAAAGATCCAGTTTGACTGACACATAAGAGTAAAATAATATAAGGTTCATTTCTATTTAATAGCATCTGATTGTATTCTCTCAATAAGTCAGATAATTAAGTAATTCCTCTGTAATTATTAGTATTAATTTTATATATCCTTTCTGGCTACCAGAATTATTATTCCTTCTGTAAGAGTGGCAATTATTGTTAATTTAATTCCATATTCTACACTGACTCCTGGTAAATGACTCTGAATCTTAAAACTATTGTGTTTGTTTAGGCCCTAAAAACATGCACTCATATAACTTCCATTTCTTAGCTCATTTAATTTGTGATTTAGTTAGGTAGTTTTACAAAGTTAATTTGGTCATATCTGAAATCTAGACATTGTTGTTATTTGCTCCGTAATACACAATTCATGAACAATTATTTCTTCATTGTTCTAGAATCATTTGTTTGTTCCTTTTGTGAGGATTATCAGGATTCTTAGAAAATGCCTTGCATGATGCTTTCACATTACAAATACGAGGTCTGAGGAAGTTTGGTGACGAGCCCAGGCTCATAACCCAGCCCAGCTGACATCTGCCTTCCATCTTTTAATTTTCTTCTACTCTTCCCTTCACTTAAGAATGCTGCCCTGCTTTCTTAAACCTCATTCATTATCTTCAGCCTTATTATCCCTCATCCTTCAAACCTATATAGTTAGTCCTCAGCTGTAAGACATGGGTGGTCCTCAGCTATAGGAGGAAGGAGTAGGTTCTAGAAGGTGTTGATTTGAATCTGGGGCAGCTCCTGAGGGTTCTTGGGTAGGTGAATGGTGCAGGTGGGTGGGAGGGGACAGGAAGGGACATGAGGATCTGGAACGAGGGACTGCTCGGGGCGCCTGGGTGGCTCAGTCGTTAAGCGTCTGCCTTGGGCTCAGGTCATGATCCCAGGGTCCTGGGATCGAGCCCTGCATCGGGCTTCCTGCTCGGCAGGAAGCCTGCTTCTCCCTTTCCCACTCCCCCTGCTTGTGTTCCCTCTCTTGATGTGTCTCTCTCTGTCAAATAAAGTCTTAAAAAAAAAAAGAGGGACTGCTCTGTGTTCTGGAGAGAGGGATAGGGAAAGTGAATTGATTCTTTCAGAAATGACCTAAAAGCAGTGGTCTAGAATGCAGAGTGAGAGCCACAGGTGAGTAGGTGACTCAGTCACTTTCCCATTCATTCAGGTGTCGCCATATTCTGTCCACCTCCACTCAGAAAGCTCTCTTAAAGCGGCCCCTTAATCTCCAGTCTGGCTGCGACATTCCCGTTCAGGCCCCCGCTATCACTGTCCTGAGCTAGTGTGACATTTCCATGCTGGGTTTCCCATGTTGGCCTCTCACTCGGGTCCACTCTGCACACGCCCTCCAGTAAGCTTTTCTTAGGCACAAATCTGGCCCTATGGCGTGCTTACTTTAAACCTCAGTAGATTCCATTGTCATGCAGGGCGACGTCCAAACGAGCCTCTTCACATTGCGGTCCTCAGATGTCCTTCTGGCTCTATCTTTGGGGTTCCCAGCCATTCAGCTTGCTGACTGGCCAGGCTTGCCATTCTGAGCACGCCGTGGAATGTCCTCTCCTATTTCCTTCCCTGCTTCTCTGCCCAGAGGAAGCTGCTTACAGGCTCATTCCAAATGCCACTGCCACACGGATTCCTCCTTCTCGTCTTCCGAGCAGAATGACACGCCCCTTCTTTGGTTTTTCCCCATTTCTCCGAGGGCATGGCTCCAGAATACGGTGGCGATTACACTGGAGTGAGTCATGTATGCGTGGGTCTGATTTAGCATTGAGCGTTCAGGGCCTACTGCCAGACTAAAGTCTTAGTAACTTCTTAATAAATGGTTTTGAATGAGTCTTTTGTGTATTGGTACACAGTTCAGGGAAAGGCAAAGGTACAGACACAAAAAGACAGTGGCGTGAAGACAACAGAAGTCATTCACTCGAAGACAAGTGGTCCAGGTTGGGGGAAGATCTCTCCCTTATGAAGTCATTCGGGGACTCAGGCTCCACCCATGGGGCGTTGTCAGGTTGAAACTTGGGTCACAACCTTTCTGCAGTCCAGCTGGCAGGAAGGGCATAGAAGCATGAGGGAAGCAATGACTCAAGGCCCTAGGGAGAAAATGGCGCACATTACTTCTCAGATTCCTCCTGCCCTGAGTCAGTCCTATGACCCCATCTCAATGCAAAGAAGGTGAGGGAGTGCCATTTATCCATATGTCCAGGAGATAGAGGAGGACAGTTTTGGGGGCAATTAGCAATCTCCACACAGTTGACCCTCTCACTTCCTTTGGAGCCATATCACTGCCCTCCCTCGCCAGATCCCGTCAGGCATCATGGCCATGAGATTTCATGTCGTGCTTTGAGACGTATTGGCCTACCTGCAAATGTCTCAACTGCCTGATACCAACCAATCTTCTGTCTTCGCTTTTTCTCTTTCTCCTCTTAAAAATTACCATAAACTTTCCTACTTAAACTGTCAAGCTCTATTTTCTTTCTCTATGAGGAAAAAGTTCCTGTACGTTAATTTCATCTTATTTCTTTGTTTAATTAGACAATCTCTATTTGGCATAACCCAGACCTGATTTAAATTTCTTTTTTTTCCTTGTCTATTGTCTCTCTTATGGCATTTTCCAGGAACTGTACTAATTTAAGGGATCTTTTATCTCCATCAGCCTCATCAAGCGAAGAAGGTAATTTTTTTTTTTTTTCTGGAATCTGTTTGTGAAAATTCTTTTGTACAGCTACTTCCTCTTATGGGTTGTTCTTTTGTACTTCTTACTTAATGCCATTGCTGTTAGCTCTTATAAGGATGCTCTGAGCGGCCATGCTGGTGTAGGAGACACAGTGCCTGCCTCTTTGAAACGGCTGAATTTTAAAGATGCCCTGATAACACACCTGAATGATCCCTGTTTCCCCTTTTATACTCCTAGGTATTCACTTTCGTTTTTATCCTGATGTATATTTATATCCTGAGATATATATATATACATATATATATATATATATATATCCTGATATGTATATAAATACATGTTTTAAATATATATATTAAAATATATATATTTTATGCTGATGTATATTTTATATATTATATATAAGAGGCTCAGCTGAAAAAGTGCAACCTTGAGGGTCCCCATCCCTCTGCTCCCTTCATATCTTAAAGCATATCCACCCCATTGAAATGTTAGATTTGGGTTTTGTTTTGTTTTGTTTTGCATTTCCCACTACATGGGAACATATGCTTCCTGGAATTTCTATCCTTTACATAGTTTTGGGCAAACTTTTCCACCCTCGTGTTTTCCGAAGCTAGACCTACAGCGCCCATGTCTCGCCTACGCTCATGACTGAACTCTCCAGGGACTTGTCAATTCACCATCTGCTTACCTGTGGAAGGTTAATATGGTATCTGCCCCCACTGACTGCTTCTCTTCTCGAGCAGCCAGGACGGAAACCAGGAGCCCCCTCATCCCTCAGCTCACCTCTCCCCCAATCCGTCAGTGTGTCTTGTGAGACTCATGGGGGCAAAACTAGGCATCCATGTCTTCTGTGTTCAGATTCTGGATGCCGCTTGTTGAGACAAATGTTTTAGCGTCTTTACTGACCTCTCTGGCATGGGTCTCACGGGCCTCTCATCTGCTTCCGTGTGGGGGGCAGAAGGACCTAAGATGGCAAACTGACCTCACCACAGTCAGGACAGGAAATGAAGAAGCCCCATGGAGGACGCGTCTGAGCCCCCGTGTATAGCGTTGGAGGCCTGTCTCACCTCAAGCTTACTTTTTCCTTTAGACTCAGTTTCCAGACCACCAGCCTTGGTATCTACGAGGAGCACAAGTGGCCAAAGGTGAGTATTTTGTGGTATTTTCTGTCTGGCTAATGCCTCTTGAAGATAGCTTTGCCCTTCCCTGCCCTCCCTCATCACACACACACACACACACACACACACACACACACACACACTCACACACAGGCTAGCCCAAATGTGCTTCTCTGGGCTTCCTCATTAATCCCTCACGATTATGATTTATTCTTCTGTCCTCTCCGCTTTCTTTGGGAAAGCAAGCTGCTTGAAGACAGGCCTTATGTCTTTCTCTCAAGAGTCTCCAGCCCCTTGACTGGGGTTATTTTTGTCAGACGGTTGGTTTGCCAACTCCCAGATGTTGGGGAGCACGTGTGTTTCTTTCTCAGACCTCTGTACTGCAGGGGCCTCGTGTCATGCAGAGTGAGGGCTTCTTGAGAAATGCTTGAGAGGGGAGAACTTGCCCTGGCCTCCCGGCCTCCTGGCCTCCCCACCTCTCCGCCTCCCCAGCATCCTTTGCAAAAGGACTCCACTTGCAAGGAAATGTCCCTCTCATCACTCCGCCTCAGAGAGGCGCTTCTCAGCACCCCAATGGCTCTGGCTATCATGAGTCAATTGTCATTCTGGCAACACTGGAGGATTTTTGGAAGCACTTTCAGAACCTGGGAGCAACGAGGAGCAGACAGTGCGTGATTGCATTGGGAGTTGGGAGCCAACCACAGCTCCCGGGCCGTGGCCGGGTGCCAGGTCTCGGCGCTAGTGAAGACAGAGCAGCCCTTGGAAGTACTGCAGATTTAAAACAGGGAATCAGTTAACATCTCCCTAAGCAGCCAGTAGTGGGAACAAGGTGTGTGTTTGATAATGGAGAGATGCTGGGAGAATGGCCGAGCCCGCGCCTCCCCGGGGATGGAGCGCGCTGCAAAGCAGAAATTAAAATAAGACGACTGGGGAGCGGCCACGCCGGCTTTGGTAAGAGAGTGGCAGGCAGGCATAAGGGTGTTTCGTAGCAGGAAATCAGGCGTGAGTTTGGAGGGTCTTGCAAGGCTGGTGCTGGCATTTCCCGGTTGGTATTTGTGATGAACTCGGATTGCTGTCAGAGTCCTAATGCCCTAAGCTCCCCTCTCGCTCCTGGTGATGGATCTGGGGGGAGCTCTGAGCAGAAGAGCAGGGGTGGGGTTGGCCGTGTGGGATGAGTACCACCTTGCCTGTGTACTTCACTTCTTTTTATGCTCTCTATTCACGGATGTCAGCATTATTCACGATTTGGGGCGGGATTATTCACGATACAGGAGCAGGGAAGGTGGCAAGAGTAAGGACTTCGAGTTTGAATTCAAGCCCAAGTTTAAATCCAGTGCTGTCTCTTATGTGCCACAGTAAGGACATCACTTGACTTCTTGGAAGCGTGGACCTAACACATTAAATGAGGGGAAAATCGTACTGAACTCCTGGGATCCTGCGAAGGATGAAAAATGTACACTGTGGCTGCACCCAGCTCGGGTCAAGTTTGATCATTGTGAATCTGAACGTTCTCCTCTCATCATCTGTGTGCAGAGTGCCTGGAGGTTCTTTACCATCTTTCCGGCCTTCTTTTTCTCTGAGATGAGGACACATTCACAAAACTGCCGCCACGTGCCTGTGATTCACAACCACAAAAATCCTCTCGAGCCTTTTTAGATCAGCCCAAGGAAATCAGATCCCATGCCCCCGTACTGAAATAAAATTACAAGCCTGTAGCATGGCCCAAGAAGCAATTAGAATGATGGCAACGCCCCACGGATCTGTTTTAGTTGTTGACTATCAGAATTATTAATGAGCGTTAGTGTAGAATTCAAAACCACGTTCATCCTTTCGGAGGGAGCATTTTCCAAACCCCGCAAGGAGGTGTTGCATTACCATTTCGCACCGACTTAACTGAAATGCCCCTGCCTATGTTAGCTGCTTACGTGAATGCTGAGCTGGAAGTAAGCAGCTTCCTTCTAAGAATATGGCAATTCTCCCACGGGTCCACGTGTCACTACTCACACTGAGATTAAAGATCAGGTGACGGACTGCCGCAGGTACTGGTGGGCCAGTCAAAACCTAGGCCTGTCATGCTACCGTGAGTCACGGGACTTTACCAAGAAGCAACCCCGGGTTCTCACCCCCAAAACTCAGACTCTTACAAACCAGTGGAAACAGCCGTATTCCAGACTAATGAATTCCCCGTTTCCATAATACAGTGGGACAAAGTGTACCGTGTGCCCTTCGTAATCTAATTTCAGTTGAATTACTTTTTATAATCTGCTCAAAATGTGTTTACGACAGAGAATCATTATAGGAATAATTTCTTTTCCTCTTCAGCTTGCCTTTTTTTTTTTTTTTTTTACTCCTTCTATTCCTCTGTCCCTACTTTGAAAGGTGCTTCCCTCTGTTAAATATGTCAGATGAGTTGAACAACCCAAATTTCTTCCCTATTCATTGTGTCATCTCCTCAATCTCTTTCCTTTGCCCATCCTTTTATCAAGAAAAGTAACTTCTTTTTCTTTAAGAGTTTTCCAAGTGGTTGACATATAGGAGTTACAGTTTTAAGGACTTTGCCCTCAATTACCTTGCCTGGAACTAGTTCCTGAAGATTTTCTATAACAACCTTCCTAGGCACTTGGCATTGAGAAATATAAACCATGAGGGCTGCTACTCACAAGGAAATAAAACATACAAGGTGAAAAATTTAAAAAGCTGTACATTTCAGTACGGATTCACTCATTCAATACCTGTTCAGCTATTTCTTTAATTTTTAATAACATTTAAAAACAGTTAAAGGCACATAAGAAATTGCAAAAATGACACAGATAGTTCCCGTGTACCAGCTTCCCCCGATAAAACATCATACATGTTTGGAAAAGGTTTCCCAAATCAGGAAATTGACATGGATACAATAACTATTTACTATACAGACTCTATTTGCTTGACAATTTTTAAACGTTTTGGGCCTCAAAAATAGCATGTTTCAAGGACAAGCTTCTCGAGTGGCGGTGATTTTGTCACCCCGGGGACATTTGGCAAATTCCAGAGACGTTTTTGGGTCTCACAACTAAGAGATGAAGTGGTGATGCCAGCCTCACTGAGTAGGGGCCTAAGTATGCTTCTAAACATCCTATCATACATAGGATGGCTCCCCCAGCAACTACCTAGCCCAAAATGTCAATAGTGCCAAGACTGGGAAACCCTACATTAGAGGAATATAGATCTCATAGCAAATACTTTTCTAACTTTATCTTCTTTGCATAATTTATTTTTTTATTTTTAATTTAAAAAAAAAATTTTTTTTAATTTATTTTTTTAAAGACTTTATTTGAGACAGAGAGAGAGAGAGAGGGCACGCATGAGTGTGGGGGGGGGTTGCGGGGCACAGAGGGGCAGCGGGGGAGCGAGAAGAGACTCCCCACCCAGCAGGGAGCCCGATCCCCGGACCCTGAGATCATGACCTGAGCCAAAGGCAGACGCTTACCCATTGAGCCACCCAGGTGCCCCTTCTCAGCATAATTTAAAACGGAGAATTCAATCTCAAATATCCGTAGGGCAACTGGGTAGTGACCAAGAAGAGTACTGCAGACTGGGGGAGATTGTAGAGAACTGGGGAGCACAGGACCTGTCCAAAAGAAACGGCTACTGGTCAGTTCACGTGGGAGTTCGCCACATGAAAGCAGAGACCAACTTCGCTGGTCATCAGATTTTTTCCTTAGAAGGCAAACATTTGGGTTTTCAAATATAGGCTCCTAATTTGAATTTTCAGAAAACAAATCCAGAGAACCACTATGTTTCTGAGGGGTCTCAGATTCTCTGAGAGTAAAATGGAAATAGTATATACGTCGTAGGGTTATTTTGAGAATTGCATAAAATAAAGGTGTGTGAAGAGCTTAGTATTCTGCTTTGGATGAGATGGGTATTTAATAGTTGTGCCATAAAAGGACAAAGGGGTCAGATTTATTTTCCCAGCATCTTCTTCCCTGCTCCTTGCTAATGAGTCTCTGTCATTAGCACCAGGCTAAACCCTTCTTGCACCAGGCTGAGCCCTTCTCGGCAAGGAGTACCCGATAGCTTATAACTACAAAAAAACTACCATTTGCATGGCACTTTATTGACTGTACCATGAGTATGACTCCCTCCTTGAGTACAGAATCTCCCGATGCTCATTTAGACAAACATCCCATCCTTCTTCGACTTTGTTGAAAGGTGCATTTGACTCAGGGCAAGCATCGCTAATTTAATCATTTTGATTGAAATGGAGAGAAGTGTAAGTGAGTAGACTATGTCAAAACTCTGCTGGATTCATAGGTGTATTCACTTAACAATGGAAGTGCAGGCCTATTTCACTAGTGGATCCCTTGGGTCACTTGGTACGTTCCCCAAGTATTTGCATCTATTTTTGCTTTACTCCAGAGGTGATCTGTCTGTGCTCCCCCGGGGATCCCAACTTAACTCAATATTCCCTGGGCTTATATTTTGTTGACTCAAGTGTGGCATAGCTGCTGTCATTAGCCACATCCAGTCTGCTCTATTTTCCACAAGTTAGACTTAGAAACATAGGATTACTGCCGATCACCCAGACCCTGAGGGAATTTCTGACCCACATTGTCTTGGAATAACCAGGCTCTGGGAATTGGGGGCAATTTTAGAGCCAAAGTTATAATATGGGCCAAATGTTGCCAATGAGCTTGGGCAAGCCATACAGATGCTTTATTTTAAAATTTTCTTCAAATGTCGAATTGGACTTTTTCTTTGGTAAATAATGAGACACTTTGAATAAAGTAAGTTCTCTAAAAGTCCCTGGGTGGGGAGAGTGGTGATCATTGAGAAATAATATCCTCCCAAGTAGGAAGTATGTGTTATTCACAAGGGACACACAGTTTAAGGCACCTGGATGAAAAGAAAAACTCCCCATGTTTGTTCATCCTGCGTTGTAGTATCTTTCTCACTTGAGTTGAACTTGGAGATTGTACTGATAAGGATAAGCTGAGTAAGGCATGCTATGGTAACAAAGAATCAGCAATTTAGGTGACTTAAAAACAATGAGGATTTATATCTGTCTCCTGTTTCATGCCCAAGGAACATTGGTAGGGAGAGGGGGTGCTTTTTCTTATCATACCCAAGGGGCCCTGGGACCACCATCTGATGACAGTATCATCTTCATACCAGGCTTCGGGGCTCACGGTGGCAGGGGAAGACCATTTGGAGAATCACAAACTGCCTTTTAAAGGCTTCCCACTCAGAAGTGACACTTCCGACTCCCCTTTCGATGGCCAAAGCAACCACGTGGTGCATGTGACATCTAGAATAAGAGGAGAGCCAGAAAGCTTGGTGAGCTCTATTGCTGTCTACCATAGTAGATCTCAATCTAGTAGATCTCTATTAGAGATCTTTTTTCCAGTAGAGTAGATCTCAATAACATGAACTGTCCTACATATCATGGATGGAAGAGAAAATAAGAAGCAAAATGAAAGCTCTTCAAAAACTATATATAAACATACACATATAAAAAATATAAATATATTTTATGTCATATATACATACATACATATGTTAAATCTGATATATTTATATATATATATTGCATGAGTGAATAAGTTTGGGAATTGGTCTGTAATCTATCACTCAATGATTTATAGTTCACATTGCTTATTTACTCTGAAAAGTAAGGCAGCAGACAAATTTAACCTCTTTAATGCCGGTTTTTTGCGCAGGTTTAGTAAGGTATAATTTCCATGATATAACATTCACTCATTTTAAACAAATAATTCAGTTATTTTTAGTAGGTTTACAAAGTTGTACAGTGCCCACCACAATCAACTTTTAGAGCATTTCTATCACCCCAAAATGTCCCTTATGCCTGTTTGCAATTAGTCAATCCCTGCTCCCACCCATAGAGGCAGACAACCAATAATTGGCTTTCCGTCTCTATAAATTTGCCTCTTCTGGACATTTAATATAAATTATATGATATGTAGTATTTTGTGTGTGTGCTTGGCTTATTTCACTTAGCATAACAAGATTCATAAAGATTGCTTCATGTATTAGTAGTTTCTTCCTTTTATTTCTGAACAGTATTCAACTCGAAATATTTTCTTTATCTGTTCATCAACTAATGAAGTTTCTGCTTTCTCCACATCCTCACCAAAAGTTGACATCATCTGTCCTTTATTTATTATCCTGATGGGTGAGAGGTAGTAGTATCTCATTGTGATGTCAATTTGCTTTTTCCAGACAACTAATGGTGTTGATCAACTTTTCATATGCCTGTTAGCGATTCCTGTATTTCTTTGTGTAATGTCTATTTATAAGGATTGGTATTGTTTCTTTAAATATTTAATAGAACTCACCAGCAAAGCTTTCTGTACCTGAGATGTCTTTGTGTAAAAATTTTTAATTACTAATTTAATTTCTTCATAGGTCTATTTAGTTTTTCTGTTTCAGATGGATATAGTTCTGGGAATTTGTATACATCTAGGAATTTATTTCTTGTCCATTTCATTTAAGTTGTCTAATTTTTTAGCATAAGTTTTTATAGCACACCCTTTAATCTTTTTAACTTTCACAGGGTTGGTAGTGATGTCTTTGTTATTATTCCTGATTTTTGATGATTTGTGTTTTTCTTGTTTTTCTTGTTTAGTCTAATAAAAATTTGTCAATTTTATTGATATTTTCAGATAACAACTTTCTTTTTCTTATTTTTGTTTTTGTTTTCTACTTAGTTGATTCTTGATTTAAGCTCTATTATTTCCTTCCTTCTATTAATTTTGACTTTGGGATGACAGTCTCTTGCTAGTTTTTTATAATGTAAGCTTAGGAATTGATTTGTAATCTTTCTTCATTTCTAATATAGGCATATTTGGATATATTGTGTTTCCATTTTAATGCATTCAAAATATTTTATAATTTTCTTTGTGATTTATTCTTTGGGCCATTTTTTTTTAAAAAGTGTGTGTTTAATTTCCAAATATTTGGGGGTTCCTCTAATGTCTTTCTGTTGTTAACTTTTATTTGAATTCCATTGTGGTCAGAGAATATATTCTGTGTGATTTCAATTCATTCATTCAATTATTGAGACTTGTTTTCATGCTTAGCATATAGTCTACTTTGGTGAATGTTCCAAGGTGGAACTTAAATACAATGCATATTCCACTATAAGTGGGTGTGGTGTTCAATAGATATCGAGTCAAGTTAGCCGACAGTGTTGGTCAATTCTTCTATATCCTTAGCGATTTTTGGTCTAGTTGTTCTTGATCAACTCAGAGTATACTGCTACTGAGAGTATAGTAATGAAACCTCCAACTGTTACTATTGAAATTGTCTATCTCTTTTCAGTTATGTTTGATTTTGTTTCATCTATTTTGGGACAAATAGATTCATAAGTGTTATAATTTTCATGTCTTCTTGATGAATTGACCATACTGATCATTAGGAATTGCCCTTCTTTTTCACAAGTAATTATTTTAATCTTAAAGCGTATTTTCTCTGATACTGTATTTTGTCTGGAATTGCCATTCTGACTCTCTTACGATTACAATTTGCATGATATATATTTTCCAACCTCTTACTTTCAATCTGTTTGTGTCTTTGAACTTCAGCTGTGTGTCTTTAAGACATATAGTTTGATCTTGGGGTTAATCCAGTCTGACAATGTCTGACTTTTTATTGGACTGCTTAGCCCATTTACATTTAATACAACTATTGATATGATTGAATTTACTTCTGACGTTTGTTATTTGTTTTCTGTAAGTGTCTTATATGTGATTGGTCATTTTTTCTCTTCCTACTTTTGAGATTCTCTTTGTCTTTAAACTTCCTATGATATGTCTATGTATGGAGCTCTGTGCATAATTATCCTATGCTCGCAGTTTGTTGAGCTTCTTTGGACGGGTACATTAATGTTATTCATCAAATTGAGGAAGTTTTTTTAATAGACCTTATTTTCAAGGCAGTTTTAGGTTCACAGAAAAATTGAACAGAAAGTAGAGAGTTCTCGTATATCCTCTCCCCTTACACACTGTCAATATCATACCCCATGGGGTACATTTGCTGCAACTGAGGCACCCATATGCCATGTCATTATCACCCAAATTCCATAGTTTACATGACAGTTTACTCGTGGGATTACACATTTTAAGGCTTTTTAAAAAAGAATTATCCATTTATTTTAGAGAGAGAGAGCACAAGAGAGAGGGGCAGAAGGAGAAGGAGAGAGAATCTCAAGCAGAATCCGCACTGAGCGTGGAGCTCAACACAGGGCTCGATTTCACAATCCTGAGATCTTGACCTGAGCCGACACCAAGAGTCAGACACTTAACTGATTGTGCTATCCCGGTGCCCCACATTTTAAGGCTTTTGGCAAGGGTATAATGAGGTGTGTTCACTCTAGTGTCATATAGAGAATTTCACTACCTTAAAAATCCTCTATGCTCTGCCTACTCATCAAATTTGAGAAGTTTTTACCCATAATTTCTTTAATTTTTTTCCTGCTGTTTCTTACTAATTTCTCATTCTGAGGTTTCCATTTAATATATGTTGATATGCCTTATGGTGTCCCTTAGGTCTCTGAGGCTTTGTTACTTTTTCTTCATTCTTTGTTCTTTGGATTAAATAATTTCTATTTATCTGTCTTTTATTTCACTGATTCTTTTATTTTCCAGACAAATCTGCTAAATTTTTCATTTCAGTTATTGCAACTTATCAACAACCGAATTTGCATTTGTGTTCTCCCTACCCACTCTCCATATATTCATATGTCTCAAGATATATATTATACATATATATATAATATATATAAGATATATAATATATTATATATTTATATATTATATAAATTATCAATATATTATATTGATACATGTATAATATATAATATATATATATGATATATAATATATTATATATATATTATATATATTATACATGTACCAATGCTTTAATGTGTATAATATATATAGGTATCTTTCAGGAATTTATTTTCCTTTTATTGACACTTTCTCTTTGATAAGTCCTTATTGTCATACTTTCCTTTAATTCTTTAAGCATGATTTTCTTCAATTACTTAAACATATTTTAACTAATTACTTTGAAGTCTTTGTGTGCTAAGATCAACATCTGGGTCTCCTCAGAGAGTCTTTATGGACTGCTTTCCCCACAAATGGGTCACAGTTAATGTTTTCTTCCGTGTCTTACAAGTTTTTGTTGAAAATGGGACTTGTTGAATAATGTATTTTACAACTCTGGATTCTGAAACTTCCCTCCACCCACTCTTATTGTTGCTATTTGTTTATTTATTTATTTATTTAGTGATTTTCCAGGAAGAATTCTGTGGATTCCATTTTTCAAACAGTGTGTGGCTGCTGATGGCTCTAAATTTCTTTCTTGCTTTTTGTTTTTAATCTTGGACATACAGAGGTTGTCCTGAATCCATAAATCGGTCTTGATTTTGATGATTGGCTTAGCCGGTTGCTCTCAAACACTTCAAGCCAGTTCGTCTGCCACCCTTTGCCAATGGTCCTGAATGTGGAGTTAGGAATTTCACTCAAAGTTCATTCAGTTCATTTAAAAGTCTTCTTTGGGGGTGCTTTGATGGCACAGTCAGTTGGACGTCCGACTCTTGGTTTCTTCTCAGGTTGTGATCTCATGGTGGTGGGATTGAGCCCTGCATTGGGCTCCGTGCTCAGAGTGGAGTCTGCTGGAGTTTCTGCCTCCTTCTCCCTTTGCCCCTCCCCACTGCATTCTCTCTCTCACTCTCTCTCTCTCTCTGTCTGGAATGAGTGAGTAAATCTTTTTTTTTTTTTAAGATTTTATTTATTTGTTTATTTGACAGAGAGAGAGAGAGAGAGAGATCACAAGTAGGCAGAGGAGCATGCAGAGAGAGAGGAGGAAGCAGGCTCCCCGCTGAGCAGAGAGCCCGATGCGGGGCTCAATCCCAGGACCCTGAGATCATGACCTGAGCCGAAGGCAGAGGCTTAACCCACTGAGCCACCCAAGTGCCCCATGAATAAATCTTTAAAAAAAATAAAAAATTAATTAATGAAAAAGTCTCCTTTGGCTTTTATTTTCCATGTCTTTGTAATTCAAGCACAAGACTTCACATTCAGCCAAATATGTAGTGGTAGTTGGGACCCTCTCTGGTTTTTCTTGAGAGTGTGTGCAGCCTTGAGGAGGTGGATAGCCTTCCAGACTGTCAGGGGTATGTGAGTACTTCTCAAGATTCGCTATGCCTGTCTTATTTTCCAGGTCTAACTGGTAAATATCTGGTTCACAGCTTTTAGCTTTCCCCAACCAGAATGTCACCTCAATCCACGTGCAACACTGGTCATCTCCCTTTATTTACCACCGAAATCTCTACATGTGGGGTTTTTCCACATTTCACTCCAAGTCAGTCCTCTTTGTCAGTGAAGCTGTTGGTTTGCTTGGCCTACCCCACACTAATAGAATTATGGAGGCCACAGACTTGATGTGGAAGTGATCTGACAGCCTCAGGTGGAAACAGCTTTTATCTGAACTTTAGTAGTTTTTCTTGAATAAATCTTTCTTAGTTTGCTAGATGCTTTTGGTTGATTACCAAAATATGTTTGTTTTGGACAATTTTGTCCAGTTTTACAATTTTTAGGAGGAAGGCTTGCTGGACTTCTCACTTTATCATTTTGAACTCCCATCACTTTATTGCTATTTTGATCAACATTTCCAAGACTTACTCAACAATAGTACTTCTTTTAAGCAGCACCTAGTAACCGTTGGTGAATGTATGACTTCTTGCAGACCCTTTGGGAAACACTGGCATAGACAAAAACGGCAGAGATTATTTCAGTCTAAATTGCTTTACACAGAGTCTACCAATCATACCTCGATCCATGCTTGCCAACACTTTGAGTGATGGGGAGGAACAGGGAGTAAAGTGCTCTAAATCAGATGGTGAACTGTGGACTGGAGCCAGTCTGCAATATGGGTTGTTTAAGCTGTACCAAATTTCTAAAATTTAGTTAGGAGATGAGACCTAGAAATCCAGATTCAGATTTTTCTTTTCAGAAAATCACATAGTACTATGCCATTCCTCCATGGCAAAAATAAGTTACTAGTAAACATTTAAAACCATACAGTGCCTCACTGACTAAGCGTACTTAATTTGTTAATTATCTGGACCCACAAGTCATTTGAGTTTATAGCATCAGCTCCCAATGAGGTATTCGGATTAATGAAGGTTATTTCCTCATATTCTGATATCTCTGATCATGCCTCACGCTCACCTGTGGCAGGATACTAGCTCCTAGCTTCCTGTTCAAAAATCAGAATTATAGTAGCCACATTCACAAGCTTGATTTTTATCAAGACCAGTGGTATGAATGTGCAAGATGGTTGGTCACTATTAACGATATTATCAGTAAAGCAAGGTAGAGCCTTCTAGCTTTCACAGTGATAGATCCCCTTATCTTTTTTTTTTTTTTTAGTAAGCTCTGGCCTCTAACATGGATCCGTACATATATTTGGGTGAATTTAAGTTGCAATCAAGCAAACTTATAAATGAATACAATGAGTTGGGGAAGGAGTCATGAGTATATGTAGGAAGCAGTATCTCTGACAAGTGTCTCAGTAATCAGAAAGCCCTTCTGAAGAGATGAGATTCCATGAATAATTTTTAGAGTTAGGAGGGAAACCTTGGTAGAGAGCAAAAGGCAAATGGTAGAACTTAAAAGAAGACATAACAGTGGTAAGTAAGTGAGAGAACCAAAAAATTATCGAGAAAATAGTCGTAACAAAGTGAATGGAATGGCATCAAGGAAAAGAAATGCTAGTTTTTAAACATTTTCCTAAATTCTTTGTGATGATGAGTGTTTGCAGCCTACTCATCTCCATGTACTTTTATAGGAACTCCTTCCCATTAACCAAACACACTCTTCTATACCCCAGGGTCTTGCACAGAGCCTCCTCCCCTAAGCTTCCATTTAACACTCAGAAGAATTCCAGAGCTTTGGAAATGTAAGGACAGGTGGCTGGCTCTCAGCGGGTCCATTGATTTCTCTTCCCCCCCCCCCCCAAGAGTCCCCAATTCACTCACCTTTCAGTTGCTTAGCAGAAATGAATTCATTTCTTTCCCCAGGTTCACTGTGGAGTTGAATGTAAGACTTTCACGCCTTACAAAGTCACCGGTACCGTGCTGAAATCAATATTAATCATATATGGCTTGATACTGTAATTGAATAGTTTTTACACAGATGATATTAACTGATAAAATATGGCATCCTCATGAGAAAACATTACCTTGAAATATTAGCGTTATGATATGTTAATTTCTTTGGAGGATATGACTACAGATATATGAGCAGAGGTAAATTTTCCAGCACTTCGGCTGACAAATTCCATGTCAACATAACTCTCAAGAATTTGTATTACTACTTGGCGATGACTTATATGATGATGTATAACAACTTAAGGGGTTTTAAAATGCAGTATTTTGACTAATGTGGTTTGGTAAATAGCATTGGTGATTAGTTCCTTTTCTTTTTCTCCCCCCAATTTCTGTAATACAGACAAAAGCCTGTAATAATAATAAAAATCACCTCTCCAAATGGAAAATGCCCCACTCCATCACCAACAGTTCCTGGGAAGGCTCCAAGTTCTGTGCAGAACAGAGATCTGGGAGCCCTGCAAAGTCAGATACGCACTGTACTCATTGTCACATTAACGCCTCTCATTTCTATCTGGGTGTTTGGCCTCAAATTCTAGTTTCTAAGAACTTTTGCCATGGTGATTCATTCTACATAAACCATATGACACTGAGAGAGGCTCTGAGTCCTGTGTGCTGTCTCTGAGGAAAAACTTAGGGCAAGTCCATCATTCTGATGCCCTTACACACAAGAAGTGTGAACCTGTCCCTAGAGAGCTCGGGTCAGGAATGGTGTCTACACTTCTTAGAATTTGGCATAGTTTCATAGATTCTGTCACTTTGAGAGACAACTGAAGCAGAAATGGTGGTCGTTTGTAGCCATTTCATTTGCCCCGATGAAAAAAGCCCCAGAATGCCCTTCTCCTGGGAACTGAGAAGAGGAATGACCTCTTGGGATTTCCCTTGATATCTACCATCTTTTCTCAAAGGAGGCCGGCGTCCATTTCCTACTCTTCCACTGGCCCACATTGTTTGAAAGCCATTAACTCTCTACTAAGGCTTCTTTCATAGAAATCTCTCCCCTTTTTCTTTTTCTCTGTGTTAGCCTGGTCCCCTGACGTCCTCCTCAGAGAACTAGAGTCTTCTCAAGAACAGTGCGGCCCAAGTAGAATGGGGCCGCGTTTTGTAGTCCATACAAAGTTGTCTCTAGACAATAAACACATGTTTACTACCTTGGGGAAGCAAGAGTCTCCCCGCCCCTCCTGTCTGGTCTGGCACATTGGCGATCGACGCAAAGTACAACAGAGCTCACTCATAAATTATTTGCAAAGGAGATTTCCTACTGGGGCCCTTGAACACTTCACATGTGTTTGGCTCTAACACTGCCATTCCCATTCCTTAATCTCAAGTGGAACAATGAACTTGATATTAATCTGTCCTAAGGAGAAGCATCTGGAGGCTGGCTAATAAAACTTGAATTTGATGGAGGAAAAAGACTCTCAATCAAGCCCTGCTTACATAGGCCATTTAGAGCTGCTCCTTGTTGTCTGCCTTTGATGAGAGTGGCGAGCAGATCCCCTTCCCGAGGGCTCAAGTTTGGGACATAGTTCTTTTGACTACTGGTGGTAAATGAAACTTCAAATCTCAGCAAAACATTCCTCTTTCCCATTGTCTCCCATCCTCTTGGAGATTTCCCCATCACTCTTCATCTCCCTTACCTTAAACTTCTTATCCTCTCTTGGGCTCTGGCCAGATGTTTGGGCCCTTGGTGTGATGGTAAATAGCGAACACCCTTGATCTGGGCAACCAGAAGCCCCAGGGGCACGTTCTGGAGAGCCTCCCCATCACTACACTTTTGACATAGACCAGCTGAAGAGGCATGGCAGTGCCAGAAAGCGTGACAGGTGGCCTGCCTGACAGATTGGGTATACAACGCATACACCGACCTTGGGGACTGCAATTAGGGGCTCACATTTCCTCTCCAGGAACAAGGCTATGAGGAAGAGTGGGCTTTAGGCAACAGGAGATTTTCCCCATCGCCAAAGTGGTCTTTTCTCTTTAAAGAAAAGTTTCTTCACCCTTATGTTTAATATCATTGACCAATTATTGACATGAGGAAAAGAAAACTTGGATTTGTTTAATTAAGACCCTTCATTTTTGAGTAGTTTCAGGGTCACAGCAAAATTGAGAGGAAGGTACAGAGATTTCCCATGTACTCCTTGTGTTCCCATAGCTACGACTTTCTCCATTATCAACATCCCTCTCCCTGCCCCCACCCCAGAGTGATGCATTCATTACAATTGATGAACTTAAATTGACATGTCATTATTACTATGTCCAAAGTTTACATTATGGTTTGCTCTTAGTGTGCTTTCTCTGGATTTGGACAAATGTCTAATGACAGGAATCCCTCATTATCATATCATACAGAATCATTTCACTGCCTTAAAAATCTGTCCTCTGCCAATTCCTCCCTCCCTTCCTCAACCCCCGGCAATCACAGATCCTTTTACCCTCTCCATAGTTTTGCCTTTTCCAGAATCACATATAGGACATAACATTTACAGACTGGCATCTTTCACTTAGTCCTATGCATTTCAGTTTCCTCCATCTCTTCTTATGGCTCAATAGCTCATTTCTTTACAGTGCTGAATAATATTCCATTGTTTGGATGCAGCACAGTGGTTTTTTTGTTTTGTTTTGTTTTGTTTTATTTTTATCTATTCACCGACTGAAGGATATCTTGTTTGTTTCCAAATTTTGGCAATTATGAACTCAGTTGCTATAAATATTGTTTGCAGGTTTTTGGGTAGGTAGAAATTTTCAACTCATTTGGCAAATAACAAGGATTGTCATTACTGGTTCATATGGTAAAAGTATATAATAGCTTCTGTCATCCTCAACCATCCTGTTGCCCATTTATTTCATGCTCTTATAATCTGGCTGATTTTTCACAGTATTGTTGGGCCATATTAATGAAACATGTCTGAATTAGAAGCTACTTCTTTCCAGCAAAAAATATGGCAGTCTTTTATTATTTCCTTAACTGATAGCTACACAAAATGAGAAAAACGAGGCCATTTAAATCATCTTAATTCAAATAAACTCTTTTTAGCCTTCATCGTGAAATGGATGTGATATGTGATCCTTAATAAGCCTTTTGTATAGTACAGGCTGATCTTGGATGAGTCAGGAATAGTGTCACGGAGGGCCTCCTCTCAAGAGGTGGTGAGCAAGTGAGCTCATCACCTACACAACATATTGAAGCATCATTTCTAAAGTGTACCTATTGCTGGAATGAAGACTGAGGCAAACCAACAATTTCTCTTGGCAATAAGCTATTGATAGGGTTGAAGTTTTCTAGCTTTGTTCCTCAAAAGGGATGAGGATGGGGAGACAGGTGCATATCCACCTGCATCGGTCAGCGGTGGGGTTTAGTGATGGAAAGAGCGCAGGTCTTAAAACCAATAAGACACAGAGTTCATTTGAATTTTGGCTTTGCTACAGCCTCATTGTGAAACCTTGGAAAAATTACTTCTTTGAGTTTAATACCTTCTTAATGTTTAAGTTTTCCCTTCAGCAAATGGGTTTAATAATACCTATTCTACAGGTTTATTGGGACAATTTATCTGAGGTCATTAATGTAGAATGCTTGACTCATAATAAGTGTTCAGTGTTAGTTAGCTTGGATGAGTCATTGAAATTCCCTGAGACCTTCATGAATCAAACAGGTCATTCTAAGATAAAGCAGGCATATGCAACAGCATATTCTAGGTTTTGACTTTAGATTGTCCTTTCATTTCCGGGTTTAAGCATTCCATTTTTTATCCTAACTTTTCCTAAATTAAATATAACTAATACATGATCAGCAAAATGGAATTGCCGTCCATAACCAAACATCTGCTGACAGTTTTTTTTTTTCGTGTCCAAATGTATATAAAAGGAGAAGCAGGGGCCCCTGGGGGGCTCGGTGGGTTAAAGCCTCTGCCTTCAGCTCAGGTCATGATCTCAGGGTCCTGGGATCGAGCCCCGGATCGGACTCTCTGCTCAGCAGGGAGCCTGCTTCCCCCCTCTCTCTCTGCCTGCCTCTCTGCCTACTTGTGACCTCTCTCTCTCTGTCAAATAAATAAATAAAATCTTAAAAAATAAATAAAAGGAGAGGCAAAAGGATGCAAAAATTTGACAATCTGAAGGAATTACTGGATCTGTACCATGCTGATTTAAAACACGTGAACTTAAATAAATGAGTAAATGGAAGTGAACACACACACACACACACACACACACACACAGGCCTGAGAGTGAATGGCTGCTTTGAGATTTACATTTCCTAAAAATGTTTGTGTTACACATAAAATTAAGCATTGGAACCACAAAATTTTAGTTTTAGCACAAATGTTCCATACGATGTCATTGTCCCACACCATCACCCAATCCCAGAGTAACTGGCATAGAAGCGATTTTATGTCTTCTCTCTCTAAATCTCTTAGCATTAACATAAATGTCGCAACTCTAAATGTAGCCTCAGAATTCGTGTCAAGATTGCTTTCCAGCTGCTAGTCTAGAAGGTTACTACGGCTCTTGTTCTCTGGGCCTCAAAGGAAATTTCGTTTTCAGAAGGCAAGGCAGGAAGTTTGAAAAGAGCTCCATGCTTGTGTGTGCACTGTAAAGAAAAGTGATGATTACCAAACATGTCTGCGATAGCTGAAGAATTGCTAACTATGTCTGAACTTCCTTTCAGAAACACATGTGCATGCGTGCGCGCGCGGGCACACACACACACACACACACACACACACAGTCCAAGTTGTTTTCTAACTATTTCAGTTATGAAATGTTTCACATTTTCTTTCTTTACTCCTCATTCTTCAATTCTGTATTTCACTGCACAATTTTTTTCACATTCTAGTATCTCTGGAAAAGGTACATCGTATCGCTAGCATGTCAAATCTAGTCGGTAGCATTTTTTAGAATTTAAAATAATAGCATTTTTTAGCACATAAAACAATAGTGTGTCTTAACATTGAAGTTATATTAGATTTAACAAAATATAGTAATTCAGGTATTTTTATTTTTCAGCTATCAATGGTTCAGATTCTAGTGAAAATGATCCCACTTGGGTTTTTCTTGAGTTTCTCAAGATCCAATTTCTCAACATGGGACCAAGGACTTCAGTGTTGAACATTGTAATTGGTTTCTTTAGAAAACATTATAATCTCCCAAGATAAAGGAACTTTGTGATATCAGATGGGGGATTTACGAAAGACTTTGGTCTCACGAGCGTATATTCAGTTGTACTTTATGACTGCAGGTGGCATTTTGTCTGGCTGTTATGTGGGTTTCCATCTCCTGTGTCCTACCTGTGTGCATAAATTATCCAGGCTTCTCTTAAAAACAGTAAGAATATGAAAGCCTTTCTTTCTGTCAAGCTCATTACCTGCCTTATCTTATTCCTTCCTTTAGCAGCCTTGGAAAGTACAACTTACTGTTACCAGTTTATAGATACCCCCCACTCCTCGAAGATGAGGGAGGTTAAACACACGGTCCCATGTAATATGTTGGATTAATGGAGTTGGGTTGGAATCATGTCTGTCTGCATCCAAAACTCTTACTTGCTTTGCTCCCCTGGTCTGTGATTTTTTTCTCCAGATTTCCCCTTTTGAGGCCTGCATCCTTGGGCTCTGGATGCAAATGCCTTTATTCAAATGGAGCCACTGATGGTGGAGTAACACGTTTTTTGCATTGATCTCCCTGCCATATATTCCAGCTGTCAACTATTCCTCAAAAGATTTGACAGAAGGGCACCTGGGTGGCTCAGTTGGTTAAGCTTCTGACTTTGGCTCAGGCCTTGATCTTGGGGTCCTGGGATCGAGCCCCACATTGGGCTCTGCATTCACCAGAAAGTCTGCTTGTCCGTCTCCCTCTCACTCTGCCCCTCCCATGTTCGTGCTCTCTCTCTCAAATAAATAAACAAAATCTTTAAAAAGAGGAAGGTGTTACACAGCATTCCACTTACCCTGCCTTTGTGCATTTCATTCTGCCAACTTTTTTATGTATCCCAGCAGCCTAATTGGGTATTTGTTGAGCCCTTGTGCTATGATCTGCTCTTGTGCTAGGTGCACATTCAACTTTTGAAACTTACACCCCAAGGATGAGAAATGGGTAGGCTCTCTGTTTTCTTTCTTACCTCTGAGTTCTAAGGAACATTCATTTATTTAAAAAAAAAAAATTAACATTTAATGGCTACCTGCTATGTCTTAGACTCTGTGGGAGCAGCAACAAATCAGCGGTGGCCTTAGTTCTTCCAGAGCTGAGTCTGGTGCAGAAGGGAGGCGAACGGTCAATGAGACCTCCTGTGTGGTCGTAGTGGAAGGCGCACAGTTGGCTCAGAATAGAAGCGTGTTGACCAGATTGGGAAATTGTCGAGGAAAGACCAGAGAAAATGATGGTTGGTGCACGGCTGCCAGAGTCGGCAGCAAGACTCATGCATGAGCTCTGATCCAGAAAGTTCTTCCCATTGGAAAGCTGGTATTACTGTTCTGATCTGTAGTTGCCACAAGGGCTCTGATGAGTAGTTTCAGGCTCTTTGCACTATCTGTAGCCCCAAATCTGAAGCCACGGTAGGATCGACATGGCTGCCTTGACTCATTTTTGGCTTGATTTAGATTGTGTTACTACTTTGACTTCCTGTTGGATCATCCAGTCTCTCAAAGGAAATGAACTCTTCCTTTAAATAGCTTCATCCTTGTGAATGCTCAGGCCAATGAACTGGAACAGAAGCAGTCAGTGAAGTGAAGAGTTAGAGCCCAAAGGTGATCTCTGCATTTACAGGATCTCTGCCTGGATCGACCAACAGAATGCACAGTTATCTCTATACATGAAGAAGATGTCATCATGTCTAGACGGAAAAACCATTCAAACTTTTAGACAAGTTTTAGGCAAAACTTTTGGTTCCTATTTCAAAAAATCTGTGTTTGACTTTGGAGAAACTCAGGTCATTTGTTATGGATTCCTCTCACTTTTTAAAAAGCTTATCTAAAAAATCCTATTTTACGTACCCCCCAAAATTTAGAGGCTAGACAGTCTTTTTAAACCAACAGAATTATGTACCAGAGTATGTATGTAAGTAGGGACCACAAGCGTATGGTCGGTTCAAATTCAGAAATGATAAGGACTTGGGCTTATAATTGTGCAATGTGGACACCGGCCAGTCAACTCCAACCAAGCCAGGTAATGACCAAGGGAAAGTTTTATATTGACTCTCCTTTTGACTGCCTTAAGTTGCCAATTGGCCATGCTCTTCCTGGATAGAATAAGCTACTAGACCTTGATGGACTCTAGGCTGCATTAATGTGAAACTCTTACTAAATATCCCTCTTCTCTGTGTTAATCCACAGCTGAAAAAATGATGTCCACGTCCTTGAGAAGGATATTAGAAAACTAGAAGAAATACCCAGAGGAGAACTGGAGTTTTGAGGGACTATTAGATACAGTCAAAGCACCTGGGGTGTTTAACCTGGTAAAATAGTCGATGCTTGCCCATAGTGAGTTGGGTGTTAAGTGAAAAAAAAAGAGAATAGGGGTAGAATCACACATTAGTATAGTGTGTGTGTGTGTGTGTGTGTGTGTGTGTGTGAAAGAGCGAGATCAAGGGGATATTTGCTACTATATGCCCACTATGCAAGCCATCCATCCACAACTTATGTTATCCCACTTAATCCTATTGACAACCTCCCATGGTATATTTTATTGTCCACATTTTGTAGATGAAGAAACTAATGACCAGAGAGTTTAAGTCAGTGTGTCCAGGCTTGCTCAGGCAAATTTTGGACCTAGAAATATTTTCATTGAAACTTCATGCTCATGGGATGCATAGGTGGCTTAGTCATTAAGTGTCTGCCTTCAGTTCAGGTCATGATCCCAGGGTCCTGGGATCAAGTCCCACATCGAAGTCCTTGCTCAGCAGGGAGTCTGCTTCTCTCTCTGCCTTCTGCTCCCCCTGCTTGTGCTCTCTCTCTTTCCTCTCTCTCTCTGACAATTAAATAAATAAATAAAAAGAAATCTTAAAAGAAAGACGTCCTTATTAAGTAATTGCAGGCTGATTTACATAAGGCTAAGACCTTTAATCAATTAAAAAATTATGTTGAAATCTTTTTTTCTGACATTCATGCTGTATAAACCTTTAATCCCATTGGCCCAGGTTTTTAAGTCAAACTTGGATGATGTGAATAATCTTAATTCAGGGGACCTATTTTCTTAGGCTTGAGTCAAATTTCCTTTTCTATTTAGTCAATCATTGAAACAATGGGAATATCATTTTCTAATATATTCTTTTTGCCTGATAACTGATTCCAGGTTAGTTAGGTGTAGAATGGGAAGTGATAAAATGCGATGGCCCAAGTTCCACCCACTGGCGTAAAAATTCTTGTACGGAAAGGCTGGTAGTTAACAGAGCTCCTTTTAAAAGTACTAACACAGGGACCCCTGGGTGGCTCAGTCGGTTGAGCGTCTGCCTTCGGCTCAGGTCATGATCCCACCCTGGGATCGAGTCCCGCATCGGGCTCCTTGTTCGGCGGGGAGCCTGCTTCTCCCTCTGCCTCTGCTTGCTTGTACTCTCTCTCTCTCTGACAAATAAATAAATAAAATCTTAAAAAAAAAAAAGTACTAACACAGTGGCAGTTCAGAGTAAATTTGAACCTATGATCACTCAGCCCTTCCACTAACTGGTTTTATGGCTTTGGACATTATATCCCTCACTTCAGACCAGCTTCCACAGTTTTTCTTTATTCCTGCAAAATGAAGGAGATCAAAACCAAAGAACATCAGGTCTGCTTCCTGCTAGAACATTCTATAGGTTTATGAAACACACTCGAATATTTAGATAAATATATCTTCAGAATTAGTACTGAGGTTTCCTTTCTTTATAAATACCTAGCATTTTCTGGGGCACCTGGATGGCTCAGTTGGTTAAACGACCAACTTTTGAGTTTGGCTCAGGTCATGATTTCAGGAACATGGAATTGAGCCCCACGTAGGGGGAGTACGGGGGTGTCTGTGCTCAGCAGGGTGTCTGCTTGTCCCTCTCCCTCCCCCCACTTGCACTCTCTCTCTTTCTTAAATAAATAAAAATAAATAAATAAATAAATAAAATCTTAAAAAAAAATACATCTATTCCTTGTATTTTCCAGAGACAAAAAATGGTGAAAAAGCAGGGACAAGTGTAAGAAAGGGGAATAAAAATTTGAAAAGAGGGAAGGAGAGGGGCAGAAAGGAAGCAGCATAGGAATGGGAAATGCTCAGCCCAAAGGGATGAAGGGCAGAGTCCAGAGAAGCGATTAGGGAGCTTAAGTTGCTGACCAGAGCAAAGGATTCAAAGTTGATTTTTTGTTGTTGTTGTTTTTTTTTTAAGATTTTATTTGGGGCGCCTGGGTGGCTCAGTCGGTCAAAGCCTCTGCCTTCTTCAGCTCAGGTCATGATCCCAGAGTCCTGGGATCGAGCCCCTACAAGGGCTCCCTGCTCAGCGGGGAGCCTGCTTCGCCTTCTCCCCCCGCTCTTGCTCTCTCTCTCTCTCTCTCTCTGCCAAATAAATAAATAAATAAATCTTAAAAAATACATATATTTTATTTATTTATTTGAGAGTGAGCGAGAGAGAGATTGAGAGCACGAGCAGAGGGAGAAGGAGAAGCAGACTCCCCACTGGACAGGAAGCCCGAAGGGATACTCGGCCCCAGGACCCCGGAATCATGACCTGAGCGGAAGGCAGACGCTTAACCGACTGAGCCACCCAGGCACCCCGGGATTCAAAGTTCTTATTTCAAGCCTCCCCTCCCTTGATACTGTAAGACTTTTCAAGATGGATCTTGTTTGTCCGCTAGCCACCTTCCCCCAGAAAGTTTGTGAGCCCTTGGAAAACTGGAATAGGGTCTTATTTAGGTCTGCCTCCTTTATCCTCGCTCGCACAAGGAAGTCACACAATAAATAGATGGGCAGCATGAAACTGAGCTTCTCTGGTGAATAAAAATAAAGGAGCCTCCTGGTGCTTTTATTCTGATGCTCCTTGCTTCTTCCTCCCCGTCCGGGGCTGCTGACGGCGGTGGCAGGAAGACGCTCAGTTTCAGGGTTTCTTCTTCCATCGCTCTCTGCTGCTCGACCCAGGTCACCCGCTCCTCCTCCCTTCTCCTTCTGTGTCTTCTGGAGCACCAAGGCGACAAGCCTAGTCGGCAGAATGCTTTTTTTTTTTACTGCCGGGCTTCCAGATGCCCGCACCACACAAATAATCAGACAGGAGGCTTCTTTGGTTCACTCCAAGGACAAATGCTCTAAGGTCCGGAATTCAAATTAGGACGGTCTCAGGGTTTCGTAATACTTTTCCCTCTTCGTATAGAGGCTCAGCCGCTAGAGGTGAGGCTGCCGAATAAAGTGCGAGTCTATCTCTGTGCTTTGGAAACAAGGGTCCTTTGCTCCTTTCAGACTTTCTGGGGCTTGGAATCATGTGTTGTCTCTGGTGATTCAAAGCATAATAGGGTTGATACCTTTCTATTACTCTGGAGCATTCTGTCACTCGGTTGGTTAAAAAGGTGGGAGAGAAGGGTGGCAGGAGGGAGGAAGCTGTACTTGATCCTTATGGAAGCCAGTTAAAATTAATTGGAAAAAGCTTTTAAAGACCCAAGATGCAGACCAAATGTATCTCCGACCCGCGGCCTCATCCCGCACGGAACACGGAGGTCACGGTGAAGCTGCAGATTTATGCAGAAGGGTTGGGTGATGGAAAATGAGACAAAAGCATTTGGATTTTATTATTCCATTTACTCTGACCCTGGGCCATAAAGGGTTTGGAGAGCCTGTTTTATGTATTCAGCTGGTTGCCACACTGACAGGCATTTGGAGCCACTTAAATAAGCCACCCGGGTCCCACAGCTGCAATAGCACCGTATCCAATATAGGGTAGGGTTGAAACGGGGAGCCCACGCCACAGCGTCTCCAGCAGGTGCACCGGGAAGTTTTTGTTTGTTTGCTTTTCTGTGGTCCCTGATTTTTGGCATAGCTTCTTACTCCATCCATCGAGTTGGATTTCCAGCTAACTTGGAGACTGAAATTTTTGCATAAAGCATGGCCTGCCTTTGGAGTTGACCCAGTTTTACAGGAAAGCTCTGTCTTTTCATGGACTGTGAGCTGGATTTTGGAGACACTGGTGAGGTTATGGTTCGGTTTGGAGATTCGTGCCGACCCGGCTGCTACTTTCATTATTTTATTTTATTTTTTTAAAGTCATCTTTTTGTAGTTCACGGAATTCTTTTGAACCCGCTTGCTCGTGGGAGCCCCTGGTACAGCTGAGCGGCAGATCAGGGCAAGAATTCAACACGGAAGACTAGGGAATTGAATCCACAAGGCTGTGACTGTGAGAGACAAAACCTAGGTCCTGAGTTTTCTGTTGAGGTGTGGACACATGAGGACTAAGCAGAGGAGGGGAGGGAGAAAACTGGAATAGGAAAAGTTCGGTCTATGCAGGTAGAGCCTTTCAGGCTTCAATACGTCTCATACGCAAGCCTCATCCTAGAACAAGGTATTGTTTCCATTTTACAGATGTCAAAACCGAGGCTGGGAAAGGTTAAAAGATGTGTCCAGGGGTCACATGACTAGAAAGGAGGGGTCTTTCAGCTTTGTGGCTTTGCCCACACACATCCCTCTTTCTATAACAAAGCCTCTGCTTGCTGCTAACAGAGGTTCAATTACCAAACAGAATCCAGGTGCTCGGATTCTGGAAACCAGAGACACCCAAATGTGCGGGGGGCGCACCAAGAGAGTGGAGCTTGAAGCACCCTTTGACCTTGAGAGCGTACTCCTTCAGAACCCCAAAGAGAGTGTGGACAAGCTAATTGAGGATATCTGTTTTGTTTCATACTGTTCTTCTTGGGTCTGTTCTTCATAGAAAAGCCATCAGGACTCCGAACTATTAATCATTTGTCACAAAGACTGATTTTACCATTCTTCCCCACCCCTCCCCACCCCAGATACTCACCCCAAAACATCCTAAGAGTTCTGAGAGTGATATTTTCATCATTTGCTTTTTCTTCCCATATCTGAAACTCAGGGAAAGTGCCAAAAAAAGTCACAACTATTGGAATCACATTATTTTTTTTTTAATCTCCAATTTTGTGAATGAGTGTTAATGGGTAGATCTCAACTGGGCCTCCAAACACAACTTTCCATAAAAAGATTCGAAATGTCTGCACAAAAACAGGGGAGTCACTTAATATGTTTTGTTTTTTTAAACAATTTTTGGTTTTTGATGCAAAAGACACACAATGAATGTATTTTCTGCTTTAATATAAAAACATGCCCAACTAAAATTAAAAACAAGAAAATACGCATTTGAATAAAATACAAATAATATTGTGCTCTATAACATTTTCAGTTATATTTTTTCATTGAGATTTTTTTTTTCTGTTAATCTTGTAAAGGTGAAAATAGGATTCATGTTTCCAGATAGAGATGCTAAGGGTCGGGCACTTGACTTCCTTAGAGTTTCCCCAGGATTCAACAGTAGCTTGTCACGTTCAGGGCAAGCTTGCTAAAGATGGCCCGTGGCTTGATTTCCAAGGGAATCTTTTTGAGGTGCGCCTACCATTCCCCCTTTCTAGAATCAGCTCTCTGCTGAGTTACGTGCAGCCTACCTCCTCCCCAACATTGAAAGAATCTGAGATAAACCTCTTCACATGTCAGGGTTGAAAATTTGTCGAGCTCCTTGACAAGTTAGTGGTCCTGAGTTGGGTTGAAATAACGACTGTGCTAAATTGCATGTGAACAGTTGAAAATGTGAATGTTAATATGTCGATCGGGTTTTTAATATTTGTTTCAGACTCAGTCATTAGAAGAGTATATGGGATTAATTGGCAGAATGCTAGATGATTTTTTTTTAAAAGGTTTTATTTTTTTATTTGAGAGAGAGTGAGAGACAGAGAGAACGAACACGAGCAGGGGGAAGGGGCAGAGGCAGAGGGAGAAGCAGACTCCATACTGAGCAGGGAGCCCTATGCGGGACTCGATCCCAAGACTGGGATCATGACCTGAGTCAAAGGCAGACGCTTTACTGACTGAGGCACCAGGTGCCCTCTAGATGATTTTTGATGGAACCAAATCTTGGGCAAAATGTCAATGTAGAGGGAAGTAGTCCTGGGTAGTTTCCTGGCTCCCCTTCTGCCCACCGTTGTCCCTTTCTTGCCCTTCAGAAAAACCCCCTATTGTTACACCTTACCCAAGCTTCCTGTTTCCTGAAGCATTCTTTTTTTTTTTAAGATTTTTTATTTATTTATTTGACAGAGAGAGAGAGATCACAAGTAGGCAGAGAGGCAGGCAGAGAGAGAGGGGGAAGCAGGCTCCCCGCTGAGCAGAGAGCCCGATGCGGGGCTCGATCCCAGGACCCTGAGATCATGACCCGAGCCGAAGGCAGAGGCTTTAACCCACTGAGCCACCCAGGCGCCCCTCCTGAAGCATTCTTGCATCCCCCCCACCTCTAACTCCTAATCTAAACTTCCTTTTCTCCAGTGCTGTGCATCCCAACTGCCCATTCTGCAAAAAAGTCCGTGCTCGTTGTGAGAGTTGCTCATGCCAAAAGGTGAAGAAATGACCAGCTAGTCTCAGAGCAAAAAGGAAAGCCTTTTGAATTAAAATGAGAACCAGTGACCGTGTTTGTCCACACTGGACTGTAACTAGAAATAATATTTTTGTCAGGGGAAGATTTCTCAAGGCCTCTTCTGAAGGGCAGGCGCTGCTCCTTCATTTCCTTCCTCCCAGTTCCCGCACTTTCGATGAATGTGGGTCAGACGCTCGGCATTCCTTTTGTGAATGGTCTCTGATCTTTGCTCTGACTCATGCCCATAGAGGTTTAACGCATATTTTTCACTGAGTTGAGCAGGTATCTTGTTAGAACTGGCTGCTTGGCTATTTTATAGTGATGTTTTCTATACCGTAGTGCAGGGCGTTTTTGATATTGCATTGTTTTTCTTTGTCTTCTGTTTGGCATAATCCCTCAGAAGAGAGCTAAGGAGTAGCTGAGGGTCCCATTAGATGACTCGGAGTGCAGGGGGGGGCATTACCTCAAGATGGCCCGAGATCTGTGATGGGGGTCTCAAAACACGGGGCGGAAAACTCACCTCTTATTCCGTTATTCCGATTTCTGACAATTCTGAAACTCTTTCCCTACGGCGTTGGCTGGGCAGCTGGGCAGATTAAAAAGCCATGGGAGCTTGTGCATGTTTTTAAAATGCACATATCGTACAATAAAAGCTAATGGCGATTCTTGATGACTTTTGTGGAAATTGGGGCACCTGCGATTTAATTGGCATTTCCCTCCCTGAAGCACGGCTTTGGAATGCCCATCCCGGCTGACTTGTGCAGGCTGGAAAATCTCTGGATTCGTGTTTAACGTCTCCAGCCATCAGACACTGTTCATTCGTGGGGAGCACAACTGTGGCTTAACTTCAGCTCGGATTCTGAGATTTCGAGGGAACGTCTGCCAAACTAGGTGGGGATTTTATACGGTCTAAAGTTAGAAATGCTCTCAACTTGATACACAGTTTCCCTCACCCCGTATTTTGGCATTTCTAGGAAATGTTACGTAAAGGGAGACCAAAAGATTTTTGACTCTACATTACAACTCTGGCAAATATATCTGTTATTGTGGTAAGACGACATGGAAACCATAAGCAGCACAAATTACTACCATGTGAACGGAATTCTCGGTTGGGTTAGCACCCTTCTTTGCAGACAAAGAAAGACCAAAAAAAAAAAAAAAAAAAAAAAAGACCAAAATGCAAATTTCAAGCAAAACAAATTCACACTTTTCTTAAAGCAAAAAGCCTTCATATAATTTGGAGCGACCAGTCTGCCTGAGTCATGTTCTTATATGTAAGTGGAAATCCTTTTTGATATTTACACTACTGATTTCTTTAATCTCCACTTTGGAATTAATAGACAATAACATCGGATTGCTTCTTCGGCTGCCCCAGCACTTGTGCATATTTACTCAAGTGTCTAGAGTAGGGATTGTACACATATCTCTAATCCACCTGCCTGTGTTAGTTAAAAGCCCAGATAAAATCAGCAGCCCTTAGATCTTAACCTTTTAAGTCTGAAATGTTTTTTAAAGTCTGGCCATGGCAACTGAAGCTGGGGTGTGCGCGGGGAGGGAGGACGAAACCGAGGGAGGGAAACCAGTTGGGGAACGGGTATCTAAAAACTTTCTCAGCTTGAACTACGGTTGCATTCAAATAAGCCAAAAATGTCGACATCGTAGGGACCGTATCCATCCAAACTGGGAGGGTGACTCTTAGGAGACAGAAATTATCTACTTCATGATGCACGACATGGTACTGTCCCTGGCTGGCTAGCTGTTTATCCAAACAACTGGAACTCACTTTCAACTTTCTCCGTGAGTGTAGTTGGGGAAAGGAAGGCGGGGAAAGGGGGAGGGGTGAAGCATCCCTAGGTCCAGATACCCTAATGACAGATGCCGAGTGCACGGAAAAAACTAAAAGCCCAACTTTGGTTTAGCTTTTAAGCCTCTGGAACAATCGCTGGTGACAATTTCCATGTCCCAGTTTCCCAGAGACTTAACTAGTAGATCTAAGCGAGCAGACTAAAACCAAACAAGAGATACTTTAAACTTTTACTGAACACAATTCATGCGCTAGTGAATTGACTCTTTTTACTTTGGTATTTTCTTACTCCTTGGAGCAACTGATCCCTTGAAATCAATTAAGTGGTGGTTGATGTCGTTTCGACAGTGGGAGGTTACAATTTTTCTTTACCGTTGACTTTATATTCCTTAACTAAAGAAAAGAGATCAAATCCAAACAAAAGAGAGCAATGATAGTGTAGAGTGTCTTGACACTTCTTTTATGATATATGAGTAGAGTTAAACTACCATATGTTTTCTAAGCCACAGATCCAAAGCAAAACTGGCAATTGTTCATGAAGAAAATGATCAAAAGATTGTTTTCTGCAACTGTTTGTTTAAGATATTTAGTTAAACTGGTTGATACCATCCGTCTAGCATTTCTTTACCTGACATTTCTTGATTAATGACCATTTCTTTTTTTGAAGAAATTTAATTAATTAATTAATTATTTTTAAAGATTTTATTTATTACAGAGAGAGAGCGAGAGAGAGCATGAGAAGGTCAGAGGGAGAAGCAGACTCTCCATTGAGCAGGGAGCCCGATGTGGGACTTGATCCCAGGACCACGGGATCATGATCTGAGCTGAAGGCAGAGGCTTAACCGACTGAGCAATGCAGGTGCCCTATTTATTTGTTTGTTTGTTTATCTATTTATTTGACAGAGAGGGAGAGAGAACAAGCAAGGGGAACTGTGGAGGGAGAGGGAGAAGCAGGCTCCCCACTGAGCAAGGAGCCCTACGTGGGGCTCTATCCCAGAAGCCTGGGATCACAACCTGAGCTTAACCAACTGAGCCACCCGGGTGCCCCATTAATGATCATTTCAACTGAGCCTACCAGTGGATCTATGCCTCTAGGGCAATGATATGAGTGCTCATTTTGGCATTTCTCATCTCATCTCCACTTCTCCTTGAGGGCAAGCACCATGTTTTCTTTACCTCCATGCGCTAGCATAGAGTGGCCGCTGAGTACATACTTATCACGTGACCGCTTGAATTACAGAATAGCAAAAGCCAGCAATGTTTGGTTGAAATGCTCCCCCAAATTCCCACTCCAAGTTTAGTGTGGGTTTCTTTGTTTGTTTTTTGAGAGAGCTCTTGGTTGCTGCTGCTTCCTGAGGACATAAGGCAGTGGAGTTGATGCTTCAGTTTCCTCCAATGGGGAGGTGAGCAGAAACAACCATTCTATCAAGAATGTGTTTGGTCTTGGTCTTGGGGTTGCTATACGCTTAGCCCAGAATTCTTTACTTCCCTTTCTTTCATTGGCTCCAACCATAATGGCAAGTTGAATATGCAAGCCATGTATCAACTTGCAATTGACCGCTCTATGTCAGCCATGGTACCATTAGCGGTATGTACATTACCCCACTCCAGTCTCATATTTGTCATATTATAAGACTTAGTGATGCCAAGAACTTGACAAAGCTCATCTAGCCTCTGAATGACAGAGCAAGGTCTCAAACGAGGTTTGTGTGCCATGGTTCACAATGAGAATAGTCTAATTTCTGCTGCTGGCTACTTCTGTCCGACAATGTTGATCTTCCGGAGTGTTTATCACTGTCCTGTCAAAATGCATCAACTCAACAATAAAAAGACAACTCAATCTTTAAAATGAGCAAATGACTTGAAAAGACATTTCTCCAAAAAGGTATACAAATGTCCAATAAACTCATGAGAAGATGCTCCATATTATCAGCCATCAGGGATATACAAATCCTAACTGCAAGAAGATACCACTTCATACCCACCAGGATGGCAATAAAAAAACAGGAAAATAACAAGGGTCGGCGAGGGGGTGGAGAATTTGGAACGCTCGTTACTTTGCCGGAGGAAATGTAAAATGGCTCAGCCACTGTGGAAAACAGTCGGCCAGTTTCTCAAAATGTTCAACATAGAATTACCACATGACCCAGCAACTCCACTCCTTGGTTTATACGTCCGAAAAGCGAAAACATATGTTAAAAAAAAACAACTAGTACACGAATGTTTAAGCAGATTATTCATAATAGCCAAAAAATGGAAACTACCACATGTCCATGAACTGATGGGCAATGAACAAGATGTGGTATACACACACAGTGGAATGTTATTCAGCCATAAACAGGAATGGGATACTGTTTCATGCTACAGGGTAGGTGAACATTGAAAACATTATTCTAGATAAAAGAAGCCAGACACAAAGGAAAATATATTGTCTGATTCTTTCTACATAACGTTGTGAAGCGAGCTAGGGCAGTTGCCCTGGGGACTTTAAAAGGTGGGATTCATGATCGAGTACCCAGGAATTTCTCTCTGCTCTGAGTTCAGCGAGGCCGGCAATTCTGAATCCACGTGACCAGACATTTATGGTCAGTAGAAACACAAATTAACAATTCTCCTTAGGGTCCTGGAATAAACCCTAAAGCGGAAAGCGGGTGCTGGGTGAACAGGGCCCATGACAGGCCTAGAGAAACAAAGGCCTAATGCACCGATGCCACTTTTTATTTGGAACAAGGATTCTAATACGGATCCTCAGAAACGGTGTGAATCAAGACTGTAAATGTGAGAAAGGATTTGGCTTTGCATCTTAACCTCAGGGTTATCAGTGTAAGTATTAGGGAGAGACCAAGACTGTCCCACGCTCTTCCAGAAGGACTGTGGGATGCCAAGACATTTGCCGCATATCCATATATTGCCATTTTGTGGAAGAAAGTCACTCCGATGAATGTGGAAAAAATATCCTTTTTGACTGTGTGAGTGCATCTCTCTTACGCTCTTCTTCTGACTTTCTCTCTCAATCTAGGCTCAACAAGGGTCCCCATAGACACAGAATAAAGCAGTATTGTTTGGTGGGGGATTTAATTTCACTCCATCACAAGCGACCATCCCAGTCCTGTCATGGCAATTTGTCACACTTTTTTGTGCGCTCTATCTTTCTAAAGTTCCATCTCTTCTGCCGTCCACTGCATAATCTCCTTCTCTGGGACAAAGCTCCCCAACATAATGAAAGAGGTGGAATTGGGAACGGAAAGTCAATGGACACAGTTATCAATTTGGGCCCCACACCCCCTGACTCCTCGGATTCCGCCCCAGCAGCCAAAGAGGCGCTAGTGGGGCCTGCTGTGTCGGAAAAAAACGGCACCACCGCCACGTTTGCTGAGGCCAAAGGAAAGCTGGTGGCCGCTCCAATGCCTTCCTGAAGAGACCACCACATAGAGGAATGCTAGCGGCCCCCCCGCCCGCTCGCTCGGACTCGGTGGTACAATGTGTTAGGACGCAGCTGATATTCGAGCTGTCTCCAAATTTGTTCTGAAAGGAAGATTTGGGGAGGGCGTCCCAGCGAGCCCTAAATAGGATCCCAACCCTTGGGATTTGTTTCCAGCCTGGTCTTATGGCTGCTGACGCAAAGCAGAAGATATTGGGAGATGCCCTCTGGAATCCAAATGTATTTAAACCCAAACCAGGCCATCTCTCCTTTATGGAAACTTGAGCTCCAGTCTTTACTTGAACACGGTGAAAGGAATCTCTCTAGCAGTCGCTCCTTAGCGATGTAACGGGATTTATTTCAAGCATTTACAGGGCATCCCGTGCAACCGGTCTCCCTTCCTTTCCTGCGACCATTATCGGGGTGGGATTTTCCTTTTGGTCATTGGTCTTGTCACTGTTCTAGACGTTCCCACAGGGTCACCTTTGAAAGTGTTAGTGAGTCCCTATTAATTTTCCCACATCCCAAACTGTCTGAACCGAGGAGCCTGTCTTCCACAATCATGGAGAAGAAAATGGATAGTGCAGGTAGTAACGCTCTTGTATATTACGATGTTTGGGATTAAAAGCGTAAGTGAAGTCACTGCAAATTCACGGATCCTTAGTTCATCTATGAATCAACTTGGTGGTTCATGGTCAGTTATGCTATTTTATTTATTTATTTTTAATGTAACCATTAGCTCTACTAAAGCAACAAGGAAAGTGCTGTGTTCTGGAGGGAAATAACTTATTTATTTTGTTTCTAATAACTTTGAGAAACATACGGGGTAGGAGCAGATGTGGGTCTGACATTTGGCTCTGTCACTCATTAATTATATGATCTTGGGGAAATTACTTAACTTTCATGGTCTCCTAATTGAAAGAAAAAGGAAATAATAATCCCCATCCTTTATGGGTAGCTTGAAATTCAATAACGTAAGTTGCAAACTGAATGCTACAGCTTATAATATTATTATTTTCAGATGTCTAAAGATTATGATTATGATTTTAATGATATATAATAAATATATAAATATATAATTTTCACATTATATAAATTATATATTATATATTTTGTTATATTTCTAGTATATATTTTATATATTAAATGTTATATAAAATATATTATATACATTATATATAATGTACACATGTATATTATACATATATACATATATTATACATTTAGTATATTATATATTATATTAAAATGTTATATTAATATAATATAAAATATAATATAAATTTAATTATATGTATCCAATATATACGTATCCTACATCGGTATACATATATCAGTTATATATATGTATATATATGTGTGTGTGTATGGGTGTGTGTGTGTGTGTGTGTGTGTGTGTAGTCTGGGCTTCTTGGTGGTTCTACTTAAAAGTATTTATGTCCCATTTCATTTCCTACCTTAATTCCCATCATTCACATACTCTAAAGCATTGGCCTCTTTTCTCTTTTTTAATTAAAGTGAACCATTTTCCATTCCATGCACTTCTCACTTACTTTTCCTCTCTCTTAGCCTAGTCCTTAACACAGCTGAGTCCTCTCCATCTATTAGGACTCAAAGAAACTTCTCTGGACCTTCACGTTTATTCTAGCTCCAGCCTGCCACTCTTTATCAATCATAGTGACTATCACGTTATTATTGTGCTCTTCCTGATGTAAACATTGTGTGAAAAATGTTTATTATCTGCTTCTTCCCCACTTAGACGGTAAGCACAAGAATCAATTTCTTGAACACCGTCTGAGCCACAGCAGCTGGCGCAATGTCCACATACAGTAATTGCTTAACAAATATTTGTGGAATCAGTGGATGGCTTTTCTACATACACAGACAATTGAGTTCTTTTGAACCATATTTACCTCTGCCACTCTTTCCTTCCAAGGACACTCATGTTGAGCGTATTATCTGCAGAGCAGGATGTCATTTACCTGGGTTTCAAGATGAACAGGAGACATAGTTCTGGCTCTGGGAAGAAGATAGACAGGAGGTAAGGACCAACATAGAAAGTGTTAAAGGAAACAAGGACGTGGGGACTGCGTGAAGCTTCATGGAGGATTTGCTGTCTGAATTATGCCTTGGTCTTAAATGTTGGTAGAGTCCTTCGTAGTAGCTAAGGGAAAGAGAAGAAATTTTTGAATAAAAGAAAGTCTACGAGTGACTGTTCACCTGAGTGCCTGAAATGGGGGGATGTAACATTGCAGTGGTGATTTATCAGATGTGGCTGGAATGTGAGCTGGGGCGGGGGGCCGAAGTGTGAGTCTGAACAGCGAGGTTGGGGTCAATCATCAAATACCTTAAATGCTGGACTACGGAGGTGTGCGTTATGTGATAGGCACTGGGACACTTTGGACTTTTGTTCCTGCTGATGATGTTGCCTGAGATAGGCTTTTTTCTCTCTGCCACAGATTCAGCCTTCCTTCACTTTAAAATTTGCCCTCATCTCTCTTGATCTGTAGTGGGACATTTAGTAATGCCGAGAGATCTTTTTGGTTGTTGCATCTAGGGGTGGCTATACCGGCATCCAGTGGATCGAGCCCAGAGATGCTGGTAAACATCTGGTGATGCACAGGACAGCCCCCACCACAAAAAATGACCCAGTCCAGAATATCAATAGTGTCAAGGTCAAGGCAACCTGCCTGATCTCTAGGGATTCATGCTCTTAATTCAGTCTGCACCTCTTCGTTCTCTCCTGCCTTGTATAATCGCTTAATAGGAAGCCAGGGTCCATCCCTTTGAATCCTCAGTTCAGAGAACTGTTCCCGAGATCTTGAATGGAACACACACTGGGCTCTTACAGACCAGGAGAGGGAGAGCAATCGCTTCTGTCTCAGTCATATCCTCTGAGGGGTGGAAAACCCTCTTCTCACTCACGCTAATGATAACACGCCTTGTGTAGTCTTGGATAAGACACGCACCTCTGATGGCCTCTACCAGATTGTCTACAAAGCTTTGTTTGACTGAAGAGTAGTGAAGTGAGACTTGGTAATACGGTAGTTAAAGGGGTCAAGAAGGGGCCCTGAAAGTCACTGAGGAACCTCCCGTGCATACTGGACACATGCATCAGGAGAGAGGGTCTTCAGATGGAGTGAGCGTTCTGCCAGCTAGCTTATGGTGGTCTCGTCAGATTCAGGCTTGCAAAGACTGTGGCTTTGTGCTCCCATAACTTTGGAAATTCACTGAAACAGCCCAAGACAAAATTAAGGAAGTCTTTCCTTCCAATGAAATGTGGACCCTAGGTGGGGGGAGGGGAACAGTCACCAGCAAGCCAACTACAGAGAGACACGATCCTGCTTACCAAAGAAGCATCTGGATTATCAATTAGTTTGGAATTGTCTTGCTTAATCAGGTAAAGAGTTAAGTAATGGAAAAGAGGAAATCTCCGGGGGGAGGGGGGCAGAGGCAGGGTGACAGAAGAGGGGTAGAGCAATGAGAAAAACTCACTGTGAGTAGTTCCCACCGGGGAAGAGGTAGAGAGAGGTAAACATCGTCTGTCTTGAAAGATTCTCTTTTGGGGTCATGGAGACAATGCATGTTCATTATAAAATGAAAGGCCGGCAGAAACTTAACGCTGCAGCCGGCATTACGAGTTGTGTAATAAGAATTAGAGTTATGGGGAACGTTTGCAAGAGAAATGATTTATTGGCATAAATTGTTGAAAATCCACCCAGGCATGGAGTTCAATATTGGGGAAGGGGACAGAGATGTGGTATTCTATCTTATTCCGGTGACTCTGTCCAAACTAACCCTCTTCCCTAGCCTCAGCTGGGCCGCTCATCAGCTTCACTGCACAATCTGGGCTAGTTTTGGAGCTGCACGTCCAAGAGCTGGTGTAATATTTCTCCAGGCAAACCTCTGGGTGGTCTTGTCTTGAGCGGAGAGAAAAGCAGATAGCGGGAGGCTTTCCAGATCCCTCCTCCAAGCACCAGTCTTCAAAGGAAAATGACCCACCTGGGAGGACAAGATATTTCCAAGAGACCGAGGGGGAGGCAGAAGCCTGAGGTCAGGCGAGCCCAGAACGGGAGATCTTGCCCCATAACAGCTGTGTTGCTGAGCCGGCTTCCACGTTTGGCTGGAAAGATATTTTTTTGTATGTTCATTCCTTTGCATTTCTTTCACATGCAATATATCAATAGAACAAGAGAGAAAAAAAAAAATCACCGTGTTGAAAACACAAGCCTCTTGCAGTTTGGGATCACCGGATCATGTATGACTGTTAACTTTGAAAAAAAATTGTTTTTTTTTTTCAAAAGCACCAGTGGCTTGGTATTAGATGAGAGATGCTAACTCTGCATGCTGTTTGATCCAGAAAAAATGTTTCAGAATCAATCTCTTTGGGCATTTCACATACGGAAGTGCAAAGGGCCCATACTAAAACAATCGCGATCATCTTTGTTACTGAATCAAATTATCTGTCAGTCCCTCCACTTCGATGAATTCCTATTATCCCCTTCTAAAACAGAAAGCGTTCATAGCATTTTCTGAGGGTTCAGGACCAGTAATATGGAAAGAGTGAAATGTCTTAGCACCGGCACAGGGTGACGGTCCCAGACCGTTATTTTATTTAAATGATCATTCATCAGTCACGGAGCACCGATGATGTCGGACACCATGACACGTGGCTGGTAACTACCCTGGACTGGCTTTCCCAGCTGCTTTCACGACTTCTCATGTGAAGACACGTGGGGATAGGAGGAGAGGGAAACGATTGCACTGCCGATAGAGCAGGACTCGCTAATAACTTTTGTTCTCGTTTATTGATATTCCCAATATGTAAGTCAATATAAAAACCCGTTCATTTATTTTTTTAAAGATTTTATTTATTTATTTGAGAGAGAAAGAGAGCACAAGGGATGGGGATGGGAGCAGAGGCAGAGGGAGAAGCAGACTCCTCGCTGATCATGGAGCCCGACTCGGGGCTCCATCCCAGGACCCTGGGATCATGGCCTGAGCCAAAGGCAGATGCCTCCCAGACTGAGCCACCCAGCCACCCTAAAAAAGCCCTTTGTTAAAAAAAAAAAAACCCAGAGGAGAGTGGGCAGGTAACTAGCTTAAAGGTCGGTCCTTGGGCAGAGAGAAGATTCAAATTCTTAACTCCAAGTTCAGTTTCATGCCCCATTTGCACACTTCTTGAACTCAATGCCAGTCTCGCCCCAACTCTGTTTTGAAAACACAGCTCTGTCTTGGAGGAAAGGGCCCTGAGTTTTTCTTGGCTGCTGGCTCTGAATGCTGACCTTACCTTGTCTTCTGAGCCTTTTACCCCTATCAGACCCTGGTTGTGGCGATGGGTGCCTATGTTGGCGCTGGTGAAGCCAGCATCCTGGAGATCGTGAGGAATAAGGTAAAAACTACTTTCAGTAGGACTATCAGCAGGGTTGAATGGAGGGGACATGCCCAGCACTGCGTCTGGCAAGTAGTATATTCCACAATCAGTATCTATTATTATTTATTAGCACAGGTCAAGAGCTCTAGATATTTTTTAAATTAGTTTATTTTATTTTATTTTTTCAGTGTTCCAAGATTCATCGTTCATGGACCACACCCAGTGCTCCATGCAATACGTGCCCTCCTCAATACCCACCACCAGGCTCACCCAACCCCCTCCCCCCCTCCCCTCCAAAACCCTCAGTTTGTTTCTCAGAGTCCACAGTCTCTTTTGGTTCATCTCCCCCTCCAATTTCCCCCAATTCACCCTTCCTTTCCTTCCCCCAATGTCCTCCATGTTTTTCCTTATGCTCCACACGTAAGTGAAACCATATGATAACTGACTCTCTCTGCTTGACTTATTTCACTCAACATAATCTCTTCCAGCCCCACCCATGTTGATACAAAAGTTGGGTATTCATCCTTTCTGATGGAGGCATAATATTCCATTGTA